>OY728143.1:1976160272-1977410272 GCA_963277665.1 Viscum album | reverse complement strand
ATGTTGGAATGCATAATGCCAGACTATCATAACCACATAGCCAAGGCCTCGTGCCAAGACTACAAATAAGATTTTGTCAAGGCCTTGTGCCAAGACACTAGATTGTCTCATGAGACCTACTGATGCATTGAGGAGCTATAGCGGGCTCCACCCGTCACTTATTAAGTCCAATGCATTCCCATATGAAAAGGTTTAAACATAACATAAACATTCGTATTAAAACTAGCATACGAAATGTCAATACTTTCACAATAAACTATGAATGGTATAAAAATAGCACATCCACAGTCAAACATATCACAAAACCTTCAATACAATATAGAAGTTTTGTATCATAATAAATCAACTTCAAATAATCTTAAAATCCATCAAAGGATGTTGACATAGATGAAATCAAAATTCTTTTTAAAGAAATATCTCCTTTTATTTTGAAATCATTTAAGATCCATATAAAATAAAACATTTTCTTTGAAAATATTCTTATAAGCTTGTAAGGAAAGCTTTGAAGATTTTATAACGGCGTAAAATAACCGCACCCGCCGTATAAGTTAAAAAAAACATTCTTACCTCAATTCTGTCGAAAAGGTTAAAAAGGACCTTGTTTTGAAAACGACGGAAAGATTCCTTTATAAACCTCTTATAAAAAGTCAAAAAAAAGGTATAAATGACTTTAACCCATATTCTTGTAAATAGTAAAAATGTTTTGAAATACATTTTGAAGAAACATGGATGTGGATGATAACGAGATCCCAGTAGATTATTACGTATAAACAACCTCAGATAAAGAAGAGATTGTGAAATAACCCTTACCTTGAACTTTTCATTGGTTGGGGTAGGTTAACCTCCTGTATAATAGTGAAATAATTGTTACTAAATTATACAAGAATCATATATATTAATATGATATCATATATGATCTTTTAATACTGATTTGATAATAATATCTTAAAATTATCGTCGTTTCGGGTGTTAACTTACTCATTTTCTTTTATATGTTTTGTTACATAAGCCATGTTTGTAAAGGATAAGTTGTATATTATTCAAATCCAGAATTGTATCAAGTCTTTAATCATCATTTTTAAATCATCAAATGATAATTATACTTGAATGGATACGATGGAGGATGGATCTCACCGCGTTCGTGGAGACGGTAGTCCGTACGTACGCACGAACGCTACTTCCATTTAATTTTTATTTTAAAAGAATTGAATCCAAATGATACATAGGTATATTACTATTCCAGTATAATATAATATTTTATATATGTTACTTAAGTTCATTAACATCATCCTTTATACGTTCCATGTGTGGTATGAACGAGTCATATCATTTTAAGGGGGCGGTAGTCCGCACTTCCTCAAATGAAATTATCGTATGTATATACAACATGAAACGAATAATGGTATGAAATAAAATGGAATTATAGAAGCTTATATATAAAATATATATCATTAATATCATATTTAATTATAGTACCATCATAATGGCCACCATGAGAGGTGGTAAGATGTATTTGAACAATCATCGTTTCGTGAGGCGTTAGTTTGCCATCCACAGAAACATTATGTTCATCATCCATTAGATGGAGTTGTGTGTATGTGTAGCTTGAATCCTTCTTATAACAACATCCTAGTATATTTTGGATACTGGTTTTGTTACAAAAGAAAGGAAATAAAAAGAGTTTGGGGGTTGGAGAAGCAAAATAAATGAAAATAATTTAAGAGAAATCGTTACCTTTAATCTAGGTAACTCACTTTGGTTGGAACCAAAGGACTTCTTGAAATGCTTTCTGCCTAAGGGGAAGCTTCAAGGAGGAGGAGAGGGATTTGGGGAGCTTAGTTGGGAAGAGTTTGGACGAGCCAAGTGGCTTGAGAGGTGTGAGGAAAAGAGAAGGAGGAGTGCCCTTTTATAAGAGGGGTGAGGGGCACTTTTGGAAAAGCTAGAAATATTAATTTATAATAAATTCATATTCGGTTTCCAAAGGCTCCAAAGTTGACTATTCAAAGGATGAGGTGGGGATAGGTCGAAAACAACTCATCCAATAGAATTTAGACAGGTTTGGGTACTTATATTAACCTTATCTTTAAGTATTAACTCTAAGTTAATTAGTTTCACTTTTACAATGTCTCTTTGTATTTTTATATAATATGGTTAATAAACTTACTATATACATCCAAGCGACCCCCAAGTGGTCCATTAATGATTAACCTATCATAATATAAGTCTCTTGGCCGAACCTTAGATTTTTAGGAATTTAATATCAATTAATAATATAATATTTGTTTTAAGAACTCTTTTATGTCAATTTTGACACTATTCAATAGTTGATTTTTTTGTGAAACTCATAACAGATTGATTACTTCGAACAAAGTCAATTAAATCAATCCTAATATATCATATTATCCTAGAAAATTAGTTTAATTCATTAAAAGTTTCATATTATATTTATTTGGGTATTTATAATATCAATTATTTTAATTTTTCACTATTATAGTAATTACTGCATCATCATTGTGTCATAAATAAAATAAATTATTTAATGTCTAAAAATTATAAATAAAATATCATTATTTAGTAAATCTCTTTATCTTTCTAATGAATATTTATAATCGAAAATCCAACATGTATAACCCTATGTAAAAATTGTTCTTGTAAAAGATGTAAGCTTATGCCATTTTTATTTTTATTTTAACTTTATTAATATAATGTGTCCCTACCACATACAAGTGGCTCCAAGGGGTCCCCAAATTGACCCAAGGATGCTCATGGTCGGGTATGTGTCCACAAATAAGGTTAGGACACGTTTTAGGGTAATTTTGTATTATTATAATATTATTTTTTAACCCTTATTTACCGGATTTACCCTTTAACCATGGTAAATAAAATATTTACCGCAGTAATTATTCAAAATGTCTAAAAATAAAAGTTACCTATTTACACAATTTGAAAATCCTGATTCCAAATATGGAATCCATTTTTCTAAATTCAAAACACAGAAGTGGCAGAAATTAATTTAAAATTAATTCCCGCTGTCAAAACAAAAAGCGTGTTTTTAAGAGATAATAACTATCAAAAGATTGACACTTGTTTATGTTCGGTTTAATTGTAAAATTATGTCTAATGACCAACATTATATTAAATTGTAAAAATATATTCTAAATATACTTTAAAACCACTCAAATTCATAATTTATCACTATTAATTATTTTGATTAAAAAAGTTGTTTTTAATTAAAATTTAGTAATTTTCACTATTCATCAAAATATGAAAGTTATCCGAAAAGTACCAAAATTTCACCTTAGGCTAAATTCGATATTCCGAATCCAAAAATGAAGTCCATTTTGAAATATAAAATATATATATTTTCAAAAAGTAGGTATTACTATTTATAACGGCTAGTTTGATTGGTTATGGTGTGTTAGAACTCGGTGTTGCGTACAACACACGCTATCACATTATTCAAAGGGAAACGTACCGTGGAAGCTTGGGGTGTTTAATTTTAAATTTTTGATGTCCCCATTTAGTCAAAAAGTTTAAAATATTGTATTTAAAAAGGTTTCACTATTTGAAGTTGATAAAAGTGAAATACTGAAAATGAATCTGTTCTTGCATTATGACTAAGAAACTCATAATAGGGATTCTAAAATTATAAGGATTATATAAACATTAAAATTTATCTAATACTATTCATAACCTCTTTTGAATGGATTGTTTGGTAAGTCATGGTGTGCTTGAACTTGGTGTTGCATGTAGTGAAAGTTATTGAATTATTTTGAAGAACTAACACACTATGAAATCTTGGGGTGTTACATATGTAGAGGTAAATCACTGACCGGACTATATGTTTTGAGATGGTGTATATTCCTTCGATTTCCAATAATTTCTATGAAATGGAATATTCATAATTAGTCCATGAATGAAACTATAAATCATAGTATATTGTTTTTATAAATATGAATTCACATATCATGATCAAATAAAATTTCAATAATATACTAAGCATTTATTATATTGGTATGTACCCTATCTAATATCTTTCAGACCTAGTCCCATGGTTTCAACTAAACCTATCTTTGATGCCAATTGTATCACCCCAACTCTAGTCACCCAAACATAGTGGTTGTTTTATAATATTGTTATAAAATACATAGATAACAATACCTTAGGTCCTATAGTTTAGTTTCCTCAATAACAACACATATAAATAAATTTTTTATTAAATTTGAAAAAATAAATAATAAAACATGGAATAATAATAGTATTAAATAAAGAATATATTGAAGTCCGTTTTTGAAAATAAAAAATATGATGTTTTAAATATGGAAAAGAATAATCATTCATTAAAAAACTTATTCATTTTCAGGAACCATTTTTATTCTGCAAACCTAACTGCCTTATTAGAAAGTATGAGAATATTTATGTTTCCCACCATATGTATATGAGACGCCATAAATATTATATTTTTATTGAAATATATACAATCTTTTAATGTTTTTTCTAGTCTCCAGGTGCAAGAGGATATATAGAACATGGTCACATATACAATAATGGTAGGGTCCAAATTCAAATGGAACTTCTTATAGTTGTTTAATCATGAAATATTTATTACTATTATAATGCATTCCATCTAACCTTAATAGAAGACTCGTGTCCCACAATTCTTAGAAAAACATGAGTGTGCTCCTCTTTTATAGACCCTCATAATTCCAACACACTATAGGAGACCTAGATTACACTTGGATGTTATATATATATATTAATATTGATCCAACCTATTATGGGGGATTCCAAATAATAAATATGAATCCATTATAGTTTATGATGATTCCTCAATTACCCAATCAGTTATAATTAGATAATTCCCAGATGGAGTTCTTAGTGAATTTATCTTTTATTAAAGTTCTCATCATCATAAATATTATTATATCCTTAAATTCATTTTTCATCATGATATTATATACACTCTACCTGTTGGAGTTCCTATTCCTCAATATCAAATTCCAAACATCAGTACGTTAATCCTAGAGTAAGCTATTTGGCATGGTTAATCTCTCTTTGATGATATAGTGGGAACAAATAAAATCACTACTAGAAAATGAATTATATGTTATGAATTATTTGGTATGGGACCCCATTGCAAACAGGCCATGGATTAAAAATATATCAAAAGACTATTTTTTACAATGGTCCTTCTATAAAAAATTGACTAGTAATTCCTTCCCCTCAAACAAGTTTCACCAACTATTTTTATTAAACAATTTATTACAACATATAAATTCAATTGCAAATATATATTTATGACTGGAAAAAATCTCCTTAAAAATAATCAATTAAATAAAAAATAAAAACTAAAAAAATATAAAACTATGAAAAAAGTAATAAACTATATAAAAAATTAAAAAATATAGAAACCTGATTTTTTTTAAAATTATATATATTAAACTATATATTTTCAAATTAATAAAAATATAACACATAATATATTCATTCAAATATTAACATATTAAATGTGTTAAAAATGTACATAAATAATTATGGAGGGGAGGGTCATCTGGAGGATGTGGTGGATGTAACTTCATCCCTCTACCCTAAATTAGTCATCACATGTACTTAAATATCTTCTCATGCAACTACTCTGGTCATCGACGCTACTCCCAATTTTTATACGGTTGATAGCGATGACAATTCACCTCAATATATGATCTCATTTTGAGCTTATAGCCTCTCCTTATACTCTGAAACTAATAATGATAACTTTCCATGAGCATCATTGATTTTTATGACAACCACACAACAATACCAAAATAACTTCCTGGTGTAAATCAATAATGGATAAAAAATCACACATCATTTATCTAATAAAACAGAGTTGCTTGTATCCATATTGTGTCATCAAATCCGAATGCACTGGTGACCAGAACCTCACTCTCATCCTAACTCCAATCATGTTTTTGATAATTCATGTCTTCATTTGAATTCATTAAATGAATTTTGAAATTCAAATTGTCTAAATATTATTTTTATAAAATTTTAATAACCAAAAAAAGATGTTCTTACCATAATCTAATGCAGTCATCAACTAGTAGTCTCTTTAGTGATAGGATCAGTGTACATTCTTTCATATTCATAAAAATATGTAATATCTAGATTTTCAAATTTATATATGAATATAATATATGTAGTATATATTTATTTTCTATAAAATATTAAATAAAAATACATAACATAAGCCATCGATGAGTACTAAATGTGAAACTATCATCTGTATGTGTGACCTCCTCCCTCCCCCAGTTCCTCCGACCTGGTGATGATCTCCTCTGAGAGGTATATCCTATACAGCATGATAATAATCCATCCCAAACCTGAGATTAATTGAAATGATGTTGATGGATGTAATAATACTGATAAAAAAATATGGCTCTAGCTTTATTTATGGATATCTTCCTGAGATTATGAAAGAATAGATGACAACATTCATGCATACATGCCTCCAAAGCCTCCCAAATATAGGTTCTCTGTCTATCAAAAATTGGATAACACAAACACCACAAACAACTAAAAAAATAGTGATAATAATTTATTAAATTACAAATTAATTTTTAGTTTTTTATATACTATCCAATGATCAAACATGCGGTGCCCAAAACTCAATGGTAATTTTATCTAATGTCACAAATGATCCAAAACAATAATTTCAAAAAATGGTACTCCCATGTCCAATAACTATATAATAAAAACATTGGGATAAAAAATTAATTAATCCAAAAATTAGTACATAAATAAATAAATTAAAATTATTTAAAATAAAATAATATTAATTAAAATTAATGAAAATATATATGTTACCCAACTGAGAATTACACTACATGAATGGGTCAAAATCAAGATGTGAACGTCACTCATGAATATGGTCAGGAATCAAAAATATCACAAGGCCATGACTCCTACGATTTAGCGATGAACTACTGGAAACATGTGGGTCATATAATGAATCATTTGGTTCATCACCATGAAGTATATACTCATTGAGGTTGTGGAACATTTATTCTAAATCATCATTAGACATCTTAACATTAATGGAATTTTTCTTGAAAATCATTCAAAATGAGTATTATATATATATATTATGACAATCACCTTCATGTAATTTTTTCATTCTCCAACTTTTTCATGATCTACTTATAAGATCATGTCAATATCTATATCTTTATCCTCAGTATCATAAACTTCCATAATATATTTGGATTCATCATTTCTTGTAATTTCAAATTGATTTGTATCATTATCATCATTATTGTAATTATTGACTAGTAATTTTAAGGTTTCAACATTTATATTTATGTCTCTTCAAGGAAATTATATATTTGGTGCAATCTCTTAAAATTTTTTACTTCCCTTCACATCAGCATAACCGTAATCATATTGCATAAAATTATTAATTTTGGATATTTTATTTCTAATATGACACACCAATATGTTTTGTATCTTGAAGCATCATAGTAATTTTCATAATACATTTTATGTTTCTAAATATCCAATAAAAATAGATAATTTACTGAATGAGGGAATTTATATTTAATTTTAATTAATCCACGGAGTAGAAGAACATGCAGGCCTCTATAATTATCTAACTAATGAAATTAAAACATCATTACATAATTATTTCCAAGATAAAACAAATATATTATTTCATACAACATTATATAAAATACAAATTTATTTTTTATTATATGAGATCCACATAATTAATCACCATTATTAATTTTTTTATTCAACATGTGTATGTATTTGAAATCTGTGTCATATCACCACAAATAAATTATAGGATTTAAACTTTATGGATGGTGGGATTATAAATAAACCTAATAAATTATCAATTTTATCATCATGTTTTAATACAAAAAAAATTGGGAAAAATTAACAATATAATAAATAAAAAATTAATTACATATGTGAAACCATAAAAAATTTACTTTACCAGCCTTTGAAATCAGTAGGAAAAATTATATTGCTGATTATCTTTAAGAGTATATAGTGTATTTTGTTTATTATGTTTCGTTATGTGATCATTATATAATCTATTTTTAAAATAATATTAATTTATTTCAAAAGAAATTTAATAATAGGTTATAGAAAGTCCCACTGTATAAATCATTTCATTTCTTCATCGTTTAGTTGAACATATATTTGATCCTTGTGATGTTCATCATCTGAAACCCATCAATCATGAACTCCTCCAAATCCATGCTTAGGATTATTAAAAATAGATTATTTAAAGGTTATTTTATCATCAAAATTCCTCTTATTATGGACCATTCGATTATATTTTGAAGTATATTCAGGTTGGAAAAAATGGTAGAGGAAAAAATACATTTCCTCATATAAATAAGATTCTGTAATTGACCCTTAAACCAATTCATTATTATTTACATATTTCTACAATTTTTTCATGCATATCTTATGGGGGTATGCACATTGAAACTATACCTGCCCTTTACATTTTTCATCATGTGGTGAAAATAATATCAAATGACTTATTAAATCAATGAAAGATGGTGGGACATACAGATAATTATTTTTCCCACACTAAATATGTGAGACACCAAAATGATTATTTTTTTTATAAATATATTTTATATTGTGAAGTTTCTTCTATCCTCAAGGTGGGAGAGTATATATTGAACGTGGTTACATGTATAATAATGGTGGAGTCCAAATCCCACCATATATTGTTCTAATGGTTGAATTATGAAATCTTGATTACCATTATAATACATGTTTTTTCATCTGATAGGTGAATCTTATCCGAAAATTATCAGAAAAACATAAGTGAGAACCTCATTTAGAGACCATCATGATTCCACTATAGCATACAAGACCCATAATAAACATGGATTTTCAATATATATTAATATATATCTAACCTATTATGGGGGATTCCAAATAATAAATATGAACCAATTATAATTTTTTATGATACCTCAATTACACAATATTTAAAAAGTAGATAATTCCTAGATTGGTTACCAAGCCAATCTAACATTAATTGAATTTTTCATCCACATAGCTATTATTTTGTCCTAGAGTTTTATATTAATCCCCATAGTATATACACTCTACCTATCTGAGTTATTATTCCACTATATGAAATTCCCAACACTAGTAATAATAGCTTAGAGTAAGATATTATGCATGGTTAATCCCACAATGATGCTATAGTGGGAATGAATAACATCACTATTAGAAAAATAATTATTTATGATGAATTATTTTTGATGGTATCCCATTGTAAAAAGACCATGCATGAAAAATACATCAAAAATGACATTTCCTATAATGGCCCTTCATGAAAAAAATGATGAGTCATTCCATTATCTCAAACAAGTTTCAATGATTATATTTATGAAATAATTTGTGACAACATATAATTTTTGTTCATGAATAATTATTTTTTATATGAAAAAATCCCATTTAAAATAATCTAGTAATAAAATTACATAAATATTTAAAAATTAAAATAAATTTAATAAACGGTATAATAAAAATTAGAAAATATAAAAAACAGAAAAATAATTTTAAAAATGAAATATATAAATCCATACATATATAAATTTATAAAAATACTACACCTAATATATTCATTATAATATTATCATCTTAAATGTGTCAATAATATTCTGTAATAATTGTGGAGGGGAGGGTTATCTGAAGGATGTGTTGGAGGTAACTTTACCCATACACCCTACATTTGTTGCCACATGTACTCCACTATATGATTGTGAAACTACTCTTATAATCGATACTACTACTCCTGTTGTTGTTGATGTAGTTAGTGATGCTCTTCCTTCTTAATAAATAAGATATATATAAATTCATTCTAAACATGTAGCATCTTTCTATACACTGAATCCAATGATGAAAACTCTATATGAGAAATCCTATAGTTGTATGATCTCAACAAAATAGTACCATAATGACTTCCATGAATCAATTGAGAATGGATACAAACAACAAATAATTTCCCTAAAAATACATAGTCGCATTCATTAATGTTGTGTTATAAAATCATAATTCTATGGTGGGTGGACCCTCAGGCTTAGCCTAAACCTCATCATGTTTGTGATAATTAATGGAATTATATGAATACTTAAAAGAAATTTTGTAATTAAAATTGTTAAAATATTATTTTTAGTAAATTTAAAAACTCTAAAAAGTTTTACTAACCACAATATAACAAAACTGACCACCAATAATCACTCTATTGAAAGTATCAGTGTACATCCTATTATAATCGTTAATATCCATAATATTTAGATTCTAAAATTACCATATAATTATAATATATATAGTCTAAATTTAATGTTATATATATATATTGTTAAATAAAAATAATTACCATATATCATCGATGAGTACTGAAATTGGTACAATCAACTCTATATGTGCCCCCTCCCCCCTAGTTACTCCATCATGGTGGTGATCTCCTCTAAAATATATATCATATATTAAATAACCAATTCCTATGATGAAAGTAAAATGGGTTGATTTTTGTAGTAATACTAAAAAAAATATGGTTATATCTTTCTTTATGGACCTCATCCTCGATTCATGATGAAACTAATGACAATATACTTGAATTCTTGCCTCCCATGCCCCTCAAATAGAGGATCTCCTGCTATCTTCAATGGGATACCATAAAAAATAAAAATAATTAAAAATATAAAGTAAATAATTTAATAAATTTAAAATAAAATATAGTTATTTACTTACTATCCAATGATTAAACATGCGGTGCAAAGAAATCAATATGAATGTAATCCATTATCAACCATGTTCTAGACAAATAATTTCTTAGAATAGAACTCTCATGTCCAATAGTTACTATTTCAAACTATATATTTACTATAGCAGAAATTGTTCGACACTATAGAAATAGGAACTATTCATCTATCTGGGCCTCTGGGAAACCGGTTTGGTACTCAGGTCATACAAGGATTTCGTGCCACCAAAGGACTTCAGTCCTGTTGTCTCTTAAGGCCTTATGGCTATATTAAGGCCTTAGAAACACTCCAAGTCCTTTGGGCCACATTATTATGCAGATGTACCAATTAGACTACAAAGGAAAATGATCAATATGCAGATTCAGGGAAGAATCAAAGCAAAATTAGAAGAACAAGAGGTTATGACAACGCCATCGGTACCGGGCCTATGCAACATTGCATATGAAAATTAGCCTACCATCCCTGTGAAGGTGAAATGATGTTATCATGACATATGAAGGGGAGGAGAAGTTCCCAGTTGTCTTCTCTTGGAGATCCCCTCTAAGACCAATGGGTCATGTAATTGTCTCTAAAGACTACGAGTATTGTAAGGGTTCCACCCCACCCCTTAAAATGTGGATTAGCAAAAATAAAAAAAATGAAGGCCTTCGAGCCATTCAAACCAAAAATGAATGATAACTAATGAAAATAGATAATATAAACAACTGAACATTCAACAACATGAATTCTTCAAAATAATGATGTGGACATCACTCAAGAATATTTTAGAGAAACACCTGTCATACAAGACCACGACCCCTCTAAACCAACAGTGAACTGTATGAATCCTGAGGGTCAAATGATTCACCTATAATCAAATCCTCATTAAGGATGCATCACATAATTTGTAAAATAATTATTATCTTTCTAAAATATGAAAATATGTTTTTCAAAAAAACATTGATGATGAGTAATATATATATATATATATATATATATATATTTCTACTATAACTATCATGTAATTTTTTCCTTCATCATCTTTATCTTGATATTTTTATATGATATTGTCAATATCTTGGTCTTCATCCTCCATATAGTCAATTTTCAAAGGATCTTCAAATTCATCATCTCCTATTATTTGTAATTCATATGTCACATTATCAACATCTTTTTCACTATTAACATATAATTGTAAGGGTTAAAAAATCAATATTTATGTATCTTCTTGGAAAATATGTATTTGGTGTTATATATTAATAAAATTTAATTCCTTTCACATTACCATAACCACATTCACAATTTAAAAAAACTATTTTTGATTAGATTTCATTTTTATAATGATCCAATAATCTATTTACTCTCTTGAAGCATCATAATAATTTTCATATTAAATTAGATGTGCCTGATGACCCAACAACAATGGTTCATTAAAAATAAAAAGGATTTTATATTTAAATTTAGTGAATCCAGGGAGAAGATGACCATGAAGCCTATATAATTATCAAACTAATGTAATTTAAACATCATTACACAATTCATTCCAATATAACACAACTTTATTAAGTCACCTGAAATTCCGTAGAATAAAATTTCACAAACTATGTAACGTGATACTCTCAATAAAACTCCACTATTAATAATTTTTTTATTCTATATATACATGTATTTGAAATCTTAAACCATTAACCATATATTATTTATAACATTTAAACATTTTGGATGGTGGTTTACTAAATAATAATGATCAATTATAAATTTTATCATCATTATTTAATACTTAAAAAAGTAAAAAAAGTAGATATATAACAAATATTAAATTGATTCCATATTTTTAACCATATAAAATATTCATTACGAGTATTTGAAATTAGTAGGAAAAATTATTTTATAGATTATCTTCAAGAAGATATAGTTTAATTTGGGAATATATTTCATTATATGATTGTCATATAATCTACATTTAAAATAATATCTATTTACATTTCATAACTAAAAAAAAAGTTATAGTAGCACTCACTATATAAATCATTTCATTTATTCATAGTTGAGAAGAACATATATATGAGTCATGTGATGTTCATCAACTAAACCCCATTATTCATGGCTCCATAAAATCTATGATTAGGTGAATTAATAATAATAAAATAATTTTTATTGCATCATCGGTATATCACTCATTATAGCCCATTGGATTATGGTTTGATGGATATTATGGTTTAAAATAATGGTATGTGAAAAAATATATTACTCCTATAAATAATCTATTGTAATTTACCCTTAAACTGTAAAATTATTATTTACATTTTTCTATAATTTTTATATGCATATTTTTTATGTGTACGTCCTTCTAAACTCTATCAAACCACAATATTTTTCATCACATGGATACTGTAATATCAAATGACCCATTAAATAAAATAGATATGGTAGGATTTGGTTACAAATCTACATAAAATTAAAAAAACTTCTTCATGTAGTCTATAAAGTGAACCATAGTATATTTTCACCACACAAATATCATGGAAAATTATATATTTATTTAGTTCTAATGAAATTGTGGAAATCAAAAAATAATAAATCTCATCGGTAAAATTATTTTTATTAAAACATGAAAATAACAACATTTTAATATGGTAATATGATTATTTCTAAATCATATTTCTACATTGGAAACATAAAAATTGATTAGAACAAATTGTGTAGTCAACTAACTAAAAAATAAATAATTTTATTTATAAATTATATTAACCACTTTAGGCTTCATTAACATTAATGATATTTCATTTTTAGAATACCCATGTTCTGGGCATAAGAAAATTTGAGAAATATTTAATTATGCATTTACATTATGATTGGTCTTATCGTGAACATCCAAAACTATATAAAATATATTATTCTAATAGTTCTACTAAATATTCATAACATTCATCAAGTGATAGAATAATATAGAAGATACCAACAAATAATTTTTTATATAATTGTGATCTTTCCCAAATCTATCAATTTTTTATTTGTCTATAATAGATCCAAATGTAATGGGATGTAATGAAGAGACAATATAATTTAATAAATACCTGAGATAATTTCAAGAGTTTAATCTATTATAATTATACTGTTTTAGAAATGAATTATATTCCATTGGAAATGATGACCAGTAAAATAAAATATGTGATGATAATTGAAAAAAAATATATTTACTTTCATTGAAAAGAATAAACAATTTTTTTCACTCATAAAATATGATCATGAATTTGGACCATGTGGTCGCATACCAAATTACATGGCTTATATTGGAAAGTCATTAATTTATCACACTATTGCAGCATTCAAAAGGAAAAACATTTTTTCGACATCATCATATGTACTAACACCATTACACCATAATAAATTTATCTCATTAATAAATGTCTTCTAATAAACATAAATATTGTTTTATGGTTGTCCCAGAAATTATAATGTTAGAAACATATATAGATCATTCATCAACCTCATGGGTGGTATGTAGTATAGAGCTATAAAATGATCCAATAATAATGTTGACATCTATAATAACCAATGGGATAAAAACCATAAGTTGAAACACCTAATAACATGTTATGGTCATGTGATGAGAAAAATAGATATTCCTTGTCAAAAAATTTCTACGAATCACCATAAAAAGATGACTAATTTTTTTACAATTTTAATTATTATATTTTTTCCATTACATCAATGTAATTGTGTTCTAAGACAAAAATAAATGATGTAATATGTGCTCAAGTGGGAAATAAATCAAATTTTCTTTGGTAACCAATCCATACTATCCATGTTGATCTGCATTTCACCAAAATTTTCTATATGTTGTACAAATAACTAATGACTCATTTTTTCTATTAAATATGATGTGATCTTATGAACATGCATGAATCATCTAATAACCAGGACCCAAATTTCAAACAAACCTATTTCTCAGATATATATTTATAGGAAAAAAATTTACTTATGGTTATACTGATTTAAAAAAGAAGAATATCTAATCAAAACATCTATTTTAAATTCTTTTATCTGATTTAATAAAAATAAATTCGGAAACTTTTTCAAAATTTCTTATTGAGTAACTAGGATAAAATTCATTCTCATTAGAATTCATCAAATCATAAAATCAGGACAGTTATAACTCTTGATTTAAATCAATAACATTATGACTTTTATTTCTAAAAAAGTATAACCAACATTTCTATGTACTGAATTTTGAAATAGTGATGGATCTGAATCCAAATTATTAGTATCTTATTTAGAGTTTCATTCACGATGTTACTAAAAACATAATATTTATTTGAAAACGTAAAAAATTTCCCCAATATTTTCTTAAGTATCAATCTCCTCAAATAATATTTCTTAAAGGGACATATAATTGTCACTTCTTAAAATGATTCTAGTTTTTCTTATTAAAATGATAAAAATTCTTTAACACCCTCAAAACATAAGTATTTATACCAAAACTGTTATGATTTCTATAATGATTTTTCCAATCATAATCTTGGAATAATGGCTATTATATAAATCCTAATTCCAATTTTTTTTAAAAAAATAGAAAATAATAATATTGATCATGATTATTTAGATATAAGGAATATATGATAAAAAATTAAAAAATTAAAAAATTTATAAAATAATTTTAAAGATTAAAAATTCTATCGAATTATTGATATTTTCTTATAGTTATGGAAAATTAATGCCAATTTTTTCTAAATTTTAAAATTAATACTAATTGTTTGTAATTTTTTATAATTAACATTAATGAAAATAGAAGGCAGACCATGGGGCATGAGGAATGCAGGAAGAATTGGGGATGAAGACATCCATTGTGTGAATGAATTCCAATTTCTCTATGTTAAAACTATTTGTAGGAGTGACAATCTTTAAAAACTTTACATGTTTATCCATGTACGCCTCACCTCCAAATGGTATAAACATAGGGGAAAGTAAATTAATTCACTCTATTTCACCTTCATTCCCACCAGTTTATTCATACCTTAAGAGAGTTAAAAAGTAGATGGAATGGAGATGACCTCATAGAGAAATAATTTTTGTTCCCCTTGGATTATAAATATTAAAGATGAGACATTCATGGATAAACCAATGAGTTCTGGAAGAGTAAGTAGATGTGAGTAATAAAAATGACTCTCTTAGTGAAATATATCCCCTTTCAATGAAATATATAATCACGAGAAAAATAATGATTTACCAATTATCATTAATTAACATTGAAATTATTGATAAAAAATTATTTTTTTTCATGAAAATAGATTGATCCAAAAAAGGAAAAATCACAGAACATGTCATTGTTATCACTCAAATTGATTTCCTCATCCATTACTCATATTTTTTTACCATTACTTCTTCTCCTACAAACAGTCTGAACATAGTGGAACTACAATTCCTTTACTCCTCTATCAGCTTCACCCCCTTCTCTCGCTGAATCCCTCATATCCATTGGTTGGCCTTCTATTATTGATTTCAATTAATTATAGATAATTATAGATAATTTCCGTAAATATTTACAATTAGTTATTACTAATTATCTCTAATTAAAACTAATTTTTTCCAATTATCGCTATATTTTAAACGTTACAACTAATTAAAAATAAGTTTTACTAATCACTACTCCTTACAACTTATTGCAGATAATTTTTACTCATAACCAAAAATTACGACTAACGTTTACTAATTATCACTCATTACTTCTAATTGCCACTAATATTTTACAATTACCACTCATTACTAATAATTTTAGCTATTTTTTAATATTTACCAATCAGTAATGATAATTTAAGATAATTTTTAGTAATTTTTTTTAATTATACATTATTATTTTCTAATTATCTCTAATTAGTGCTAATTACATACAATTCATTCTAATAACTTCTAATTATTATAAATAACCACTAATTCCAACTAATTATAGCTAATTCTTACTAATTTCCACGAATTCATACTAATTATTGCTAATCCTTATTAATTACTGATAATTCTTACTATTTACATTTAATTTTTTCAATTTACAACTAATGTTTACTATTTAAAACTTAATTTTACTATTTACCAATAATTTTTACTAATAACGTCTTATTTTTACTTTTTACTGCTAATTTTTAAAATATATTAAAAATGTTCAAAATTCATGACAAATTTTCACTATTTTCACCTAAATTGTTTCATTTTAACACAAATATTTACTATTTACTATGTTGTTTTTAAATTACCACTATTTTTCAGTAATCATTTTTATTTGTCATTATTTACCACTCGGTTTTTATAATTATTAATAAGTTTTACCAATTAATGAAAATTATTACAAAATACCTCTAATTTTGACTAATTACCACTAAGTATTACTATTTACCTGAAATTACAGTTAATTTTAACTAATCGCCATAATTTTTACTAATTATTACATATTTTAATAAATTACTCTTATTTTGTACAAATTGCCGCTAATATTTATAATTATCTATAATTTTTACATATTTATATTAATTATCAAAATTATTTATTAATTATTGCTAATAATTACATATAATTTCTAGTAATTATTGAAAATTAAATCTAATTATTTCTAATCACCCATAATTACCACTAATTACTGTTATTTTTACTATTTATCTCTAATTTTTACTAATTACTACTTATTTTTAAGATTTAACATAATTTGTTTTTTTAATTACCTGAAATGCATACTAATTACTTTTATTTACCTCTAACTGTTAATAATTACTACTAATTATTTCTAATAACTGATTTTTTTGTTACTAATTCTCTATATTTTTTTATAATCACCGATTTTTATTCTAATCCTCTCTATTGTTTATTTTTCAATCCCCTCTATTTTTTTGTAATCACTATTTTATTTCTATTTACATGTAATTGGTATCTAATTATTGCTAAATTTTTCTATTTAACCTCATTTATTATAAAATACGGATAATTTTTACTAATTAACTCTAATTATTGTAAATGTTTTATAATTTATAATTATTATTTACTAATTATCGAAAAAATACTAATTATTTATAAATTGACTATAATTAATTTCAAATTCAACTAGTTATAATAAATTATTTCTAATTATTTCCAATATAAATATATAAAATTTTTTAAAAAAATTTAATATATAATGGTAAGTACATCAAATGGGATGCTACAAAAGTATTAAAACAACTTTCTTTTTCTAATAGCTTCAGTTCTCTATGAAATAATAAAGGATAAGGAATATGGAGATAAATGAAAGAGAGGTGTGTATGGGGTAATTTGAAGGAAGGGTATTCATAAATTCATCCAAGGGGTTTATATATATGTTATATTATTTGTGAGAGGATAGTATGGAATGGAATTTTAATCTAGAAAAAACTTCTATTTACGACGTCTTCAATCCCAAATAGCACCTACAAGAATTACCTTTTCCAATTGTATAAAACTAGTTGTGACCATTCCCATCAGAAATAAATTATGTCGACTAATTATTCTTGACAAGGTTCATCCCAAATAACATGTTATTTCCAACGGTCCCCATAGAGAATACCCTTATATTTAATAAATATACCAGAGATATTAACAATTATTTACGATGGGGAGTCACTTCCATAAAAATAACCCATCTTTTTGTATGGCGGCACTTCCCACAAAAATTTTCTTTGACAGAATGAATTTTCCATCGTAAATAATTATATAAAATAATTATATGTAATGGGAAATGATTTCTCAATGCCAATAATTCTATATCCTTGGATATTTGTTAAGGGTTCATGGATCATCACAAATATCCCATCGTAAATATCTAATTTTACGACAGTGAATTACCCACCTCTTCATTAAATTTCTCCAATAAGAAAAATAGATACAATGGTCCATATGGTTTTGGTGAAGAATCATTGAAACAATTTATGATTAATGGAGTCACATTCCACTTTAAATGAACCGTCCTTAATGCAATGATTATGTCTATCCTTTTTAAGATATTCATTTGATGGAATATTATGATCAGCCACCCTCTATATGTTAGTATATAGAGAGAATGTAATCCATGATTTATTGAAAGGATTATAAATGTAGGACATATATATGGGTCTACCTATATAGAAACTATAAAAAAACATTAATGTAAGGTATGTGTTCCATGGGAATTACATAATCATGGTGTCATTGATGGGAATGAAATGATAACAATATATATCCCACAGTAGAAGAAGTAAAATAAACTATATTTTTTCAAATTTTATCCATGATTCTAAAATATCAATCCTGAACATACCACCAAAAGTCATGAAACATGTGATAATTAATCCAATTATCCTTCTATAATTTGATATTCTAATTAAGGGATTCTATACATCAATTATATTTTATTACAAAATCATACGACTTATATACATATTTAATCTTCATTATTTTTCCATGAAAATTCAATATATAACATATAGTAAAATACCTGGTTTCCGGAGGAAATTGAAAACAATTTAAATGGGATATCTCAAACACTCAGTAATATGAAACATATAATAGAAGAAATCATAGAATAAGCATGACATAATGTGTAAATTGAATAAAAACATAAATTCCAATTTTATGTATCCACAGATAACATATAAATAAATAAAACATATACATCATTAATTAATGTCATAAGGATGGAATATAAAATTCTGGATATCTTAATATTATTTTAAAGGCCTTGATCAATGACACCTTACATATCATCAAATCCCCATTCCAAGACATCTTATATAATATCAATTCCACATGCCAAGACATTATAATTCAATGTCTATGGCATATACTGAATTACCCTAATTAGATTTTCTCATGAGTCCTAAAGATACATTAAGGGGATATAAAATTATAAACACCACCCATCACTTAATAAGTCCAATTCTCTCCCCATACAATAGATATGAATAAATAATACATAATCAACATTAATTTGTAATCAATAATTATGCAAATTAATATACTACTATATATATTATAAAAAATTCCCCAGCTAATAGTTGAAATTACGTTCTTGGTAACCTTCTTTCAATATTTTGGGGTTCACAACATATAGATTAATGGATATATTATTACATCATTATTGGAAATTATGGATGAATATTAATTTCATGGGATGGTGGAGATTGATATGTAACAGGAATTGTAAATGTTCACTTAGGATATGACACTATGCATCAATTACCTCATGTTTTTCTTCCATCCAAATACTATATGTGTCTAATATATTTACATATAAGGTTATAACTATATATATTCTCAATTAATCTTTTCGATGTGTGACATAAACTAAGTAACAAGTTTGATTTATGATATTTTGTGATCTATCTCATAAATAATTATTGTAAATTATTATATTCCGTGTGAGATTACGATCCAACATCCAATTATATCTTTAATTTCCATCCAACATTACAATTTTTATTAAAAGAGACAAAACAATTCATTACAAACAAGTGACCCTTACTAGGAGGGGAAAAGTATTGTAGCCCAATGGCATCGCCCTATATTAGGATCAACACCAATAGTTTAAACTGAGAAACATTATAAAGGCAAAAAATTGAGGATCCTGGAGTTGCAAGAGAGGCTAGATAATCCATTACTTTATTTCCCTCCCTCCACGTATGTGTGACTCTCGCATTGTTGGTGAGCAGAAGCTTGCAACTCCTCATGGTGTAATAGATGGACAAGGGAACTGTTCCTTTACCCTTTATGACATCATGAATAATCACGGAGTCAGTTTCCACCTGATTAATGATAATATTTCTCTCGTTGCAAAGGGAGAGGCCAGTGAGAACCGTGTTTTCCTTCGCCTGAATTAAAGTGCCACTCCCATAATAAACTGAGAAAGAAAGCACCACACTCCACTAGATGTCCCAAATGACCCCTCCTCTGCGCATCACACCCATACCACCTGAGCTGTATGTGTTTTGCTTGAGGTTGTCCCTAGGAGGTAACCACCGGATCCATCTCCCTAGTAAACTAGTTACATTCTGTGCAGCTGCACTCCTCGGACTATAGAGCGCACAAAGGGATGTTGTCTCCTTCTTGATGCCTTCCAGACTGACCAAATCATTCAAGAGGCACCTGGTTTTGTCCACAAAAGACATGCTTGAGGATGGGATCCCCTTGAACCTAGAATAATTCATTTCATTCCATAAAACACAGCATCCCATAATGAAGATGATATAGCTCGCCGCCGAGTCTATTCCTGATCAAATGGCCCCCTGGACCAAATTCTCCATGAATATATCATTGATAATGCCTAGTTTGGCGTACGTAGTGACATTTCCAAAGAAACTCCACACTTGACGAGCCCATTCCCCTATGAAGAAGATGTAACTCATGCTCTCTTCATTTTTGAACACTATGCATTAGAAAGAGGAATCCATGATGATACCCAAACATTTAATATTATCTTCTGGTGAAAGGGAATTGTTACAAAGCCTCCAAAATAGAATACTTAGTTCAATGGGTACTCTATTACTCCAGACCAGATCACCCCATCCATCGTGCTGCCCCTGAGAAGAGTTCAATCTCCAAAAATATTTTGAACTAAATGTCCCCGAGGAGGAAAGAGTGTAAATGCACCTATCATTCTCGGAGCTCATGCTAATCGAGTCGAAATCCTCTTGTTGGTTTGCATCCAACAATGATAAAAAGAAATTGTGGTGTAAGATCACCTCCCTAAACGAGATGGTAGATTCTGGACACCTCGGGTACCCCAGTACACAACATGTCCATTTTTTATATCAGAAGGAAATATGGCCCTCCCCGATGATCCATTGGGAGAAAGGGAGAAGGTTCGGTATGATATTACTCACTGAAGTCCATAAGGACAACCAATTAGCCGAAGCACTTGGAACACCATCCTTGTATCGCTGTAGCATATGCATCCCCTAGAGGGTACGATACTCAATGATTTACGATGCAACTTCACTCGCATGGAGTGTATAGTAGATTCCAGACTCCTAACATTATTCCCTCCATCGCTACTGGGCTGTGCCATCCTATGCCATGACACCCATTGCCTCTTCCCTTCAGCCACTACATCCCATATGAAAGACACAAATATTCTATCAATGGACCTAATCACCCCCATTGGAACACTTAAAGAGGCCAAGTCATGCACCAAAATTGCTGAAAGAAAGCTATTTACCAGTATTATCCGTCCCACAAAGGATATGAAGCGATTTTCAAGTTCAGAATATGATCTGTGATCCTCCCGAGCACTTTGTCGAAGTCCTTGGATCGCAGTCTACCCGGTGAAAGAAGGGTACTGAAGTATTCCTTGGGAAAAGATCCCTGTCCCATACCCATAATGATGCCCATCCTTTCCACCCTACTCAAACTACAAGAACTTGGTACATAGAAGTCACTCTTATCTCTGTTCACAATAATCCCACTCCAGTGCCCTTACTCTTCAGGAATCTTGTTGAACGTATGAAGAGACCTCCCCCCCACATTCATGAAAATCATAGTGTCATTCTCAGAGATAAGGTGTGCTACCGCTGGGAGGCCATACTTCCTCTGATATGGTGCAATGTCCCAACAGGATATCCCCCTGTTGATCAGCTTGCTCAGGGAATCTTACATTTGGATAAAAATACTCAGTGATAATGGACCCCCTTGATGAAGACATCCCACATACTTGAATAACCCCTGATAACTCCCCATGAACGACATTGCAATCCATGGTGAACAAACACACCTGAACATAATATCGCAGACCCATTTTGAAAAGCCAGTTGTAGCCAAAACCCTATTAATAAAACCCCAATCAATCTTATCGTAATCCATATTCATATCCACCATAATAACCAGGTTATAGCCACATGATTTAGTATTCAAATCTCTCATCATCTCTTGCACTAGTTCCATCGCGCCCTGGATCGAACTTCCCTTAACAAAACCTTGTTGCTGCACGGATACCCACTGAGGTAAAAGGCAATACAACCGTATACTAAAAATACTCTATAGGATCTTGTAAGGGACATTTAACATGCTCACGGGCCGATAGTGTGCAAGAGAGGTGGTATCATTGATCTAAGGTATAAGCACCAGAGTAATCGCTGCCGCGATATGAGGGATGACACCACTACGGATGAAATCCTGAATAGTAAGAACAATTTCATGTTTAACAACTTCCCATGATCCCTGGTAAAAGGATCTCGGGAAACCGTGAAGACCTTCTGCATTATCGGGGTTCAGATTCCACATGGCCTTTTGCACCTCCTCTTCCTCTCAAACCCCTTCGAGAAACCCATTCTCCTCACCAGTGACAATCATCTGAATCCCCTACCAATGGTACACCTCCCCTGAGGGATACCCCCTAGCCATGTTATCATTCGTACCATCAATGAGGATTTTGAAAAAAGAAAAGGCCATACCCCCGACCGCCTCTCTGTCCTCTGTAAACGTACCATCCTCCAACTCCAGATTGGGTTTAACTACCCACCTCCTCTCCCTCATGAATGCAAGAAAATAATCTATATTCTAATCCCCCACCTTTATCCAATTAACCTGCGATCTTTCCCTCGACTTGAATTCCTGTGAGAGAACCAATACTCCCAGGGAGTTCCTCCTCTCGAACAGTTCCTCAAACACCTCATCATCCCACCATTCCTCTAAACTAGTCTCCAGACACTCAACATCGTGTTTGAGCATTTCCAACTCTTGATCTCGAATAAGGATATTCCTGGCCCACAACTGAAGTGCATACTTTAGACGCCTCATCATGG
Organism: Viscum album; assembly: GCA_963277665.1. Lineage (NCBI taxonomy): Eukaryota > Viridiplantae > Streptophyta > Magnoliopsida > Santalales > Viscaceae > Viscum > Viscum album. Next base: position 1,977,386,742 of record OY728143.1, on the reverse strand, counting down.
AGTGGATAAACACCTAAGGAGGACCTCGAGAAGGATCCTTCAAGATCTTCGAAACCACATGGTGGTAGTCTGGCATGCACACCCACTGACTACAGAAATTGAAATTGTCCTGCGTGACCTCCTCCCCACACGGAGACAATAGTAACAGTGAGTGACTAGAGATGCTTCGCGTCAAGTGGGTAACTTTCTCACTATAGAACATTGAAATGTCGTGGAGGTTTGCAATGAATATGTACAGTCTTCTCCAATACAGACTCTAACCCCTCTAGTTGTTACACCAGGTTAAAGGGTTTCCAAAGATACCCAGGTCCATCAGACCCTTTCCCGCCATGAATTGCACAATGGAAATACTTTCCCTAGGGTGAAGGAAATAATTTTCCATGAGTTCTATGACGCGTCAGGATGGTTATGGAGCGACCTAGGTGTGATGGAATCACATCAATGGTTTTTGTGTTGTGAGATACTGTATGTAGTCAAGGGTGTCATGGATGTTGAGTTCGTGATAAACAAAGGTGTTAAAGCCAAGCGACGAAGTCGTTGAAGGAGGATCATGGATAGCAGAAGCATGGATTTGGATCACTAGATATGATCGCAATAAAAACAATTATTGAAGCAACATGATATTTATTCCTTCAATATTCTTAATATTATTATAACACACAACGTGATCTCCATTTATAGGATACAATCACATAGCAAAAAAACTGAGAAAAATAGAAGGAACTCAAGTCCACGGTTTGTCACGGTAGGTACCACCCATGCATCTAGATCCACACATATCAAGCCATATTCGTGTAACTCTTCAAGCCTCTATCCTAGCAGTGGAAGGTAGGTGACGTTAGAGGAATACGATTTTAATACTTCCAAAATCCGCCCTTAAACTCGTATTCTTTGCGAACAATGATTTTAAAATATTTCCAGGTGGGTAACCAACCGGTATAATTACATGATCATGATCATTAGCTGTAGTAAAATAAATAGCACATGTAGAAGAAAATAATAAGATAACTGAAGCTGATCTTAGGGTCATAATCACATCAACAATAGGAAAATTGGATTTTGTTGCATCGATTTGGAATTCATCCACCTTGTGCTTTGTTTCTAGGATCAAATTATTATTAACAAAACCCTCTGTCTTGGGTTCAGATTCTTCTAAATGTACCCCTTACTGCAAGGCTTCACTGGGACTCTGATGTATTATAAGGTGGTGTCAATATTTTTCACTAGAAGAACCGAAAAAGGGCTCTCAAGATTTAGGTTTTCTGTATCAGTAGATGGTTCACTAGATAAAACCTTGATGTCAGTATCAACATTTGGGATGGTGTCTGCATTCGATAGAAATACATGTTCTTTGGTGCCTTTTGAGAAGGTGTTGTTGGACTCCTCATGTGTTAATCATGTTTTAATGATCACAAATCCTATTACTGTTAATTACATTCAATAATAACTACACATCACGGTTTAATGATAAAAAATCTTATGATGTTAATTACTCTCTTTATTATTTACATGTCTTATGCATGATCACAAATCTCACATATATTATCAAGCCTTTATGTTTATGATTCTAGTTCTCTTACTCTCTAATGATTAAAATTAATCCATATTCTGCATATTACTGTCTATGTCCATATACAGATATTTTTCTAAGTATGGACTCATCATGAAGAACTCACCGTGAAGGACTCACCGTGACCCAGACACCGTGAAGGACCCACCATGACTCAGACACTGTGAAGGACTCACCGTGACTCAGACACCGTGAAGGACTCACTTTGAAGGACTCACCGTGACCCAGACACCGTGAGGGACTCACCGTGACCCAGACACCGTGAGCTACACACCATGACATGCACATACAGTAAAACTCATACCGTGAAGCTCATATCGTGAACCAGATACCGTGAAGAAGACACTGTTTACATAATCACTATGACATAGTTTCATAACTTTTTGTCAATATTATTTAAATAATTCTAATGGTCATATTTGATGTTTTTGATGCAATTAATGTTGTTTAATGATAGTTGTTGGCATGTCAGGAAACCGTATCTCATACATATGAAAAGGGAATCATTCCAACTACCATAATTTGTGGAATATAAGGAATATTGAGATGCAGTACATGAGCAATAAATCATGAAAGAAGAGGTTAAGTGTGAAAATTGTGATGATACAACAAGAAGAACTTACATACACCCAAGAGCACTGTGCTGAACAAGAAGAACAATCCCATGCAAGAAAGATATTGCAATACTTTCAATGAATTCTCATGAATGCAATCCAATACTACTGAAGAACACACGACGAATCAAGAGATCTTTCTCACTCCTATAGAAGACAAGCTGAACTATGACACTCTGTTTTTCAACAAAAAAACTAGAGAAGGACTCAGAAGAATTCCTTCTGAATCCAATGAGTCTAGAGCTACATTAATAATTTCTAGAGATTTCTAAACTCTTATCTGTTCTCTCTAAGTGATTTATTTATTAACTTTCGGGCAGTGTGGTGTACTTTGTATATCTTATACACACATTGTCACATGTACTGAACTGGAGGTTATTAAATACTCACTCCAAAACTCTTAACTCTTATTTACCCACATCAAATGTGGAAGAGGTCCTTGTGGGGCCTGATCTTTGTTTTTTTCCCATGAAGAACAATGGTAGAGGTCACTATGTGGCCTGGAATGTTTTGTAAACTATTATTATCCCTGATCTAGGGTGTGGATAAAATTTATATAAATTTTAGAGGACTAAGTCTCAACTTGAGACTGGACCTCTTGTTATATCTGATGTGCATATTTAGTTAAGTTCATTGTATACTACGTATATCTTATTTATTCCACTGTTGTTACTTTGAAATACAAAACTATTTTAAAGCTACTTTAACAGTTAAATTAGGAAGTGTTTACTCTTATTGTAAATTAGTAGGTTAGTTTAAAAAGTTAGTTTGATCTTGTGGTTCAATTAACTGAGACATAATCAATCTTTTAGAAGCTAATTGAACATTTACAATCTCTATAAATTCACTAAATTTTAACTTTTTTTATAAATTGTGGGATTTTAAGTAGACAATATTTTAAAATAAATTTTAATTGGAACTCAATTCACCCCCCTCTTGGGTATCCACTCTGACCAACATGTGTATTGGGTTGAAAGGAACATACCAATAAGGTGGCGTGAAAAGGATGAGGAAAAACCATTTGAAAAATTAAAAGCACTTTTTTGTTGACAAAAATTAGATACCAAAATAAAGCGAGACAAAATTTCTCACGGGAATAATTTTGGCTAAGAAAAACTATTCAGATTCTTCTTCCTCTCGCCTGAAAAAAGGTAGCAGGTCCATCTAAAATTTCAATAGTGCTCTGATACCACTGAAATTTATTTTTGGTAGCGGAAGCTTCAACCTCCTCTGATACCACAGATGGAGGATCATGGGAAGTGGAAGCACGGATGTAGATCACTGGAGTTGATCGCAAGAAAAACTATTATAGTGGTAGTGTGATATTTATTTCTTCACTCTTCTAAATCTTATTACAACACACAACATGATATCTATTTAAAGGTTACAATCAGGCAGCAAAACAAAGAGATAATAATAGAGGGAACACCAGTCCACAGTTGGCCGCGGTAGGTACCGCCCATGCCGCTAGATACACACACGTCAAGTTGTCTTAGTAGACCTCTTCAAGCCTCTATCCCAGTAGTGGAGGGTAGGTACCATCCGAGGAATAAGTGTTTAATACTTCCAACAGTCATGAGGTCAAATATGAGGCTACCACCATCATCGCACTGAACCAAATCTGTGCAAGGCTGGAGGACGATCGCTAGTAAGGTTGATATGATCATTATGGGCATTAGTATGTTAGGGTTTCCATACAGATCTAAAGGTGTCTAATTTTCTCTATCATAGATAAAAGTAGAAAATTTTATTTTAGGCCAGAATCTTCAATCCGATTATCAATTTTTTTTGCGTCATTTTTCTTCACCTTGTTTGCTTTATGTATAACCACTATGTTGGTTTTGGTCCACCTTTGTATGGGTAATTGGAATCCTTGTTTGATTTGTGACTAGTTTATGAATAGAAGCTATTTTTTTGTTGAGGTAATATTTATGTTGGATAGAAAGTGTCCCTATTATCACCATTTTATATCATTTCTATCAATTTTGGGTACTGGTGTAGTTAGAGAATCATCATTTGTACCCAACTTGCTGATAAAACTTGAAGAGGTCATTATTTAAACAACAAATTTGTTGAATTGTTTTGGGGGGGATTGATTATGCATCACTTAAGTCCCTATTTTGTAATATTCCTTTCCTCTGCACCTCTCAAATCATCATTTTTTATAGATTTTGGAGGTGCCTCACTTGTATTTAGTTAAGGGGAAATTAATTATTTGATGAAATTATATTTTGAGATAATGAAAACAATTATTTACATATTCATCCTCAAAGATTGTATTTTGTGAACAATGTTTTTGTTGGGGTTTTATTATTTTAGAACCATTCAAAAAAATGATTTTTTTATCTTCAAACATAATTTATAAGGGAATTTTAGTTTTGAAACTGTTATTGCAAATTCTCATTTTAGGCCTTTACATATATATGTATTTCTAAGAAACAAGGTTTGATTATGTGAGTAATTTGGTATTTATTATTGAATTAATTTTTAAAATATGTGTTTGTGTTTATTAGCGTTTGGATTTTAATTTGGGATTTTAAAATGAGTATGAGTGTTAAAAAGAATTATTTTCAGATTATAAACAGTTTTTTGGTTTATCAAGTAAAATTATTTGAATTTTATTTTTGAGGGTGTATATACATATATATATATACTCACATATGTATATAAATTTATATGTGTATGTATATATATCTATATAATAATGTTTACTTATTTTTAGAACTAATAATCCATAATGATTATTATTTCCAAGTATGATATCATACCAACATATATATATATATATATATATATATATATAATTATGTAAAATCATAACTATCTAATTCAATTTGCATACATGATATGTTTATCAGGTAGCAATAGATCTAATTTCTAAAATCATTTCATTATAAGGGTGTAATTTTATATACTTCCTACCAAAAAATTACATATGTATATGTATGTATATACATGTGTATATAGGCATATATTGCTTAATGCTTTCAGAATATATATATATATGACCATTACGAGAATTCAGGTTTTTCTTAGGAATTTTAATTCTTTATTAATAAATTTCAAGACTAATAAAAATGTTTCAAAATCTAAGAATCATTTATTATTTAAATTAATTATATAAGTGACATGTTTAAGATTCAATTCTATTTAGAAATTAAAAGTTGACATGTTTTGATTTTATGAAACCAAAATCATGTTATATGCAGGCCATTTATGATTATCGACAAACATCCATAACCAGTAATACTCATGTGCTTTTAATAAATCATGCATCCATCAAAATCACACTCAAATGGTTGTTTCTGGTTTTCAAATGAATGGTTTAAAACAATGGATGGAAAATAGTATTCCATGTAATTATGAAAAGGGTATATGTCAAAACACGTTGTTGTGAATGGGTGAATTTTAATGATGGTAAATGATTATAAATTAATACATAAATATAAGTGAATGTGAGATTATTTTTTTATATATACATTAGTGATCATGTTAAACCTTGAAAATATATTTTTAAGGAAAAATATAGTTTGACTTTGTGAATATAACATCATATTTCATAAATGTAGTTAATAACAATACTCTGTTTTGTTATTATAAGCCTTTAATTTTTTAAAGGGTTTACTTTCTAGATTTTACATTTTTTATTTGATGTACATATATATGCTTATATCTTATTATTTATTTAAAAGGGGTTAATCATTTATTTATTGATCTCTATATGAAATTATAATTTATTCTTATTCCATTATTTTATGGATATTATTTTGTGCGTCCAAATTATCTAAATGGTAATAGTCATAATTTTATGTGACAAGTCTAAATAAGTTATTATTTAAGGTGCACATGCTATCATTTCTTGTGTGAAACAACATTCACACCTCATGGAATGTTCTACAATTGTATTTATAGAAAACATAAAATTTATAAATAACATTCCATAGATTTTAGAGAATAGGTATGTATTTATTTCATTGTAGAACTTATTTTTGCAACTATTTTAGGTAAAATAATTAATATTTCTATGATACTACATGGATTAAGAACTAACCTTTTCAAAGTGGTATGATACACTTTCGATTTTTTAATGTTTTTGTACCTCAATAATTAATCAATGGATTTATTTTCATCTATGATTTGGATTTAAATAAATCAATGTGGTGCATGACACTTTTATTTAAACACATAATTTTTATAGAAATGTGAGGATTTCATAGGACTTACTATGTGATGGTTGAGGCCCACTATAGTCTCTTGATGCATTGGTAGGTCTAATGAGACAAACTAGGTGTTCGCATGAGCCCTTCAAATAATGGTTGTGTATGGTCTTGGCATGAGGCCTTAATAGAATGTTATGATTTTCCTTCATTATGCATTCCCTCATAATGTTACTAATATGTAAAATTCCATGTGAATATCCAACTAGAAAAAATATCCATCGATAATTATCATTCTTTATGATCTAATATTAATATGTTTTAAGTGAACATGGCCTAATGTTTATGTTTAAATATATATACATGCATAGAAATATATTTATAAAGAATAATTAACATTTATGTTTTGAAACAACAATTATAAATGACAATGTTTTTATGAAATTGTGACTAAATAATATTTCGTCATTAAGTTCTTATTTTCACCTCTGGAATGTCATAGAATGAGTAATTTTGGTCATCATACAACTTATAGGTGGAGCTACATGAATTTCTATTCATGTACATGAATTTTTTATAATTAATTCTCTTGAAAAACCTAAATAAGTTTAGATATTTTCAGAATGATATATCCAAAAACCTATTTCATAATATCTCACGAAAATGGTGATGATAGGTTGTGTGAAATACTAATATCATGAATTTGATGCATGTGCTATAAGAAATTTTTTAAAGATATTTTTTTCTTAATGGTTTTTTTTAAACCCCTCACTAGGAATTTTTATTCTTACCCTACATTTCATTAACACTTTTTCATGTTTATCATACTTATTGTGTAGAAACACTATTTTGGAATAAATCACGTGAAAAAAATAATTATTTTCATATTGTTTTTTTGAAATGTATGTTCATTATCTAATTTTACAGAACCTTGGCTGGTAAAGGATCCTCTGTTTCATTTAATGTTGTGTATTTATTGATGATTATTTTTAATACAATTTTACACAACATTTGTAAGGGAGGATTCGATTGCTTGTGATGGGGTCTTTACAATAGTGACCTCATATGGGTTCTATAAATTACATTACTATAAGAGTATATTTTACACCCTTCATCTTAATTTGGGAATGATAGTGTTTTCTCTAAATCTATATTGGTGTTAACTAATTTTATAAAGCTTTTAAAACACCACTAATCAAGAAATATTACATTATATAATCTCTTAGAATGAATTGATTCTATTTCACTTATAGTGTATGGAGTTCTTACATGAACTTGGAATCATGATATCTTATACACCAGTTAAAGGAAATGTAGTGGTTGATTCATTGAGAATGAATTCCTAAGGTGATATTATTCTAGAGTACAAATATACCTAGAGACTGATGGTGGGTATTAAATCCTTGCATCTTTATTTGAGGTGGTCAGAAAGAGTGGATTACTATATTAGATAAAAGTGATACATTCATTGATGCAATAGGTGGAGGAGTCTTATTCAATGATTGATAAAATACAAGTTTTTCATGTAACAGTTTTCTATAGGGATTATCTTAAGTGATAGATAAAGGATTTTCAACATCAGGTTTTATTTAATGGGAAGATCTTCATTATATTAGTGATATAAGACGCATAACATTGGAAGTTTTATATATCTTCATTTATAGTAAATCTATATATATCTAAGATTTTTCCTTCAATGAGTAAATTTTGAAATATGGGAATGAAATATTTATTGACTATTTTAATTTCCTAGTGCATCCTATATTTGAGGGTGAAAACCAAGAATACTTTTCTTATTGGGTTTTTATGCCACAAGTTATTCCTAATTAGATGCGGGAGTATATCCTAATGAATTTCATCCTCATTTTTCTATAAAAAAATTATAATGGGTTTTTATATGTGTACCTGAAAATCATTTTACAAATTTAACTCATTTCTTAGAAATTATGGAGTTAATTATAGTGGATACTAATCGGAAAATATATTTTGAGGATTTTTTATCGCTTCACAAGGTTTTAAGGATGATCATCTATAACCATAATTCTCAATTTACCTCATGATTTTGGAAGAATATTTTTCATGCTTTTGGATTTTACAAATACCTTATCACTATGTCATATTTTTAGATTAATGATAAGAAGTATTTGAATGTTTATACCTATGATGATATCTTACATAAATTTGTTTAAGATTTTATAGATTCACGGGTTATACACTTTCCCTTTTTGTAATTTAATCTACAAATGGTTATCATTTATCAATTTCCCTGAAATTTTATAAACCACTATATTGGTGGCTGTCACACCTGATATTTAATTTAGCCTTGGACTCGATATGGGTCAGGTCTCAGTTATATTTCTTTTGAACCATGTGTGATGGGTTTGAAGTTCCAAGATAACATTGTCGAAGTTTGGGGTTGGGAATTGGATTAAATTCCGAATATTCTAAAATTTACTGCTATTACTCTAGTGCACAGACACATCACGGTTAGCAGATGTCATGCGGTAAGCCTGGGTACTGGTGCAGTCACTTGTAGAATGGGTAAATGACACCATACAGTCCTCAAATGGTTACTTGAGCCCTGCAGGGTAACCAAGCGGTTTCATAACATTAAAAATAAACAATTCATAAAATAAATGGTAAAATAAGATAACTAAAAAATATTTTTATTATTAATGGAAAAATACTGAAATAAAATAAGAGGAAAAAAGTAAATTTTAAAATACAAATTGTTATAAGAATAAGGATAAAAATATTATTATTATTTTAATACACTATTATTATTATTTTTGTTAAAATTTTATATTTTATTTGTATTAATAATATTATTATTATTATAATTATTATTATTATTGTATTAAGTTGGTTTATTTTATTTTTATTTTTAAGGTTTCGTCTCTCCTCCCCCCTCCTCTGCACTCTCCCTCTTCCCATCTCTTGTCCCTCACATGACAACCCCCTTGTGCGCCTCCTCCCTATAAATAGGTCGGCCCTCCTGCTTCTCCTCCAACAACCCCACTATATAACTTCTCTTCTTCCACTTTGGAGTGCATGACATGGTCGTGGCTCCTCTCTGGTGCTCAACTCCAGCCGGATTCCTCCCCAATTGGTGTGACCCCCCCCCCTACAAGACGGTGCCTCCCCTGAAAGTGACCCCTCACCGGTCGGCCTCTTTCAGTGACCACGCCCCTTCCAGTCTATTTTCGGGCAGCCAAATCTCCTCCCTCTGGTGACTGCCCCTCCAAGAAAAATACATTCCTCATTGTTATGGTTTAATATCAATTTCATGGGTTTCAATTAGGGTTAGATGTTTAATCTTGTATTTTTATTAAATCTTCCCTTATTGGGGTTTCATTGAGGAACTGTTGTAGTGCGGATGCAGTTTACACTACTATCTAGTAATTTCTACACCCGAGGTAGATGGTTCCATGCCCTATCATTTTTTGGGGATTTTACATTCTTTATTAGTTAATTTTAATATGTTCTATAGATAATTTTTGTGGCGTGAATTCTCTTTGGGATATAACTTGGCTTTCATATGCAATAAATCAGTTTTTTAAATAAAATATCCATGTATTTTATATGCATCCTATTGTGGAATTTTTTAGATGTGTTTAATTAATTTTTTACGGTATAAAAAACGTGTTTTTAAAAAAAAATTGTGTGAGAGTTATTAATGTGGGTTTTATAAAATAAGATAAATTAATTTGGCATGTTAGATTTTATTGAGAACCTTGAAGTATGATTTAGGGTTGCAAAAGTTGTTTTGAAGAGATTTGATTAGAAATTGGTTTGGAAATGATTGTACATATTAAATTGTGTTCATTTTAGCTGTAATGTTTTATTTTGATTCATTGTTGTTATTTATAAATTGTGTAAATACTTTATTAAATTAGGTTAGTGATTCAAATATGTTTTGAAGGGGTTGGAATGTCTATGTGTTGGGATTAAATTTTATAAAATAAATTTTTAAATTTTTATGTGAGTGTTTTGATGTTATTTTTTTTGAAAAAAGTTTAATGAATTCTTATAAAAGGGGAGAACCTTTTTTTTTCTAAGTCACTTAAGGTGTCAGTGTGTGGAAAATTGGATTTTTGAGGGAAAGTGTAATATTTGGCAGGTGGAAATTGTTTTTTAACTTTGAAATTTAACTGTAACCCAATGAAGTATGGAAAATCATTCATTTGGAAATAAAATTGGTTTAAATGTGGATTCAATTATGTTGTCTTATCCCATGATTATGAGTGATAAATTATGTTCCTTTATTTTTTCCTTCCCAATGGAGTTTTATGAATTGAAAATGTATTGGAAATTATTTTGGCGTGTGTAAAAGGAAATGTGGCTTGTTCAAGAAATTTGTGACTTCTTTGGGTTACTTGTCATTGAGTTTGGGGTGTGGTGATGTGTGCAGCACATGAACATAAACATGAGAAAAAAAATAATACTGGGTGGTTACATAAATGGACTAGGACTAGCCTTCTAGATGATTTAGATGTGGTTTTTCGTAGTTTCATTTATTACGATTAACACTACTACACAAACTAAACATGTGAAAGGATTTAATACCACTAGGACTTGGGATATGATTCCCCCTAGTGTATTTTGCATGATAATGCTGATTCTCATGGTTTATATAACATATTTTGACCGCTATGTGAGGATCCTCAAATCTAACATAATCTAGTCTTACACTAGGGATTCACCCATAGCGATCTACATTAAATGATGGGGTTCCATCCATTATAATATGGTGGACCTCTTGTGTTTCTAGGTATGTGTTTTATTTTAGAAGGCCTTTTTATTTTAAGGAAATGGTTGTATTGGGTTTCATTGTAAGTGGTCTCTTTTCTTTAATATGTATAAATTGAAAATATTTCATAGAAATGTTTTAAAATAATTAATTTAAATTATCATGTTAAATTGTATTTAAAATGGTTTTCCATGGAATAGTTTTACCTATGTGGCACCCTACTGGGTATTGGACTACACCAAACATGCACCTTTCAGTGTGTATAGATCTTGTTGTTCGTTTGTTTTAGGTCAAAGCAAGATGTGTAATGTTAGAATATTGGTTTTCTTTTTGATCATGTTGTGGATCATGGTGGTGGTGGGATGAGAATGTGATCCTCTTACTGAATGGAGGTTTGGGGCAATTTACTAGTTTTTAATTTTTTTCCCTTTTTGGGTGTTTTAGTTTGTAAAATTAAAATTTGTAATTGTTAAGGGTGTGTTTGATAGAATTTTCGGATATGAATATTTGGTTTTTGTTGGTTATTTTAATATGAATACTTCTGGTAAATCATTCCCTCGTGTTTTATTTGATACCCGAGCACTTGTTCCAGACCTTGGGGATTGAGAAAACCCTTCAGTCCATATCATGGATCGACTCAAGTGATCATTTTGGGGTCGAGAAATGTTGGTTCAAGACAGAATGGTATTAGATCCAGTTCATTCTATTTTGAGTTTTATTACTTGGGGAAGATTCTGGGTATAATGGAGCAATGATTTTCGGAACCTGTCATTCCAATTATGTGTAAGGTTCCTGGCCAACACAAATCATGAGGGGACTCAAGTCACCAGGGGAATTTAGGTTCCATATGTGTTCCTTGGACCTTGTGTTTCTTTTTGTTTGGGAAATGGAATTAGAGTTGGGTCAACAGTCTAATTGAGCTCGTAGTTCATAGAACGACATGTGGAGTCATGGAAATTACCCTAAAACAGTCCCCGTGATGGTGGTGCGACCGACATATGGAGACCAACAATATGTATTAGTCACCAACTAGCAGTAATTTTCTCTTGCATTATCCTTTTTCTTATTCTATTCCTATGAATGTGGTTGTGGGGTGTATTAAGTTTGAAAACCCTTAGATGGAATGATGTATTTGGTTTGTGTTTCATTTGTAAGTTGGTTAGAAATAATGGTGTGTGGTCTCTTTTGATAAGTTCTTCTGGAAGTCCTTGAGGCACTTCACCTCATGCGTTTAGTGTTTGTTCTTTGTATGTTTCAACTAATGGGCTAGTTTGATTGGGTCCTTGGGCTTTTACCTCACTAGCTAGTGCACGCCCCTATAATGAATTAATGTACATTTGAAGTGCGTCCATGAGTGATTCACCATTGAAAGACCGTCCATTGGGTCAAGAAAAGGAATTTTCTCTTATGCTTCAGAAATTGAGTCAACCTATCATCCCTTTAGGATAAGTGTATCCTCGTGCAGTAAGAGAGTGGTTGTGGAAGGTTTAAAGGGAATTCGGTTTTTTTATTTTCCTTGGGTTTTCAAAGGTGAAGTTTCACACCAGGATGTCTAAAGGTCCTGTTTGGGAGAGGTGAAAGGAATTCTAGTGAAGAAAGGTTAATGTGGTCTCAGTTTTTGGTGTTGTCTATGTCTGAAAGGGATTTTAGGCCTCCCATCAGATTCATCTATGCAGAGGTTTGCGATAGGCCACCAATGTGGCATGTTTGGTCATAAGAGGATGTTATGATTATTTTCAATAATCTTGTGCAATTTGAGACACAGTTTAAGGTCTCTTCCCATTTATGGAATCTTAGGTTCCAACGGTCATGTTCGGTGGATTTTGGAAGTGTAATATTTTTTCTCAAATTAGGAGGTAGATGTTGTGGGACCTTTAGAGAGACTTTTTTTCACCCGAATCACATGTTCTATTTGTGGAATTCTATGTTTTTCTGTTTCTGGTGGAAGCACATTCAGTGCCTCTTTCCTTATTATTTTTTTCATTTGAAGTCAAAAGGGATGATGCATGTGAATCTTGTAAGTCCCTGTCATGATGAAATTCCCTGTTGAGGTAGAGTAGGTTATGGGATTTGATGGGTTCCGTTGATGTTGTTGGATCGTGGTGTTGTTGATTGTGGCACCAGAAGAAGGATTTTTCATCGATGGTTTCTAGTGCTTGACTGTGAGGAATGAGATGCTTCAACAACCGGATCATCATCCATAGATCTCAAAGTGATGCTGGTGTGTAGTTAGGAACTCCAATACTTGTATGGGAACTTGGTCAATTATCAACCCTTAGTTTTGGAAATAGAGACAGTTCATGTTTTCTGTGTATCCCTTCTGTTCTGAATGGTCCCATTGGATAGAGGGATCGTGAGAACCCTATTTCTCATTTGGGTATTAGGTAGTGTGGGAAGCACCCAAGTTATCCCATGCTGGGTTTCTCTTATCAGTTATTGATATTTAGTTAATATAGTTGGTCTTCATTGTGGTTAGTCAGCTCAAACCTCACTGTGTCGGTAATTCAGTTTTGTCCCTATTGTTGGATTGGCGGTTGGTTGTCTCGTTCCATGTTTTCCAACTCTACGCCCCTATCTTGAGTAAACGGTCCTATAAAACCACACAACCTGTGGGATTATAAAGTAATGTTTAGGTAGTCTCATTGAGTTCATTGTTTAATTTTGGTATTTTCTGTGATATTCTTCAAGAATTGTTTAGGTGTATTGTCTTGGGATATTGAATGGTACGTTCTAAGGGTTCCTATTTTTTATTATAAATTGGAGGTGTCTTGAAAATAATGGGATGGATTATCTTGTAGGGGAGGTCATTTTAGGTCTCCTATGTTTATTTTGAATGTCTTATCTTCGTGTTGACATAGTCATTGTTTCTCTCTATAATTTATTGTTTGTTGGGAATCTCTTCGAGCTAAGAGGGTGCACCAGTTATATTGTGAAAAAAATATTTGGGTGGATTTCTTGGGGAAGAAAGCATTATGGGGGGGGGGGATTTCACACCAGGGTTTTAATTTATCCATGGTCCCATTCCAGGTTGGGTGTTAGATGTTTTTATCAGGAACCAGGTGTGACGTGTTTGAGGATTCGAGATAACTTTGTCGATGTTCAGGTTTGGACCCAAGTTAAAATTCCTAAATTTTGGAAAATTTTCAGGTTTTTGTTTTGTGTGTCAACACCACATGGTTAGAAGAAGGCATGCTGTTAGCACAGGTATCGGTACAGTCACTTATGTAATAGGAAGATTCCACCGCACAGACCGAGAATGTTCGCTTGATCTGTGCGGGGTAACTGCTTGGTTTCTCTGCGTTAAAAATAAATAATCCATAAAATAAATGGTAAAATTATATTATTAAATAAAATTACTATTAAATTATATAATTATTGTTAAGGAATAATACTAAAATAAAATAAGAGGAGTGATGTAAAATTTAAAAAAAATGGATTTATGAATAATGATACTAATATTATTATTATTGGAGAACGTTATCATCATTATTATTAGTTTTAAATATATAAATTTTATTATTATTGATATTACGATTATTATATTAATTATTATTATTGTTTTAGGTTGGGTTTATTTTTTTTGGTTTCCTTTTCCTATTTTCCCTCTTCCACACTATCCATCTCCCCCTCTCTCGACCCTTGTGGGCCAGCCCCATTGTGCACCACCTCCCGGCGCACTAACCCCCCTCCTTCTTCTCATCAGGTGACCCCACTAGCCGAATTCCCTTATTCTTCTACGGTGCACAAGAATCGGGTGTGGATCATCTCTAGTAAACAACTGAAATAGGTGCCCTCCTCAACCGGAACAACACCACCATTACTGGCCAGGACCTCCTCGATGAGAAAATCATCACCGTCTAGACATCCCCTGGCGATCATGCCCCCACCGATCCCTTTTCTGGGAACATCATGTCCTTCTTCTAGTGAATACCCCTATTGGTAAATCCCTTCATCATTATTATGGTTTCATTTCAATTTCTAGGGGTTCAGTTAGTGATAGAGGTTTAGACTTTTTTTGGTCAAATATTTCATTGTTAGGGTTTTTTTCATGGTGTGGTTGAGGTGTTGTTAGGGTTTTCCTCCACTTTTTAGTAATTCATACACAAAAGGTAGGTGGTTCTTGACCTAGAATTTTTAGGTAATTTTATTTTCGTGCTAAAATAATTTTAACATGCTCTATAGATAAGTTATGTTGTTTGAATTGTATTTTTTATATAATTTGGATGTCATATATTATGACTTAAATTTTATAAAGAAAATACCCATGTATTTTATATGGGTTTTATTGTGGAAATTTTTTGTTCGTGTTTAATTAATTTTTTACGGTATGCAAAATGTGTTTTTAAAGGCACAGGAGGTGTGAGTGTAAATAATTTTTTTTTTCTAAATGAAGATAAATTATTTTTTCATGTTTGATTTTATCTATAACCTTGATTTGTGATTTAGGGGTGAAAATGTGGTTTTTAATGTATTTTATGAGAAATTAGTTGGGGATCATTTTTTCAACCGAAAATTTGGTGTATTTTAGGTGTAATGATTTGTTTTTCTTTCTAGTGCCTTTTGTAAAATGTGTAAATAGTTTACTAAGTTATTCTAGTGATACGAACATGTTTTGAAGGGTCTGGAATGTCTATGTGCAAGGATTTCATTTTATAAAATAAAATTTCTGTATTTGTGAGAGTGTATTGATGTGATGTTTTATGGAAAAGCTTTATAATTTATTGTGAAAGGTGTGAATCATATTTTATAATGAAAATAATGAGAATGATTGTGGAAAATGAGATTTTGGAGGAAAAGTGTATTATTTGGCATGTTGAACATGTTTTGAACCATTGAAATTAAACTCCAACCAAATTAAATAATGAAAATATTGTTTTGTAAATGAACATAATTTACATGTGGATTCAAATATGGGATCATAGCCCTTGATTTTGACTGAGAAATTCTGTTCCTTAGTTGTGTCATTCCTAATGGTTTTTTATAAATTGAAAATGTATTTTAAAAAGGATTTTGGAATTTATAAAATGAAAAGATGTTTGTTCATGAAATTTGTGACTTATTTGGAATGCTTAACATTGTGTTGTGAGAGTAGTGATTAGTGTGTAGTTTGAAGATAAAAATGGGCACAAAAAGGGAATCTAGGGTGATTATGTTGATGGATTAAGACTAGAACACTAGATGATTTTTAAGTGGGTTGTCCTAGTTTTTTCAAGAAGTATTGACGCTACATCACCAACATATCATGTGATATGATTGGAGACCACTATACCTCGGTATTTGATCCCCCTATTGTATTGGGCATGAGAACGGTGATGATCATGGTTTATATACCACATTTTCACTGAGATGCTGGTTTCTTAGAATCCCACAAGGGCATGTTTGACCCATGGGATTTACCCATGGTGCTCTACATTATGTGATGGGGTTCCACTCAACCGCATATGGGGGACCTCTAGTTTGTGTACTATTATAATCCATTTTTATTTTAAGAAAATGGTTGTATAGGTTTTCTTTGTAAGTGGCCTTTTTCATTAAATTGTCTACTATCAAATTATTTCCTAGAAATGATTTAAATGCATTAATTTAAATGTCCATGTTAGATTGTCTTTAAAATGTTTTGACATGGAATATGTTTACCTGGGTGGCATCCTACTAGGAATTGTCTCACACCCTACATATAGCTTCGGGTGTATATAGATCTTATTGTATTTTTGTTTCAGGTCAATGAATGATGTGTAGTGTTGGATGATTGGTTTTATAGTAGATTTTCTTGTGAATCATGGTGGTGGCAGTCTGAGGATTTGATCCTATTATTGAAAGGATGGTTGGGGTGATGTCATGGTTTCCCCTTTTTGTAATTGTCTCTTTTTTGGTTATTTTAGTTTGTAAACATAATATTTGGTAATTGTTATGTGTGAATTTGGTTTCATTTTCAGATATGAATTTTTGGGTTTTGTTGGTTATTTTAATATGATTAATTTGGGTATATCATTACCTCTTGTTTTTTTGATACATAGGAAATTGTTCCAGCCTATTAGGATCGGGAATGCCTTTCTTGGCCTTATTATGGATCGAATTAGGTGACCATTTCGGGGACTAACATAGTTGGTTCATGACAATGACATTGCAAATATTCATTGTGTTCAATTGAGGCTGGATAGAACATGATCCTTGGACAATACATTGTGAATAACAAGACAAAGATGGTGTAGATGATTCAAGATACGGTAATGAATTCATAAGAATATCATATATCTTATTATATTTTGGAAAATTAGACAAATATAATGAGAGGTGAGTGAAAAATGATTCACAAAGGCTACCCCATTCATAGGAAGTAGTGGTTTAGTTATAGGAGTAGGATCTCTTCCATGTTTATCAAGCCTTTTGACATGTTGGAGTGTATTAATTAGGTGGTTTACTAGTTTTTTAATTCCACTATAAATAGATCACATACTTAATATTTTCCATGTTTCACTACATCATTGATATCATTATGAAGAATACCATTTAATTGATTTGGGTGATTTAGATGTTGAGGTTGACATGAATGTTTTGGAGCATCTAGTTGAGATATAAGATAATCAAGTGTATGTGTTATGTTGGAACAACTTTTCTTTGGTTCATATCTTGTAGACACATGGGTTTATCAGAGTATACAAGGAAACATGAGTTATTGATAAAAACACAATATTTATAGTTTTTTATGATTAGATGTTGTATTCTATGCTATTAATATTGATTATATTCCATTTTGTGTATTGTATTGTGATTTTTTAATATTGATATTTTTTTGAAAAATATTTTTCAAGTATATTTTGGTTTTTAGAGGCATCTGTGTTCTTATCTGGGTTTGATATTAAATTTCAATATTAAGAATCCTTTAAGAGTTTCTAATTGCAACTTCCAAGACTTTTTTAAACCTTTCCATTTTATTCCAATGTTGTAGGTGTTTATAATTCTTCATGAAGATAATATTATATAAGAATGATGGTTTACAATTAATATTCAGTTTTTATCATGGATTGTGGTATGGAAATATACATTGTTCCATGATTGGATGGGTGTGGAATAAGATTCATTAATCTAGTTCATTTAAAATTGTATAGTCAAGTTGTAGTATGATGAGGTATTCTATTAAATCATTCTTGGACATTGATATGTTGGATTACCTTAGGTGGGATTATTTTTTATTTACACCAAGATAGATCAAGTTGTAATATAGAGAGACTAGAGGTTCTTTTAGTTTAAACTAACATGGGTTTATTACTCTATGGTGAGAGAAATTTTAATATTCAGCCCTTTCATATAAATTTTATCAATTATATAATTTTTATAATGGTTAGTTATGGTGTTTGTGTTTCATCATTTTCTTTCTTGGGTGAAAATTGGGTTTGAGAAAGAGGATAAAGATTATTCATTATTGTTTAAGCATTTAGTCTTGTTGGGGGGGGGGGTTCCCACTAAAATTTTGATATTCCCGGGTTATATAATATTTAAATGGGTTTGTATCTCCATGATTTTTGAATATCATGGCATAATTTCCATGTTGTCATCATTTATAGTAAGATTAATCTCATCCCATCATGATATTATGCCTTCTAGTTTATATTATAATTTTTCCCTTAGGATTGAATCGAATTTATTTAACCACATTATAAACCTTGTAATATTATGTACCATATTAGGTTTTCATTATTCTTCCTTTAGTGGATCTTGATCCTTTGATTTATATGATTGAGATATTGTGGTTGGAGGTGTGTTTTTTTCCATTTTCATATATCCCATCCTTTGTATTCTATTTTGGGAAGCCATAGTAGTCGTATAAGTAAAATGTTGGTGAATTTGTGTTATAATATTAATGAGGGTATTTTTTTTGTATACTGTTGAGGGTTTCTATATAGATTTTTGGTTGTGTGACAATATTGTTTTCTTCATTACTAATTATAAATGATTCAATATCATATTAAGGTATGGTATTAATGATCTATCTTCATTTATATGTGAATGGGTAGTTATCATTACTATTTTATCATTAGTTAGATGGGTTGATTTATCCTAATAATGAGTATGAACTTGATATGAATAATTAAAAGGGAAGATATGATTTATATATATATTTTTTAAAATTACCCATTATTACCTTTATGTTATATCTTATTTATTGGAATGTGATTTTTTTAATAACATTGTTTTATGTCATTGGAAATCCATATCAACATCAATATTATAAAATTATATAAATAGAGTAATGAATTACATGAAATGATGCCAAAAAAATAAACACTGATTTTATTGCCCATAAAGTGCTAATGGTATTTGGGGGTTTGAAAATGGTGATTTTGTGTTTTTTAATTGCTAAAACTGTTATTGTTGTTGAATTAATATATTTATGATATATATATTTCATAGTGGATTAATTAGTGAGTCATTTTGGCTAGTTGGGAGTGATATGATGTTTAAGGCTATTGAGGTGGAGGATGTCTTGATATATTGTGGTTATCAAAATGGTTAGCATGGTTGAATTAGAATGAAAATGGGTGATGTTATCGTGGTAATGAAATTGATTATCATGGATATTAGAATTGGATATATTTTTAGTTCAGATGATGTATTTTTTTATTATGGGATGTATTTCAATTTCTTCATAATGTATATTGATTTTGAATGAATGAATTGGGTTCTATTTTAGGTTGTAATGATTGAATAAACGAGGATGGAATAAATTGATGAAACTATGAGTAACTGTTGTGCGATAAATGGGAATGATAGCAAAGGTATGGAGGAATGTAAATTAAATGTTTTGAATACATTATGTAATAATTAATGTGATTTGGTTAGTAAATATTAAATAATTATATTATTAGTAATGTGATGGTGTGATTATTTTCATTATTATTAGTTTTGACAGAGATCAGTATAGTAAAGTGGTAGATATATATATATTCCTTGTAGTTATGATAATAAATGATATTATTATGAGATCCATCCATTTAAAGAGGTTTCTAGGGACTATTATATGTTATTATATGTTCATTTATTTATTAAACACCATAGATCGATTCAAGTATCCTAATCAATGCCCATATTCATTTTTTGGTTTCTAATAGTTCACCCCAACATCAAGGATTCTAGTGATATAGATTAATAACCAATACCCTTGCCTTATATATCATCCCGACATATTCTAGGCTATGATGACCTAATGCTATAATTCATGGGATACATGGTTATAAAACATCTATTTTATATATACATACCACCCTTTAACATTATTGATTTATCATAATATTATCCATGATCAGGTGTGTAATTTATACATAAAGAAACCACATGGTCAAAAAACAAATTAATATACGTAATAATATATATATAATTAAATAAATTATATTAGAATGATATAATTTAATCCTATATATATAAAAATAAAAAATAGATAATAAAATCCACAGATAAGTTATTACATAGAAAATAATTAAGCATACTAACATCCAGGAAAGAAAAACCTGTTTTATGGAATTGTAATTATTTGGAATCACATTAATAGAAATACACTTGTGGAATAAGTATGGAAATTTTTTAATGATCTAAGGGTTAAAAATATCAATGCAATCAATGGTAGAAAACATGGGATAAAAATAATAGTTCATACTAGTCATGAACTAAGTAAAGTTTCAATTGTGTCCTCAATTATAACCACTTCACAGTCATAACAATAAAAATATGACATAATATTAGAAATTAATAAATTAATCTATTTAAATAAAATATTAAATGATTCTTGTTTAAATTTGATTTCCACATTTGATACTAAATTTAGTAATAATGTTTACAAAATAAAATATATATCTTAAAATCTACAATTAATAATATTTTCTAGATATAAAGAGCGAATATAATTACACATTAGATTTTTAAAAATGAAATTTCGAAGGTTTATAGTTCAAAAAAGAATGAATAATAAATTTTATATCTTTATATTAAACCTATTAAACAAATAAATATTTATAAAAACAATCGAAATTAGTATTTTTAAATATTTATGTTTTGTTTAAAAAGTCAATCTATTTCAAAAACCAAAAATTTTTAATAACAAAATCATTCAATACAACACAATCAACCAAGACAATATATATTTTTTAATAAAATCACATAACCTAGGGTTACATAATGTTCATTGACTTATAATTCATTAATTTATAGTGTAAATAGTTCATTCCCTTTTTCAATATTATAAGAATTTAAATAAAGAAATGTTTAAAATAGTTTACTCATACCATCCATGATTTTGATAAAAAAACATTTCATATCTACAAAATGTTTTCATGATAGAATAACATGAATATCACACCACAACATCCCTTCATGGATCAAATAAAATATTATGTGAACATTTATAACACTTATTCAATGTAAAATCAAGTAATTTTAACTAAAAATGAACCAAAAAATTATTTTATGTCTTGGTATATTTATTATATTTTGAAATCATTATTATACATATACCTTTAATAATTGAACACATGTCTATGAATAAATAATCTATGTCACCTTTTCATCTTATAAAAAACACAGGTTTATTATAATTAAACATACCAAATGAAATTTATATAAGGCCCCAAACATTGAGAGGCAGGGTGAAATAGTGGTTTATATTTAAAACTTATTTTCTAATTCATTCAATCTATTGAAATATTTAAGGTTCTTAGTCCACTAATTGATATCTCATAGTCTCACCTAATATTCCAAATGGATAATTTAGAACAAAAAACATGAACTTTAGCATTTTTATTGCAAATAAATAGTCCTTAATATGTTGGGAAGACCCCCAAACAATAATTCTCCACTATAATATTGATGTAAATTAAAGAGTTTTAGGAGGAAACTTGTTATACAATGTAGTAATGTATCATCAAGTTGATACATTTTATACCCCCAACAATATAACTCTTCTACATCAATTGGTTATATCCACAATTGTATTCTCCCACTCCTAGTGCTAAATGAGATACTTCTCCTACTCCCATACCTAAATGAGAGGCTTCTAATGATTCTGGAACAAACTGAAAGAATTATTACATTCATCAAGGTTTTATCCACTATGGGATGATCTTTTGATCTTCTTTAATGAGTTATCTAAATCACACTTTCTCATTTACACTACATGTACCTTCAACAACCATTGATCTAGTTCATCAGGCATTCTTAATAATTTTGATCACCTATAAATGATTAACTTCCTTAATGAAACACTTCATGGTAAATTCTTCTATGAGTATACTAATTTATTCACCTCACTTTTTATGAAAGAATTATTTTATTTAATAACATTACATCACAACTTGAATGTAGATTCCTTATTTAATTATCAACACAATCTCAACAAGTTCACTTTATCCATGCGTGGTGTATCTTGTAAATTGTAGAACAATTATTTTTCTACATTATTATTTTATATGTTATCATAATTATTTTTTATAAAACATTTCAAGTATATCTTTCTTGGAATTTTTTTTAATGTGCAGAGGATTTCATATATGCATTTACACAGTCAATGTCATTTCACTTCCGTGTGTGCTCTCCTCCTTTACTATTTCCATTTTATTCATCCAAGAACACTGCCTCCATGTTAAGGAATGTGTTTTATCTCAAACAACTATATTTAAGGGTATCATTAAAAATAGTGTCTTAACCCATTCACACATAGTAGTATGGATTCATATATCAATTCTAATTATTAATGTGAATGTGTAATGCAAGTCTCAATGGTTCTTCAAATAATACATAAGGCCTCACCAAAACCTGACAGGATTTTTGGAATCAGTTCCTCATGAATCTATTAGATTGTGATAGACACAAGTCAATGGAATGTGGAATCTTAGACTTCTTCTTTCTGTAATAAAATTATTTTGGAAGATATTCTAATAATGAAATAGTAGTTTTATATTTATATATTTTAAAAAAAACAATATCTTCCCTTTGATGGTAGCAACTTCTCTTTGTCTATGGAACCTTAATATATATAGGCAAACACCACTACCTTAAAAAACCTTCTCCAATATAAATAATGAAATTTCAATCCATTATTGAATTCATGAATGTATTAGCAATTATATTTTAAAATATAGTGTTCCTTAATTTTAAACATTTTTGTGTTCAAAAGCAAGACCCCATTTATTATTCGACAAAGAATCCTTCTCAGACAGACATGCATCATTATAATGGCTTACATAATATTTTTAAAGATACAAACTCATCAATTCATGGAATGATCACATGATACCATGTTTCCCTTTATATTAAAATCATTCATAGAATAATTAAATTCTTGCAAGACAAATATTTCATTAATGGAATCTTATTTTTTTATTCTCGATATCACAATCATAAAATAATATCGAGTTGGGATCTGATCTTAGAATATCTCAGTATAAATAAATCCAGGGATGTATAAACCCTTAAAATGATTGAGGTAAAAGATAATGCCTAATTGATAATCATAGAGACCAAATTACATAGATTGAATATGGACATTTTATCTGTATCATATTAAGAGCGATGAAAAGTGTGCCACATTCCAATGTACCATTATGAACTTGAGCACAGTTTCACTATCCATATATTAATATTTCATGAAGATCCACCAACGAGCTAGAACTGGGGCCATAACATGGACACACAAAGCACACATGGGATTCACCTAGTCTATAACTTTTTACATTGTCCTACCAAAACACCTCTATACATGCTCAAACATATGAATTTCCATGAGGGTCCTTTGAATCCCATTCTCATGTACTACCTAGTGGATTGATGCATCATCCAACTCGTTAGACACAATATGGGCACATATGGAATGGAACTCCTACATGGTAGAAGATTCCTCCCACGTGTTTAGTATTGAGCTATCCTTTTAGGATAATGTCATTATCTATTTTATTCCAATAAAATAGAAAATATATAAGTTAAATTTTCACCATTTAAATATGAATTCAAATCCATAATATCAATTTATCATCCTTAATTTATTCTTCCTTTACTCATGAAATTTACTTATATTTCCTGTAATTATTCAATGTAGTCCATCAATTATTACAGACAATGTATAAATTATTCAAGAGTGTAGATAAATATCATTGACATGTATATAGTTTAACAATATTCGGGTTTTAAGGATAATTCATCATGCATAACAACAAATTATACAAGATGAATCCATAATAATTCCATATGCATCACCACTTCTTCTTAACTCACCAAACACATATTAACACGTCATTTAAAACAAATGAATAACTTAGGATCAAGAATATCCCAATTTGTGTTTTGTTATCAACATCAACACATATAAAAAATTTCATTATGTTTTGAAAACTTTATCCCCCTAATTGATAAAAAATGTAAAAAAATGGGTCCTTCTCATAAAACATTTCATATTAAAAACATGTTCCCCTCCCTTTTAAAAAATTGGTTCATTAACACTTCTGAGAGAGGGATGATGGGACATGGTTCCCTATGAAATGAAACTATAGTTCATCAAATGATGTTCTGTGTGGGATAAATCTATATAGAAAAAATATAGATATAACCAATGATTTCAAAGATGTCTATAAAATACAATTCATGTGAAATTATTCTCATAATTTATTAATTACCTTTTAAGGGTATTCCAGTAATCAGTTTTTTCAATGAAATGAAAAATGATTCACATTATTAAATAAATATGTTATAGGATTCTAGTGTCAATAAATAACTCCCCCTTCATTTCCGAATATATAAAACTATTCAGAAATAGAATATTCAATTTATTGGGATGATTTAGTAGCATCAACTCATCAATGATCCTCCTAAAGGGATTCATCCTCCTCTTTCAATTCCATTCATGACACTATATCTATATATAAGGGAATAATGATAGAACATATTTTTTTATTGAATTAGAATTCAGGCTAGGATATTCTTCTCAACCTAGGCTATTTAATTCTTCCAATATTAACTTGTAATTTTTTTTGGACTCTTATTTCTATTTTGAGTCTCATTATATTCTTTATTCCATTGAGTTTCTTCTCTTTGTGGTGTTAATTTTTTTCACCTTATTCATCTGGATCCTATCATTTCCAGAAGTGGTCAACATATCATCATCTTTTACCTCATGTTTTGAGGAATCATTCATTCCTTTAACTTAATCATCTTTTCCATTTTCATCCAATTATTTAGAAAATTTTAATTTATTTTGAAAACTAGGTGTCATTTTATGATATTCATAGTCTTATCAGTGTCTTCACATGATTGAACGCTATTTTTTATAATGAATCAACTTAAATTTTACCTTATATGGGAATATTTCCCATTAGTATTGTCAATCAATTGATAGCTGTGGGACCTTAATGTCTACATCTTCCACAAACCTTATCAATGAATTCATAAATATTATAAATTGGTATGTTAGATAGTCTTTTAATCAACACATTTTTACTATAGGGAATATTTCTCACATATTCACAATGACTTTCCCTTTGATTCATGTATGTTTCCTAGTAGTGGAATTTTATTACAAAAAATGTTTTTCGGTGACTTTACATTTATAAAAATTAGAAATAACCAATGATCATTGATACTCCACATTGATATAAATTCATTCTCGACCCATATTTTCTAAACATCTTCAACATGAGCCTTCATTTTCGTAGGAGTATGTGATTTGAATGTAATATTTATTTCCCATTTTGATTTAGGATATGATCTCTCACTTTTTTTCTTATTTTCTACATTTATTAGACTTTAACCCCTTTCTTGCGCCTTTCTCAGATTTTCAATAATTGTCATGTTATTCAATCATTCTAGATATTTATGTCTATATTTCCAATAACACCAAAAAATACATATGAATGGATTTATCATATTTTATAGTGTAGTCTATTCAGATTTTATAGACTGTGAATATTTATAATTTATAGTGGAACCACCACTAGTTTGGATAATTCTTGAGGAATATATATTTATACATATTTTCTCATCCACCATTGATGTTTTTATATGATTAAAACTTTTCACTATCCATACATTCTAAGATCTTGGTTTAAAATTGCAACACCACTAGTAACAACCATAGTACATTAAATAATTTATCGGTCATGGGACACCTTCTTCTTAGAAGATGTTTTAAATTTATTAATGTATGGAATCACTTTCTTCATGGATTCATGATTATCAATGAAGAAACCTATGGTACCAAATCACTTTTTAGTAATGTGGGATGATTTAGTTAATAGTAAATCTTGAATTTTTAATTTAAAATCCATCTCAAAACACTTAATGATGATGGATCTCTTCTCATCCTAAAATATTCTCAATATGTATTCCCAAAACTCATTTATCTAATTAATTTCTTCATTTTCAAGATTCATTTCACTATTTGAGAGAATTTTCAAGAAAAATGAATTATTTTAATTAAAATTTAGTTGAGAATCTTTGACATCGAAAGATAAAATTTCTAACTTTTCATGTACGTAGAAAGAACTATGGAAATATCCTAGAAAACATTTATCATATAAATACCTTTGAAATTATTCTTCTATATCAATCAGTGATTTCTCCAATTTTCTACTAGGTCTGTGAGAGTGATTCCATTTCTGATCTTCTTAAATAGTGTATCCATTAGTTCATTAACTTATTGTTTTAGATATAATTTATAAAAAATAATTCATTGATATATATAATATTAAGATTGATATGTAATTTGGGAACATTATGTTGACTTGATTTCACAAAAAAAATTAAGTTCACTAAGTTATACATCACTATCACAGATTGATAAGGGTTTACTAAAATAATCATAATCAAAATAATTATTTCCCCATATACCAATTTTATAACATATCTAGTGGTGTTCAACCATTTCTGTAATATTTTTATTCAACTTCCATTCCTATATTTTAATTATATTCTTATGAATGATTCCATAAATCTCTATATTAGTACCATCAAAATTATCTTTCTTTTTCTCCATTCGATCTATCTCACTCAATTCCTAAAATATTTAGTTTATAAAGAATCAACATCATATATGGAATCTCCTTTACTTATATCTAGATAATGGTCATAAAAACATATCAGGATTTTCTTTTGTCATTGAAGCTCCTAACATAATAAAATTAAACGATGTAGAAAACCTCAAAAAGATATAGGAAAAAGATGAACTCCATCCAGGATCATACTATCTGGGAGACTAGATTAGATGAATAAATTTTATCATTAGTATTTTATGATGGATGAATAGTTCCCTAAATAGTTATGCAATGCATCAAACTTGATCCCAGTCTCTCTATACCATATATTTCAATGATTTTATATTTCAATATTAAGTGGGATCTCGAGTTAGTACTTGGATACACTGTGCACACAGAAGACTTAAATGGTTCACTCCTTCTCATAGTATCCCAACAACTATCTTATATGAACACTCACACCCGTGTGCATCATTTGGGAACCTATATAGCCCATTATCCATAAATCCCTATGGGATATATATATTATCCAAATCTCCCACTACCATATGTGCTCATGAGGTATAGCTCTCACATGTGCTAGTGGCCTCCTCCCATATGTGTTGGATTGAGCTGGCCGATTTGGTACATATGGTCGGCCAATTTTTTTACAATCCCTTAGGAATTATCTATGTGAAAATGTTACCAGTTGAATGAAAATTCCAAATGATAGTATTCACTTCTCAATATCAAATTATTCTTCTATTCCACATTCAATGAATTTATTTTTTCATGGTCTTCTTCAAATTAGTTATTCACTTATATCCAACAATGTGTTAGTTCATAAACTCCATGGAAATATTACTTTGAAATGTAAACTAGTATAATATTTTTTACAATTTTCCATGTTTAATTAAGGAAGAATTCCATCCAATTCCATCAAATGAATCCATAAAAATTATCCTAGAATCACAACATCATATAATCATACCAAAAACATATTTATATATTATTAAAAATAAACTAACCATTTCGGATCAAAACATCCTTATAGAAAATGAGAGAAAAAAATATAATATAAACAATTCAAATACAAATGACCATAAAATTATATACATTAATATTAAATTTAAAAAAATACTATAAAATTTAACATAGACAATATAAATTAACTATTATAAATTCTTTATAATGATAGAGAATACCCATTATAATAATTTACATCTGAATATTTATTCTTTACATATTTAGGTATTGGAATTAGAATAAAACTGATGAACCATGTAAAATAAAACAATGCTATTTTATATCCTAAAAAAAACTACACACCAAGGAAAAATGTAATCTAATGATTTATACTAGTAAAATGGATTAATATAAAAACTATAATGATAATTTTAAATTTTGTAAAATCATGGTGACTTTGAATTATTATGTTCATGAAAAAGAGTATAAAATACCAAAAATTTGGAGTATGATTTGAATTATATAATTCAGGTTGTAAAATTTAAGAAAAAACTAATTAAATGAAGAATGAAAGAAATGATATATATTTATAAGAAGTATAATGTAATAATATAATATGATTAGTAATATTATAGTTAGAATACTAGTAAGACTATTGTATTTTTAATTTTACAGATAAAATAATAACATAACCTGTAGAATTTTAAAATGAATTATAAATTATTTTTACAATTATTAAAAAAATAAGTTTAAATTTTTGATTTATGTAGAAAAATATTCAGATTATAATTATCAAATTAATGTGTAAGTGTATTATTAATTGAGTTTATTTTAATAATTATCTTAAACATTTTTTTGTAATAATTATTAAAATTAACTATATTATAAAAATATTTTATAAAATGGGTATAAATATTCAAATAATTATATTTAAATTTTCCACGATTTATTTTCTTATAACTTTAAGAAAAACATACATTCAGTGGAATTATAAAAAGATATTTTTTAATATAGTATTGTTTAATGATGTAATTTTGATTATTCATAAACTCATTAATCCTAATAGGTTATAGAGACCCAAAATCAATTTTATATGTTAAATAATTTAGTCATAAATAATAAAATATATGTCATAACCTAACAACTAATTTCCTGTATTTATAAAGATAAAGTATATCACAAAAAATCAATCTTTATTTTTTATTTATTCATTATATATAAACTATTAAATTATACCATGGAAATGATCAAAATCTAAAAAATCATGTAATTATATTCTAATATGATTAATAATGGAAAATATCACCAATATTTAAAATTTTAATGCTGATATAATATTTTATTCATTATTATTACTTGAGATACCCTTGTCGTCAAGTATAAATTCCCCATCTCCATCCACTTGGAAAATCACATATGAAACACATCACTCTTCTCAAAATACTTCCAATTACTTTTTTGTATACATTCATGTAACACTAGGATTTTTTTGGATTTCATAAAACCCAACATCTCCTAGATGATAGGGTCTTAGAAATGAAGAAACATACAAGATAAGGTATTATATCTCTTTTCTAATTTTTTTTTCACTTTCTTTAATTCATGATCAATTATGAGACTCCAGGTTAAATTTTCGTAAAAAATAAAAATTATATTAATATTTTGGTATTGATTATATTAATCCACTTGAGTTTCTTTACAATATATAGATATATATATATCCCCCCTCATTAACACCTCCCGTTATTGGTCGGTTCTCTCCACCTATAAGGATTTCAGGAATTTTATATATATGAACACCTTAATTTCTAGTAATCATACATTTTTATATCATATAAATATATGGTTTTCTGAATTTCTTATGTTTTTATGGAAAGTTATCCAACATATAAATATCAATGACTCAAAACATTGAAGAAAAAACTAAATAAATTCAATGAAACATTTCGTAAAACCATTTTATATTTAAAAAAATATAAAATTATTTAAAATTACTATAATTTGATGGGAAAAAATATGAGTAAAATATATATTACCCTTTTAATAATTATAACATAATAATATAGGTTGGGTAAATATGATGAAACAAGATGGTACTTAGAGTTGGGGGACATTAAAAACCAACTCTTTTCTTAGATTTATATTATATAATGGTATTTTTTAAATATGTTTATTCTAAAAAAATTAAAATTTTATTCAATTTTATTGACAATGTTTATTTCCTAGGGAAATTATTTTTCTTCATTTTTTTGGGATGAATTTGTAGATTCCTTTATGATTTTGATCGTGATATTTTGTTTTTTCAAAATCATTTATTTACACTTTTTGAGTTAATTATTATCCTTTATTAAATTATCTATTTCATTAATAAAACGTGTTAATATATAAAATAAGTAATCTGATAATTCTTTTTGGAATATCCAATTTTAATCCCCACTATATGACTCATGATAGTACTATGAATCTCATTCATTTAACATGGGTTTATTTAATTTTTATAGTTGATATATGATTATTTCTAATGTGGCATGTACGATTATGATCATATTATAATGTGTATACTTTTCCTGAATTATAGATCCCACAAACTGATTTCTCAATGTGATATATCTAATGTGATTATGTATCCTATGCATGAATATTATAAAATATTATTTTATTATTTTATTTTGTATTCTTTATAAACATATTTTATACATGTACATGATGCTAGATTTGTTAATATTATAGGTGTAAGATTTCTCGATAGTGTTTTGGGTTTTCATTATTTAACATGTGAAACATTCTATTTCTTCTTTATATGATATCCACTTACTAATAATGATGATCATATTCCAATTGAATGATTATTATTATTCTAATCCGTGTAATATTTTCAAGGATAACGTTCCTTCCCTATTATCTTATCCATTAATGGTATTTCAATTCACTCATTCTAGGATATATTTCCTCATATATTTTCACATATTGTGAGGATAATACCATCTTTTAGTAGTACCATTCTAAATAATATATATAATCTTACAAAGTTCATATGTAAATATTTCCAAAAATCTCTTCACTCATTTTAGGCTCGTATTAGTTGTTCGATGTCTCAACTAAAATTACACTCGTACACATGAGATCTAATTCTATATCACCTAGATTAGTGAAAATGTATTTTTTTGGATGAGGTGAAGTGGAGTGAGATTATATCTTTAGGGTATCGTTTCATTATAAGGGATTTTCATATATATTTAATACATGTTCATGAATCATTCCCAAAAAATACCAGTTTTTTATATGAAATTTATTAACTGAAAACATGAATATAACAAGAATCTAGTGAAAGGATGTTTGATATGTTTTAGAGCTATGATAAGGCCCATGAAAGTGGCTTCCTATATATCCTTATAGATGGAATTAGAACACATGTAGTTTGGTTTCAAAAAATAAGAAGCATTTTACATTTTAAAGCCATGTGATGAGGACCACAGTGGTTCCTTTTTAGTACATTCATAAATGAAAAATTGTTTCTAATTTAAATTAATGTATCAAGTACTACTTATATATAGCTTAATGTTTTGTGTATTTTCCTAGTTTATAAAAGTTATGTAGAAAAGGGTTGGTGTGGGACTTATTCTATAGTGACCCTTTCTTAATAATCATGATATATAGGATATGTTAATTAAAATTAGAGTATCGTGAGTAATATATAGGTATGATTCATTTGGAAAACCAATAGGAGACTCTTGAATATAGAATTATGTGAAACCAAAATGAAATTTACTGCTTTAGGTGTACTTGGGGAACAAATAGAAGTATCTAAACTCAAGTAATATTAGGAACCAATGGAATGATATTGACTCCATTAATATATTAAGAATATAATATATTAGTCTCAGCTCGTGAAACATATAATAACACCAATGGAGGAACCATGAAATATGGAATATTTTGGGAATACCAGAGGAGTTACTTAACTTATTCAATTGGTATTGGGATTATACATGTGATTCACAGAAGAGAAATACTTTATTAATGGTTTACCCTACACAAATATTATGTGGTATTTGAATTTTCCAAAATGGGAAATATGTGACAAGTATTTGAGATTCTGAAGGATGATTTAGATGATATAAAAATAAATATTTCCATGAAAAGCTATAAAAACACTTGTACGAGCATTATTTCATTATATGGGTCACCATACATCAAAACATATGTTGAAATGGACCCTTAAAAATGGATAATTAAGGAACTTTTAATGAGATACTTTTAGATAAATTCGAGTTCTATGAGATGGAGAACGGTTCACTAATGTCATGGAATTGAAGGGTTCGTGAAGGAGCTACATGAGAAACCAGCCAAGAAGGAGTCTCGTGAGATTCCTTCATAATGAATCTTATATAAGCGGCCCTAAATATATCATATATAGTAGGATAATTGTATTAAAAGACTTATGTGAAGATAATTCACCTCACTCTCTAAAAATTAATCCCTAATGTTAACAAAATGATTTTATTAAATATAAAAAATTCAAAATAATGAAGAAATAATGAAATTTCTTTGTAAGGGCGAATTCCATAGAAGAAAATATATATTCATATAGAATTTGATGATGTGTATTTATATGAAGAACTTTTTAACCACATCACTAAAAATACATTTGTTGTGAAACAGTTATGTGGTCATGAAGGATCACCATATCATCTCTCTGAACCTAAAATTTCATGCATTCATGAATTACAACAGTCACATTGTTACAAGTAGAATATTGGTTGTGAAGATGATATGAGTTTTAAAAAATGTTTTCCCATCGTAATGTTATTATCAAGTAAGTAATTTGTTCAATAGATTCATGAATAATTTCAAATTCATGATAATTTTACACAAACATATGGAATTTCCTCTACACATTCATTAAGAATTCTCCGCCTTGAGAAAGTTGTATATCTATACATGATGGTTTTCAATGAAATGTTTTTTTAAATGTACTAAAGATATTTAATTTATGTTAAAATGATTTAAAACATAAAATATTTATAAATTTTTTTTCAATTTTTTTTCATAATGATAGAAATCTTAAAACATATAGAATAAAATATTCCCTTTCCTATAAGTTGTACCTAATAATAGTTTAAAAAAATTAAAATGTGTCAAAAAGAACCTCAAATTTTTGTTTTATGTGTTTTCATATATATTCATTGGGAATGTATTAAATATATGGATTTATCATAATGGGAGGTTCTCACCACTAAATCACTAGACTAAGAAATATATTTAGGAATCTTTATCATTTTTTGAGTGAAATATGAAGTATCAATTAAATATAACATTTACATATTATTTTCATATGATGATATATTTATACCCTGAATTATGTTATCTATGTTATAATATTATAATGGATTTCATGGAAATTATATTGAATAGTTTTTCTCGGGAAAAGAAAAAATGACTCCACTCTCAGAATTTTATTTTTTTAATAAATAGAAACAAATTTTACGTTAATATGATGAACTTTATCATGTTACATGAAAATATAGTTTTCTTCCAAATCTAACTCACCAATGATAGTATTTTTTATAATTGTAAGACCGTAAGTAAATAATTTTTAATCACCATAAGGTGAATACTTGAACTAGGTATTTGGATATCTAAATAAAGGATCATGAACTATGGAATTTAAATTTCTAATAGAAATACATAAACTCAAGGATATTGTGTTCCCATGAAGAAAATATCAATTCAAGATAATTGGATTTTCTATGAGAAGAGTCCCCCACAAGAGATTTTATATTTCCAATAGTAACAATCGACTTAAGGAATTTAATATCCTAGAATAACATTAGTAGGGTAAAACATATTGTGATTTTGTGGGCTCGAATGCTAAGATAGTTGGGGGTGGTTTAAAAGTTGAATGTGATGTTGGATCTAAGATATGTGATTTGGATTTCATTATTTATACTATGTGTAAAGGAATTTATCCTTATATATTTCCTTAACAATGGAATATTCATTCTGATATAGGATCAAAAATAGAAAAATCCATATAGTTGTATTAAAGATAAGTGATCCGAGTTTCATCAAATATTGTCCCTATGTATGGTTGGTGAATATTTATACTATACATTAAGAGTGTAAAATTTATAGTTCGGATTACGTTAGTTTTTTTAGACATCACTATGTATCATGTGAAAATTGGAATGTATCCATAGATAATTCATTGAAGAGAGACTCTATTTATATGTGAAACATCCATTGAAGATAAATAAAATGGTTTCATCCTACTGGTATTTAAGATAAGAACTCATTTCTATTAGAAAACAGATTTACTATGAACTCTTTCATAAATATGGCTCATATGTAATGAGATTAATTCATATAGGTTAATATACTTTAATTAGTTTAAGGTATTTTAGGATGGGGCAATGTTTCATGCAGTTTAGGATTATGTGATGAGAACCAGGTACCTATTGGGAATTTACATAGAGGATAAACTCATCATAATTTTTTGGGTCTCTAATAATTTATGGAATTTGGGATCTTGGGGGGATTATTTTGACACAAATATTTTTTTCATATAACATGAATACCCATATAAGAATGTATATAAGAATTTGATTCCATAACCATTTTTGGAGAATGCGTATAATTAATGAAAGTGTAGCATCATGGGTATTTAATCAAGATGAATATTTATAGTTTATAGAGATTAAATCCTAACATAATAATTTTAATTTCAATAGGACACAAAGATATGTGGTAATAATATTACCATTGGTAATAAAGTGTTAACCGTTGCACTGTTAGGTAATACTGCATGGGGTTAGAGTACCTTTTCCCTGAGTTGAAAAATATCCACAAGTTGGGAGCCCAGAATCATAGAATATAGATTATTTCCATGTATATGAGTCTCTTTCTATAATTAGATATAATATTTTATATTTTAATGATTTGGAGAGTCCAGAGGATATGTTCAATCATTGGGATGTTGTGAGGTGAATTTTGACTCTAGGAATTTTAGTTAGTGTTAACTCAAACATCAATTATATGCGGTATATTAATTGATATAATGTTATTTAATAAGTCTTAAACAACCCAAAGGTTATATGACAATGTATTTACAACATTCATATGGTTAGTTGATATAGGAATAAATTTATTATTTACATGATCGTCTAAAATGATGGATTACTCGTTGTGAAGTAGTGGTCATGTTAGGAATAACAATATACCTATAAAATAGTATAATGTCACTTACAGGGAAAATTATACATTATATATAATTATTATAGACCAATGGGCCAAATTATAATAGAATGACTTCATATAAGGCTATATATTAGTCCTTAAAATATTTATTGAATTTTCATTTTTCACACTAACAATTTTATAATACAACAAAGGGAATGGGTCTAAAAGATATGACATATACTATTCATAGGTATCCCATTATGGTTTTTCAACTATTCTAGTATTTTTGTATATTTCATTCCTTTTAAGTCACTATATTCTACCTAATACATGAATGGTAGCATCTTAGTGAGTAAATACTTTTCTTTTTCTCATTCATTATTTTGTGGATTTTCAACCTAAAAAGTCTTTGGAGATCTTTTAATGAACCTTAAAATATAAATATTTCTTAATCCAAAAAGGATAAGTCATTGATAGTAGAGACATTAATTTTTCTTAGGCCTCCATTTATAGTTTTAAATTTGGAAAATCATCGGGCCTCTATCATTTATTGTTTAATTCTATGTAATATAAATCATAGAGGTTGGATTTATGAGGCCTTACAAATTTGACCAGTGGTGGATAATATTTAATGTCATACTTATTTAATATAAATACATATTCATTCTTTTGGAAAAGGAGAAAAATAAAAAATATGAATGCTTCACCTAATCTTGTAGATATCCTCAAGCCCCATTGTATAAATCTATCTCACATATAAGAAAAAAATCAATGAGATGGAAATTTTTGTTTTGGACAATGATAGGAGATTCATGTGCCACTATGTCTCCTATTATAACAAGATTGAATCCACATTTACATGTTGAAATAACTACTTCTACTAAATTATGGATCATGAATTTGATATATGGGGATAAATGTGTGGCTTACTTTGTGAGAGAAAGAAGGTCGAAACTCATCTTGAGTTGGCCAAAGTCGCATTACAATAGTATAATCAGGCACAAGAATAATACTTGTGTTTAGGAATATAAATAGAGATCCTTGCGTCACTATGTAACATAAGAAAATATTTATCAAACCACATATATTTTTAGTAAAATGTTATTTTTGTTATCATGTATTGGGTTAACCATAATCAATATCTTACACAAGTTGTATTTTATAATTTTCGGTCACATGGAATGGGCCAATCGTAGTTGTTTAATTTCATAAGGGATGGATCTATGATAAAATTATAAAAGGTCATGAATTCATGACCAATGTGTTATTTAATTTATGCTCATTTTATAAAGAGACTTCTTAATAGTCTATGTACTGTGTAAGAGTATAAAACCTAGATATATTTGAGACTTATTTTAATACAGGGGACATGGATTAAATAGAACATGTCATCAAATTTAAGAATAATGGTTATTAGAAATATGAATGTTCAAGATATGTAAACCCTTTGAAATAAAGAAACCATCACCATACCATTAGAGAAATTACACATTAGGTTAAGTTGACCTTTCCTAGGGGATTAATAACATGCCCATGAGTTTATTTAATAACTCAAAAGAAACATTATAGTTCACTATTAGTTGATAATTTGTCTATTCAGATCATTGAGTGACCTTATTACCAATTTCTATGAGAGGGGAATCAAAGAGGATTTTCTATAGGTTTTTTAAGAATCCTTGGGGAGAATATTTACCCATGAGTATTAGATAATGATGATTAATACATCAAGGACGTGAATTTGGATTGGTGGAAGAGAGTATATATGAAACAATTTAAAATAATTCATCAAGACACCGTCATATACTAAAAGTATATTTGGGAAAGAACAATGGACCTTCATTTAAAGGGATTATAAATTAAACATCATAAGAAATGGAGTGAGGAATTGATATAAAATGTGGGTAATATAGGTCATTGGTTATATCAAACATATTATTTTTCAGATAAAATTATATTTTAATATGAAATATATAACTCAAATTGAAAATAGTATCCTCCTATAAATGATGTAACATATCACCACGACAAACCACTTACTGGTCCCCAGACCGATGGTCATCGCTATACCTTGGGCATACATCTGTGTAGACTATAGGATAATGACTAGAAGTATGAGTCTAGGGTAGTACCATGTTGATAAAATACCCCCATATTATTGAATTAAATAATAAAAAATTACAAGAGATCGCGCATAGTACTAAAAAATATAAAATTAGAATAAATAATAGAAACAAGACTGAATATAAATAAAATTTAGTAAATTCCAAAAGATCCATTCCATACACATAACGACTGGAGAATAGGTTGGTCACATATATTTTCCATAATAAAAATCATATGTGCATCATCAAAATCCTAGAGCCATACCTCATCCAAAACTCCACACACTCGACAAATCCATATAGCATGATGAACTCCAGTACTCATCCCAACATGTCCCTTCCAAAAATTGAATGTATTATCAGGTAACTAGGTGTAGTGGTGGCCTGAGTTGGGTGTGAATATTTAACTTGTTAGGGTAACACCAGTGTGGTCTGATACAGAATACTATATATAGTGATATGTTATTGTGAAACAGTATGTTTAATAAATTAAAAATTACAAAATAAATAATTAAAACCAAACTTAGTTATTAGGTCCTTGACCATGATTGACGATTCATACATCAACCAATGTTGGGATGCCTCTAAGAAAGTTTTCGAATCATTCCATTAGAAATAATAACCTCGTCTCTACCATTGTTGTAACCCCAACCATATTATCACAGTTAGAATTCTATATTTGATAATACCTAAATAAGGGGATAAAACCAGTTTAATGGAAATTTATTTTAAGATGTGGATATTTCTCAATCACCAGGAAGAAAAATTTGAATTATCATTACCATTACCCTAAATGGTCAATGGAATTTTTAAACAATATAATAGATTTTTATAGGTTCACCCACACTAGGATACATCCATGGATCAGGCCCATAAATCCTCTTGTACCCCAAATTCATCAAAATATCACTTCATTTCATTTCAAATTTTCAACTGTACTTACTAACCCTATCAGTTTACTCACACAAATAGTTACATAACTCATGAATCTCCATTAATGATGATGTCATTTCTCTTTATATTGAATCATCTTTTTTCACATAAGGATGATATGTACATAATCCCTCCTAGGGTTTTCTCTTCAATAAAATATTGTGCAATTTAAAAATTGATAATTATACTATAATAACACTCTATTTTTTCTTCATAATTCTTTATTAAATATATAAAATACCCCATAAAATACTAATCTTGAAAAATATAAGTTTCCACTTATTTTTTCTCCTCATTATTTTTTTCCGTATAACATCTTTTTTTCCTATTCTCATTGCAACCCAACAGATTTGATAGATTCTGATATCTCTTGGATTTTCCAAGAGTACAAAATCTTAAATAGGGTAATCATACACCCTAAAATCTGAATTGACCATTGGGGGTTTCATATCATAACACCCATTAAACAAAATAATCAGCATACTAAAAAAGTTATTGATTTCTCATGGCTATAGATTCTTCACTATATTATCACATTTTTTCTTATAATATCATATATCCACCTTTAATATTTTGAAAAAACGTCTTCCAATGAAGTGGAAAATAACATTGTGGCGTGGATACTTTTAATTGACTAGATCCACACTGACTCTGATAATAAGTCATTTCATGATTTTAGGTATAATATTCATTTACCATATCTCAAATTGTACAAGATATGATATGTACACAAAATATATGAAATATACTTCTATATTAAATTCTATCATGTTTAATTTTTCTTCGGAATAAAATTGATACTCCACATCATTAGGCATGACTATGACATAAAATCTTTCTTTTCGAATTAGGGGTGTAGTATAACCCATATTATTAAAATGTATATTCCTTTAAACTTGAGAAATATTAATTCCATATTTCTACCAATTATAGACAATTCATGTCATAATGTCAAGCTGTGAAATAGAAAAGTTCATATCAAACTAGGCTATAGTATAGTACTCTTTGTGGTAATGTGGACACCCGGAAAACTATAGTGGCATAGAAAAATTACAAAACTTACTCTACACCATGGTGATAACGTATAAATATAATCCTAAACAACATGAGTCCCATGTCGTACTTTAAGCCATAAAACACATATCATATAATTTAATTCATTATATAGATCATCTATATGTGAGTAATGAGTTCCACTAATGTCCTCCTTCACAAGGATGACCTAAGCATTGGACATCTTACTCTACACTAGCTCCCCTAGATCATGGAGAACATCTACATGAAAACCCTGACCCACATGTATGCTTCTCAACCACTCTAGAGACACTATGTATGGATGGGATGTCTGGTTTCCTAGTGTGATCAAACTTACTCCCACATATGGGTGGTCGAGATAGATTGGTTACCTAGATATTATTGGCCTCATTTTTTCAGAATAAGAAACATTATTATTGTATAGTCAAAGTTAATTCAGTGTGGCCTCTATCATATATATGTAATTCCTTTTTATTCCTCACATTTTCAAAAAAGACTACTCTTTTGAATAACCAAAAGGGATTTGGGATAACAATCTCCCCTTTGGTTTTATTTTCGAAAATTCTTAATGCACTTATACCACCTTAAAAAAACTTACCAAGGATCCAAAAAACATCAATTATAATCCATCATGATCAATTATTGGTGTCTTAAACAACAATTTCATGAAAAATATATCAGGATCACCTCATACTAATTTTAAAACTCCCTCTAAATTAACATTGACATTCTCTATCCCTGCTAAACTACCATATTCTTCCCTTATAAAACAAACCAAGAGCATTTACACTCATATAGAAATAATCCAAAATATATCAATACTTTAAATGTGTCTAAATATGGGTTTATGAATCAAACAACATGAGGTAAGAAAACACGCCTTTATTATTAAAGAAACAATTTTGAGTGGGGTCCCATCCAGAAATCAATTAATTGAATTGAGATTGTTAGACTCCCTGATCCAACCGATGCTTCTCAAACAATACGTTTGGTAGTGTATTTTTCATGACATCTGTAATATGATCCTGTGTGGACACAAACTCTAAAACAATAACTCTTTACTCCACATTATAATTTATAAAATGATATATTATCTTAATTTTCATTGTCCATTAATGTTGAATAATTTTTTCTATGACTTATTTCACTTGATTTGTCTCACATAATTTGAATTGAAGAAAATAATTTAACACCCACCTTATCATTTTTTTGTTTCATCCATTTCAATTGTTTGAATTTTTTAGTAGATGCAATGTAGTCAACCTTCAGGGTTCCCTATGAAATAATATCATTAATCGTGATTTATCATGAAATAAATATACTCCTGTGATAAAATACACAACTAAGAGTTTATTTCCAATCACCTATGGAACTCTCCCAATTTGTATTAGTGAATCCCACTAAACTATATTGTGAATCATTCTGATAGATAACCACATAGTTTATCTCATGATAAATATATGAATGAATTATTTTCACAATAGTCATATCACTCCCCTAGGATCACTCTGAAAATGAGAAGCTTGAAAAGTAGGAAAAATATCTACTAAAGTGGCTATTAAATT
The DNA here is from genome assembly GCA_963277665.1 of Viscum album. NCBI lineage: Eukaryota > Viridiplantae > Streptophyta > Magnoliopsida > Santalales > Viscaceae > Viscum > Viscum album. Next base: position 1,977,345,885 of record OY728143.1, on the reverse strand, counting down.
GACTACAGTTACACTAATGTTTTGATATGTCGTGACATATAATTTTTTTCCGAGCTCAAAATTAAATAATGTAACATCCCGGTTCCGGAAGCCACCCAGAGGTGCCCCGTACTCAGTTGGTCCCATGGCCTCAAGCGCATTTCCCCGAATGTCAGAGGCATCTGACTATCAGCGAGGGCCTTGAGAGTAATAGCGGGGAAAATATGCCTTCATTGGCAGAGTACGCTGCAGAACTAAAAAAATACATAAAAGGGAAGAAGAAGTAATAATAGCATATAGTATTAACATCAGAAGACTAAATGTATAAACTAGAGAACACATATCTAAAATGATGCATAGTACATATGTCTAGGAAAACAAAAAAACAAGTCACAATACTGAATGCAACCAGTACTCAACCAATGTTCAAAAGAAAAAGATAAACAGTTCCTCAGCATCACAAGCCTAAGTTTGGTCTCATGCTCTCCAGCTCCATATTAAGTCAAGTACCTGATGTAGAACGACGCTTTCATTATCAATACCTGCAACAATATACTCTCTTTTGTCCCCAAAACATGACCCAAATAGGGTGTGAGACTAAATCATAGTAGGTAACCACCAGAAGATCTGTGCCTAATATTCTGTGAGTATATAGCAGGTAAAAGTACAGAAAGTAGTAAATAATAAATCACTAACAAGTAAACGATCCGAAATTTTATGCATTCCAAACACCACACAGCATGCAATAGAAAAACAGATAACACAACAGGTAACCCTATATCAAGTACCCATAACCTATCCCCTCCGGTCCTACCTATCAAGTACAAGCAACCCTCTGGGAAGAACTCATAGTATCACCCCTCTGGTTCAGCTAAAGTATACTCTCTGAGGTAGCACTCCCTGCCCATTCCCCCTATAGTCTCGTATTGTACTAATGGTGCTCTCGGGAAGGCCTCAACATCAATTCCCATTGTGGCCCATGTATAGAAACTAAAAACACTCTAGGGAAGCACTCAACGTCAATTCCTCCTATAGTCTCACATCGTATAATTATAATCACACTCTGGAGAAGCCCTCAATGTCAATTCTCCCTATGGTCTATACAGTAGATTCTTACAGCCCTCTATAAGTCAAGCATGTATAGCATCGTGTAAAGGCCCAATTAATCCTCAATAACCACTTGGATAGAATTCTACATGATATCAACATTACAGGACAACAGTCACACCATCCTACGATACTAGGAAAGGGAACGTAATAGTAGCCTAATAGCTAATAGAACCCACAGGTCAAAAAAGGAAAAAACATGCATGGAAATACATCCAAACCAAAAAAATCACTTTGTTCACACACAAAAATCATCTAATCAGGCATACCAGCATAGCAGAGAAGTAATATGGTTAAAACGATAAACACGCAGTACCCCATTCATGGGTATTGGGAAAAATTGCACATATAACCCAAAGACTTTCTACAGAAAGGCCCAAACCACCTACCTCTGGGTTAGGAGACCAATATACATAAACATCGAAGCATGAATCTCCTTATAAATTTGAAGATCTACAAGAATTCCTAAAACGTTCAACTCATGATAACATGGAAAAGAAGAGGAATCATGAAATGAGGATCCAGTAGAGGAGATAACTCAACTATGTCATTCAACCATAACTAACAGTGTTCGATTCAGAGGACAAATAGAGGCTTGGGTGCTCGTCAAAGATCTGCGGCTTCTTGGTGCTCTCAAATGAATGAGACCTAAAAGAAGTTTGTTCTAGCAATCAGACACTACCCCGTTGTGATTAATGAAAAAAAAGAATGTTCATGGTGTGTACATTTGAAATACATAGAGTGTACATGTAAGAACCCGGTTTTTTTAATAAAAGACTTTGGAATATTCTTGAGGATATTCCAGAGCAGTGCTTTCAGACAGCGTGCGATTCCGAGCCCTGGAGTTGCCGGAATTAAATTTTCAGTGCGTTCACACTATAAACGAGAAATAAATGGGATAAATCCTAAACGGAGTTTCGGATCAGAGATCCGAGTGTACGGATGGGTCCAGAATGGGGTTTTTACCCTAGGAATGACATAAAACATGTCGGTGCGGGATTTTTGGACCCCTCGCCCGCATCTGGAACGTTAAACGGATTAAATAAATTAATTAATTCGTTTAATGTAAAAATTCTAGTATCTCTTAAATGGTGGCTCGGATTGGAAAACCGAGAGCACCGTTGAGTTCGGAGCATGCCGTTTACCCTAGGAGGGGTATAAGTTTCACGGGCGCGGGCCGTTTGTGAAAAATGGCCCCAGGGGCGTTTTCGTAATTTGGCGGCCTCGGGTGCTATGTTTTATAACTTTTGAACTGTGCCTCGGATTAAAATTTAGAGACCGCTGTTGTGATCGAGAGGTGGTTTTTACCCTAGGGGAGGCATAACCTCGACCCCGTCAGGAGTTTTGGATGCGGGTCTTTTCAGGGGTTTTAAATTAATTAAATCTTTAATTAATTTATTTAAACTCCACCCCTCTCCTTCCCCTTCCCCCTGGAAGCCCCTCCTCTCCCTCTCCTCCTCCACCTTCGGCGAGGCGGCTCCGGCGGGGCAGCTCCGGCAAGGCGGCGGTTCCGCGGCGAAGCTCCGGGAAACACCCACGAGGTAGGGTCTTGTCGTGTTATGTCTTCCCGCACCTATTTTGAACCAAAAATCATATGCTCGAATTGTTGTTGGATTTTCGAAGGAAGCCCATGAATGTGTAGTATACAATTTTCCCTTTCCAACTCCTCTCTCGGATTCGAATTTTGAGCCTCGTGGCGTCTGGGTGAGGCCAGGGGTCTCTAGTGGAGCGACTGGGCGAGGCCGGGGCACGACGTGCCTTTAGTGGTAGGGCGAGGGAGGCGGCGTCCGGGTGAGGTCGGGGGTGTCCAGTGGGCGCCGACGAAGCACGACGTGCAGGCGACGAGAGCCTGGCCCTCTTGGCCAGGTTGACGCGGCAACAACGGGGGCGGGGTCGTCAGGACCCCGTGGTAGACAAGACCCACACACGACGGGTCTTTGTGGGAAAAAAGCAAGCAGGAACGGCTTGCTGCCGGTCCGGGCATGGAAGGCTAGCCCGCGACCGCGGGCCGGTTCAGGAGAGTGGGCCGGCCGAACCGGCCTGGCCCACTAATGTCCTTTTTTTTAAAACGGATGTAAATGTTAGCCCGGGTGTCGGATTTGTGCGCCGTCAGCGGTGACACGTTCCTTGGGATGAAGAGAATATTTTGAGATGGTTTTGTGAATTTTTAATTTCTGAAATGATATTCCTCGGAGGCACGAAACGTATTTAAGTGGACGAGCATTTTTTCCGAGATCCTTGTTTTGGGCGGCGCGGACGCATCCGACGTCTGTTTTGAGCGCCGTCTGTGGCATTGCGACCCTGGCACCGAAACGGAGGTTTCTAGTGCGGTTTCAGGCGTTGAGGCCGATGTTGAGGCTCGGGCCCCATGACCCGTCTTTTGAGCTACGTGCAGCTTTTAGCGTCTTTTTCCTCAGACATCTGTTCGGGGCTTGCGAGCAGTCGATGTTGGGTGTTTTTCCGAGGGAATCGTGTTGGCGCAGTCTGCCCACTGTAATTCGGCACGATGGTGCGGGGCCCACGAAGGTCGTTTGGGCGTCGACGGTGATTTTTCATCTTTATCACCGGATGACCGTTTTGGACAAGTGAATAGTCCATTTCATGTACTTTTTCGAGAGGATTGCAACGGTGCGATCCGTTCGTTGAGTTTCGGGACCGGGGTGCAGGTTCCACGTGGCACCGCTCATGTGCGGTGCACCGGAATTCATCTTTTTCTTCGGATATCTATTGCACTCAAGTTAGTAGTGCTTTTGATGTGTTTTCCCGAGGGGATCGAAATGGTGCGATGCGCCCGACTGTTTTCAGGGCCGAGGCTCGGGATCACGGGACGTCGTTCGGGCGTGAGGCGGTGTTGGTGACTTTTCCGTCGGATATCTGTTGGAGGCGAGTATGTAGTCGATCTCGTGTGTTTTTCCACGAGGATTACAACAGTGTGATCCGTTTGGCTTTGTGGAGCCACCTGTGCGATCTTGGGAAGTGTGGAAGCATTGAAGGTGCTCCAGTGGTGGTTCGCCCTACCTTGTTTGTAGCAGACCCTTGGCGTGTGTTCGCGCACTCTTGGGAGAGTGATATAAATGGTTCTTGAGATGTGGTTGGCTGTGCCTCAGCTGATGAGGTGGAAGGCTGGATTTTTTATGTCACGCCTTAGCGTAGACGCTGGGTGCCGTGTGCACAATAGCCTTTGGACTAGAATTATGTATACTCAACGAGTATACGAGAGCGCTTGGTGGTATGTGCGGTTTGTACCTCAGACTGTTTGTGCGCTCAATTGGGGTTGACTTGGGGCCACACGTGGTGTGGGCCCCACATGTGTTCCAGGTTCTGTTTTGCATACTTGGACCTCTCGCTGCGTAGAGGGTCCCTTTGTGCTCGTTTGTTTGACCAGTAGGGTTGAGTGGTCTCCCCCTAGTTTTGTTCTCGATGGATTGGCCAGTAGTGGTGCTAGAGACACCCAGTGCTGGAGCAGACGCTGCACCTCTTTTGGGAGAGTTGTTATGGAGTTGGGTGGTTGCGCGACACCCACTCCGTGTTCAGTTCGCCAGAGTTGTACCCTTCTGTAGAGATGGTCAGAGCAGTTCTATGTTTTACCCTCCAGCGGGGCTGGGCAGTGGGTTACTCATCGACTTCCACGGGCTTACCCTCCAGCAGGGCTGGGCAGTGGGTTGCTACTGACTTCTAGGGTTTTCCTTCCAGTAGAGACTGGGCAGTGGGTCCCCCTAAGACCTCTTAGGGTTTACCCTCCAGCAGAGACTGGGCAGTGGGTCACTCGACGACCTCTTAAGGTCTACCCTCCAGCAGGGCTGGGCATTGGGTCACCCGTCGTCTAGTTCCAGGTCTACCCTCCAACAAGGATGGGAAGTGGTTCACCTGTCGACTTATTCCATGTCTACCCTCCAGTGGGGATGTGCAGTGGGCCGCCGGTTGATGTGTTATGGTTTACCCTCCAGCAGGGCTGGGCAGTGGGTTACCCAGTATCTTATTATGGTTTACCCTCCAGCGGGGCTGGGCAGCGGGTCGCCTGATGATGTATTAGGGTTTACCCTCTAGTAGGGCTGGGCAGTGGGTCACCCGATATCTGGTAATGGTTTACCCTCCAGTGGGGTTGGGCAGTGGGTCGCTTGATGATGTATTAAGGTCTACCCTCTAGCGGGGCTGGGCAGTGGGTCGCCGTATGATGTGTTATGGTTTACCCTCCAGCAGGGTGGGGTAGTGGGTCACCCAGTATCTTATTATGGTTTACCATCCAGCGGGGCTGGGCAGTGGGTCGCCTGACGATGTATTAGGGTTTACCCTCCAGCAGGGCTGGGCAGTGGGTCACCCGATATCTGGTTATGAATTACCCTCCAGTGGGGCTGGGTAGTGGGTCATTCGTTGGCATTCCAGACTCAGTCCTGTCGACTAGGCTAGTATGTGGCTTACCTCCATGATTACCAGAGTGGGACCATTGGTTATATGGTTCAGTGTTGTGATGACTTGACTTTGAGAAGACCTCTTGACTTCAGGGCAGTGACGAGGTGTGGTTTGACTTTCCCTAGAACTCTCAAGTTCGAGGGGCACTTTCCCCACCGATACGCATTCTTGTGATGCGATCTAAAATCGTGTGGGCGAGTCAGTGCCACCCAAAGTGGATAGTATCAAGGTGCGGTGATTGAGCCCCTTGGCTTTCGGTTCGGGGCAGACGTGCGGGATGCTGGGCATCGATGGAGGTTACTTCTGGGACTGTTGGATACTCTTTTCTTGGGCTGAGCTACGAGACAGAGATCCCCTTACGACGTTGTTCGGGTTTCTCACTGAGCATAAGGATATGTATATATGTTGTTCGAGTACCCACTTCTTGGGCCTGGTTACTCTCCCTACAGGAGAGGCGAAGACGCGTGGGGTATTCCATGTGCTTTCCGTGTCTAACTTCTCAGGGTTGGATGAGTCTACTCTCCTGCTATAGGTAGTGAAGACTCGACATGAAGTTCATCTTCTCACCTTTTCCAACTCCTTGTGCCTGGACGATTCTACTTCCTTTCTCTTGTTGGGTTGAGCTGGACTCTCTGCTGTGTTGTTACTCTTTACTGCACCCTCGGTTGGACTCCTTTACTTTCCCTGTTCGCTCTACTTCTCACCCTTCGGTAGCTCCTTTGTTTCTCCCTTGAGCCTTCGGGGTATCTTGTTGAGTATTATTATACTCTCCCCTTCTTGTGCTTTGCCCACACTTGGTGTGCCCTTGCAGACGACGGACAGGTTGGTCGTGACTTCAGTGGAGCATAGGAGTTCGGGAGCTTGGACCGCGTGCAGTGGTCGTAGCCGGGTTCCAGGTGGGAGACCCGTCAGCTGCATTTTTGTTTATCTATTGTCGGGTTGTGGAACCTTTTCTGGTTGGGCGTGTGTTTTTCCACTTATTCCTTTTTCAGCACTTTACATTGTACTGTTAGAGGTCAATGCACACTGTGGTTTATATATAGCGGTTTCCATTTACTTTGCTTGTCCTTGCTTTTAATCTGCACTGTTGCATTGAGTTTTCTGCGTGCATGTGTACAGGTACTTAGGCAAAGGCCTCCCAATGTTATTGTGCCTTTAGCACTGGTTTCCAGCACCTGGCCTATGGAAGCGGGCTTGGGGTAGTTGCGGCTCGAGCCCGGGTAGGGTCGGGTCGTGACAAAGTTGTATCAGAGCTGGTTCGTTCCGTGGGACACTGTTCAGATGTCTCTAAAAGTGGAATTGGTTGGGATATTGGGCAATAATGTTAGTGTGTATCGAGAGCGGCTCTCGGGCCAAGGAGTCAAGTGATGGTGCGACGGCCGACGTATCCATTCACCAGGACCCTGATAACACGCTTGTCGACATGGCATGCTGAGACACATGTTGTAGGGAAATTTGTTTGTGCATCACATAGGACTGAGTCATTGACTGTCCTTCTTGAGTCTGCTCCCCATCGTTGCTATTGGTATATACATATATGCTCATCTGACTACGGCACTCCTTGATGATATTCAGGATGTCTCCGCGAAGACAGCCAGCCCAGATACCAGCTTTGGTGCGTGACGACGACCCTGTGAGCTACGAGGCCACAGTCCAGGACCCATCATGTGATCCCCTTTCTTTTGGTGGTCCGGTAGCAGCACCCCCACCTGTTGAGCAGTAGACAGTTTCAGCGGAGCAGGATGAGTTTGAGGGCAGGTTGAGCGCACTCCGTGAGTTCCAGCGGCAGAGACTTCTGAGGTTCAATGGTGATCCAGACCCTCAGGCAGGAGAGGTTTGGCTCGAGGCAGTGGTTCGCCTTTTCAGGCTTGTGTGAACGCCGACAGATCAGAGAGGGGCTTTGACAGCCACCCTTTTTTCGTGGAGTATCTTGGCGTTGGTGGAGTCTGGTGACTCAGTTTCTTGACGAGTCGTCGCTTTCTTTGGACGACATTCATTTGTTTATCCATGACGATTTTCCCCCCTCCTGCATGCACTCAGTTCAGATTCATGAGCTCCTGCAGTTTCAGTAGGGAGGGATGACAGTGGCCGAGTATGCGACTAGTTTTGCAGACTGTGCATGCTTTTACCTGGACTTGGTCCGTGACGACGACATCCGAGCATGGAAGATTGAGCAGGGTCTCCTCCGAGATATTCATGCTTTCATAGTACCCTTGGGCATTTCCACGTATGCCGGGGTGCTAGAGCAGGCGCTGGTGACAGAGGGCTTCCTGTCATATTTTGCGGTTGGTAGTGGCAGTGGGCACGACGGAGCCGGGACATATGCCATAGCTCACAGGCACCAGAGGACAGGACTTCGATGCAGGTGGCCTTCCCACTGCCGGTTTCGGAGACATGGTCGTATACTACTGTGGCAAAAAGGCGCAAGGCCTCAGTCAAGGATAACCTTCCGTGAGTGGATCTCGGGCCGTGTTCGTACACCACAATGGTGCCGGAGGGCACCAGTGAAACCCAGAGAGAGTTGGTTCTATGCTTGTGATGGATGAGGTCACTTGGAACGAGACTGCCCAACCCGAGTTGTTGGGAGCTTCGGGCAGGCAGCAGGCACACCACCACGGCAGAGGCAGCGCCATGATCGGTGTAGTACCCAGGGAGGTGGTGCTAGCAGAGGAGCGGGTGGAGCTGGTAGTGGGGGATGACCTTACGAGATCTCCCCGTCACCACTAGGCGGTCCACATCAGGCTCCGGGAGCTAATGGTTGGGACCACGGGTAGCCGCGATCTTTGGATGTCTATGATCCGGAAGAGCACGAGATGGTGAGAGGTACCCCTTGCGACTCTTCTACTTCTTGCAGTAGAATCGTTGGGCTCTGCGTGTGAAAGGATTTTCTCCCTGCTCCTTGTTTGAGGTGTTACCAGGGTGATGCAGGGCGTTGGGTGTAACCCTGTGTTGGTAAGGAAAAAGGCGTGAGACCTTTTCCTTTCATCGACGGTGTTGACTCCTTCGCCTTTTGAGCGTGTAAGAGAGCATCGACTATGAAATCTTGTGTGACCAGATATCCGTGGGTGTTTCACCATATGGATATTCTGAAGGAGGGAATCACCGGGCCTTGTTCCAGGTGCGGGCGGTGATTCCAGTCACGGCGTGCGACATAGAGGTTTGACCGGGGAGGTGAGCTACCCCCGAGAGCCTTCGTGTCGTTTGAGGTCGTGTAGAGGGATGGTGAGGCTCTCTATAGCCTTGCCCTAGCCCCAAAGTCTGGAGTGGGTGCACGACATCGGCAAGGGCCGACCACGCGTGAATGGATCAATCCTTTGGTCTGTGTGCGGTGGCGCAGAGCTGTGCGAGGGTCCTTTTGGGTACGGAAGAGCTGGGTGTGGGCTTAGTACACTGTGTTTCTCCCTAGTTTTTATTTTTGGGGACGAAAAGCATGAAGTAGGGAATGATGTAAGAACCTGGTTTTTGAGACGAAAGACTTTGGAATATTTGTGATAATATTTCAGAGCAGCGCTTTCAGACGGCATGCGATTCCGAGCCCCGGAGTGGCCGGAATTTAATTTTTTAGTGCATTCACACTGGAAACACCAAATAAATGGGATAACTCCTAAACGGAGTTCCAGATCAGAGATCTGAGTGTACGGATGGGTCTGGAATGGGGTGTTTACCCTAGGAACAACATAAAACTTGTCGGCGCGGGATGTTTGGACCCCTCACCCGCTTCTGGACCGTTAAACAGATTAAATAAATTAATTAATTCGTTTAATGGAGAAACGACAGTATCTCTTAAACGGTGGCTTAGATTGGAAAACCGAGAGCATCGTTGATTTCGGATCGTGTCGTTTACCCTATGAGGGGTATATGTTTCACGGGCGCAGGCCGTTTGTAAAAAATGGCCCTAGGGGCATTTTCGTAATTTGGAGGCCTCGGGCGCTAAGTTTTATAACATTTAAACGGTGCCTCGGATTAAAATTTCGAGACCGTTGTTGTGCTCAGGAGGTGGTGTTCACCCTAGGGGAGTCTTAACCATGACCCCATCGGGAGTTTCGGATACAGGTCTTTTCGGGGGTTTTAAATTAATTAAATCTTTAATTAATTTATTTAAACCCCACCCCTCTCCTTCCCCTTCACCCTGGCAGCCCCTCCTCTCCCTCTCCTCCTCCACCTTCGTCAAGGCGGCTCTGCCGGGGCAGCTATGACATGGCGGTGGTTCCGCGATGAAGCTCCCAGCAACGCCCACGAGGTAGGGTCTTGTTGCGTTTTGTCTTCCCGCACCTAATTTGACCAAATATCATATGCTCTAATTTTTTTTGTATTTTCAAACGAATCCCATGAATGCGTAGTATACAATTTTCCCTTTCCAACGCATCTTTCAGATTCGAATTCCGAGCCCCGTGGCGTCCGCAATCATCCACCGAAGTTGGCGGGTTTTCGATCTCTGGTGGATTCGAGCGGAGGCACGGCTAGGGCGGACGGCGCGACAGCGGGGTGTCCGCGAGTGTCTGGTGGATCTGCCGGACGAGGCTGGGGCGTGGCATGCCTTCAACGACAGGGCGAGGGAGGCGGTGTCCGGGTGAGGCTGGGGGTGTCCAGCGGGCCCCGGCGAAGCACGGCGTGCGGGCGACGAGACCCCGGCCCTCCTGGCCGGGGTGACGCGGCGACAATGGGGGTGGGGTCCTCAGGACCCCGCGACAGACAAGACCCGCACACGGCGGGTCTTTGTGGGAAGAAAAGAAACCCGGACCGGCTTGCTGCCGGTCTGGGCATGGAAGACCGGCCCGCGACCACGGGCCGGTTCAGGAGAGTGGGCTGGCCGAACCGGCCTGGACAACTAATGTCCGTTTTTTTTAAAACGGCTGTAAATGTCATCCCAGGTGTCGGATTCGTGCGCCGTCAGCAGCGACACATTCCTTGGGACGAAGATAATATTTTGAGATGGTTTCGGGAATTTTTAATTTCCGAAATGATAGGTCTCAGAGGCGCGACACATCTTTAAGTGGACGAGTGTTTTTCCTGAGATCCTTGTTTTGCGCGGCGCAGACGCATCCGACGTCCGTTTTGAACGCCGTCAGTGGCGTTGTGACCCTGGCACCGAAGCGGATGTTTCCAGTCCAGTTTCAGGCGTTGAGTCCGAATTTGAGGCGTGGGCCCGACAACCTGTCTTTTGAGCTACGTGCAGCTTTTAGCGTCTTTTTCCTCGGACGTTCGTTCGGGGCTTGCGAGCAGTCGATGTTGGGTGTTTTCAGAGGGCATCGCGTTGGCGCAGTCTGCCTGCTATAATTCGGCACGATGGTGCGGGGCCCACGAAGGCCGTTTGGGCGTCGACGGTGATTTTTTATCTTTATCACCGGGCGACCATTTTAGACAAGTTAATAGTACATTTTGTGTACTTTTTCGAGAGGATCGCAATGGTGCGATCCATTCGTTGAGTTTTGGGACCGGGATGCGGGTCCCACGTGGCACCGCTTGTGTGTGGTGCACTAGAATGCATATTTTTCTCCGGATATCCATTGCACTCAAGTGATTAGTGCTTTTGATGTGTTTTCTCGAGGGGATCGCAATGGTCTGATGCACCCGACTGTTTTCAGGGCCGAGGCTCAGGATCACGGGACGTCGCTCGAGCGTGAGGTGGTGTTGGTGACTTTTCCATCGAATATCCGTTGGAGGCGAGTAAGTAGTCGATTTCACGTGTTTTTTCATGAGGATTACAACGGTGTGATCTGTTGGGCTGTCTGGAGCCACTTGCACGATCTTGGGAAATGTGAAAGCATGGAAGGTGCTACAACGGTGGTTCGCCCTACCTTGTTTGTAGCGGACCCTTGGAATGTGTTCGCGCACTCTTGGGAGTGTGATATAAATGGTTCTTGAGATGCGGTTGGATGTGCCTCAGCTGATGAGGTGGCAGGTTGGAGTTGATAGGTCACGCCTTCGCATAGACGCTGGGTTCCGTGTGCACGATAGCCTTTATGCTAGAACGAGGTATACTCCGGGAGTATACGGGAGCGCTTGGAGGTATGTGCGGTTTGTAACTGAGACTGTTTGTGCGCTCAGTTGGGGTTGACTTGGGGCCAGACGTTGTGTGGGCCCCACGTGCATTCCAGATTCTGCTTTGCATACTTGGACCTCTCGCGGCATAGAGGGTCCCATTGTGTTCGTTTGTTTGACCAGCAGGGTTGAGTGGTCTCCCCCTGGTTTCATTCTCGATTGATTGGCTTGTAGCGGTGCTAGTGACACCCAGTGCTGGAGAAGACGCTGCACCTCTTTTGGGAGAGTTGTTCTGGATTTGGGTGGTTGCGTGATATCCACTCTGTGTTCGGTTGGCCAGAGTTGTACCCTCCTATAGAGATGGCCAAAGTAGTTCTGAGTTTTACCCTCCAGTGGGGTTGGGCAGTGGGTTACTCATCGACTTCCTCGGTCTTACCCTCTACCAGGGCTGGGTAGTGGGTTTCAAACTGACTTCTAGGGTTTACCCTCCAGCAGAGACTGGGCAGTGGGTCACCCGACGCTATTAGGGTTTACCCTCCAGCAGAGACTGGGCAGTGGGTCACCCGACGACCTCTTAGGGTGTACCCTCCAGCAGAGACTGGGCAGTGGGTCACCCGACGACCTCTTAGGGTCTACCCTCTAGCAGGACTGGGCAGTGGGTCACCCGTCGTCTAGTTCCAGGTCTACCCTCCAGCAAGGCTGGGTAGTTGGTCACCTGTCGACTTATTCCAGCTCTACCCTCCAGCGGGGCTGGGCAATGGGTCGCCGGATGATGTGTTATGGTTTACCCTCCAGTAGGGCAGGGTAGTGGGTCACCCAGTATCTTATTATGGTTTACCATCCAGCGGGGCTAGGCAGTGGGTTTCCTGATGATGTATTAGGGTTTACCCTCTAGTAGGGCTGGACAGTGGGTCACCCGATATCTGGTTATGGTTTACCCTCCAGCGGGGCTGGGCAGTGGGTCGCCTGATGATGTATTATAGTCTACCCTCCAGTGGGGCTGGGCAGTGCATCACCGGATGATGTTTATGGTTTACCCTCTAGTAGGGCTGGGCAGTGGGTCAACCAGTATCTTATTATGGTTTACCTTCCAGCCGGGCTGGGCAGTGGGTCTCCTGACGATGTATTAGGGTTTACCCTTAAGCAGTGCTGGGCAGTGGGTCACCCGATATCTGGTTATGAATTACCCTCCAGTGGGGCTGGGCAGTGGGTCACTCGTTGGCATTCCAGACTCAGTCCTCTCAACTAGGCTAGTCTGTGTCTTACCTCCATGATTACCGGAGCGGGACCCTTGGTTATACGGGTCAGTGTTGTGACAGATTGACTTTGAGGAGACCTCTCGACTGTAGGGCAGTGACGAGGTGTGGTTTGACTTTCCCTAGAACTCTCAAGTTCGAGGGGCACTTTCCCCACCGAGACACATTCTTGTGATGCGATCTAAAATCGTGCAGGCAAGTCAGTGCCGCCCAAAGCGGATAGTGTCGAGGTGTGGTGATTGAGCCCCTTGGTTTGCAGTTCGGGGCAGACGTACGAGATGCTGGGTACCGATGGAGGTTACTTCTGGGACTGTTGGCTACTATTTTCTTGGGCTGAGCTATGGGACGAATATCCCCCTACGATGTTGTTCGGGCTTCTCGCTGAGCATAAGGATATGTATATACGTTTTTCAAGTACCCACTTCTTGGGCCTGGTTACTCTCCCTCCAGGAGTGGCAAAGACGCGTGGGGTATGCCAGGTGATTTCCGTGTCTAGCTTGTCGTGGTTGGATGAGTCTACTCTCCTGCTATAGGTGACGAAGACTTGACGGGAAGTTCATCTTCTCACCGTTTCCAACTCCTTGTGCCTGGACGAGTCTACTTCCTTTCTCTTGTTGGGTTGAGCTGGACTCTCTGCTATGTTGTTACTCTTTACTGCACCCTTGGTTGGACTCCTTTACATTCCCTGTTTGATCTACTGCTCACCCTTCAGTACCTCCTTTGTTGCTCCCTCGAGCCTTCGGGGTATCCTACTGAGTATCTTAATACTCACCCCTGCTTGGGCTTTTCCCACACTTGGTGTGCCCTTGCAGACGATGAACAGGTTGGTCGTGACTTCAGTAGAGCATAGGAGTTCGGGAGCTTGGACCGCGTGCGGTGGTCGTAGCCGGGTTCCAGGTGGGCGACCCGTCAACTTTCTTTTTGTTTACATGCTGCCGGGTTGTGGCACCTTTTCTGGTTGGGTGCATGTTTTTCCCCTTTTGCCTTTTTCAGCACTTTACTTTGAATTGTTAGAGGTCGATGCATACTGTGGTTTATATATAGCGGTTTCCCTTTACTTTGCTTGTCCTTGCTTTTACTCTACACTGTTTCATTGAGTATGCTGCGTGCGTGTGTACATGTACTTAGGGAAAGGCCTCCCCGACTTATTGTGCCTTCGGTGCTGGTCGACAGCCCCTGGCCTATGGAGGCGGGCTTGGGGTAGTTGCAGCTCGAGCCCGGGTAGGGTTGGGTCGTGACAGTACTTGACTTTTCTGTACCCCCCTTTTGGTAGCCTCCACGTCACCCCACACGACCGTGTGTCTGTCCATGACACAGCCAGCACACGACCTCCTGTGGCAATGCAGTACAAGGCGTGTACTCACAATGTAGACGACATGTACATAACAAATTTCCAGAAACGCCCCTTTTGTCAAAAACTCCAGAAAAAAAACATACCAAAAAAAGGGTTTGGGTTCTTCCAAACATCCCCACTAAAAGAAATTATTTCCTAAATTTTCCTAGAGCAGCACAGAAGAAGAAACCCTGAATAGTTCCAGCCACTAGGCTCGTACATCGGACTCCCTCTCCCAAGTCGCGTCCTATACATGGACGTGATTCCATAACACCTGTACCCGAGGAACAAACCGGCCACATAGAACCCTTTTACTATGATCCACAATCTGGATAATATGCTCCTCAAACTATGCATCCAAATCAAGCTCAATCGCCTCTGGTATAATGACATGAGATAGGTCTGAAAAGTAATGTCGCAGCTGAGAAACATGGATGATGTCATTCATAGCTCATTACCATTGAGGTAATAGAATCTAATAGGCAACCATCCCAACTCTCTCCAACACCTCAAACAGCCCGACGTACCTCGGTGAATGCTTACCATGTCTCATAATCCTCTTGTGTCCCAACCTTTGTGTGACACGTTGAAAAACCTGATCACCGACTTCGAACTCTAGATATTGTCTGAGCTGATTAGAAAAAGACTTATGTCGAGACTGTGTAGTAGCCATCCTCTTCCGAATCAACTCTATCTTCTATGTGGTCTTTTGAACAAGATGTTGTCCTAGAAAAGCTGTGTCTCCTGTCTCCATCCAATATAAGGGAGATTGGCATGACCTACCGTACAAAGCCTCATAAAGTTCCATCTGAATAGTTTCATGAAAAATATTGTTGTATGAAAACTCCACAAGATGTATATGCTTCTCCCAAGAACCTCCAAAGTCTAGAATTCATTCATAGAGCATGTCCTCAAGAACATGAATCATACACTCGGACTGGCCATCTATCTGGGGATGGTAAGCCGTAATCAAAAGTACTTGTATACCTAATGCCTTCTAAATCCCCTGCCAGACCCGAGAAGTAAAACATGTATCCCTTTCCAAAACAATGGAGTGTAGAACTCCATGTAGATGTACAATAACATAGATCTTCAACCTTCCTTTCTCCTCAACACTGATGGTATCCTTGATTGACAAGAAGTGAGAAACCATCATAAGTCTGTTAATGAAAATCCATACTACATCATCAACTCGAGGTGACCTCGGAAAACCGGTCATGAAGTCCATCGCGACATCATTCCACTTCTACTCGGGAATGGGTATCTACTATAAGAGCCCTAATGGTCGTTGATTCTCTGCCTTCACCTTCTGACTAGTGGAACACCTCATGAGAAAACCTGAAACATCTATCTTAATACCTGTCCACCAATACTTATGCTGTAGATCACGATACATCTTGGTGACACGAGGATGAACAGCCAAAACTGAAGAATAAATATCCTGCATCAGCTCCTTGCGTATATCTATTGGCACCCTGATGTGCCCCTAGAAATGCCAGATCTCATCCTCTCCTATGGTCCATCTAGGAATCAGGTCCTCTTATAACACACTCTCTCATAGGACTAGGCCTTCAAGATCTTATAGCTTCCTCATTCGAACTCGATCCAGAAGAGTGGATGTATCAGCTAGAGAATAACGAAAGGTCTTCTCCTATTTCTCTGGAACCTCCAAATGCATCTCTGAGAATAGAACCATAAGGTGCCACTCACTACTGGACTCCTGAACTGCCTGTATCTGAGTCCTCCTGCTCAACCCATCATCCACTGTGATGCCCTTCTCTAGCAAATAAGAAATCTCAAAGTCAAAGGATTGTAGCTGCTCGACCCGCCAGTGTTGTCTCAAATTCAGATCACACTGAGTGAATATGTACTTGCGAATTTTTTGGTCAGTGAAAAACACAAAATTCTCTCCAAAAAGATAATGTATTCATCAGCGTAAGACATGAAAAATAGCTTCCATCTCCAGATCGTGCGTTGGGAAATTCCTCTCGGGTGGTCTCAAGTGCCAAGACCCATATTCAACGACTCCATCACCCGAAAAAAGTACAACTCCTAGCCTGATACCTGATGCATCATAGTAAATAGTATAGCTCTTTTCTAGCTCTGTCAAGACTAGTATCAGGGATGAAGTAAAATTCTCATTCAGCTCCTGAATGGTTGACTCACATGAATATGACAATAAGAACTTCCACCCTTCTTAGTCAGACCCGTCAGTAGTGCTTCTAAGCATGAAAAGTCATGTATGAAATGCATGTTGTATCTAGCCAGCCCAAGAAAACTCTTCTCCTCAAAGACGTTCTTCGGGTGCTCCCAAGAAACTACTGCCCTCAATTTCTCCCAGTCTACTGACACTCTTTCCTCTAATATAACATGACCCAGAAAGTGAATATGATCCATCCAAAAGTGGAACTTTGAGAGCATAGAATATAACTAATTATCCATCAGTGTACTCAAAATGATCTCAAGATGTGTGGCATGGTCATGTCGAGTGTGATAGTACTGCAAGATATCATCCACGAAGACCACCACGATGGAATCCAAGTATGGATGGAACACTGGGTTCATCTGTGCCAAGAAAACTGCAAGTGCTTTAATGAGACCAAATGGTATATCCAAATACTCTTATAGACCGTACCTACTCCTGAATGTTGTATGAGGTATATCTAATGGTCTAATGCACAAATGATAATAATCGGACCCCAATACAATCTTAGAGAACACTCAGTCTCCTCGAAGCTGATCAAAGAGATCATCAAAACTATGCATGGGATATTGGTTCTTGACCATCAAATGGTTCAACTTTCGATAGTCCACACAGATCATGAGGGTACCGTGTGGATTCTTCGCTAACAGGATAGGCGAACCCCAAGGAGAAGTACTGGGTCAGATGAAACACTTTTCCTGAAACTCTTCTAACTACTTCTTGAGCTCTTACAACTCTGGTGTGGACATCCTATATGGAGGAATAGACACTAGTGCTGCTCCTGGAACAAGATCAATAAAAAAGTCTACCTCACGCTCCAGAGGAAAACCTAAAAATTCCTCTAGAAATATGTCCCTGAAACGATCCACCACTGGGGGAACATCTAACTGTGAAGTCCCCTGGTTATCCAGATAAAGGCTAGCAATATGGGTTGTCACTGCTCCCAACCCATTATTCTCTAGACCCACTATGCTCACCTGGACATCCCACTCACCCTTATGAAGAAACGATCCACCCTCAAGTGATATGAGACTCACCCTATGGCGATAACAGTCAACGATTTCATGGAAGGGGACTAGCAATTCCATTCTGAGAATGAAATCATATCCTATCATCTCTAGGACATAGAGATCCTAAAGGAAGTTACACCCACCAACGTCAAGAGGGAACTCCTTTCACTGATGTACACCAGATATTCTTGTCCCCAATAGAGTGTCTAGTGTCAAAACATCAGCATAAGAAATTATATAGAGCCCAAGGCTCTCCAAAATAGTGGCAGATATAAAGCTATGTATAACAACAGTATAGTAAAGAGATGAAGATAAAACTGATGAAAATAGGTTCATACCTAGAAATGTAGAGGGGTTGGGATCCTACTCTTGATGGGTCTGCTCCAATGAAATAGCCTAGCCAACTCCATGGCCCTATGACTCTACCTGACTACTCTGAGCAGATCCAGCTTGTTGTAGCTGGTATCCTGGTCACTAACCACCGCAGCCATGACCTCCACCTCGGCCTAAATGGCCAGACAAACTCTAGTTCCCAGACTTGTGAGAAACTGGTGTAGATGCACCTGTACGACATGTCATAGATGGACCCCGATCATTGAATGTTGGTGAGAATAACTGACAGAAATGCTTAAGGTGTACCAACTTGCCGGAAGATTGGCACTCCACCAGGTCTCTCTGGCACTGCGGCCTCGTATGCCCGCTTCTCCTACTCTGATACCACCTTGTAAAGTCCCATTTCTCGATACCACCCTGTGGCACCCCGTACCTAGTTGGTCACATGGCAACAAGCCCATTCCCCTGAATTCTAGAGGCTACCGACTAGTAGTCAGGGCCTTGGGAGTGATAGTGGGAAAACTATTCCCTCATTGGCAGAGTACGCAGTGGATGTAAACAAATACATTAAAGAGCAGAATCATTAATAATAGCATAAAACAGTAACAGTAGTAGACTAAAAGTATAAACAGGAGAACACATATCTTAAATGATGCATGATACATATGTCTAGGAAAAAATTTAATCTAGTCACAATGATGAATACAACCAGTACTGAACCAATGTACAAAATAAACAAATAAATAGCTCTAGATAAGTCTTTAGATGCTCAAGGATAAGGAGAATGGCTTCTAGCTGTGAATCTACAGCCTGAGTTCCTCATTCCCATGAGAAGGTTGGAGGATCCGGCTTCTGGAACACCCGCGTTATATCAACCATTGATAGGGCAGGAGGCAGTGCTCCCTGAATGGTCTGCATAATCCTCATGAAGCCTTCCCTGAACTATGCATCAACACCCATAACAGGAATAACTGTGGGTGACAAGACTAGCACAACATGAGGATCTGCTGGAAGTCCCTGATCAGTCGTATCCAGTGTCTGATCACTGCCCTGTAACTGGCGGACAACCAAAGGATGTATCAGTTCCATGACTCTACAAGGTCAAGTGCACACCTTAGATAAGGGTTAATAGGGACTGAAATAAGGAATCGTAAGAAGAGAATATGATAAATAAACATTCAAGTTTTACAAAACATGACTACACATCATGTACACTTCCTACATAGCATATTCCCTAAATTCATTCACATGGGCATGTACTCCTGCCTAAACTGGTCGTATAACACCCAAAACACACAAAGTTTTGTCTTATCACATGGTGTGTTCTTGAATCCTCTTTCTCTGCCTGAGTTCATCTACACAGTCAAGGAACACGACATTCCTAAAACATGACTACACGGTGTGTTCAAGGTAGACATGACGTATACTATAAAAGCTTAATCTGGCACGGGTTGTTAGTGACATGGTCTGACACATGGCTCATACCACACGTCGTGTTCCATATGGAATCGTAATGTATTAGAAAAGATATCACCGACCCTTGTTGATCATGACACGGCCGGGTACCTGGGTCAGACTACTCGGCGTGTTTAAGGCGGACACAGTGTGTATGTGAAAGTGTAAAACCAACTTGAAGATCTGTGCCTAACAGTCAGTGAGTATATGGAAGGTAAAATTACAAAAAGCAGTAAACAAGAAATCACTAAGCAATAAACAATACATTTTTTATGCATTCAAAACACCACACAACCTGCAACAACAAAATAGATAACACAACATGTAACCCTATGGGAAGTACCCACAACCTATCCCCTCTAGTCCTACCTATCAAGTACAAGAAACAATCTGGGAAGCACACATAGTCTCACCCCTTTGGTTCATCTAATGTATAGACTCTCTAAGGAAGCACTCACCACTGATTCCCCTTATAGTCTCGTATCATACTAATGGTTTTCTAGGGAAGCACTCAACGTCAATTCCCCCTGTGGCCCATGTCCAGGAACTACAGACACACTGGGGAAGCAGTCAACGTCAATTCCCCCCATGGTCTCACATCGTATAATTATAAATACACTCTGTAGAAGCCCTCAACGTCAATTATCCCTATGCTCTATACAACAGGTTCTTACGGCCATGTGTAAGTCAAACAAATATAGCATCATGTAACGGCCCAAGTAAACCTCAAGAACTACTTGGATAGAATTCTACAGCATATCAGCATAATAGAAAAACAGTCACACCATCCTACCATACTAGGCATGGGAAAGTAAAGGTATCCTAACAGGAAAAAGATCCCACAGGTCAAAACAAGAAAAAAAAAGCATGACAATACATCCAAAGAACAAAAATTCAATGTATTCACAATCAAAAATCATCTACTCAGGTATACCAGCATAGTAGTGAAACAATAGGGTTTAAACGGTAATCATGCAATAACCCATTCATGGGTATTGGAAAATATTGCACATATAACTCAAAGACTTCAGACAAAATGGCACAAACCACCTACCTCAAGGTTAGGATATCAATGTACTTGAACATGGAAACTTGATTCTCCTTATAAATTTGAAGATCTGAAAAAACATCTCAAACGTTCAACCCATGATAACATCAAAAATAAGAGCAATCATGAAATGACCCTCCAGCAGAAAAAAGAACCCACATATGCAATTCCAACGCAACTGACGGTGTTTGATTCGGAGGACAGACGGAGGCTCGGGGGCTCATCAAATTTCCACGGCTACTCATCGCTCTTTGAAGAACAAGACCTTAAAGAAGTGCGTTCTGGTGATTAGACGCAACCCCAGTGTGTTTAATGAAAAAAAAGAAAGTACACGGTGTGTACATTTGAAGTACACGACATGTACTTTCCTTTTTCGTAATCTGCTTTAGGCGGCCTCCACCTCACCCCACATGACAGTGTGTGTGGCCATGACACAGCCATCACACGTCCTCCTGTGGTTATGAAGTACATGGCTTGTACTCACAATGTACATGGAGAGTACTTAATTTTTTTTCCAGAAACTCCCCTTTTCTCAAAAACTCCATAAAAAGAAGAACATACCTGAAAATAAGGCCTGGGTTCTTACAAATAATTCCAATTTTTTCCCAATTAGAGATTCCCTAGGACTCGATTTCTATATCTAAAATTTCCTTAGATCCTTCTGGGCATAATTAGTTTTCGAAAAAAATATAACATTCACTTGTTGAGAAACCTATAGGCCAAGGAATAAACAAATTTCACCAATTAGGTACATCTAGAATTATCAAATCAAGAGTGATGAAATTTCATGCATTGGTTGTCATCCATTCCATAAAAACTATGTCATCAACATATATGAGCACTATCAACTAGTTTTCATTCTCTACTTAGATACAAATATTATGATAAAATCCTCCTCTATGAGAGTATACATCCTTTAAACATTGGTCTATTCCGAAATACCATGACAATGGTAATTTAATAAGGCCATAAAAGGCGTTCTTTGGAATATACACTTCATCCTCGACTTCATCATTGAGAAACCCATCTGATTTCTCAATATATACTTCATCATTAATTAAAAATCTATATGAGGTGTATTTCATAACCATTTGATAAATTTTAAACCCTTTATGAATTTACATGGCTATAAATTCCAATATATCTCTATGTTAGGTAATGGGTTTATATGTCTCATCCACACAACGTCCTTCATGTTGGAAATTTTCTTTTCACAAAAGATTTTGTTTGTTCCAAATCACTACGGCATATCCAGTTATTTTATTTTATAAAACCAAATTGGCCTTAATGAGATGAATATTGATTTTCCAGGTAATATATCCCCAAGAATTACTTTTCTCAATTTGGTGAGGATGCTCATTCGTAAACATGATCCAACATCTATTTTTTACAGCCTCTTTAATATATTTTGGTTCTTTCAAATATAAAAAATATACCTAATCTTGACCATTCATGATTAAAATTTTGAAAAATATTGTCCAGTCTCCAATAATTTTTCATTCAATGATTTTAACCCTACATGTTTGTCTTTATGAACCTGCTAGAATTTCTAGACATTTATCACAACATGAGTCTTCATCAATGTTATCATTCTGCCTTGTAAATCTATATGAGCCTTCTTCTTCACATTTAGATTAATAAATTTTGGTGGTTTTCAAGAAAAATATACTCAATTGATACTATTATTTATTAATATTCAACAAAAAACATTTGTTTTATCAATCATATTCTCAAGAGTCATGTTATAGAACCTTTAATATTTATTCTTTGATGTGTATCCAAGAAATATGGCTTCATCTCCCCTGTTTTCAAAATTTATTCTCTTTTCATTATTGAGAATAAAGAATTTACATCAAAATTATCGATAGTATTTTAGAGTATGATTATTTCCACACCACACAGCATATTAAGTTCACTCTTTATTTCCAAATTGAAAAGAACTATTAGAGATGTAAACTATTGAAATAACCACTTTATTCTAATGTCATTCAAATAATAATTTTAAATAAACATTTCTTGACACATGTTACTGGTTATCTGATTTCTTATTTCCATAACCCCGTTCCATTGGGGTGTTTTAATAGCCAATACTTGATGTTTAATTCCATGATTTTCCAGATATTCTATAATTTTATGATTTCTGAATATAGTGACATTATTAGTTATAAACATCTAGGTCATATAACCAATTATCTATTCAGATATCCTCTCATATAGAGTGATATATTCATATACCTCGATCTTGTGTTTGATGAGAATAATCTATAATATTTTATTGTAGTCAACTGTAAATAGTGCATAATATCTAAATCATCAATTTATTTGGGTGATAGTGTCCAAAAGACATCCATGGGTAAGTTCTCAAGTATCCTTAAAGCAATCATATTATTTGGCTTATAGGACTTATAGATAATCTTTCCATTTTTTATATCAATAACACATGTGAGTGTGATCATATGGGATGAGTAAAAAATATGGAGCTTTATCTATTTTTAAAAATAGTTCTAATGATGTTTGGATCAAATAACCAAAATTTGTACTCTATAAACCATTCTTCTCTTTTTTGGAAAACATATAAAAATGATCCTCTCCATAATGGTATGAATTTCCATTAGGTATTTTTTTCATGAAAATAATTGAACCATATTTATCATTTATGGTATTGTCCTTGTTTTTAAACCCCACCACATTCCTTGGTGTCCAAACCTGAGAATATTATATCTCATGACATCAACCAAGAGAACATAAACTCTCCTAAGATAGTTTTTTATATTCATGGATTTTCTGGATCCAATAGTCATAAGACCATCATAAATCCTAAAATGAAAAATTTTATATCTATGGTTCTTGAAGTTCACAAAGATATCATAATTTCATGTCATATTTTATTTTCATCTATTTTCCACAATCAATGAGCTTTAATTATCTATTTTTTTATGGATGTCTTAGAAACATTGTCCTTCTCTGAATCCATATCACCACCCATGTTGGGGATGTTTTTGACTTATTAGTAACTAGATCTATGTTTATTTTTTCATATTATAAAATAAAAGGCCTATTTCTTGAGTCAATGTTCTTGGGTGAAGGTTCAAATATTTTATTTCTCCCAATTTGAGTAATTTATTATGAAAAATAACTTTCCAAATGAAAAAATCCTTGAACATAAAAACAATGTCCAATAAAAAAAAAAAATTAAGAACTATAATTGCCTATTTGGAATGATGTTTCTCCTAGAAGTACCTTCTAGAAATATATCACACATAATAAGTGTGCCACATCCTAACTCATCCAGATATTCCATATTTTCTTATGAACAAAATTATCATTTAACAATAAAAACATACAACACATGGATCATTAATATTAGTCAAAACCACATGATTAGTTTCCATTATAGTGTTTCAAAGATCAATCTTTTATAAGTGGTTGTTTCTTGAGGTTTTGAAACAGTCTTCTATTTTTTTCTAAATTTGAACCAATGAATATTTCGTATAAGAATGAATTCGTTCTAAATAATTCCATCATCTTTATGTTATAGTGATTCTTGTTTATTTATTGTAATCATTCAGGGTGATAACAATAATTCTTTATCTTTATAATTGTGATGATAACTCATAACTTCTTCATCCAATTCCTCAATTATCATTACACTACCATTGATATTTTCATCTAAACCGCCAATGATATGGGTTTTTTATTCAATTTTATGCTTCAGTTTAACAAACTTATCGGAATTTTCTATACATCCATATCTATTTTTTTAATTTTAGTCCTCATATATGACCATAATATTGTCGCTACCACTTATAGATTATAAAATCTTATACCAATTGATTTTATTTATTAATATTTTCTCTCCATATAATAAATTTTTCATAGATTTCACAATGTTCTACCAATAAATAAAAACATTGAAAATGTCCATCATTATCATCATCACTATCATCATTTGTTGGATAATTTCAAATATACATCAACACAACATCACAATATATAGTTTTTAATCTCTTCTAACTCATATTCTCTGAAGCATTCTTCTTCATTAGAAAGAAGATATCTTATTTTGAAGGACCAACAATGACAACTATTTGAACCATATTTTTTCATATTCTTGAGAGTTCTGTCTTCATCATCACCTTTTTGATGATTTATATGAAATTTAGTTGAAATATGACCCACATTTCCACACATTAAGTAGTAAATGGGATGATTTCACTTAATACTCACATTTCCTCTTTTAAGATTAGAGGACAAGAATTAAATCACCTCATAACATTATAATTTTTTTTTATTTTCCATGGCAATGAGATTATTTATATAATTAAAAGCTTCTTCCCTAGTAATTTATTTTATTGAAGACTCATTGGAATTGTTTTTAATTTCATAAGCCACTAGAGTGTTGTGAACGTTTTCAAGAGAGAGATTTTTTTATATTTGTCTTCTAGAACCTAAATTTTTTCATTGAATTGGAGAGGTTGTATTCTAAATATTCTATTAAAAACATTTCATCTTTGAGATATTCATTGTGACCATTCATATATTCAATATGAAAATTTATGATAATTGAAAAAGGAATCAATCATGTCCCTTGAATTTATTATCAAATATTCATTGTTTTCTATATAACCAGTATCATAGCCTTATGAAACATTTATCACCCTTAAAAATTATTTTAAATAATTTGCTACATAACATGATGTATTGAAAATTATATTTTTTATTATAAAACACTATTTAATGGAAATGTGAGAAACCACATACAACCAAAGAAAACTATCAAACTGCCCTATCACATCAAGTAAACCAAAGACAAGCCTTCATCGACACAGGGTCCCTCAGCAAGCAGTGTCATGCAGAAACACGGGCACAGAACCAATGGCAAAGCCATACCCTCTCAAGCATCCAATTCCAAGAGACTTGTATCAGTGAAGAATTAAT
The DNA here is from genome assembly GCA_963277665.1 of Viscum album. Lineage (NCBI taxonomy): Eukaryota > Viridiplantae > Streptophyta > Magnoliopsida > Santalales > Viscaceae > Viscum > Viscum album. Next base: position 1,977,320,831 of record OY728143.1, on the reverse strand, counting down.
GCTCTAAACCCCTTCCAGAGCTGGTCCAAGTAGCATGCTATAACATGCATAAATAGAACTTCAAAGATAAGAGATAAGTGTCCCAAAGAAACTCTAGCTCACACAAACCAAGCTCTCACACCATCCAACCACAACCACAATCTTAAACTATGTCACTAACCAGAAAGATAATATTACCCAAGTACATTTCCCTAAATAGTTTTCATGTTAAGGAATATAGCTTTAAGATTGCGTCTTCCAATATCTGATTCTCAAAAACAGACACAAGTTTATCCCAGGTCTGAATGTACTCCTCAACACTGATCATTCCATGGTTGAAACCACCAACCAAAATAGAGTCTTGTTTATCGATCCTATAAAATTTCTCCTCATTAATGCACACCTCTAGAGACCTCCTCATCATTCTAGCAGCCTTCTCCTCATTAGCGTTGAGAAATAGGACATGTTCTGTCACTTATTCTTCAGATCTTAAAAGAAGAACCAAGGACTGACAATTCTACTCCCTTGTCCTCAGGTAGCTGAAAGACTCCATATTCCTCCTCTTGTCACTCATCCTCTATGCTGATCGAGTCTTCAGTGGAGTAGGTAGAGAAGAATAGTAATTCATCACCTTCCTCCTCCTGATATTCTTCTTTTGTGATTCATTTAGAAAATTGTTGTGTTCATATTCATTGCACTCATGTTCGCATCCTTGAACTGCCTCCGGTGATTAGTTGATGAAAGAACTCAAGTCTGCTTCAGCCAGCTACTCGTATTTGTTATTCGAATGAATTGAGATGTCACGCTTGGAAGCAGGACCCCCTGTCATCCCCTTATCAGAGCGCCGGTCCTCCTCCAAAGAAGGCCCCTGCAACCCATACTACAAAAAACCACTAATCAGCCCCGTTGGCTTAGAAATATTATTCTCCCCAGTCCACCATCTGTAACACAGCCTCCTGACTTCCAGACTATTGAATTTCCACACTAACCAAGTATTTCAGAACCTGACTACACTCCTTTACAACAAACACAATTGAAGAGCGATCCAGGTCCAGACTCAACCTATTAAACACATAAGCAATTGATAGATTGTTTTGAGGAAGAAAAGTCTTCTTTATAGGAGACTGAGAATGAGAAGGCCGATTGGACCATACTATAAAGGCCCCCTCACATGTAGCTGAACTATTAAGCATGGCCTCCCCCAATTGCAATCATACAGAAGGACCCCCGTACCCATAATTCCTTCCTCCATGGTAGAATTCTGTTTGAACATATCTCCCTTTCCATGTCCTCCATATTCCTTCACGCGATAACTGTTCCTCCCCAAAGTGCGCTGAGACCCCCTACGACAAACGTCTAGAAAATGACCAAATCGACTGCATCCAGAACATAGATCTATCCAATTTTCATAGACCACTGTTTTTTTTGCAGCTGTATTCCTCACCCACAGTGATCCATACATATTCTAATGGTACCTTTGAAGCAACCACTTTGACAGAGACTCGTGGATTTATAGGGAAACAGAGGGCTTTTGTTCGGATATCCGAGCACATGTACCTACCGAGAAAATTCCCTAGCATAAGCATAACCGAAGGATTTCGAAATGGCAGGGGATGATTTGGGAATGTTACCCAAGTCGCTATAGTTGAAGTATCACGATTCATATGCCAATAGAAGGACCATAGAAATAGAAAAAATTGGAAACCGTTGTAGTTATGAGATGGACTTGACCACGCCTCGAAGAGATTAGCCTCCAAGGATAAGCATATCATAATGTGTTGACTAACCAACAGACCCACATTCACCCAGTTCTGAATATCCCAAGAGTCGAAGACATTCTTATCGAATGTGTCCATGGATGGTCTCCCCTGAAATAACCTAGAAATTAAGGTTATCTTCAGAAGATCTGTGGTTTATGAGAACTCAGTGGATGATAACTAGTGATTAGGTTGACAATTGAGAAATTCTGAAACATTCGGTCCAAGAGGAACTTGAGGAAAAGGGGGAAGTAAATCGGGTTTCGTGATGGGGGTGGATTGAGAAGACCTCCCTTTTGTGGGTGAAGAGAGCCACCCCCCCCCCCCCATTAGAGGGGGAGGAGACTGCACAGTGGCGGCCGCCACCGCCACAGAAAGGTCTGGGCTAGGTTTCCATGAGTAAGGTCCCACTTCCCCACAAACTCTAAACCTCACCAAATAACATGATGGTTTTCTTGAAATTATCTTTTTGAATATGTGATAACAAACAAAACATACCATAACATTAATATATTGGTTATATGAATCTAATTATTGATGATCTGTTTCAATAAAGAACTATCATTCAATATTTACACTGATACCTTCAAGATATGTCATGTAAACATACAATATAAGGGTATGGAATAATATTTTCTCCATAACTTTCATAACTAAAAACATCTAACTTCAATGATAGTAATGAATTTTAGGATGATAAATGTTCACATACATCGAATATAGAAAAAGAATTAACTCTTATATGGTGATACTTGTCGGAATACTATAGATGATAACACCCATAGAGGGGGTGAATTATGTTATAGTAAATTCATTCTTGGATGAGTATATTGTTTTATCTCAGTGAAGAATACATACATATCTCTATAAATTTTAACTAAATAAGAAATGAATTTTTTAAAACAATATAAGTAATTTTACTTTCTTCACCCAATATAGGATACATCTATTGATCATGCCAGGCAATTACCCTATCCAAAAAACTCAATAAAACCTAAAAACATAATGGTTACAATTTTTTAGTTGTCTTATTGGACATCCTAGTTCACTATCATGAACATTTAGAGAACTCACTAATCTCCTTGAATGAGGAAACTCACTGCTCTATCTATTGAACACTCATTCTTAACATAATGATGGTATGAACATTCACCAGCATCTTGCTTGTATTTAGTACAATGCTTTCAAATTTCCAAGAGGATGAGACTCATGGAAGAAATAAATATTATACATTAAAACATCTAGATGAATTATAAAAAAATACTTATAAGAAACAACTCTTGAGAACTCTTTGTGCCTACCACCATTTTCCGATTATTTCTTCTATTTTTTGTATAGCATAATCTCTAATACTTATCATTTAAATAAACTTATTATGCTTGGTTTTACTATATCTAGGATTGTTCCATGTTTTATCTATATTAAATTGGGTCATTATACACTATAAAAATTAACCAACAATGGGGTTTCCAACTCATAACGCCCCTTGAACAAAATATTCTTCATAAAAAATCGTCTTATTATAGCATAGGCATGGATTCTATGTTGTAGTATCACATATTTTATATAAACTATAGTGTGTCCAAATTTTTTTTGGAGAAAAAAGGTCTTCATATGTCTGAGAAAATTATACTAAAATGTGGATAATTCTATTGACCATATTCACACTAACTCCATCTATACTCCCCATATGATTTTATACATGATCTACTTTAACTATACCTCACACAAAACTGGCTATCACATAGACACAAGTCCTGAATCATAGCCCAATGTATGAAATGATATCCTAAAAATTCTTTTTTTTTTTCTAAAAACAAAGACACCCAAAATTGTTATTCATGGATGAAACATGGAATTTTTGTCCAACAAGGATTTTGGAATATCCAATCCTTCAACATTGTGGTCTCCTATAACCCAGAGAAGTCAAAATTCTCAGCTTCATCAAATTTTAGACTCTCCACATCCCAATTCTTTGAAGAATCCTATAAAGCTTCATAAAAAGGTGACTACATCATAGTACTTACCAACTATCCCATCCTGATTTAGCCTAAGTCCTTTCCACCGAGGCCTTTTCACATCACAATAGACATGATTAGTTTTCCCTCCCTAGTATCAAGTATATCAGATAGATCATTCCCCAATGGGTCTCCTATGGAATGTATAGAAAAATTACTCTAGTCTACCATCACCTCCATCTAGGAGGGGACTCAAATCCATACACATTAGATCATGGGTCACATCTATTCATAACTGATCTCTTACATGGACTGGAGGTCACCTAGTATCATGAAGTTCTTAGCTTCATCCATGAGAGTCTAAGGTGAAAATATAGTGCACAAGTGTTTTTTGTGACCCATGGATATCATCAATTTCCATTAACCACATTATTTTTAACACCCCAATACATTCAATTATTTTCATTTTATAATAAAAATACTTTTTTTCTAGATTTCCTACTCTACATGCAACACTTAATTATCTTGTGTCTGAGTTTTACCGCCTTTTGATGGATCACCAATTATAAAAATAAATTTTGACACTTTAATAAATTTTATTTCAAAAATAACACAATTTTTAAATTCATAATGTCGAATGTATATTAGATTTTTTGTTTTTTGTCATTGATCATTTATTTTTTGATGAATTGGTAAAAATAATACATTTTAGTTGAAAACTACATTTTTATTTAAATAATTATTAATGATAAGTTATATTTTCAATTAGTTTCAAAGTAAAAAAAGATAAATTATATATATATATTAATCCAATATAGTTTATTTTAATCCCTGTTTTATTTAATTTCGATATAATGACATAATGATCTTTTGAACATTTTCTCTTTAAAAACAAGCTTCCTCAGCACATTTGTGGGATTAGATTTAAACATAAATTTTCGACTTATATGAATTGAATTTGGAAAAATATACTTACATACCTATCATCACTATAATATTTATATTAAGATATGATTAACTTAGTTTTTGACTAAAAATATTAGTTAAATCAAATTAAATTAATTACAGTGATTATTTTAGATTTTGTTTAACAAATGATGAATCCTTAAATTTAAGGTCCTAAATGACTTAAACACTTTTCCAAAATCCATTATATAAAAATAGTTCGACCATATTCCCTTCATTGATTGAATTTAATGACTTATTGGGATATTATTTCATGATAGTGACCCGTATAATATGTTATGTAAGGGAAAAGGAAAAAATGGAACCTTTCTTACCGCTAACAATTATAAATATTTAGAGTATAAAAGAAGATACATAGTTTTTGTTATTAAAATTATTTGAAAAGTTAAATAAGTTTTGTTATGTTAACTTAAATATGACATTTAGAAATGAAATAATCACATTAAACGCTTGAAAAATTCCAAATCATGGATTATTTGGTTAATAACTATATAAGATAAATGATGTTATAAATATTAATAGTACAATATATTTTATGAATTATTGTGTTACACTATTTGTGTAGATGAATATATCATTTAAAAAATATTTGAAATTAATATATTTGAATTCAAATATTTTTTTATATTTTCTAAATTATAATTAAATTAATAATGTCAAAATTGAAAATAGTGTTATTTTACAATAAATAATATTTTATCAAATGGATTAAAATTATTAAAAACTATATCTTACTCCTAGATATTTCAATGTGTATATAAATAAAAAATATCTTCCATTCTTATACCAATTTATAGTTTATATTTAACATAATGACCAATAGATAGTAAAAACATTGTTAGTACTATCAGAGTTAAAAGATTTTTTTTGCATGTTACAAGTGCTTGGTTTAAAATTATTATCCAACACACAAGGGATAATTATTTTTTAAATTATGAATATTATTTATAATTAATAGGGTATATATTTTTTAATAAATCATGCCTTTATTTAGTCGTAATGGAAAAATTAATTATGTTAGAAAACTAGTTACATTAATAATACCCAAAATGATAAAATGTGGGGAAACATAGAAGATAAGGAATAAAATTAGAAAAATGAATTAATTTTTAGGTGTTGTATGTTATTATCAAACATAAATATCATTTCATCTAATTGTTTTCTATTTTGATGGTACAATACGTAATGGAGACCTCATAATAATGTATACCTTTTGGTATTTAGAAGAATGACACTAATCCACCACTATAAAGAGTAATTAGCTCTTCCCCTTACTCAATCCTCTAAAGACACGATGGATAATCCAAAATCTACTAAAATGGTCTTCCAACACCCCTACCCTAAACATAGAGGCTTGAACCTGTGAATAAATAAAACCAATGAATCCCTTTGGTGAAAACTAAAAGGAGTTACCTGAAAAATATGTAACATCCTTCCGCTAATCCATTTGTGTTATTTTACTTCTCCAACCCCTCAAAATAATATTATTAAATTATTATATAATAAAATAAGTATCCTAAATTTACTGATATATTTTTATTCTAAGGTTTTTAACAAAACATACACACACCTCCATCTAATTGGAAATGAAATTATCGTTCATGTGTATGGTGAACTACCGCCTCGTGAAATGATGATTGTTCGTTCTTCCTTTAACACATATCATTGAAGGAATTATTATAGACACAATATTTTTATATGATATATATGAACCATATAATGTATTTATTCTTATATAATTTGTTTTTAAAACAATCCTTTATGCACTCTAATTTGTGGGAATACAATAACATAATTTATGGAATTGTGGATGACTACCTCCTCAATGCAATGTGATACATTCACACATTACATGGATTTTGTTGAGAATATTTTTAGTTAAAAATATGTGACATAAATGAAATATATACCATATTAATTAAATAATTCCCTTTAATGAAATATAATGTTTCATTTTCATTCACGCACTAAAAGAATTGATAATGTATTTCATAGACGTGTGGGCTATCACATACTCAATGCGATGTAAATCCTTTTACATCACAAGAATTATATATATAAGTACATATGATTATATAAAATTTAATTTATAATATTAATATCATTTTGGAAATATATTAATTTACCTACCTTCTTTTCATTGTGATCATTGAAAAATTGGAATGTTACACATGCGTATGTACGACCTACAATCTCTATGATTGTATCATTTGTTAAATTTTTATTTCCATATTTTTAGATTGGTTTTAAAAGTATATTTTTTTATAAAATTGATAAATATTTCCTGATTATTATAATTTAAATGGTTATAAAATGATCCATTTGACCATAGTTGACCTGAAAAAGTAGTTTTCTACACATGACCCAAATTTGGTAAAAAATAATAATGAGAATTTAATTGTTTAAGTAGATATGTAAAAAATATATTAAGTGAAGAAAAATTAATAATAAAATGAAAAGGGTTTTAAATAATGTAAATAATTAACATGGGTTTATATTTCAAGATGATAAATACATGCATGACAATTCAGACTAAAGTTTTGAATTTCATCTCAATTTACATTTTGTTGAGACTTATTTTTTATTGTGCACCAATTCAATTTAATGTGGTGCATCTACTTCCCTAGTTTTTTTAATATAATTATATGCTCATATTTCATGGTATTCTATGTTACAAATTTAATTAACTCATCCACGGGGTTTGACTAGAAAATTCCGAAGTTGTAAAATTTATCTTTGAAATCTCACATTCTTTTGTGATTGTTAACTTTATCCCGAGTTGACCATATCCTTATGACTATTTTTATAATACATTTAATTTATCTTAAAAATCCATAGTCTCAAAAAATTTAAATTACTATTTCATAAACCATATACCATTTTTATATATGGTGTTCACTTTGACAGATATTTAAATAAATTGGAAATTATTGATAAATTATTATATTTTATACAATATAGATACTTGATAATGAACATTGTTTATGATTTGAATTGATTATTTCAATATATGATGAATGATTTGGATATAAAATATTTGGTTTGGAGAACAGTTAATAAAATCTCTTCTAGGAATCAGTAGTCTCATGGGATGAAATCAGTTAGCTAAAAACATTTCATCTTTATTTCCAAAAAGTTATAGATTGTTAGGGGATTGATCTTGGAAAATATCAGATGAGATTATACCCACATTCTTAACCAATTTTTAGGAAATATCATTAAAGTAACTATCTTGAGGATGGATCTTGATTGTGAAAATTTCCAAAATTATTCATTCCATAATTAGTTTTGTTCCATGTGGTTATTTGATTAGGTTGAATATCCATGGAAAAGTTTTAGGTTAATGTGATTATTTATATGAAATTATTCAATCATATTTTATTCTTTACATATTGATTATTCTTTATTAATTCATGATATATTCGACTATTATTTACCCCTACTTATAATTTGAGCTCACCCTTATTTTGTATCCTTTCCCTAGGGTATGAAGAAAAATTCTTGATGGAGTTTAAAGGATGCATTGTTTCTTATTTTGTTATGTATTATGCTTTTATTCAATTTAAAATGGATACCTTTTATCTAATATTGTTTTCAAAACTACTAAACTGATTAGTCCTTCAGGATTTTATTATTTTTTGTCAGGACAATTTAATATAGTAATGCTCTAGATATGGAAATGTGAGGTCAGAGAGTTACATTAATTCAATTAAAATGATATTTTATAAAATATATCAACATGGGGTATCACACCTAATGGTGTTCCTGAGTGTCCATGTGAAAGATAAAATAGAATAATGATCCATATAGTCAGTACATAATATCACCAAACTTAATTATATTTCCTCTTATTTCTAAGGATCGTGGGTAGCTTCCCAAATCGTTGCATTCTTAACTAGCCACCGCTAATTTCAAAAATCCCCATAGTCATGAAACAAAAACTACATTAATTAATTAAATAATTTAATAATTAATTAACATTTTAATTTAAATGAGAATAGGTGCCTATAACTCACATCTTTACATCATCACACAAAACTATTAGTGATAGGGTGAAAAAAACACATGAAAATCTCCTAGAAATAAGAAACAAAAAATCCTCAATTTAAATCAAGGATTTGAAATCCTAAAAAATTAATTTGGGGTAAAATTCCTCATAAAATTCCAAAAAATGATTTGACTCAATATAATGACATGAAATAGATGGCATGCAGTGCCCTAGGTTCCCCTATTTCAAGGATGAGTGATAATTTAGAATAAATCATGTTATTTCACTAGGGACTAGTAAAATCTCCATTATCAACCTAAAATGAACATCCCATAAATTTGTCACAATGAGAGGGAAATGAGATAGAGGAGACTAAGAGGAATAACCTACCCATCAATGTTATCTAATCAATCCCACGATCTCTATAAATTTTTGATAACAGAGGGAGAAAGGTGTCAGACGTTGGCCTTCTAGGTGTGTGTTGATTTAATGAAGAAGGAGGGAATCCCCTTTTTGAATTAAAAAAAATTCCTCTAACATTTATGGTGTGAGGAATAGTATCAAACTATAAATTTTTATGTAGAGAATTTGTGGTGAACTATTCATGTTCTAAAATCCCACGTAAAACCCCATGAACCTCATTAATTACATGAATAACTATTCACATGTGAATTACCTGCGGTAGTTGTTATCAATGACTGCCGTAATTCATCCCTCCTTTGAGAATCCCCCAAAAATCATCCACAAAAACATAAATAAATAACCAAAATCATAATTTTACTATTTTGAGACCCTCAAAACGTTATTTTGATTCCTGTTCTCAAAACGAACTACCCACCAAAATGGGAATATCAAATTCTCGACAGAATTTACAAGTCATAGAAATGCTGATGATTATAGTGTACCATTCATTAATATTATCATACAAGAAAGGTATCATCAATAATTTTTCCAAGTAACATGACCTACTCTGTTGGTAATCCATGATCAAATAATTACATTCCACTAGGAAATTACTTAGGAACTTACGATTCCTCACTCCAAACACAAGTATTATATTTATACAAAAATAAATTCACCAATAATATCCATCATCAGAACCTCTAAACGAAAAGTTATGATTCCCATCCTTCTAAGGAAACATCTATGGAACAAAATGATTTTTTATATAGATGATGGTGATCTTCACTATAATATTTAGCTCAAAACAGCTGATTTTGAGTCATGGTTCTCTTTGCCATTGAGATCACTGACTGAAACACAACCTATAGTGATCCAATGGATTTCTCAGTGGAGTTTCAATATCCCTACAACCAAAAACATATAAACAAACCCACATTAGGATGGTACAATCTCTCAAATCTATTTCCAAACTAAAATAGATGAATATCCATTTCCTATTCATAGGTTCCATATACACAATTCTCTCTATGAATGTTCTTATATACACCTCATAATATACCTTTAGTTCAAATTAAGATGTTTCTTAACCACGATACCAGCTTCCCTAGATTATCCAATAATTTTGATACGAAATAGAACCTTTAGTACACTTCATCACATGTTTCACCAATAAATCATGAGGTGAAAGGCTACTTCACCCCATAAAACATTTCTTCAACCTGGTTGACCCTTGAAAAATGTCACAAAATTAGGATTCACCCCATACAATAAGTAATAAATCATGTCTTATCATATGAATTACTCTTGGTTCATAATAAGATCACCATACGCCTGATGCCAATACACTGACTCCATATAAGGTCTTATCTAAAATTAAAAATTAGTAATTACATAGGACCATAAAAACATGAATTTATCATGAAACAGAGTCCAAACACCACCTATACTATCTAATTATATATCTTTTAAAGAAATCAAAGCTCTTATAAAATGACCATCCTATAAATAAATATTTTGGTATTCCCAACATTTGAATTTCCTCACACCTCTCCATTAGAGAAACCATAATTGGTTCCAATATCACACATGTGTCACTCCTCCTAAGCCATAATAACCTTATACCAACTATATCCACCACATCTCCCTAATAAAGTGCATCAAGGTCCACCATCATGTCAAACATCCAATATCACCTGATCAATTTACATAACATCCCATATTATATGGAACTTCTTTTATTCCATATAAAGCACTAGGTCACAACACACACAAGCATCCCATTGAATTCCTTCGATCGATGGACCACCCATGGCCATCATGAATTCCAACACCAAGCTTACACTCATATGGGGGGTAAAACCCGAATGCCAATATGACCTTGCTTAAATACATGTTAGTATCATTACACTAATAGTTCTCTTGGAATTCTTCTTCAAAGACGATCACCCTACAGGTGCCATGATGCTTCCTAATACAACTATCTCACAGATCGTTCTGTAGCCACAACTACCAATCTTGGGCCCAAAGCATGTCAGCATCATCCACACATCTAGCGATCACCCTAAACAATTTCATTCACTGTAAACTAATCATGATCTATCCAAAATGGTAAAATCACACCCACTAGATAAAATTTCTTAGCACATGAATAGTTATTTCAATTGAAGATAGTATCAAACAAACTACATCAGTACTCAAGGTTCTCCACACTATGAAAACCAAAGATATAACCTTTCCCACAAAAAATACATGTTATCGCCTCTTGTACACCAATCTAATCCCTAAATCGCATACTAGTTATTTTGTATCTATGAATACAAAAACAAAGGATAACCCCTATATTGGGTAACACTCAATCAAACTAATAATGAATCACTAATGTTTGAGTTTTAACTAATGGACTCTAGGTCTACCACCTAGACTTACCACTTTGGTCTCACATCATTTTTACAAGGTCTGACTACCTTTCCCCCAAGGCCCCAGACTCTTAGAAAGTCATATGTCACATAATTATATCCACACTCCCAACATAGCATCCTGTGGGAACACATATGCCAAAACCAAATCATGAGGCTCACAGTTATTTCAACTAATCACATGATAAGACCACCACCCACAACTAGGGAACCTTTCCTAATGTGCATACTCCTATGTTGATACTCTCTCAAGGATGATAAACCACTAGTAGGATCTTGAAATAATTAATGAAACCATACAAGGTGATCCATACCAAGGAAAAAACAACCACCAGGTACAATTTAATAGAATGGAATTCCATACTCAATGGAAAAGTCCATATTGAATGTTACTTTTCACTTTAAATAATAGAACCAAAATAACAGAACCCTATAAGGTTATCATGATATGAAACCATATTCATGTGCCAACCCTCAAGGATCTCTACACCTCCTATTCACAATATCTCACACTTTCATCATCTTAAATGAATATTTCACTATAAATCCCCACGAACTTCCATCAGAAGAAAATTCATACTTAGGACAAACTAACTAAGTTGAATTCCACTAAGTAAATTTATGGTAAAACAAAATAAGAGTAATTATTTAAACATTAAAGATATTATCCTCAATTATTGAAATAACAAACAAGGAGGACTACATATCATGTAAATTTTACATGCATTATACTATTCATGAGGTTCCCCTAGCCTCTTTTGGAATATAGTGAAAATTAATCTCTAGCCTCCTACCAATAGGTCATGATTCATTAATACATAACAAATCATCTAATTCATAAAATATTTTCCAACCCAAGATGAATATAAAATTCAACTATGACATAATAATCCAATAATATAAATCCCACATCATTGGTAAAATCGAATTCTTATGAGAAGAAGTGTTATCAATACACTAGTCTGATATCTATCACAGGTTCGAAAACATTGTTAAATCACAAATCATCCATATCATAAAATTTCTAGGAAAATGGAATCCATTGATGCAGCTTTGTAATATAACGTCACTTCTTACCCCTAACCAGTTAACATAATAATGGTTTCTACTATACCTTAACAATGTATCAACATATACTAGATGATTTTGACTATTAGTGATGATCTATTATTGTTCCATGCGAATACTATACCCCCATTTTTTAGTGAATAATAAAAAAACCCAACTTTCATCCACAATAGTAAATAATCTAAAAGTGGAAGTAATATTACAAACAATATTGAATATAAGTGAAATGATGTAAAAGACCAGCTGACCATGCCATACACAGACTAACACCTCCCTTATCCTGTTAATATACATTAATGAATAAAAGAAAAGCAAGAGAAATGGATCCATGAAATACAAATGTCATTCCTTTTTCCCAAGCTTCATGCACTCAATTAACCCATCCTGGTCGATCAACTTCAATCCTCAGATTAACCCATCTATACAAAAAAGTGATCATCAACTCAGGTAACCATGTGTAGTGGTAGCATAAGAAAGGTGTGAGAAAAACACTAATAATAAATGAAAACTTTTGTCCCACACAAACAAAAATATGAATTGATATGTGAATGTGAATTCTAACTTCAAATAAAATAAAATTATTAAAATTTATATACAAAACCAATGTCAATCCTTCAGTCCATAACATCAATTGACCATATCGACTTTGGGTAAACCAATGGTTTATCTGATAATTTCTTTTAAATTGAACAAACATAATATCAACTTGGTTTGGTTCTCCATAACAACCCAAACCACAATATCACAAACCTCCTTAAATTTGGGCTTATCTTTGTAATAATAGATGAACCCTTATGGTTGTTTTCTCATTTATGAAATTATCAAATGGGTATGAAAAAAAAATCCAAGATCACCCTGAAATACTTGAAATGCTAGACCTCTGATGATAATATTTCCACTAAATATTATAGGCTCGAAGCTCCAACATAAGTCCCCCAAAAGGCTATCATGTGATGGTCCACCTGATCATCGTAACTCCAAAACCATGTAAGGCCAACTATAAAAACCTACCTCATTAATAAGAGACTTATAAACTAAGGAATAAATATTATTAGAATATTAGATAACATACCGTATAGTTGTTTCCATATCTGAGGAATTATCCCAATACAAATTTCATTCATCCAATAAGGAGGTTTTAAATCAACTAATAAAAATAACCAATATCATGTACCATATTAGGAATCAATATAAAACTTATTTGTGTGGGTTTATATATTCCTAACATGCATAAAAATGGTCAAAATAACATGATTTATGTCAACCCATTCCCATGTATACCCACTAAGTGTCGTCACTCAATAGGGTACCCACATGGATCCACTAAATAATTAGGATAAAAAAGGTACCCTTAAATGGATCCATAGTCTCAACTCGGTCTCAGGTCAACACCAAATAGTGTTGGTATTTCACATCCTATAAAATCACAAATAGGAAAACATGGACTTTCTGGCTGCATGGGGTATTTCTATAAGGGTTATGTTCAACAAATATACCATGTCCTATCTCGATCCTCAAGGTCACTATAGGTCAGTCTACTCAATCTACCTTTCCTCAACCTGCCTACTGTCTATCTGCCTTGGTATAGTCACATCATATTGGTGAGGATTGCTCGTACTTCAATCATCTCTAAAAGATGTAATATCTAAGGAACCAAAGGGGTACCCATAGGCCAAAAAAACCTATAAACATTGTTCCACCATCACATTTGTCATAGAGGTATCTCAATACTCTAGTCATGAGATCATAGATTTAATCTAGTGAAGAAAAACCGCTCATAATGTCTAGAGGATACCTAGAATCTTGAAGGTATCAACCTCTTCCATTGGCGGCTATAATGACAAGATATAACTTAGGAGTTTTTCAGGACCACTGGCACTCATCCATTTCCAATTACCATATAAATTTAATTAATGATTCAATTTAAATTTAATCAACCATAGGATTGTCCCTCTATGGTGTTTCTGACCATACATATCTAACAAAAAATTAACCATAAGTTATATGGATAGTGGATAAGACCACCTACAACATAGTTATTTCCACTTATTTTCAAGGGTTGATAACATCTACCCAGAACCATATTTTCCTGTTGAACTCAACTAACAGCCTATCATCCTCAGGTGGCATTAATTCATGACAAATATTCCACATTAACTAATTATACAACTTTATAATTAATTAATATTTTTAATTTAAATAGAAATAAATATTGTAAACTCTCTAGACAAATTCATCACAATATAACTATGTTCAATGAGGTGAAATCCACTTCTAACATCCCCATGATCTAGGATATATGAAATACCTAATTAACATCAATGATTTGGTAGAATAATAATCTAATTTTGGGAGGAAAACCTTATAAAATTCCAAATGGTGACATATCTCAATAGAATGATGTATAGTAACCAGAAAAAATAGTCTCATGTTTGACTATTCTAATGTTTCCTGATAAATTTGAATAAATAAGGTGATTTCACTAGAGAATACTGAAACTCCATTTTTTGACAAAAAATTAACATTCACCAAGTCAATGGAAACGACTAATGATTGAGTGAGATGAGGATAAATGGAAGATCCTACTCACCAACACCATATAATTATACTCATAATCACTATTAATATAGCAAAATGAACAGAGGGAGGTATCGATCATTGGACTCATGTGTGTTTATTCAACTGATGAAGAAGTGTGTAAGCCCCATTTTTAAATTAGAAATACGGTTACAATAATATCCATAGAATAATCCAAGGTGTCACACTATGCAATTTGGAGGAGATCCACTTAGATTCATTTTCATTTGACAAACTATCCTAATCGCACCTCTCAAACCCCATTTCCATAATCAATCACTATTCAGGATGTTAATGGAATGATTTAGGAGTTTTCCACAAATTTAATCAGTTTCTCTTCTTCTGGTGATTTCTTCAACCCTGAGGCCTTACATTGAAATAAAAGTCATATCCAAAACAATCATTTATTATATCCAAACCCAGATAAACTTATTCTAAATACATAACTCAAAATGAACCTCCCACCAAATATAAAATTCATTTCCTGCTAAAATTTCCAACCCATAGATATGTGTGTTCTTATAATGAACAAGAAGTATGCAATGGACAAGTCAACTCATTAAATGTCATATTTTATTAACCAATCAAATCATAAAAGGGTAATATGATATGTTTCATGTACTTACAAGTTTAAGAATGTGTGTTATGGAAATTATTTCATGAATTTTAAGGTTGTGAATATATAAATGCTGGTCTTTTGGTTTAGTTTCATTCCACAAGAACATTATAAAATATTGTTTGTAGTGATACATAATGTAAATAATGATGTGAAATTTAAATTCACACTAAAATTAAATTATATTGATAAATTTATCTTTATTTTCCAAGAAATTTTTCTATGAACTTTTTAGTCATGTATGAAGTACCTAATTAATCTAACATTGTTCATTAGGATTGATTATTTAATAATAAAGTGAGAATTACTTGTATTAACATGTCATGCATCCTATTATTCTCTAAATCTATCAGCACATTGTCTACCAATGATTGGATCCAATCATTAATGAAAAATTATCCTTTCATCTTATATCCCACATATAGGTGGTACGAATAATAATTTAGATGATCTTTCCTAAATTACTCTTTGTATATATTGGTATTAATAAGAATAAAAAGTTTATGGTCAACTAAATAAATAAAATTTAAAAACACCAGTAATATTATAAAGAAATTTGATTTTTTTATCAATCATTGAGAGACATACGACCTTGATTCTTCTGTACACTGTTTTTGTTTTACCCATCATGTTCAAATAGATGAAGTATATATTTATTTATCACTGAATTCATTATTCCTTGACATATTTGTGTTTTATAGAATAATTAAACATATAGAACATGTTAAATTTATTCCCAAAAAATTGAAGGGATTTCTTCTATAAGATCTTGATCATATTACTTTCCATGGGAAAGATGAAATACATAGAATATTTCTCCAAATTTAAGTAATATTCAATGTTTCATTTTTATTTTCTATGTTGAAAGCTTTTTTTCGTTGGCATTATATATATGTGTTGAATACTCTGGG
Organism: Viscum album; assembly: GCA_963277665.1. Lineage (NCBI taxonomy): Eukaryota > Viridiplantae > Streptophyta > Magnoliopsida > Santalales > Viscaceae > Viscum > Viscum album. The sequence continues at coordinate 1,977,304,192 of OY728143.1, read as the reverse complement.
CACACGTGTGAGTATGTGATGTGTGTAGTGGTACATTAATCTCATACATATTGGGTAAATATGTTAAAGATATTGATGACCATGACATCAATGGTTTCAATAATAGATTGGGTAAATTGATTTTCTCGGTGACTAAATGGTGATCACCGAGGAAAAAAGATTCCAAATATTCACCAAACATAGGGGAAATACTAAAAAAAATTCCCCCAATTGTATTGGAGGGGCATTTCAATATAGGGTGGACCACCATAATAAGAAGTTGGATTTTCAATATACAGAAAATATCCCTAAATAAATTCAACAATTAAATTATAGAGATACTTATTCACTTTCTAAAATTGGATGATCTATTCCTCAGTGGGAAAACCATAAAACCTAAAAGGTACTTATATTTAAATGGAATAAAAACACCCTTTCCCTTACCAATGGACAGACTAACAATTAAATAATTTATTTAAGATAGAACTCTGAAGTAAAATTTTCTATGTCTCCCAAAGTGCAGGTCAAAATCAAGCCATAAACATCCTAAGATATCACAAGACCATTTAAGAAAAATTTATTAAAATCAGAATATTTTTCACTATTTATTTACATTAAATTAAGGTTACCTTTATCTCTTGATCATCCCTAGTGAGATACTTTAATCGGTATTCTAACTGGTCCCACTTATAAAAATACACTTATTAGATTGTAATACCTTTTATGAATATCCAGGTCACAACTAGATATTATTTATTGACCAATGAATATTTCTCCTCATTAAGGTCAATAAAAATAACTCTCTTCACCATTCTGATGGAACCACCCTATGAATGATTGATATTGAAAGCCTCCTCCAAGTTCTCTACCTTTTAGACTAGATATAAATTATTAATTACGCATACAGTCATCATTAGTGTTGTAAACACCTTATTTATATGCCTTTGTAGAATCACGAAGATTTTAATTCCCACTCTAGGTGTATATGTTGTAAAAATATTTTAAGCCACAAACTATTGGGAATTTTTGTGATCATCAATAACAGTAGTTGACTCATTTATAGTAGGTAAAAATAAATCAGACATTCCAAATACAATGTTGAATAAAATATAGGCTCTAATGAAGACTATACATAACCATTTGTTAAATACATGATAAAAAAATACATCATTACATACACTCCCATGATCGTTTTGTTTTACAGTTTTAAAGGATTTAGACAAAACTGAAACCAAAAGAACCCATGTTTATTATATCAAAGGGTCGTTTTTAGAATATTTTAAAAAACTTAATCATTATTAATTATTTAATAACACCCACAACCACTCTACACAAGATATCTAGCTAGACATATCATGTTTAATACCTTTTATCATAACCTTTTATTTGGATTTCCATAAATTCAATAAAACCCCTAATTTTAAAAAATAACTATATTAATTACTAATTTCATTATCTTACCCATAACAATTACATTTTATATCCCTCATTATGTTTTCACTACATTTTCATTAATATTTTTTTGTCTTTTTTCCATATTGGGTTTGAGTAGTCTTGATTATTTGAAACAACATTCATAATGGTGATGATTTTATTTATTTTAATACTAGATATCATAATTAAAATACCATTAAATATATTATAATTATTTTTTTATAATAATTTATTATTTATTAATTTAATTCCATTGGAGCTTCGACTATGATACATGAAGGTCAAATCAACAATGAGCAATTTATGATAATTTAAGAAAAAAGAACAATGGTATCTTAATTAATAATTTTGATATAACATATATAATTTTTGAAAAAAATAAAGTCATTATTATCTCATTTTTAATATATATTATCAATAATCACGTTCTCATAGTCATCCATTATAAGAATATGGTTCTGATTTTTGAGGTACGGGTTTCTTCCTTTCACCTTTCCTTAAGTGTTTTTGAGAAAATAAGGAAATTGGGGGAAAATCACAATTTTGTGACTAGATGCCGTGTAATTTTCCACAAGCCGTGTACTTTGGCCGTGTGGAATTATTACACCAGGCGTTTAGGCCTGTCGATTATGATGGGTGTAAAAACCAACTAGACGTCATGTATAGGGTATTTAAACGTTGTGTATTCAGTCGATAGGTGAAAAGTAAGGCGGTGGAGCTATCCACCACCTAAGAGATAGTACATGCCATGTAATCAGGAATACATGTTGTGTACTCATGCTGACAGATGAACAGTATGGCGGTGGGAAAAGTAGCCGCCAGATAAACAGTTATATGATAAAAGTGTACGTCGTGTAGTCAATAGTACACGCCGTGTAGTCTGTTTTTTCGCTTAAAATGGGCAGTATCCTCCCCTGTTCACAGGGAAGGCCTAACACCGGAGGAGGAGTCGGGAGAGAGGGCTGAACATTTGAGGAGCTCTATATCGCATGCCGGGAATCCGTTTCTTCCTCTGTTGATATTTTTGGAACTGTATGGGTATGCATCTCCTTCTCCTTAATTCGTTCTTACCAATTCTTTCCTCAGGGGATGTTATTTTTACTTGAACGGTTTTTCATTCATCTTAGATCATCTTCGCTCTCGGACGATCTGACGAGCGTCGTTCACGTATATCGATCAGGGGTGATCGAGGTAGGTGGCTTAGTGTTTAAATTCCAACTGTTGTGCGTTTTTGTGTACCATTGAGCTACGAACCCATGTTTGGGTGTCGTGGGGTTGAGCCCTTGTCTGTTTTGAGTACCTAAAATTGAATAGGTAATTAAATGTGATAAAAAACGTTGTTTGGGATCACTTCTTGGATCCAGGACCACCTGGGGGTTGGGTTCCTCTGTCTATCCATTTGGCCAGGATACCTGAGGGTATGCCATGTTTATATTATGTATTACTTTTTCCTTGAGAGGAATTGTATATAAATTTCTTGTTTATATGTTGGGCATGGCCCGATTACTTTTTTAACCTGAGGGTAGTGTTTTAATTAGCTGTAGGGCAGTGTTTCTTTTAGGCTAAGGGTAGTGGTTATTTAAGCTTGAGGGAAACTCTTTTGGAGCCTGTAGGCAATAGACTCTATGCATGAGGGTGACACTTCTTACGCCTGAGGGCAAAATCTGTCATGCCTATGGGAAATTACCTATAGGATACGACTTCGATTACCTGAGGGTAAGGGATTGCGTGTTTGAGGACACTGACTGTTTACATTGAAAATTCATCGAGGTGATGTCTTATATTTAATGGATAAAATGAATATTAAAATGGAAATATAACTGTTAAATTTAGTTACTTTTGAGTACTTCTTAGTTTATATCATTTTACTACTACACACTGTTGTTGAACATTACACTATCAGTTGGGCATATGCCTTTGGTGGCTGCCTACTGGGATTTGTTTCTCACACACTGTTTGGGTCATGACATCAGGCCAAACAGATTACATTTTGTAGGTGTGGTGGATAAGGGAAAGGGTCCCTATACTGGTACTTGACTGTTGCTGAGGAGTAGGGAGCATGGGACTGAGATTAGGCTTGTGATGCTGCCGACTGTTTTGTTTTGTTTTAGTGTACCTGGTCTTTGAGTTGTATTGTATTGTACAGATGGGTAACATGTTCTGGATGTTTTCATAGAACTTGAGACATGTTTCATCATTCTCTATATGACTATTGGTTGTTTTTTCTGCAGTTGTTCACCTTAAATGTGTGTGGTTTATTGCTTCCATTGTTGTTGTTGTTGTTGTTGTTGTTGTATGTTTGTATATTTTATTCTGTTGTGCTACACTTTGACAAATGAGGGCATAGTTTACCCACTATCAGACATGATCCCTCGCTGCTAGTCAGTAGCCTACGGCGTTTGAGAAAATGCGCGTGAGGTCATGTGACCAGCTGGGTTCGGGGCACCCATTGAGTGGCACCAGGGCCCGGGATGTTACAAAGTGGTATCAGAGAGAATTTATTTTCTTTGACTTCGTAACAACCTGAGATTTTATGAGAAGTGTTATTTTTAATTAATTTGATGTCTTGTGTTGTATGCTACACCAATATTATCTTTCATTATACACAACACCGTATTATCTTGCAGTATATGCAACACTATTCATGGATCGTGTTACACACAATTTCATGTTCCTTTTGTAGAAATTATTCTACGCAACATTATGTATAGATTTTGTTTAATGTATAAATGAAATAAGTTTTGATTATGTTATACGCAATACCAATGGGAGCTTGCACTACACACATCCATAACTTGGCTTGCATTACAAGCAATCATGGCCTTCCTCGATAGCGTGTGTAGTACGCAATACCGGGTTTCACTAAACAATGATATGTTATAAAAATATTATATAAACTAGCAGTTATGAATAGTAATACCAACTTTTTGAAATTTTATAAATTTTATCATTCAAAATGGACTTCATTTTTGGATTCGGAATATCGAAATTACTAGGGTGATTTTTTGGTATTTTTCTGAAAACATTCAATTTTTGATGAATAGTGAACACACTGGGTTACTATTTAAAAACTGACTTTTTGTTTAGATAATTATTTATTTTATTTTATTTTATTTTAGGTAATAATAGATACATAATACATATATAAGTTAAATGTAATTCATTGGAGTCATTTTATAATAATTTTAGTCATAGAAAAATTTTATTGAACTTTTAACTGTCTTTTACGCACCTCGTAGGAGAATTTGAAAATTTACATAAAACATAATTTTTCCACTTCTATGAGTGGAATTTTGAAAATTTTAGTGACATGGTTAATATCAAGGAGTAAAATGTGGTTCAATAAGATAAAAATAATTTTTGGTGAATATTAATGTTTTACTTTTATTTACCACGGTTGAAAGTAAATAGGGTAATTAAGGGTAAAAATGATAATATTATTACCCTAAAACACGTCATAATTCTATTATATAAGTGTAACTAGACCAAAAAGAACCTTATGAATAATATATTACCCTTTAGGTTCAATTGGATTAGATTATGACATTTTTTTTAAAGAAGATTAAAAATAGTTAAAATCAAAGTTTAATAACTAACACAATTTTAATGCAGGGTTATACATACAATAAATAGGACTATAAATATTAATTATAAATATAAAACGATTTCTTACATAATGGAATTTAATTTATAAATTTTAGAAATTAAATAATGTAATTTATTTAAGACACAATGATGGTGTAGTAATTATCTAATTAATGAAATATTAAAATAATTGATATTATAAATACCCAAAACAAATGTAATTTGAACTTTTATATAAATTAAAATAATTTTTAGGTTAATATGAAATGTCAGAATTTATTAAATTAACTTTTTTCGAACTAATCATGCTGTTATTATTTTCACAAAAATGAATTAGCAAATAGCGTCAAAATTGACATAAAATAGTTTTTAAAACAAATATTATATTATTAATTTTTATTATGTTCATAAAAATATAAGGTTCCGCAAAATTACAATGATATGGTTATATATGTTAATAAAGAACCACTTGGGGTCTGTTTGGCTTTTTATAGTAAGTTTACTAACCATATATTACAAGAAAACAAGAAGACACGGTAAAAGTTAGATTATTTAACTTAGAGTTAAATATAAATGATAACGATAAAATAGTAACATAAAATTGTATAAAACCTATTGGTTTAAATTTTTTTGACCCATACCCACGTTAGCTTCAAAATAAATCAATTTGGAGCTATTATAAACTGAATACGACTTTATTTTTAAATAATATTTTATGTTTTTCTAAAGGTGCCCCTCTACTCCCTTATAAAAGGGAACCTCCTCCCTCTCCTGTTCGAAACACTTTGAGCCTTCAAGAACGGCCATAACCTTCCCATTTCTCTTATACACCACCCTAGAAACATTATTGAGGTTCTATTCTTCTCAAAAGACCAACTATAGTCTCTTAAGTGGAAGCTTAAAGGAGGTGCGTCGAAGAAGAGGTGATCCCTTCTACCGATTCTTTCAAGTTTCTTTCTTCTCCAACATCTTCTTCATTAGTTATTTCATTATAAAGTAATGAAATAAGTATCAATAATATACTGATATGTAATTATAAATATGAAACAACCCCATTTCACCTTCTATCCATCCTACGAAAAATGAAATCATCACGCGTGCGTACATACAGAATACCGTCTCCACACTGTGGTGTAATTTTTTTTCCACCACCACATTTCTTGGATGGGTATAATGGTGTAAATAATAACTATATATAGTTATTATAACATTATACATATTCTGAGACATGATATCATCCACTCAAATTCAATTCAATAATTATGGGAATGATATCATTGCTCGTGCGTACGTACGGATTACTGTCTCCACGAATGATTATAAAGTATATATAATGAATAATAATGAAATATAAGACATGATAAAGCTACTAGATTTATGTATATATATATGTCATATACTTACTTCCATTCAAGTCAATAAGGAAATTAAAACAATGTTCATGCGTACCTAAGGCCTACCTTCTCCATGAATGGTGTATTTCATTTCATTTATCTATTTATTATACATATATACTGAATATATATGATATATAAATCATTATTTACATTTTTGAAGTAATCAAATAATTATATAAGTAATAATAATATCATTAACAACATGTTCAAACACATATGATAAAAAACAAATTTACCCAAAACACTGCTTTAACATGGAATTTACCAAAGAATGTGTAATATAAAGTCATAAGTGACCCATATATGATATCATTACAATGAATATGATTCTATAACAAGTCAAAGCCATTATTTATATCATTATACACGAGGTTTAGATACGTATGAAGCATATCAGACCTAAGGTAAGGGATAAATTTTCTAATCTCATTTTTATCCGAGATTGTTTACTCGTAAGTACTTACTGGGGTTATATTAATCATCCATGTACATGTTTTTTAAAAATGGTTCCATGTATGTTTAAAGTACTTTTTTCCCCATTTTTTTACTTTTTATATATGGTATGTAAGGAATATTTCTTTTGTTTATGTTAGGAGGTACTTTTTTTTTGACTTTTCCCTTAAAAATACGAGAAGAAAGTTTTTTTAACTTATTCGGCATGAACAGATTTTTACGATTTCATAACGCCTTATTTTCGTGAAGATTAATCTACATTATTTCATGATTATTTTAAACACAATAATTTTTTTAATATTGCATTGAATTTTTTGAATAGAAAATGATTTTTATGAAGAAAGGATATTTTCCTCAAGAATTAATTTCATGTGTTTTATCAAAACCATTTTCCATATAAGATAGAATTATTTATTATGTGTTTGTTTCAAGTGTAATGTCACTATGATTTATATGTTTTCACTTTTTTTTGATGAAAGGATATAAAATTTTTTATATGGATTATGTTATGAAGGAATGATGTTCATAAAATCCATTTTCTTCTTTGGGTTATTATTAATGATTTATGTTTATGTTGTGGCACACGTAAGAATGTTTTCATTATGAGAAGGGTGGTAAATATATCTCCCTCCAATGCATTGGGTAATGATTTATATCTCATGAGATATACATGGCTGGAACGGAAAGTAAATCCGGTTCAGTAATACAGGGCTTGAACGACAAGTAAACCCAGTTCAATAAGGGACTTTGTCCACTAAGATGGTAATGGCAGCAATAACTTGGTTACTATGGAAATCATATCTTTTGCTTAATGTTTTTACACAATTAAAAGTTTTATTACCATGATATTTTTTCATGATTAAGGTTATTTTATAATATAAGCCTTATGTACTATAATTTTTTATGTCATTGCTCAATATTTTGATATTTGGATTTTATGCTCAGGTTTTAACATTAAAATGCCAATGGATTGTTTTATGTTCTCTATGTTTACCCTTAATGAGCATTTCAGATCACCCTTTATATGTTTTATTTTCCCCATGATATAATGAATGGTTTTGTGTAAGAAAACAAAAGGGGAAGATCTTTATGGGAGATGTTGAAGATCTTTCACAATGATTAGAAGATTATGTTCTGAGTTTCCAAAGACCCTAAACTATTATGGTCCTTCGATGTCTGTTTTTGTTATGTATTAAGTATTTCACAAATGTAATGTAATGTCTATGTATGTCAAGCATCAGTTCTCTACATTTGGTATCAAAGGAAAGGATTAGTTAAAAACTGGAATCTAGGATGCAAAAACTTTAGTGAAATCCATATAGATTTTTCTAAGGTATGTCTACGGATGTCCCTAAGGTTAAGTATAAGTATAGGTTATAGTCCTTGGATTATGGAAACGATCATATAATTAAACCTCAGATGTTAATGATTGAAAGTACTCCTCTTGATTATGTTGTTTTCCTTGTATTATTTGTGCCTCGCACACAAATTTTTTTTTTGGATTTTAGAAAATGGCTGGAAACAGGAAGATTCACCATAGAGGATATGATGAATAATGGAATGATATTCTTCATGAGAAACTAAATGGAATTGGATCTAGAATTCCACAAATCGTTATCATGACTAATCAAAAATCTCATAATATGAAAAATAATCTCAACTTTGGTACGTTTCCGGACTCAGCTAATAAGAGATAGATGAAGATTCATGATGATCATAGTTGAAAGAAATTAAAATTTTCCTCATGTAAATCATGTGGGAAGAGGCATCAGGTAGAATGTTTCAAAGGAACTGGAATATGCTTTGGCTGTGGAAAAGAAGGACACAAAGCTAGTAATTGTAAAGGAAAAGGTTCAGTTAACACTATGGACAAGAATAATGGTATTGTATAGACATCAACAATGGTTAAGTCTTTTAAATTTTAATGTACGAGCATTATGAAAACCATTTTCTAACGGAAAATCTCATAAAAAGAATCAGCATGGTCATATGGGTAGTATTTATTTGGATTATGATAAAGAGACTACAAATGATATATGAGATGAATGAAATGATGAAGCTCAGTTAGTGGTTTAAGAAGGTAGTGTAATGATTGTATGTTTATCAAGAATAATGTATGGTACTATGGAATAAAGAAAAATATAAGGATTGTTACATTGTTGCCTTTGATTGAGTTTTGAAAGTATATGTTCAATGGTACTGGTAACCGTGAATGGTTATTCAAATATGTTTGGATGGTAGATTATATGTTCATAATGAAAGGACAAGAAGATCATGAGATGTTTGATAGTATTAACGAGCTCATGACTGGTATAAGGAAAAAGTGATATCATGGTTTGAGTATACATGAATTTTGGGATTTTGGTATATTGAAAGTGTTAAATTTAGACATCATTCATGTTTTCACTACGGTTAAATGGGTATTAATTCTTCATAAAAATACATGATTAAGGTATTCAAATGTTTTTAATTTGACCAACAAGATATATAGTATGATATATGGGGGATAAATGATGGTATTCACATGCTCGACAGATGAAATTTCTAGAACTTGTTTTCATTATACTATGAGCTTGGACAGAAGTATTTTGGATAAGTCTAAAGATTGGAATGGATTATGTTGTACATGAGTTAGTATTTTTTTAATGATATAACTTTTTTTGATATTATTGATGGAATGTTATAATAATGTAGTTTAAGAAAAAGGAAAACCTGTAGGAGGGGTGACAACCCGTCGCGTCGGACAAGTCTTGGGAATCAAACAGACAACCAAAGTGCGACATGCCTTTATCATCTACCATTGGCCGACAGGAAGTCCCTGGTTAGTATAGACTAGTTTTATTACATTAAGCGGTATGATATATGAAGTATAAGTCCATTTTAAGAACCATATACGATTAATATCGCTATATATGGACTTATCTATATTTAACAACTTGTGTTATCCTATTGTTTGAGACAGATGGAATGACCTATCATTCTATCTTATGAACTGCTAACACTTCACAGAAGACAAATTCAACATCATTTATTTAAGATATGAAGTGGAAATTGTTCAAGGAACTAACAACAGTAAGATTTTACCAAAATCAAGTAAGTATTTCTTTTAATTATACAATTCTTCAACATTAGATAATTGATCTTCAAAACAAAAAATGTTGTCCTAGGGTCCTTATATCTGATGAATCATGTGGTACCTTAAATCATCACAAATTTATGGCTTTTTGATTGTTGGATTTTTAATAGCCATGTTCTCTACCACACCCCATCAGAACGTGATGGTTATATTTCTCTTCCATATCCATATTTTCACATATGTTCTCTTATGTGGAAACCCAATGATTAGTTAATTTGGGTAACCGTTACGTTTCATACATTAGTTATTAAAGTTATGTTTTGGTATTCCTCTTTATGATGTGGGTTACTATAAAAGAAACTTTCATGTCGAAAACCATTTATAACCTCGATGAATTTTAAGGTAGAAAATCATTTTAAGGGGGGTAGAATGTAACAACCCGAGATTTTATGAGAAGTAATATTTTTAATTTATTTTATGCCTTGTGTTTTATGCTACACCAAGATTATCTTCCACTATAAACAACACCATATTAGCCTGCAGTATATGCAACACTATTCTTGGCTCGTGTTACACACAATTTCATGTTCTTGTTGTGGAAATTATTCTACGCAACATTAATTATAGATTTTGTTTAATGTATAAATGAAATAAGTTTTCATTATTTTATGTGAAATACCAAAGGTATCTTGCACTACACGCATCCCTAACTTGGATTTCATTACATGCAATCATGACCTTCCTTGATAGAAAGTGTAGTACGCAATACCGTGTTTCACTAAACAACGATATGTTATTAAAATATTTTATAAACTAGCCGTTATGAATATTAATACCCACTTTTTTAAATTTTATAAATTTTATCTTTCAAAATGGACTTCATTTTTGCATTTGGAATATCGAAATTATCCTAGGGTGAATTTTTGGTATTTTTCTAAAAACATTCAATTTTTGATGAATATTGAAAACACTAGGTTACTATTTAATAACCAACTTTTTATTTAAATAATTATTTATTTTATTTAAATTTATTTTAGGTAAAATTTGATACATAATACCTATAAAAGTTCAATGTAATTCATTGGAGTCATTTTATAATAATTTTAGATATATAGCAATTTTATTCAACTTTTCACCGTCATTTACCAACCTCCTAGGAGAATTTGAAAATTTACATAAAACATAATTTTACAGCTTTTGTGAGTGGAATTTCGAAAATCGAAGAGTCATGTTTAATATAGGAGAATAAAATGGGGTTCAATAAGATAAAAATAGTTTTTGGTGAATAGTAACTTTTTACTTTTATTTACCACAGTTAAAATTAAATAAGTAATTAAGGGTAAAAATGATATTATTATTACCCTAAAACATGTCATAATTCTATTGGTTAAGTTTAATTCGACCAAAAACAACCTTAGGAATAAAATATTACCCTTTAGGTCCACTTGGATTAGATTAGGACATTTATTATTATATTATTTAAAGAAGAGTCAAAATAGTTAAAATCAAAGTTTAATAACTAAAACATTTTTAATTTAGGGGTATACATAAGATAATTTCGACTATAAATATTAATTATAAGGATAAAAATATTTCCTACATAATTATATTTTATTCATAATTTTTAGAAATTAAATAATGTTATTTATTTATAACATAATGATGATGCAGTAATTACCTTATCACTGAAATATTAACATAATTGATATTATAAATACCGAAATAAATGTAATTTTTTATTTTTTATAAATTAAAATAATTTTTTAGGTTACTATGACATGTTAGTGTTAATTTAATTATCTGTTTTTGAACTAATCATGCTGTTATGATTTTCACAAAAAGCAATTACCAAATAGTGTCAAAATTGACATAAAATTGTTTTTCAAACAATTATTATATTATTAATTGTTATTCAATTCCAAAAAATCTAAGGCTCGGACAAATGACATATATAATAATTTATATATTAATAATGAACCACTTGAGGTTCGTCTGGCTTTTTATAGTATGTTTACTAACCATATAGTGTAAGAAAACAAGAAGACACTGTAAAAGCTAAATTATTTAACTGTGAGTTAAATCTAAATGATAAGGTTAAAATAGTAACCTAAACATGTCTAAAACCTATTGGTTGAGAGGAGTTCGACACATCATAACTTTATCTTCAAAATAAATCTATTTGTAACTATTATAAACTGAATACGACTATATTATAAAATAATATTTTATGTTTTTCAAATGGTGCCCCTCTCCTCCCTTATAAAAGGGCACCTCCTACCTCTCCTCTTCACAAATATTTGAGAATTCATGATCAGACAACCCCTACCTATTTCTCTTTTCCACTTCCCTAGAAACATTCGGGAGGTTCTGGACTTCTCAAAAGTCCAACTCTAGTCCCTTAAGAGGAAGCTTAAAGGAGGTGCGTCGAAGAAGAGGTGATCTCATCTATCGATTCTTTCAAGTTTCTTTCTTCTTAAACTTCTTATTCAGTAGTTCTTTCATTATAAATTAATAAAATAAGTATAAATAATATACTTATATGTTATTATAAATATGAAACAACCCCATTTCACCTTCTATCCGTCCTACTAAAAACGAAATCACCGCGCATGCGTACGTACCGTATACCGTCTCCACGCCGTGGTGTAATCTGTTTTTCCACCACCACCTTACTTGGATGTGTATAATGGTGTAAAGAATAACTATATATAGTTATTATAACATCATACTTATTCTGAGATGTTATATCATCCACTCCAATTCAATTCAATAGTTATGGGAACGATATCATCGCTTATGGGTACGTACGGATTACCGTCTCCATGACGCGATGAGATTCATTCTCCATGTTAACCACTCAAGAATGATTATAAAGTATATATAATGAATAATAATGCAATATATGAAATTATAAAGATACTGGATATATATATATATATATCATCTACTTACTTCCATTCAAGTCAATAAGAAAAGGAAAACAACGTTCATGCGTACGTACGACCTACTGTCTCCATTAATGGTGTATTTCATTTCATTTATCTCTCTATTATATATATATATATACTAAATATATATGATATATAAATAATTATTTACCTTATGGAAGTAATTATATCATGATATAAGTAATAATAATATCAAAAACAATAAGTCCAAACACGTAAGATAAATGAAACGATTTTACCCAAAACACTGCTTTAACCTGCAATTTACAAAAGAACGAGTAATATAAAGTCATTGTGAACCATATATGATTTAATAAAAATGAATATGATTCTATAATAATTCAATGAAAATATGTAAATCATTATACAGGAGGTTCAGATACATACGATGCATATCATAACTAAGGTAAGGGATAACTTTTCCAATCTCATTTTTATCCGAGATTCTTTACTCGTATATATTTACTGGGGTTATATTTATAATCCAGTTACCTTTTTTCTAAAAATGGTTTCATGTATGTTTAAAGTCCTTTTTACCCATTTTTTACATTCACTACATGGTATGTAATGAATCTTTCTTTTTTTTATTTTACGAGGTACTTTTTTGACTTTTTTGGCAAAAGAACAAGAATAATGTTTTTTAACTTATACGGCATGTAGAAATTTTTACGGTTACATAACGCCTTATTTTCATGAAACTTAATATACAATATTTTATGATTATTCTCCAAAAAATTCTTTTCTTTAATTTCATGGAATTTTGTGAAAAGAAAATGATTGTGAAGAAGAAAGGATATTTTCCTCAAGAATTCATTTCATGTATTTTATGAAATCCATTTTCCATATAAGATGGAATTATTTATTATGTGTATGTTTCAAATAAAATGTCTCAATGATTTATATGGTTTCACTTTTTTTATTATGAAATTATATCCATTTTTTTTATATGTATTATGTTATGATGGAATGATGTTTATGAAACCCATTTTATTCTTTGGGTTATTATGAATGATTTATGTTTATGTTGTGGCACACGTAATAATGATTTCATTATGAGATGGGTGGGACCTATATCTCCCTCCAATGCATTGGGTAAATATATATATCTCATGAGATAGACATGGATGGAAAGACAAGTAAATCTAGTTCAGTAATACATGGCTAGAACGACAAGTAAACCCAGTTCAGTAAGGGACTTTGTCCACTATGATGGTCTTGGCAGCAATGCCTTGGATACTATGGAAATCATATCATGTGCTTAATGTTTTTCCACAATTACAAGTTTTATTCCAATTCTATTTTATCATGATTAATGTTATTTTATGATCTATTACTTATGTACTACAATGTTTTATGTCAATGTTCAAGATTTTGATGTTTATATTTTATGCTCATGTTTTTACATTCAAATGTCTATGGATTCTATTTTGTTCTCTATGTTTACCCTTACTGAGCATTTGAGCTCACCCTTTATATGTTTTCTTTTCCCCAGGATATAAAGAAAGGTTTTAGGTAAGAAAAAAGGGGGAGATCTTTATGGGAAATGTTGAAGATAGTTCACCATGATTAGAAGTTTATGTTCCGAATTTTCGAAGACACTAAACTATTACAGTCCTTTCGTGTCTGTATTTTTTATGTATTAAGTATTCCACAAAAGTAATTTAATTTCTATGTACGTCAAGCTTAGGGTCTCTACAGACTTACTGTTTGAAGCCTTATTCAGGGATATAACGGACAAGGTATTTGGTAATAAATTGTGCACGGGCGTAGCTAACCCATGTAGAGGGAAAATCCAAATTACCTCATAATTGCAATTTTACTGGTTTTTCAATTTTACAGTTTATTTGATTTTCACTGTTGGGTGGAGCACCTATGATTATGCTGTTTATATTTTATCCATGGGTTCTATTTAGTTGCAACCCTATGAGATGAGGGTATGCCACCTCATGCATCATTTAGGCACATGCTAAATATCAGATGCCATGCATAGTTACTTTCCATGTAGGCACATTAGAAATTGCATTTTGTTTTGATAGTTGTTGTGCTAGAAATGCATGCTATTTTGATAGCTACATTGATAAATACCTGCTATTTGATAGGGTATTATTGTGTGAGTCCTTGATATAATGGATGCCAATCTTTTGTTTTTTGGGAGTATGGGCCCCCATTGACCAAAATTTGGTGGATCATTGAATGTTTACATTGTTATAACATATATATTATGCGAAAATGTTATTCGCAGGGAGTATGGCCCCTCAAAGAATGGAAGTTGGAACTTAGGTGTTGTTTTTCAGTATTTTCTGGGTTCCAGTGTAGTTTCAGAGACCTACTGTCCGGAAAACCCAGGATACATGTCGTGTAGTACCTCAGACACATGTCGTGTGTCTTTCTGTTCGGGAAGAAAATAATACTTTTTAAGTACATGCCGTATACCCGTAGTACACACCGTGTAGTCTCTTCTTGTGTCATAGACCATGTGGGTGGGAACATTGGGAACATAAATGCTTGGAAAAAACATGTCATATTTCAGATGAACACATCATGTAGGTTTGACCCGGAGTCCACCCGTGTAACTATCAAACACAGATAGAGGATACCTTAAGACATACACGCCGTGTCCACTATGAAGCACACTGTGTAGTCTGATCTGGGTACCCGGTCGTGTAACTTACAAACACAGGTTGATGTTACCTCTTCTTGAACACATCATGTACCTGTGGGACATGCCATGTAGTCTTGACCGGTGGGAGACCGTGTGGAATTAGCCATGTGGATGGGGAAATGAGGTGGTGTACACGCTATGAACGGGTGTCACACGCCGTGTAGTATCAATCCAAGTAGTCGGCTGTGTCATGAACGACACGGGCAATTGGAAAATTAAACCACACATCCCGTGTAGCTTATATTCACGCCGTGTAGTCTTGTTCAATGGGAGCCATGTGGCTTAGCCGTGTAGAAGGACCCAGGCAGAGGAAGAGAAGATAGGAACATGCCGTGTAGACAATATACATGTCATGTAGTCTTGTATTGAAAATATTGAATTCCTTCTTCCTCTTATTCCCTTTTTGGTCACTTTCTTTTCAAACTGTGATAATTTTGATATAAGGTGTGCATTTGACCTTGTAGAGGCATCCCACCAAGATGACCATGAGTTGTTCTCCAAGTGAGCGATAATGATTATACTCTAAAGATGGTGGGCCATGGGCGACCATTGGATCCTCCAGTAGAGCCCGAAGTAGCACCAGCTGTTATACCAGACCCAGGGGCAGATGCACAGTTCCATGAAGGCTTTATGCGGTTCATGTAGACCTTTCAGGGAGCACCACCGGCTTCCACATCTATGTCCGAGCTAACTCATATCTTCTAGCAGCTGCATCCGCCTATGGTTCCAAGGGATAGAGGACCACAAGCTACGGAGTCTTGGCTGGGGTCTATGCATACTATTTTCAAGCATCTTGAGATGCCTCCGAGGTGGAGGATCAAGCTCGCCACTTACATGATGCGTGATTCCACCAAGAGGTGGTGGGATGTTACCACTCAGACAGAGCATTATAGTGACATGGTGTGGGATGATTTTCAGACAGAAATCTTTGATTTCTTCTTCCTAGAGACGCTAAGGTGCGATAGAGCTCGAGAGTTCATGAATCTGCTGAAGGGCGCTATGTCGGTGATGGATTATTCTACTCCTTTCACTGAGCTTCAGCATTTTGCACCCGTTCTGGTGGGTGATGAGATGTTGAGGGCAATGCGCTTTAAGGATGGTATTCGATATGACATCCAAGCACTGTTGAATGTTTTTAGGTTGACTTCAGTGCATTGTATTGTGAACCAGGCACTGATTACATAGAGGAATCTTCGGGAATCTAGTGGTTCATGCCAAGGTGGATCGGCACCAGTATTTGGTACTGTTTCTGTTGGTAAGAGGAAGAGATAGATGTATTTCTCCCAATGTGGTAGTACCAGCCAGAAGAATGGTTCCGGTGGTCAAGTCATGTGCTACTATTGCTGTAAAGAGGGGCACAAGAGACCAAAGTGTCCACATGATCCAGTGGAGTTCCAAACTTGCGGAAATATGGGTCATCTGCAGCGCTTTTTCTGGGAGTTTCCACCAGTGGCTAGTGAGAGGGGTTCTATGCAGACTCCGCATGCAGGAGGAAGACTAGAAGCTTCTTATCATTCGAAAAACTGGGATACATCTGGACATACACGTAGAGGTGGTGGTCATGGTCGTGGTATCCGGACACTAAGATCTCAGAGGTAGCAGGGCGGGACACCTCAGGGTAGCCAGGCTGTGTCGTAGGGCTACAACACTGGGAAGTCATATACAACGCAACAGACCCAACATGAGTAGGATGACATAACTTCTACTATCATAGGTATCATTCTAGTATCTTCTATCTAATCTTCATTACATTTCGATACGGGTGCTACACATATCTTTATATATGTTCCCGTTGTGAAGATCCTTGGGCTCTGTGTTTCTTTTTCTTCTGCTGTTATGATGCTAAACACTATGTTGGGAACTAGAACAGCTGGTGTGTGTCAGTGCAGGGAGTGGCCCTAGAGGTTGGTGGGTGTCACATTCATTGGGACCTCTATGTCTTAGATATGATAAGCTATGATTTCATTCTCGGGATGGACTGGTTGGTTCCCTTTCAAGCCATTGTAGATTTCTATCGTCGCAGAGTGAGTTTCACATCACCAGAGGGTGGAGAGTTTCTCTACAAGGGCATGTGAGATGTTTAGGAGAGTTGAGCTGGAATAGAGTATTAGGGGCGAGGTGGAGTCATAACCCAGATTGCGAGTTAATTTCTGGATGATCAGGAAACCTGTCAGAGGGATTTCCCTCCAGTGGATGATCGTTTTCGGGATGTTTTTCCAGACAACTTTTTGGGTCTACCTTCGGAGCGTGAGGTGGATTTCTCTAATGAGATTATTCTAGGAGTAGAACCTGTGTCCATTCCTCCTTATAGGATGGCCACTATTGAGTTACAGTAGCTCAAGAGACCGTTAGAGGAGTTACCATAAAAGGGTTTTATCCAACCCAATACTTATCCTTGGAGTTCTCCTGTCCTTTTTTCGAAAAAGTCGGACACTACCCTCAGACTCTGTGTGGATTATCATAAGATGAACCATTCGACGGTTAAGAACCGATATCCATTTCTGTGGAATGATGATCTTTTTCATCAACTTCGAGGATCATGAGTGTTCTTGAAAATATTTTTGAGATCAGGATATCAACAGTTGCACGTGAGACCATCGGACATACCACTTACAGCTTTTCAAAGAAGATATGGTCTATACGAGTACTTGGTTATGCCTTTTGGACTCACGAATGTGCCAGAAGTTTTCATGGCTCTGATGAATCATGTGTTCCATCCTTATCTGGATAATTTTGTTGTATTATTCGTGGATGAAATCTCAGTGTACTCTCACACTCGACATGACCAGGCCACCTACCTGGAGATCGTACTGAGTATAGTGAGAGAGCATCAGCTATATGCTATGCACTCAATGTGCCACTTTTGGATGGACCAGATTCACATCCTGGGTCATATCATCTCAAAGGCAGGAGTTGTAGTAGACCCAGAGAAGGTGGGAGTAGTATTTTCCTTAGAGTAGACTAAGATCGTGTTTGAGATACAGAGTTTCTTAGGGCTGGCTAGTTACTACAGACGCTTCATCTAGGAATTATCCCGCTTAAAAGAGCCATTTACGGGTTTGACTAAGAAGGGTCTAAAGTTCGTATGGAGAGATGTTTTTGAGACAACCTTTCATGTCCTGAAAGAAAGGTTGACATCAGCATTAGTCCTGATACTCCTATAGCATGAAAAGATCTATACAGTTTACTATGATGCATCTGGTATTGGGCTGGGAGCAGTGTTGATGCAGAGCTACACAGTTTACTGTAGTTGTTCATGTGTTGCACTGTTGGAGACACTATCATTTGGGAGAGAATTTTGTGGTTTTCACCGACCAAAAAAGTCTCAAATATATCTTTACACAGCGTGACTTGACCCTGAGACAACGAAGGTGGGTTGAGTACGTACAGTCCTTCGATTTTGAGCTTGCTTATACACCTGGTAAGGGTTATGCAGTAGCTGATGTGCTGAGCAGGAGGACTCACATACAGGTTGTAGAGACCCGAAGCTTGATATACATAGACATTACATTACTTTTGCAGAATACTTAGTACATAACAAAAACACACACACAAGGATCGTAATAGTTTAATGTCTTTAGAAACTCGGAATATAATCTTCTAATTGTGGTGAAAGATCGTCAACATCTCCCATAAAGATCTTCCAATTTCTTTCTTACCTAAAACCTTTCATTATATCCTGGGGAAAAGAAAACATAAAAGGGTGAGCTCAAATACTCGGTAAGGGTAAACAAAATAAATATCAATCACATCATATTCATAAGAACATAACATTTTGTAAATCTTAACCTGCAAAAGGGAGCATAATTTCATAACATGGGATAAATCATAGTAGTGAAATGAAATCCCATTAATCATAACTTAAAACATGAAACTTTGTGGCATACACACATAATAATAGAGAATCATATCTTATTAGTCAAGACGCATTGCCATGGCTATCTCAGTGGACAAAGTCCATTTCTGAACTGAGTCACCCTCGTTCCAGTCCTGTTTCACTGAATCGGTATAACCTACCATTCCAGCCATGTCTATCTCATGAGATATAAACTCTTTACCCAATGAATTGGAGGGAGATATAGGTCCCACCCATCTCATAATGATACCATTATTATGTGTGCCACAAAATCATAAACCATACATCATTGCTTAACCCATGTAATAAAAATGGGAATCTTAAACATCATGACTTCATAAAAAAATTCATATACGATAAAGGAATTCATAAAAATAATTCCATCACAACATAATCAAATCAATTCCATAATAGGGATATAAACAGAACCCTATATTATCTTAGATGAAAAATAATTTTGATAAAACACTTGAACTCCATTCTTGAGGAAAATATCCTTTCAAATTCAAAAACATTTTCCTTTCTTAGCATGTCATTCAATTTTAAACTAAAATAATTTGATTAAAAATAAACTTGAAAAATTGTAAAGGAAGCTTCTTGTAAATAATGTTTTAAAAATCCATTTATGTCTTATAAGTTAAAAAAACATTCTTCTCGTACTTTTGTCGGAAAAGTCAAAAAGTACCTCATACGAAATACGAAAAAAGATTCCTTTCACATCTTTTACTAAAAACTCACCGAAGGGTAACATAGGATTTAAAAAATTGTAGGCGAATGGAAATAATATTACATATTGAGGAAACATGGATGTGGATGATAAAATACACCCCAATAAATGCCAATGTATAAACAATCTCGGATAAAAATGAGATTGTGATATTTCCCTTACCTTTGGTCCGATTCGCTTCGTAAGTGTCCGAACCTCCTGTATAATGATTTAAATAATGATATTGACTTATTACAGAATAATATTTATTTTTATGATATCATATATGGTTCACTTATGACTTTATATTACCCGTTCTTTTGTAAATTCCATGTTAAAGAGCGTTTCGGGTAAAATTGTTTCATTTGTCGTCCGTGTTTTGACTTGTAATTATTCATATGATTACATAGATCATGAATACATAATTCCAGAATACAAAACATGATTTATAATATATATTCAGAATATACATATATATAATAAATCAGTAAATGGAAAGAAATACACCGTTCATGGAGACGGTAGACCGTACGTACGCATGAACGCTGTTTTCGTTTCCTTATTGAGTTGAATTGAATTAAGTAGATGACATACATATATATAAACATAAATCCAGTATCATTATTATTTCATATATTTCATGATTACTTATTATATATACTTTATAATCATTCATGAATGGTTAATGTGGAGAATGAATCTCACCGCGTCATGGAGACGGTAGTCCGTACGTACGCACGAGCGATGATATTGTTCTCATGATCGTTGGACTATATTGTAGTGTATGTATAATATTTTCAGAATCAATATCACTTTTAAATAATCATATATATTTATTATTTACACCATTATACCCATCCAAGTAAGGTGGTGGTGGAAAATAGATTTCCCCACGGCGTGGAGGCGGTATTCCGTACGTACGCACACGCGGTGATTTCATTTTCCGTAGGATGGATAGATGGTTAAATAGGGTTGTTTCATAATTATAATAACATATCAGTATATTAGTGATGATGATTTTACTACTTCATAATGAAACAACCTAATATGAAGAAGTGGAGTAAGAAATAATGGTGGAAGAATCGGTAGCGGAAATTAACTCTTCTTTAAAGCGCCTCTTTGAGACCTCCTCTTAGGGGACTAAAATTGGTCTTTGAGGAAGAACAGAACCTCTAGGATGTTTTTATGGAAGTGGAGAAGAGAATGTGGTAGGGTTTGGCCGAGCTTGAAGGCTCAATGTTATGTGAGGAAGAGTAAGAGGAGGTTCCCTTTTATAAGGGAGGAGAGGGGCACCTTTGGAATAACTAAATATATTATTTTATTATAAAGCCAAATTCGGTTTTAAATAGCTTCAAATTGATTTATTTCGATTATAATGTGGGTATGGGTCGCAATATTATCATAAAATAGAATTTGGACAAGTTTAGTTGACTATTTCACCTTATCATTAAGTTTTAACTTTATGTTAGATAATTTTACTTTTACCGTGTCTTTTTGTGTTCTTACACTATAAGGTTAATAAACATACTATAACAAGCCAAACGAACCCCAAGTTGTTTATTATTAATATATATATAATTATCTAAGTCATTTGGATGAACCTTATATTTTTAGGAATTAAATAACAATTAATAATATAATATTTGTTTTAAAAACTAATTTATGTCAATTTTGACACTATTTGGTACATGATTTTTATGAAATTCATAACAGAATGATAAGTTCGATCCAAGTTACTTATATCAACAATAACATGTCATATTAACCTAGAAATTTAATTTAAGTCATAAAAAGTCTCAAATTACATTTATTTGGGCATTTATAACATCAATTATGTCAATATATCATTAATAAGACAATTACTGCATCATCTTTGTGTCATAATAAATGATAATTATATAATCCCTAAAAATTCTAAATAAATTTCTATGATGTAGATAATTGTATTATATTTCTGGAGACTATTCATGTTTGAAGTTTCATTAAGTTTATAACTAAATTAAAATTATTATACTTATAAGATTTAGGAAAGTGACATGTTGTCACATTCTTTGGTTTTAATAATAATTAAATTATTTTCATGGAAAAAAGTCCATAAAATGAATCAAATCCGACCCTTAGGTTATATAGGTCTACGTTTAGCCATCCAATAGGAGTTTTACATGTTTTAGGGTAATTTTATAATCTTATATTTACCCTTAATTACCCTATTTACCTTTAACTATAGTAAATAAAATTTACCGTAGTTACTATTCACAATGCCCAAAAATAAAAAGTAGCTTATTAACATAATTTGGACCCACTGATTCAAAATATGGAATCCATTTTTCCAAATTCAATACAAAAAATATGGAGAAATTAAATTAAAATTAATCCCGTTGACGAAAGAAAATGGGTTTTTCTTTAAAACATTGCAAAAGATTGAATTGATTTAACCTATGAATTCATGGTAAAATCAATGCTAATGAAATACATTATATTAAATGGTAAAAATATATTCTATTTATACTTTAAAACCATTCAATATTATAACTCAACCACATAAGATATTACGATGAAAAAAGTTGTTTTTAATTAAAATATAGCGTGTTTTTACTATTCATTAAAATATGAAAGTTATCAGAAAAATATCAAAACTTTTTCTAATGTAAATTTTTATATCCTGATTTAAAAGAATAATTTTATTTTCTCAAATTTAACTTTTAAACATGTCAAAAACTAGATTTAATGTGGGTGGTCCATCAAAAGGTAGCAAATATTCATTTTTTGAAAAATACTTATTTTACCCGAAAAATTTATTTTGTTCTTATACCATGTTCTAGAAATGTGTAAGATGAATAAAAATGTTATAAAATTCAAAATTTAGTTAACACTATTCATAACGGCTAGTTCATAACAATATTATAATAATATATCATTGTTTAGTAAAACACGGTATTGCATACAACACAAGCTATCGAGGAAGGTCGCGATTGTGTGTAATGCAAGCCAAGTCAGGGTTGCGTGTAGTGCACAACTCCTTTGTTGTTACGTATAATAGAATCCAACATATTTCATTTTTACATTGAATATATATATATATATATATATACACTCAATGTTGCGTAGAATAACTTCTATCAAACGAACTTGAAATTGTGTGTAACAAGAGCCAAGAAAAGTGTTGCGTATACTGCAAGCTAATACAATGTTGCATATAGCACAAGATAATCTTGGTGTTCCGTACAATAGAAGATATGAATGAAATTAAAAAGAATATTTTTTTATAAAATCTCGGGCTGTAACATTCTACCCCCCTTAAAATGAATTTCGCCCTCAAAATTCGACGGGGTTATAAATGGTTTACTATTCGAAAGTTTCTTTAATAGAAACCCACATCGTAAAAACGAATACCAAAACTAATCTTTAAAAACAAAAGTACAAAACGTAACGGTTACCCAAATAAACTAATAACTGGGTTTCCACATAGGTGAAAATATGGATATGGAAGAGAAATCTAACCATCATGTTCAGATGGAGAGTGTTAGAGAACATGGCTATGGAAAAGCCAGCAATCACAAAGCCATAAATTTGTGACGATCTAAGGTACCAACTGATTCATAAGATATAAGATCACTAGGACAACATTTTTGGTTTTTAAGATCATTTCCCTAAAGTTGATGAAATTGGAATCAGAAGAAATACTTTCGTGATTTTGGTACTGTGTCACTGCTGGTCATTCTTTGGACAATTTCCACTTCATCTCTTAAACACATGAAGTTGAAATTGTCATTCGTGATGTGTTAGCAGATCATGTGATAGAATGATGGGTCATTCCATCTGTCTCAAATAAAAGCTTATAAAAGTTATTAAAAAAATACATAAGTCAATCTATAGTGAGATTAATTTTATATAGTTCCTAAAATGGACTTATATAATAAAACTAGTTTCTACTAAACATCGACTTCATGTAGGCCAGTGGTAGGCGAAAAAGGCCAGTCGCACTTCGGTTGTGGGTTCGATTCCCACGACCTTGTCCGACGCGATGGGCTGTCGCCCGTCCTGCAGGTTGTCCTTTTTTCTAAAACTACATTACTATAACATCACATAAATAATATCAAAAAAATTTCTATCCTAAAAAAATACTAACTTATGGTTAACATAATCCATTCCAATCTTTAGGCTTATCTAAAATACTTCGGTCCAAGCTCATAGTATAATGAAAACTATAACTTGAAATGTTGTCAACCAAGCATGTGAATACCATCATTTATCCCTCATATATCTTGTTGTTCACATTCCAATCATGTGAATACCTTAATGATGTATTCTCTTGAAAAATGAATACCCATTAAACCTTAGTGAAAACATTAATGCTGTCAAAATTTAACTCTTTCCACATACCAAAATCCAAAAATTCTATATAATCAAACCATGATATCACTTATTCCTTATATCAATCATGAGATCATGAATACTATCAAACATATTAGATTCTCTTTATCCCTTCATTATATGCATATCATCTGCTTTCCAAAAATATTTCAATCACTTTTCATTGTTATCGATGCCATAAAATTATTGAAAACCACAATAGACCAAAACATAAATATTTCAATACACCATAAAAGTACCTCAACAACATTATTCCTGAATACCAATACATAAACAGTTCAGTCCATCCACTTCAATTATTGTCCTGGAATAAGTCCTTCCTTGATTTAGAAGTTACTTTTTAGGTCAGGGCATTGAGTTGGGTAATGCCCATGTTCTCCACAAATAATACATTGAACTCCATAACAGTCTGTCACTCTATGACCCTTTTCTCCACACAGATAACATCAGTCCCTCCATTTGAGGTATTCCTCAAGGTTCTTCTTCCCTTTTTTTAGAAATCTCAATCTTCCTTTCTTTATGCTCCTCAACATGCGAACATGCATAATAGTCTATCTTCCTCTTATTTGATGAATTAGTCATACCACTAAATTTCACCTTGTTAATCATATATCGCGATGACTGATTTGGCATAATCACAAGATCTTTCTCTCTAGGAATTACACAATTTTGTTGCTCATAGTCACCAATTTGTCCATTGGATTCAATGTTAACCGAATTCCTTCTGGTTCCCTCCATTAACTAAAACACAAAAAGAATTTTGTGAGAGGCAAAAATCATGCTAGGGAAAACAAAATAGTAAATGGGGAGTACCGTCAATATCTAACATCTTAGGTTTAATTCTATGATCGTTACCGTGGTTCTAGGACTATATCCTATATGTATATTTGTCCTTAGGGACATCCCTAGACATACCTTAGAAATTTCTCTAGAGATCTCACTAACGTTTTCGCATCCTAGTTTCCAAAGGTTAACTAAACCTTTCCTCTGATACCAACTGTAGAGACCCGAAGCTTGATGTACATAGATATTACATTACTTTTGTGGAATACTTAGTACACAACAAAAACACACACACAAGGATCGTAATAGTTTAGTGTCTTTGGAAACTCAGAATATAATCTTCTAATCGTGGTGAATGATCTTCAACATCTCCCATAAGGATCTTCCCTTTTTTTCTTACCTAAAACCTTTCTTTATATCCTGGGGAAAAGAAAACATAAAAGGGTGAGCTCAAATTCTCAGTAAGGGTAAACAAAAGAAATATCAATCACATCATATTCATAAGAACATAACATTTTGGAAATCTTAACCTGCAAAAGGGAACATAATTTCATAAAATGGGATAAATCATAGTAGTGAAAGGAAATCCCATTAATCATAACTTAAAACATGAAACTTTGTGGCATACACACATAATCATAGATAATCATAACTTATTAGTCAAGACTCATTTCCAAGACTATCTTAGTGGACAAAGTCCATTTCTGAACCGAGTCACCCTCGTTCCAGTCCTGTTTCACTGAACCGGTATATCATACCATTCCAGCCATGTCAATCTCATGAGATATAAAATCTTTACCCAATGCATTGGTGGGAGATATAGGTCCCACCCATCTCATAATGATACCATTCTTATGTGTGCCACAAAATCATAAACCATACATCATTGCATAACCCATGTAATAAAAATTGGGAATCTTAAACATCATGACTTCATAAAACAATTCATATACGATAAATGAATTCATAAAAATAATTCCATCACAAAATAATCAAATCAATGCCATAATAGGGATATAAACAGAACCCTATATTATCTTAGATGGAAATTAATTTTGATAAAACACTTGAACTCCATTCTTGAGGAAAATATCCTTTCAAATTCAAAAACATTTTCCTTTCTTAACATGTCATACAATTTTAAACATAAAGAAGTTGATTAAAAATAAACTTGAAAACTTGAAACGGAAGCTTCTTGTAAATAATGTTTTAAAAATCCATTTATGTCGTATAAGTTAAAAAAACATTCTTCTCATACTTTTGTCGGAAAAGTAAAAAAGTACCTCGTACGAAATACGACAAAAGATTCCGTTCAAATCTTTTACTAAAAACTCACCGAAGGGTAAAATAGGATTTAAAAAATTGTAGGTGAATGGAAATAATTTTACATATTGAGGAAACATGGATGTGGAGGATAAAATACACCCCAGTAAATGCCAAAGTATAATCAATCTCGGATTAAAATGAGATTGTGATATTTCCCTTAACTTTGGTCTGATTCGCTTCGTAAGTGTCCTAACCTCTTGTATAATGATATAAATAATGTTATCGACTTATTAAATAATCATATTCATTGTTATGATATCATATATGGTTCACTTATGACTTTATATTACCCGTTCTTTTGTAAATTCCATGTTAAAGAGCGTTTCGGGTAAAATTGTTTCATTTGTCGTCCGTGTTTTGACTTGTAATTATTCATATGATTACATAGATCATGAGTACTTAATTCCAGAATATAAAAAATGATTTATAATATATATTCAGAATATAAATATATATAATAAATCAGTAAATGGAATGAAATACACCGTTCATGGAGACGGTAGACTATACGTACGCATGGACGCTGTTTTCGTTTCCTTATTGAGTTGAATGGAATTAAGTAGATGACATACATATATATACAAATAAATCCAGTATCATTATTATGTAATATATTTCATGATTACTTATTATATATACTTTATAATCATTCATGAATGGTTAAAGTGGAGAATGAATCTCATCGCGTCGTGGAGACGGTAGTCCGTACGTACGCACGAGCGATGATATCGTTCCCATGATCGTGGGACTATATTGGAGTGTATGTATACTATTTTCAGAATCAATATCACTTTAGAATAATCATATATAGTTATTATTTACACCATTATACCCATCCAAGTAAGGTGGTGGTGGAAAATAGATTTCACCACGGCGTGGAGACGGTATTCCGTACGTACGCACGCGCGGTGATTTCGTTTTCCGTGGGATGGATAGATGGTGAAATAGGGTTATTTAATACTTATAATAACATATCAGTATATGAGTGATACTGATGTTATTAATTCATAATGAAACAACCTAAGAAGAAGAAGTGGAAGAAGAAATAAAGGTGAAAGAGTTGGTAGCAGAAATTACCTCTTCTTTGAAGCGCCTCTTTGAGACCTCCTCTTAGGGCACTAAAATTGGTCTTCGAGGAATACCAGAACCTCTAGGATGTTTCTAGGGAAGTGGAGAAGAGAATTTGACAGGGTTTGGCCGAGATTGAAGGCTCAATGTTGTGTGAGTAATAGAGGGAGGAGGTGCCCTTTTATAAGGGAGGAGAGGGGCACCTTTGGAATAACTAAAAATATTATTTTATTATAAAGCCAAATTCGGTTTCAAATAGATACAAATTGATTTTTTTCGAATCTAAGGTGGGGATGGGTCGAAATCTTATCATCCAATAGAATTTGGACAAGTTTAGTTTACTATTGCAACCTTATAATTAAGTTTTAACTTTATGTTAGATAATTTTACTTTTACTGTTTCTTTTTGTTTTCTTACACTATAAGGTTAATAAAGTTAATATAAAAAACCAAACGAACCCCAAGTTGTTTATTATTAATATATATATCCTTATCTAAGTCATTTGGCCGAACCTTATATTTTTAGGAATTAATTAACAATTAATAATATAATATTTGTTTTAAAAACTAATTTATGTCAATTTTGACACTAGTTGGTACATGATTTTTATAAAATTCATAACAGAATGATAAGTTCGAACCAAGTTACTTATATCAACAATAACATGTCATATTAACCTAGAAAATTAATTTAAGTCATAAAAAGTCTCAAATTGCATTTATTTGGAAATTTATAACATCAATTATGTCAATATTTCATTAATAAGATAATTACTACATCATCTTTGTGTCATAATAAATGATAATTATATAATCTCTAAAATTCTAAATAAATTCCTATGATGTAGATAATTGTACTAGATTTCGGGATACTATTCATTTTTTAAGTTTCATGAATTTTATCAATAAATTAAAATTATTATACTTATAAGATTTAAGAAAGTGACATGTTGTCACATTCTTTGGTTTTAATAATAATTAAATTATTTTCATGGAAAAAAGTCCATAAAATGAATATAATCCGACCATTAGGTTATATGGGTCTTCTTTTAGCCATCCAATAGTATTTTTACAAGTGTTAGGGTAATTTTATAATCTTATATTTACCCTTAATTACCCGATTTACCTTTAACTATAGTAAATAAAATTTACCGTAGTTACTATTCACAATGCCCAAAAAGAAAAAGTAGCTTATTAACATAATTTTGACCCACTGATTCCAAATATGGAATCCAATTTTCCAAATTCAATACACAAAATATGAAAAAATTAAATTAAACTTAATCCCGTTGTCGAAAGAAAACGGGTTTTTCTTTAAAACATTGCAAAAGATTGAATTGATTTATCCTACAAATTCAAGGTAAAATCAATGATAATGACATAAATTATATTAAATGGTAAAAATATATTCTATTTATACTTTAAAACCATTAAATATTATAATTTAACCACATAATATATTACGATGAAAAAAGTTGTTTTTAATTAAAATATAGCGTGTTTTTACTATTCATTAAAATATGAAAGTTATTGGAAAAATATCAAAAATTTATGTAATGTAAATTTTTATATCCTGATTCAAAAGAAGAATTTTATTTTGTCAAATTGAACTTGTAAACATGTCAAAACTAGATTTAAAGTGGGTGCGCCATCAAAAGGCGGCAAATCTTCATTTTTTGAAAAATACTTATTTTACCCGAAAAATTTATTTTCTTCTTATAAAATGTTCTAGAAATGTGTAAGATGAATAATAATGTTATAAAATTCAAAATTTAGTTAACACTATTCATAAAGTCTAGTTCATAACAATATTATAATAATATATCGTTGTTTAGTAAAACCCAGTATTGCATACAACACACGCTATCGAGGAAGGTCGTGATTGCGTGTAATGCAAGCCATGTCAGGGTTGCGTGTAGTGCAGAACTCCTTTGTGGTTGCGTATAACAGAATCCAACCAGATTTCATTTATACATTGAATATATATATATATACACACACTCAATGTTGCATAGAATAACTTCTACCAAACGAACTTGAAATTGTGTGTAATAAGAGCCAAGAAAAGTGTTGTGTATACTGCAAGCTAATACAGTGTTGCGTATAGCACAAGATAATCTTGGTGTGTCGTACAATAGAAGATATGAATGAAATTAAAAAGAATATTTTTTTATAAAATCTCGGCCTGTTACACAGGTAGTGCAGGATTCCAGTGGTGAGTGGCAACTCCTGGCATTGTTCTCTGAGATGCATTTGGAGGTTCACTACAATCAGGGGCAAACCTATATTTCTTATTTAGCGATGACTTCTACCCTCATGGATAGAGTGAGGATGAGACAACTATCTGATTCAAAAGGCCTAGTTCTATGGGAGTCGGTGGAAAGTGTGGAACCTCCTCTTTGGTGGACGATAGGCGATGATGAGGTACTGCATTTCCAAGGATGAGTATGGGTTCAAAGGGATATACATGTGGAGTTGATGCAGGAGTTTCATGCTTCATCTTGGGATGTGCATCCCGGGGTTACCAAGATGTACCGTGACTTGAGCTGTCGGTATTGGTGGTCGGGTATGAAGAGAGAGGTAGGTGATTTTGTTATGAGATATTCCACATGTCAGCAGGTGAAGGCGGTGCATCAAAGGCCAGCCGGACTATTACAACAGTTACCCATTCCCGAGTGGAAATGGGATGATGTCACTATGGTCTTCGTGACTGGGTTTCTGAGGTCACCTCAAGGAAATGATGCCATGTGGGTTGTTGTGGATAGACTCACGAAGGTAGATCACTTTTTTTCCGATCAAGGAGACCTTCGGTGTTGATGAGCTCGAGAAGTTGTATATCGGAGAGGTTGTACGTCTTCATGGGGTTCCACATTCTATCATCTCAGATAGGGATGCCTGTTTTACGTCTCGTTTCTGGCAGAGTTCTTAGAGGGCACTGGGTTCATACGTTCTTCTGAGCACAGCTGACGACCCTTAGACTGATGGCCAGTCAGAGCATACGATATTGGTGCTTGAGGACATGTTGCGTCCATGGATCCTAGACATTGGGGGATCTTGGGAGAATCATTTACCCATAGTCGATTTTTCTTATAATAACAGTTTTCCGGAAACTATTGAGATGGCACCTTACGAAGATTTATATGGTAGGCCATGCCGATCACCCTTGTGCTGTTTAGAGGCAGGGGAGGCAGCTTTACTGGGACAACGTCTCATGTAGGAGACTTTTGAGAAGGTCCAGTTGATTCAGAAGCGGATGGCTACCACACAGTCTCATCAGGAATCTTTACTCTTATTACCGCAGATGACCCTTGGAGTTCATGGTCGGGGATAAGGTTTTATTCTATGTTTCTCCGCGGTTGGGGAACATGCAGATCAAGAGACAGGGTAAACTTTCTCTGAGGTATGTGGGGACATTTGAGATTCTAGAGATAGTCGGGCCAGTTACCTATCAGTTGCAGTAACCACAGAGGTACTGGGCCATGCACGACGTCTTCCATGTATATCACATGCGTCATTATCATTCAGACCCATCTCACATCTTTCATCCAGAGCAGGTTGAAATTCAGGTAGATGCGTCCATTGAGGAGCATCCGATTTGTATCGTTGATAGGAGCATGAAGGTTCTCCGAGGCCGGTCATTTCATCTCGTACGTGTGCTATGACAGCACGACTGAGTGCCAGAAGAAAACTTGGAGTGGGAGACTGGCGTACGTGCTTAATGGCCTGAGCTATTCTGAGCTTTATCTTCGCCACCTTTGGAAGGGAAATCCGCGGATGAATTGCTTTAATGGGAGAAGTTTGTAAGAACCCGGTTCTGATTTTAGATATACGGGTTTATTCCTTTCACTTTTACATAAGTGTTTTTGAGAAAATGAGGAACATGGGGGGAAAATCACAATTTTTTGAGTATACTCCATGTAATTCTCTACATGTTGTGTACTTTGGTCATGTGTAATTAGTAGACGGGGTGTGTAGGCCTGTTGACGATGATGGGTGTAAAAACTGACTACACGCCGTGTATAGGGTATTTACACACCGTGTATTCAGTCAGCATGTGAACAGTAAGGAAGTGGTGGTAGCCTCTAGCTAAGCGAATGTACACACCGTGTAATCCGGAATAAACTCCATGTACTCATGTCGACAGATGAACAGTACATCGGTGGGAAAAGTCACCACTAGAGGATCAGTTAAATGAGAAAATTACATGTTGTGTAGTCAATAGTACACGCCGTGTAGTCTATTTTTTCACATAAAATGGGAAGTAGCTTCCCCTATTCACAGGGAAGGAATAGAACCAGAGGAGGAGTCAGGAGAGAGGGTTGAACCTATGAGAAGCTCTAGATCGCACGCTTGGAATCCGTTTCCGCCTCTATCTATCTTGTTGGAACCGTACGTGTAAGCCTCTCATTCTCTTTAAGCCGTTGTTACCAATTCTTTCTTGAAGGGAAGTTAGTTGTGTTTGAACGTGTTTTATTTTATCTAAGATCTACATCACACTTGGATGATCCAAGGAGTTTCATTAACATATATCGATTGGGGGTGATCAAGGTAGGTGGCTTAGTGTTTAAATTCCAACTACTGTGCATTTTTGTGTACCATTGAGCTCCGAACCCATGTTGGGGTTTCGGGTGGCTGGGGCCTTGGCTGTATTGAGTACCTAGAATTGTATAGGTAATTAAATTTGATAATAAAACTTTTTTTGTGATCGCTTCTTGGATCCAGGACCACCTGGGGGTGTGTTCCTTTTTTTAGCCGTTTGGCCAGGATACCCAAGGGTATTCCATGTTTATATTCTATATTACTTTTTCCTTGGTATTAATTATATATAAATCACTTGTTAATATATATTGGGAATGGCCCAGTTACTTGTTTAGCCTAAGGGTAGTTTTTTAATTATCCTAAGGGCAGTGATTCCTTTAGCCAAAGTGCAGCCGTTATTTTAGCCTGAGGGAAACTCCTTTCAATCCTGTGGGCAATAGAATCTGTTCCTGTGGGTGACACTTCGTATGCCTGAGGGTAATATCTGTCATGCCTGTGGGAAATTACCTATGGGTCATGATTCCGATTACCTCAGGGTAAGGGATTGCGTGTTTGAGGACACATACTATTTTTATAGAAAATTCATTGATGTGAAGTCTTATATTGAATGGATAAAATGAATATTAAAATGGAAATATAACTGGTAAAGTTAGTTACTTTTGAGTACTTCTTAGTTTATTTCATTTTACTACTACACACTACTCTTTCACATTACTCTATCTTTTGGGAACTGGCCTTTGGTGGGTGCCTACTGGGATTTATTTCTCAAACCCTGTTTGGTTCATGTCTTCAGCCCAAATAGGTTCTATTTCTGCAGGTGTGGATAAGGGAAAGGGTCCCTATACTTGTTCTTGACTGTTGCTGAGGAGTAGAGGAGCATGGGATCGAGCATAGGCTCGCGGTGATGCCGGCTGTTTTGTTTTGTTTTACTATACCTGGTATTTGAGTTGTATTGTATTATACTACTTTGTAACATGTTCTGGCTATTTTCTTAGAACGTGAGACATGTTGTAACATTATCTATATGATGGTTGGTTTTCTTTTACTGCAGTTGTTCATCTTAAATGTGTGTGGTTTATTTATTATACTATGGTTGTACATTTCTATATTTTATTCTAATGCGCTACACTTTGAAAAATGAGGGCATAATTTCCCCACTATCAGACCTGGGCCCTCGCGGCTAGTCGGAAGCCTCTGGCATTTGTGAAAATGCGCTTGAGGTCATGTGACCAACCGTCTTTGGGGCACCCGTTGAGTGGCACCTGGGCCTATAACGTTACATCCATGACATTATTTAATAGAATTTTTATGTGGGTTTCCAACCCGATTTAATGAAAAGAATACATAAAATAAATGGATGGTTATGAAGTTTTTAAGTTGAAATATAAATATAAAATATGAATTAATATATTACATAGCATTTATATATTTCATATATCAATATTTTGAATAATTATACTCAGAATATAATTTATATTAATATATTAATTGGAATGAAAACATTGGTTTCCTCTTAGTGTAATTTATTTGAGATCGTCAATTCTATAACAATTCGTTATTAATTATATAATTAGTATGTTGTTAAATTTGGGACAATATATCCATCATAAATTTATAGAAATCATATTTAACCCTGAAAATCATTCATAAATCCATCCCTGAAAGAATATAATGAAGAAAACTACGATATTCCATGGAGGCGGTAGTCGACATGATTGGATTAATCCCTTGAGGGAATGTATTTTGAAATGAATAAAACCACTTGATGGTGGATCAAAATTTTGAGTCATTGTTTTTATATAATTTCTTCTCAAATAGGGAATTTTTTTGTGAGTATAATTTATAAGAATAGTTCTCCTTTTAAATGTGAAAAGGGATGAATTTTTTTAAATACCAAAAACATTATAATAACGTGATGTCAACTTCAAATAAAATGGATAAAAAATGGGAACTAATAGATAATGGAAGATAATAGTAAGATCAATTCAACATAAAACCACCCTATCACATGTTTTAAACATGATTTTAACTCATTACAAATATATCTTTCACTTATACCATTTTTTCTTTTACCGTGGTTACTATTTTTTACCAAAGGAAATTTATCCTTCAATACCAAATATTAAATGGTCCTTATTACATAATTTGAACCCATTAATTAAAATTTATAAGTACATTTCATTTTTTAAATTATATAAAATTTATAAAAGATAATTTTCAAATTTAAATATATAATGAGTTGAATTTTTTTTTGTGAAAAATAAATGAAGTTCTAAATTGTCAAATTTAGGTTTTTTTAAATTGAATCCTATATTTTAAAAAATATAGATAGTTAATTAAAAATTAAAAAATTTATATTATAAATATATATCATGTGTTACCACCTCATAAATAAATAGTAATAAAAGTTATGTTATTTATAAAAATGGTATTTTTCACTATTCACAAAAAAAAATCAAAATTTTTAGAAAAAAATCCAAATATTCAACTTCAATTAATATTAACATTACATATCGAAAAATCTAGTTTATTGTATTATATTAAATTTCTATAATTATCTATTTTTACATTTAAATGAATTTATGAAATAAAATAAAAATTATATTTACAGGAAGATAAATTTTTTAAAAACTATTTGATCGTATTCTTAATTTAAACTAAACACTAAAAATTATAAAATAATCCATTAATATTAAAATTTATTAAAATTAAAATTTAACAGTAATATATTTGTTTTCATTAATAAATATAATATTTCATAAAAATTTAAATTCTTAAATAATAATGGATTAGGTAAATATGTATAAAATAACATTTATGTCATTTATGTAGATAAACACACATTAATATATTTTATAATTTTGTTACATATATACATACCTAAATATTAATACATATATTTTAATGATCTAATCATATTGGGGAAATAATCAAATTTTTTATTTCACATGGTCTACTCATGTAAGATTCAATAGTTAGTGAAAATATATATTAGGTATTCTACTCATCAAGGTCAACTACTCATTTCCATGGATCCCCATGATATCAGTAATGGAGTTTAGGAAATAAACAACCATATGGTCAATAAAAAATTTCAATTTTAGTCATTTAAACAAATTCCATCTAAACTCCAGATCCATTATAAGAAACAAAACTATACACATAATTCACATGGATTTCATATACAATATAATCCTCTAGGGGTTACAGTGCATAATCAAAAAATTAAGTACACACAACCACACCAATGAAATATCATTTGATAAAGTGTTCACAAGTCCTTTACTAAAATGGACTCTGGATTCCAATAATAACAACCCATTTCAAATCCCATTTTGAAATTCTATTTTTTAAAACCAATAACTAGAACCCATATTTTAAAACATTTGAAATAATCATCTTCATCATTAAACCAAATTAGAAAAAAAATTATATTTTCAATAATTT
This sequence comes from Viscum album, assembly GCA_963277665.1. NCBI lineage: Eukaryota > Viridiplantae > Streptophyta > Magnoliopsida > Santalales > Viscaceae > Viscum > Viscum album. The sequence continues at coordinate 1,977,268,560 of OY728143.1, read as the reverse complement.
GGAATACAAGAATCACTTTGAAAACCAGAAAATCGTTAAAATATATTTTTTATGGAGGAAGAAAAAACATAAAAACCTTTTGGGAAATCATTATAGCTAACACTTATAGATATAATTTATTAATAAGGGGATAAGAAATCTATCAATTCAATGATATGTAAAATAATGGAAATACAAAACTGCCAACATAAAATCAATAGTAAAACACAAATAATTTGTCACCATCGATAGAGAGGGAAAACCAATCAAGTTGATGACTCCTCCAAGCCCTACACATAAAATTGACAAAATAAAAACAAACCCAAACAATTAATCATGTCCCTCATATCTATTAGATAAGGGAATAAATTATGTAGATAAAGTCCAAAAACAACCATCCATTCACTTATTTTATACATGCTTTTAACTCATTACAAATATATCTTACACTTCTAACATTTTTTCTTTTACTGTTGGTACTAGTTTTTACCAAAGGTAATTTATCCTTCAAAACAAAAAAATGGTATATATTACATAATATAGGAAAATTAATTAAAATTTATAAATACATTTTATTTTTTAAATTATATAAAAGCTGTAAAAGTTAATTTTCAAATATAAATATATAATGAATTAATTTTTTTTTTGTGAAATATAAGTGAAGTTCTAAAATGTAAAAATATGTTTTTTGAAATTGAAACCTATATTTTAAAAAATATAGATTGTATATTAAAAATTATATATTTTTTATTATAAAAATTTATCATGAGTTCCCAACTCAAAAATAAATAGTAATAGAAGTCATGTTATTTATAAAAATGGCATTTTTCATTATTCACAAAAAATCATTATTTTTATAAAAAAAATTCAACTTAAACTAATATTAACATTACAAACCAAATAAATTAGATTATTGTATTATATTAAATTTCTATAATTATATATTTTTACGTTTAAAGAAATTTATGAAATACGATTAAAATTATATTTACAAGAAGATACATTTTTTAAAAACAATTTGATCGTATTCATAATTTATACAAAATAAAAACAATGATAAAATAATACATTAATATTAAAATTTATTAAAATTAATAATTAACAGTAATATATTTGTTTTCATTAATAATTAGAATATTTCAGAAAAATATAAATTCATAAAAAAATAATTAATTAGATAAACTTGTATAAATAACAGTTATGTAATTTATATATACACACGCACATTAATATACTTCATAATTTTATTACTTATATACATACCTACAAATTAAGTAAATATATTTTAATGATCTAAACATATTGGGAAAATAATCAAATTCTTTATCTCACATGGTCTACTTAGGTAAAATTCTTTAATTATTGAAAATTTATATTAGGTCTTCTACTCATCACGGTCAACTACTAATTTATGTGGTTCCCCATGATATCAGTAATGAAGTTTAGATAATAAACAACCATATGGTCAATACAAAAATTCAATTTTAGTCATTTAAAAAAATTCCATCTAAAATCCAGATCCCTAATAATAAACAATACATTACACATCATTCACAAGGATTTTAAATACATTATAATCCCCTAGGGGTTACAGTCCATAATCAAAAAATCAAAGACTCATAGCCACACCAATAAAATATCATTTTATAAAGTGTTCACAATGACTTTACTAAAATGGACTCAGGATACATATAATATACAACCATTTGAAATTCCATTTTGAAATGATCTTTTAAAACTAATCACTAGAACTCATATTATACACCATTTTAAATAATCATCTATCTCATTGAAACAAATTAGGAAAAAAATTATATTTCCAATCATTTAGAATACAAGCATCACTTTGAAAACCATAAAATCCTTAAAATATATTTTCTATGGAGGAAGAAAAAACATAATAACCTTTTGGGAATTTATTATAACTTACACTTATAGATATAATTTATTAATTAGGGGATACGAAATCATAGAATACAATGAAATATAAAATAAATGAAATACAAAAAAGTGCATACATAAAATAAATATGAAACCACACATAATTAGTCACTGTCAATAGAGAGTGAAAACTAATCAAGTTGATGACTCCTCCAAGTGCTACACATCAAAATACAAAAAAAACCATCCCAAAAAATTAATCATGTCCATCATATCTATTAGAGTTCTAGAATGAAAATAAAATGAAGGGGATGGTAGAAGAGTGAAGAAAATAATAATTTGTAAAATAATGGATGAGAGTTTCCAGGAAGAAACACTTGGGATTTATTGAATGGAAAATAAAAAATTAATGTATTATAGAAGTTGTTCCACCCCTATAAGAACTCATGTTTAGATAAAACAATAGGTTCTAAATGGGGGGTAAAAGTAATAAATTAGGTAGGTGTCGAACTATAAATTTTCTATAATTAAAATTCAATGTAGCTAGCACAACTAATTGGTGACGGACATGATGGTGTGGTACCCCTTTAAAGTGCCCCACTATGGTGCATCCCCATTTCTTGTGTCAGGGTTCTTCTCACCCCACAACCAACATGAAAAAACCATAGATTTTTTGACATAGTATCCATAAAAGTAGTAAAACACTCACACACCAATATACTATGGCATCATCCTCTATGATGTGGTAGGGATTTTCTCATCATAAACCCACTATGGAGAAGCATTGGGTTTATGGCGTGGATCACCCTTATTATGAGGCACCAATGACTTCAAGGAAAAAAATGGGGACATGTACCTCCTAGGGCATTATTGGTGATGATATAGTCTAGGAATGAAACTTCCAATGATCTGAAAAAAACACCTAAAAGATGATCAGAAAACCCAAAAACATCAATGTAAACCAAGAGGTAAATAATATGCACCACAGTAACATGGTAGTCTTACAATTATTCCCACAATGACACTTCTTCCCTAATATATTCTTCAACAATATTAGGTAAATGATATAAAAACCCAACCATGACTCTTCGTGGTGGGAATTTTGTAGTAGAATTCTAACTATAGTAATTCTATAGAAAAGAAATCAATAAACACTAAACAATCTATCTAAACAATTGAAATAAATCCACAAAAATAGAAAACTTCTAAAAGTGTGAAGGAAATTGAAAACCTATATAGGCCTCCTCACTATTTATATTTCATCTGAAACTGTATTATCTTTGATGTTAAACACATTTATGAAATGCATAACTTGGTATTATAATATCAAAAATATAACCAATGAATTTATATTCATCCACAACACACAAAAAAACGTCAAGAAATATACTCTAGACTTCCAAAAGGGAATCCATTTTTTATAAAACTGAATCCTCCACTATATGTAACAACACATTCCTACCATAAAGAAACGAAGAAATTATATAAAAATATGTACCATAAAAAAAATAGACTCCAAAACTAAGAAATATTAATCTAGAGGGTGAACTATGACTTGAATCCTAATACACATTCCTATAGAGAACTATACAAATAAAAATTCTTCACTATAAAGTGATCAAAATTAATGAGGCCAAAAATTTTATAGTATCCTTAGTATATACCCATGGTTTACCGTAATTAACTCATCAAGAATCCAACCTAAATGTAACACCATGAGATTTTATGAAAAATATTATTTTTAATTTCATTAATGTCTTGTTTTGTACGCTACACCAAAAGGAGCTTGGACAACACGCATCCTTGACTTGCCTTGCATTACACACAATCACGACCTTCCTCGATAGCGTGTGTAGTACGCAATACTGAGTTTCACTAAAAAACGATATGCTATTATTAAAACTAGCCGTTATGAATAGTAATAAAAACTTTTTGAAATTTTATAAATTTTATCATTTAAAATGGACTTCATTTTTGGATTCAGAATATCGAAATTAGCTTAAGGTGAAATTTTGGTACTTTTTGGATAACTTTCATTTTCTGATGAATAGTGAAAATTACTAAATTTTAATTAAAAACAGCCTTTTTAATTGAAATAATTAATAGTGATAAATTATTAATTTTATTGGTTTTAAAGTATATTTAGAATATATTTTTACAATATAATACAATTTTGGTCATTGGATGTAATTTCACATTTAAACTAGACATAAACAAGTGTCAATCTTTTGATAGTTATTATCTCTTAAGAACACGCTATTTGTTTTTACGACGTGAATTAATTTTTAAATTAATTAATGAAACTGATATGTTTTGAATTTGGTAAAATATACATCATTTTTGAGTTCATAATATCAAATATAGATTAGGCCTACGTTTTGGTATTTTTCTGGAAACTTTCATTTTTTGATGAATAGTGAAACCACTAAGTGGTAGTTAAAAAAATGATTTTTTCATAAAACTTAATTTTACCACTTCTGTGAGTGGAATTTCAAAAATCCAAGAGACACAGTTGATGTCAGTAAGTAAAATGTTGTTCAATGAGATGAAAATAAGTTTTGGTGAATAATAACTTTTTACTTTTTTACCACAGTTAAAAATAAATATGGTAATTAAGGGTAAAAATGATATTATTATTATTACCCTAACACATGTCCTAATTCTATTGGATAAGTGTAATTCGACCAAAAACAATCTTAGGAATAAAATATGACCATTTAGGCCCACTTGGATTAGATTAGGACATTTATTATTATTTAATTCAAAGAAGAGTTAAAAGAGTTAAAATCAAATTTTATTTACTAAAACATTTTTAATATAGGGTTATAAATAAGATAAATTCGATTTTAAATATTCATTAGAAAGATAATAAGATTTCCTACACAATGGTATTTTATTTATAATTTTTATACATTAAATAAATTAATTTATTTATGACACAATGATGATGCAGTAATTACCATAATAGTGAAAAATTAGAATAATGGATATTATAAATACCCAAATAAATATAATTTGAGACTTTTTATGAATTTAAGTAATTTTATAGGTTAATATGAGATTTTATTATTCATTTAATGAACTTTTTTCGAACGAATCATTCCGTTATGATTTTCTCAAAAATCAATTACTAAATAGTGTCAAAATTGACATAAAATAGTTTTTAAAACAAATATTATATTATTAATTGTTATTTTATTCCTAAAAATCTAAGGTTCGGCCAAATGACTTAGATAAAGTTATATATATTAATAGTAAACAACTTGGGGTTCGTTTGGCTTGTATAGTATGTTTATTAACCTTATAGTGTAAGAAAAAAAGACACGGTAAAAGTAAAATTATCTAACTTAAAGTTAAATGTAAATGATAAGGTTAAAATAGGAACCCAAACTTGTCTAAATTCTATTGGATGAGAGGGTTTATACCCATAACCACCTTAGCTTAGAAATAAATCAATTTGGAGCTATTTAATACCAAATATTACTTTATAATAAAATAATATTTTTAGTTTTCCAAAAGAGCCCCTCTCCTCTCTTATAAAAGGGCACATACTCCCTCTCTTCCTCACACCGCTTTGAGCCATCAAGCTCGGCCAAAACCAACCAAATTCTATTCTCCACTTCCCTAGAAACATCCTAGAGGTCTTGGAATTATTAAAAGACCAATTTTAGAGCCCTAAGAGGAGGTCTCAAAGAGACGCTTCAAAGAAGAGGTAATGTCTGTTACCGATTCTTTCACCTTTATTTATTCTTCCACTTCTTCTTCTTAGGTTGTTTCATTATGAAGTGATGAAATCGGTATCACTCATATACTGATATGTTATTATAAATATGAAACAACCTATTTCACCATCTATCCATCCTACGGAAAATGAAATCACCGCGCGTGCGTACGTATGGAATACCGTCTCCACGCCGTGGTGTAATCTATTTTCCACCACCACTTTACTTGGATGTGTATAATGGTGTAAATAATAACTATATATGATTATTGTAAGGTGATATTGATTATTTAATAGTATACATACACCCCAATACAATTCCACGATCATGAGAACGATATCATCGCTCGTGCATACGTACGGACTACCGTCTCCATTACACGATGAGATTCATTCTCCACGTTATCCATTCATGAATGATTATAAAGTATATATAATAATAAGTAATCATGAAATATATGAAATAATAACGATACTGTATTTATGTGTATATATATGTATTTCATCTACTTAATTCCATTCAACTCAATAAGGAAACGAAAACAGCGTTCATGCGTACGTACGGCCTACCGTCTCCATAAACGATGTATTTCTTTCCATTTAATTATCTATTATATATAAGTATATTCTGAAAATATATTATATATAAATTATGTTTTATATTCTGGAATTATGTAATCAAGATCTAAGTAATCATATGAATAATTACAAGTCAAAACACGGATGACAAATGAAACAATTTTACCCAAAACGCTCTTTAACATGGAATTTACAAAAGAACGGGTAAAATAAAGTCATAAGTGAACGATATATGATATCATGACAATGATAATGATTCTGGAATAAGTCAATGAAATTATTTAAATAATTATACAGGAGTTTCGGACACTTACGAAGCAAATCGGACCGAAGGTAAGGGAAATATCACAATCTCATTTTTAGCCGAGATTGTTTATACTTTGGAATTTACTGGGTTATATTTTATCATCCACATCTATGTTTCCTCAATATGTAATATTATTTCCTTCCACCTACAATTTTTTAAATCCAACTTTACCCATCAGTGAGTTTTTAGTAAAAGATATGAATGGAATATTTTGTCGTTTTTCATACAAGGTACTTTTTGACTTTTCCGGCAAAAGTATGTGAATAATGTTTTTTTAACTAATACGGCATGAAAATATTTTTACGGCTTTATAAAGCCTTATTTTCAAGAAGATTCCTCCAAAATATTTCAGGACTATTTTAATCAAAATCCTTTTCTTCTAAAATTTCATGACATTTTGTGAAAAGAAAATGATTTTGAAGAAGAATGGATATTTTCCTCAAGAATTCATTTCAAATATTTTATCAAAACCATTTTCCATATAAGGTGGAATTATTTCATATGTGTATGTTTCAAGTATAATGTCTCTATTATTTACATGGCTTCACTTTTCTTATGATGAAATGATATCCATTTGTTTTATATGGATTATGTTATGATGGAATGATGTTTAAGGAACCCATTTTATTCTTTGGGTTATGATGAATGATATATGTTTATGTTGTGGCACACATATGAATGATTTCATTATGAGATGGGTGGGACCTATATCTCCCTCCAATGCATTGGGTAATTATTTATATCTCATGAGATAGACATGGCTGGAACAGAAGGCTAATCTAGTTCAGTGTTACAGGACTGAAACGAGGAGTGAACTCGATTCAGAAAGGGACTTTGTCCACTAAGATGGCCTTTGCAGAAATTCCTTGGCTAATATGGAAATCATAACATGTTCTAAATGGTTTCCAAAATTTCATGTTTTATTCCCATGCTATTTTATCATTCATAATGTTTCTTTATGATCTATGCCTTACGTAGTTCCATGTTTTATGTCATTGCTCAAGCTTTTGGTTTTTAAACATTATGTTCATGTTTTTCAGTTCAAATGTATATGGTATGTTTTATTTTATCCATGCTTACCCTTATTGAGCATTTGAGCTCACCCTTTTTATGTTTTCTTTTCCCCAGGATATAAAGAACGGTTTTAGGTAAGAAAAAAAAGGGAGAAGATCTTTATGGGAGATATTGAAGAACTTTTACCATGATTAGAAGATTACGTTCCGAGTTTCCAAAGACACTAAACTATTATGGTCCTTGAGTTTTGATTTTTGTTATGTATTATGTATTCCAAAAAAGTAATGTATTATCCTTGTACATCAAGCTTTGGGTCTCTATAGTTGGTATCAGAGGAAAGGTTTAGTCAACCTTTGGAAACTAGGATGCAAAAATTTTAGTGAGATCCCTAGAGATATTTCTAAGGTATGTCTAGGGATGTCCGTAAGGATACGTATACGTATAGGATACAGTCATAGAACTACGGTAACGATCCTAAAATTTAACCTAAGATGTTATATATTGAGGATACTCCCCCTTTACTATTTTTTCCCTAGTATGATTTTTTCCTCTCACACTATTTTTTTTGGGTTTTAGAAAATGGATAGAAATAGGAAGATTCACGATAATGGAGGATATGATAGAAAATGGAATGATTTTCTTCATGAGGAACCAAATGAAATGGGATCTAGAAGTCCAAACATCATTATTATGCCTAATATGAAATCTCATAATATAATCAACAATCTCAACTTTGGTAAGTTTCCCGACTCAGATAATAAGAGAAAGACGAAGTTTCATGAGGAACATAGAGGAAAGAAAGTTCAATTTCCCTCGTGTAAATCATGTGGGAAGAGGAATCATGGAGATTGTTTCAAAGGAACTAGAAGATGCTTTGGGTGTGGAAAAGAAGGACACAAAGCCAGTAAGTGCAAATGAAAAAGATTCAGTTAACACCATGTACAAGGATAATGGTATTGCTATGACATCAACAATGATTAGATGTTTTAAATGTGGAATGTACGGGCATTATTTAAACAAATTCCCTAATGGAAAATCTCATGAAGAGAATCAGCATGGTCATATGGGTAGTACTTATGTGGATGATGATGATGAGACTACAAATTATATATGAGCTGAAAGAAGTGTTGAAGCTCAGTCGGTTGTTTTAGATGGTAGTGGAATGATTGTATGTTTATCGAGAGTTATGTTGTATAGTTAATGGTACTATGGAATAAAGAATCATCTAAGAATTGTTACAGTATTGTTTTTCTTAAATGTATTTGAAAGTATATGTTGAATGGTACCAGTATCCATGGAAGGTTATTCAGATATTTTTGTAATGTAGATGATATGCGCTTAATGAAGTAATAAGAAGATAATGAGATGATTGTATTCATGAGCTCATGATTGATATAAGGACTAAGTGATATCATGGTTTGAGTATATATAATTTTGAGGATTTTGGTATGTGGAAAGTGTTAACTTTTAACTGCATTCATGTTTTCACTAAGGTTCAATGGGTATTCATTCTTCAAGAGAATACATGATTAAGGTATTCACATGTTTGTAATTTGACCAACAAGATATATCTTATGATATATGGGGGATAAATGATGGCATTCACGTGATTGTTATGTGACATTTCAAGTAATCATTTTTTTATACTATGAGCTTGGACTGACATATTTTAGATAAGACTAAAGATTAGAATGGATTGTGTTGGACATAAGTTAGTATTGTATACGGATAGAACTTTTGTTTCAATATTATTTATGGGATGTTATAGTAATGTAGTTTTAGAAAAAGGACAACCTGCAGGATGGGTGACAGCCCATCGCGTCGGACAAGGCTGTGGAAATCGAACCCACAACCGAAGTGCGACTGGCCTTTATCACCTACTACTGGCCTACAAGAAGTCCCTGGTTTGTGGGAAGTAGTTTTATAATATTAAGAAGCATGATAAATAATGTATAAGTCCATTTTTGGAACCATATACGATTAATCTCACCGTAAGATGGACTTATAACTTTTGCTAACCTTTTGTTTGAAACAGATGGAATGACCCATCATTCTATCACATGATCTACTAACACTTCACAAATAACAAATTCAACTTTATTTAATTAAGAGATGAAGGGGAGATTGTTCAAAACACGAACAATAGTGAGATTGTACCAAAATCAAGCAAGTATTTCTTATAATTCAAAATTTTCAACTTCAGGGAAATGATATTGAAAACCAAAAATGTTGTCCTAATGCCCTTGTATCCGATGAATCAAATGGTACCTTAGATCATCACAAATTTATGGCTTTGTGATAGTTGGATTTTTCATAGCCATGTTCTCTACCACTCTCCATCAGAACATGATGGTTAGATTTCACTTCCATATCCATATTTTTTTCACCTATGTGGAATCCCAGTGATTAGTTAATTTGGGTAACCATTACATTTCATAATTTAGTTTCTAAAGATATGTTTTGGTATTCCCTTTTTACAATGTGGGTTTCAATTAAAGAAACATTCGAGTAGTAAACCATTTATAACCCCGACGAATTTCGAGGGAGAAATTCATTTTAAGGGGGGTAGAATGTAACACCCCAAGATTTTATGAAAAATATTCTTTTTAATTTCATTAATGTCTTGTGTTGTACGCTACACAAAAAGGAGATTGCACAACATGTATCCTTGACTTGCCTTTCATTACACATAATCACGACCTTCCTCGATAGCGTGTGTAGTACGCAATACCGAGATTCACTAAACAACGATATGCTATTATTAAAACAACTCGTTATGAATAGCAATAACCACTTTTTGAAATTTTATAAATTTTACCTTTTAAAATGGACTTCATTTTTGGATTCGGAATATCGAAATTAGCTTAGGGATAAATTTTGGTACTTTTCGGATAACTTTCATTTTCTGATGAATAGTGAATATTACTAAATTTTAATTAAAAACAACCTTTTTAATCGAAATTATGAATAGTGATAAATTATTAATTTTAGTGGTTTTAAAGTATATTTATAATATATTTTTACAATCTAATACAATTTTAGTCATTGGATGTAATTTCACATTTAAACCAGACATAAACAAGTGTCAATCTTTTGATAGTTATTATATCTTAAGAACATGCTATTTGTTTTGATGACGGGAATTAATTTTTAAATTAATTAATGCAACTGATATGTTTTGAATTTGGTAAAATAGACATCATTTTTGAGTTCATAATATCAAATATATGCTAGGCCTAATTTTTGGTATTTTTCTGGAAACATTCATTTTTTGATGAATAGTGAAACCACTAAGTGGTAGTAAAAAAAATGAATTTTTCATAAAACATAATTTTACTACTTCTGTGAGTGGAATTTCAAAAATCCGAGAGACACGGTTGATGTCAGTAAGTAAAATGTGGTTTAGTGAGATGAAAATAATTTTTGGTGAATAGTATCTTTTAACTTTTTTACCACGGTTAAAAGTAAATAGGGTAATAATGGGTAAAAATGATATTATTATTACCCTAACACATGTCCTAATTCAATTGGATAGGTTAAATTCGATAAAAAACAATCTTAGGAATAAAATAGGACCATTTAGGTCCACTTGGATTATATTAGGACATTTATTATAATTAAATTCAAAGAAGAGTTAAAAGAGTTAAAATCAATGTTTATTAACTAAAACATATTTAATATAGGGTTATTCATAAGATAAATTAGATTGTAAATATTCATTATAAAGACAATAATCTTTCCTACACAATTATTTTTTATTTATAATTTTTAGACATTATATAAATTAATTTATTTATGACACAATGATGATGCAGTAATTACCATAATAGTGAAACAATAGAATAATTGATATTATAAATACACAAATAAATATAATTTGAGACTTTTTATGAATTAAACTTATTTTCTAGGTTAATATGACATTTTAATATTGATTTAATTAACTTTTTTTGAACTAATAATTCTGTTATGATTTTCACAATAATCAATTACTAAATAGTGTCAAAATTGACATAAAATAGTTTTTAAAACAAATATTATATTATTAATTATTATTTTATTCCTAAAAATCTAAGGTTCGGCTAAATTACTTATATAAGGTTATATATATTAATAATAAACAACTTGGGGTTCTTTTGTCTTGTTATAGTAAGTTTAATAACCTTATATTCTAAGAACACAAAAAGGAACGATAAAAGTAAAATTATCTAACTTAAAGTTAAATATAAATGATAAGGTTAAAATAGGAACCTAATCTTCTCTAAATTCTATTGGATGAGAGGATTTCGACCCATACACACCTTAGCTTAAAAATTAATCAATTTGGAGCTATTTAAAAACGAATATGACTTTATAATAAAATAACATTTTTAGTTTTCCAAAGGAGCCCCTCTCCTCCCTTATAAAGGGGCACCTCCTCCCTCTCTTCCTCACACCACTTTGAGCCTTCATGATCTGCCAAACGCTGACAAATTCTCTTCTACACTTCCCTAGAAACATCCTAGAGGTCATGGACTTCTTCAAAGACCAATTTTAGTGCCCTAAAAGGAGGTCTCAAAGAGGCGCTTCAAAGAAGAGGTAATGTCTGTTACCGATTCTTTCACCTTTATTTATTCTCCGACTTCCTCTTCTTAGGTTGTTTCATTATGACGTAATAACATCAGTATCACTCATATACTGATATGTTATTATAATTATGAAACAACCCTATTTCACCGTCTATCTATCCTATGGAAAACGAAATTACAACGCGTGCGTACGTACGGAATACTGTCTCCACGCAGTGGTGTAATCTATTTTCCACCACCACCTTACTTGGATGGGTATAATGGTGTAAATAACAACTATATATGATTATTGTAAAGTGATATTTATTTTTTAATAGTATACATACACTCCAGTACTATTCCATAATCATTAGAATGATATCATCGCTCGTGCGTACGTATGGACTACCGTCTCCACGACGCGATGAGATTCATTCTCCACGTTAACCATTCATGAATGATTATAAAGTATATATAATAATAAGTAATCATGAAATATAAGACATAATAATTATACTGTATTTATGGGAATATATATTTATGTCATCTACTTAATTCCATTCAACTCAATAAGGAAACGAAAACAGCATTCATGCGTACGTACGACCTACCGTCTCCATGAACGGTGTATTTCCTTCTATTTACTAATCTATTATATATATGTATATTCTGAATATATATTATATATAAATAATGTTTTATATTCTGGAATTAAGTAATCATGATCTAAGTATTCATATGAATAATTACAAGTCAAAACACGAACGACAAATGAAACGATTTTACCCAAAACGCTCTTTAACATGGAATTTACAAAAGAACGGGTAAAATAAAGTCATAAGTGAACCACATATGATATAATAACAATGAGTATGATTCTGGATTAAGTCAATGACATTATTTAAATCATTATACAGGAGGTTTGGACACTTACGAAGCAAATCAGACGTAAGGTAAGGGAAATATCACAATCTCATTTTTATCCGAGATTATTTATACTTTGGAATTTACTGGGGTGTATTATATCATCCACATCTATGTTTCCTCAATAAGTAATATTATTTCCATCCACCTACAATTTTTTAAATCCAACATTGCCCTTCGGTGAGTTTTTTGTAAAATATATGAAAGAAATCTTTTGTCGTTTTTCATACGAGGTACCTTTTGACTTTTCCGGAAAAAGTACATGAAGAATGTTTTTTAACTTATACGGCATGAAAAGATTTTTACGGATTCATAAAGCCTTATTTTCATGAAGCTTCCTCCAAAATATTTCGTGACTATTTTAAAAAAAATCCTTTTCTTCTAAAATTGCATGACATTTTGTGAAGAGAAAATGATTTTGAAGAAGAAAGGATATTTTCTTTAAGAATTCATTTCAAATATTTTATCAAAACGATTTTACATCTAAGATGGAATTATTTCAGATGTGTATGTTTCAAGTATAATGTCTCTATTATTTACATGGGTTCACTTTTCTTATGATTAAATTATATCCATTTGTTTTATATGGATTATGTTATGATGGAATGATGTTTAAGGAACCCATTTTATTCTTTGGGTTATGATGAATTATTTATGTTTATGTTGTGGAACACATATGAATGATTTCATTATGAGATGGGTGGGACCTATATCTCCCTCCAATGCATTGGGTAAAGATTTATATCTCATGATATAGACATGGCTGGAACGACAGGTTAATCCGGTTCAGTGTTACAGGACTAAAACGAGGAGCGAACTCGATTCAGAAAGGGACTTTGTCCACTAAGATGGTCTTGGCAGAAATGTCTTGGATAATATGGAAATCATAACATGTGCTGAATGGTTTCTACAATTTCATGTTTTATTACCATGCTATTTTATCATTCTTAATGTTTCTTTATGATCTATTCCTTATGTACTTACATGTTTTATGTCATTGTTCAAGCTTTTGGTGTTTAAACATTATGTTCATGTTTTTATGTTCAAATGTATATGGTATGTTTTATTTTATCCATGCTTACCCTTACTGTGCATTTGAGATCACCCTTTTTATGTTTTCTTTTCCCCAGGATATAAAGAATGGTTTAAGGTAAGATAAAAAAGGTGGAAGATCTTTATGGGAGATGTTGAAGATCTTTCACCAAGATTAGAAGATTACGTTCTGAGTTTCCAAAGACACTAAACTATTACAGTCCTTGAGTTTTGATTTTTGTTATGTATTAAGTATTCCGAAAAAGTAATGTATTTTCCATGTACGTCAAGATTTTGGTCTCTACACTAAACATGGATAATAAACAAATCAACTATCCCAATAGAATGAAACCCAAATAAAAATGAATGCATGAATTTAAAATTGGAATTCATATATAAAGTACATTTTATAAATCAATAATAAATTATAGAAAAACTCCAGAAAATTCTTCTAAAACCATATTACACCTGATAATTCATCTTCAAATAATTCAAAAAAAATTCAGTAGATGTCCCAAAACACCATACTGAATACATACTCTTAGAGATTTTTTTACAATTTACCAATATTTCAGACTTGTTAAATTAATATTATCTTCAATTGGTTGTTTCACCCACAAAAATAAACTAAAAAACAAAAGAATAAAATAATCCAAAACATAATAAAAATTCAATGAATCATATAATAATTCTTATAAAAAATTATAAATATCAATTAAAATAATTATATATTCTTATTCTCTTTGATTAATATTTAAAAAATATTACCTTTCAACGAATAATTAAAATAAAAGGGTATAATATATCACCTTAGTGAATTTAATTGATAATATTTTAATGTTTATAATAATTTGTAATTTTTTATTTTTTATATACTACATAAATATTTAAATAAGGATTAAATTATATGAAATTATATTATATACTTATTAGGTTTAATAAGTCATGTTTAAATAAAAATATGCTTTCATTATATTTTTGTATTTTTATTTAACTAATCAAATATAAATATATAATAATTTTAATTTGATGAAAATATATTCATTTCGAATTTATTATTTCAAAATTAACTAATGTTTAATCTTGATAGTTTTATTAAAAAATTTATTTTTATGCAAATAATGAAAAATATTATTTCCATAAATAACATTAAATATATGATATTATTAATTTATAAGTAAGATATATAAATTCAGGAAAACCTTTTAAAACACTAAATATACATTTTAATAAGTTAATTTATAATTTTTAAAAAATAAAATTTACCAAACCATATTTGAAATTATATAAATTAAGCTATATATTTTTGAAAACAATTAGTTTTAATACATTATACATTTTGTATTTTAAAAAATTTATAAAATTTATAAATTTGATAAAATAATTTGGATTTATACTTTGAGTCATTAGGTTCAAATTTTATATTCATATCCAAATTATGTTTGGGTATAGATGATAAATTACCGAGGTAAAATGTAGTTATCTTGGTGAAAACCAAAATGGTACAAATGTGTAGTAGAAGAGGTAAAGGGGAAAACATGTTAAAAAATGTTTTTAATTAATTTGTTAAGGTTTTTGTTGACTATGTATCTTCAAAAATAAATTATTTCAAAAAACATCAATACCATTTGATGATATTGACATCCAATTTTATATTTTTTTGGCATTTACAACAACTTCATCCCTTTTCACTTATAAACGGGACACTCCCCTCCTCGAATCCCGTTAGAATAAAACCAAGTTATTGTTACCAAAACTCCTTAAAAACTATCCAAAAACTATTATTTATTTAAATAGGTTTTTTTATTTTCATAATATCATCCCTCAAATGGTTAACCCCCTTTGTAACGGTGATAATCCACGAAGCAAATGTTAAAAGATTACCTTCCACATTCTCAATTCTATTTCATTATATGTGATTTTTCTTCTAAAAATCAATTCACCCACTCGGAATGATAAAATAAGTATCATTATTATTATTTGATGTTATTATTGTTATGATTCAATATTTATGAATCTTTCCCTTTTCCTTTTAGAAGAAAATAAAATTACTATTCAAGAGTTGTGTGGACTACCGACTCCACAATGTAATGTGATTCTTTTTCCTTCACCGCATAATATTTTTTCTCTTAATAAGTGAAAAAAATATAATGTGGATATTTATGAAATAATTTATATTCTTTAACAACAAAACATATTAATACTTTTTCAAATATTATAGAAATTGATATAATCATTCATGTGTTCGTGTGGAGTACAACCTCTATAGAATAATCAATTTCCATTTTCCTTTTCATCACCACAGTACATGGATAGTCATGAGAATTTTTTAAATAGATAAATAAGAATATAGGGAAATTATTATGAAAAATTAACAATAAATTGTATAACCTATTGACAATAAGATCATAAATCCATCCTGGTATATTTATCTTTCCAAATAAGCATTCTAAGAGCACATGAGACTCATCCTAGTTGGTGAGGTGTCCTTAAGTGCATCCACAAGACCAAGGTTCAAAACCAGGTAGAGGCATATATCCCAGTATAGTAGTAGCTCTGTTGCATGTACTATATATGTACTGAACATTGTGTGGGTACTGTGGTAGAACTGTACATTGTGTGGTACTGTAGCAGGTACTGTTCGGTAAAGTAGCAGCTGGAACTATTCACCTTGGGCCCCCAGTTTGGGCTTGGAGTACTAAAGACATCCGGGCCACCCATGCCTTCAGGTCAGCATGGATATCGGGCCACCATTAAGGCCTTTGGGCCACCTCAAGGCCTTCGGGCCACATGCAGTTTCCCCGGAAACACTAAAAAAAGTGGAGCCCCAGAAAAGGATTCAGAGCTGGTGCACTCACCAAAGCAGAGCCCAATGGAATTTTCAGAATGAAAGGGTATGGCTATGCCATTGGGGCCATCCTGTGGTTGCATGGGAATCCTAGCCAGACGGCCATGTGAAGGTGTAGATCTACTATCATGATGGAGATACTAGGGAGGGGTAGTTCCTTGTAGAAAGTCTGGTTGAATTCCCTAATTCCTTTGGGTCATGAAATCATTTAATCCTACGGGCCATGTAATCTCTGATCCTACGGGCCTTGTAAGGGATCTCCCTCATCCATTGAAATGGGGGTTATAAAAAATCAATAAAAATGAAGGCCTTCGGGCAATTAGGGTAAAGAGTCATTCTAAGAGAGAAAATGTACTTCTTTGTACTATGAAACAACATTATATAGGTAATTTTGTTCCTATAACTATTTCCAACTATGATATAACAAACTAATAAAAAATAATTAATATCATTTTTCTTCTGCTATAATGATATCATAACTGAATAATATTATAATCATCCATTAAATTATTATATGTTTTCTAGGTCAGTTTGACCACCCACATAAATACTGCAATATATTAATGTCTTGGATAGATATGAAAACAAAATAAATTATAATATATTATATAAAAAATATTTAATTAATTTGCCTCCCGTTTATTTTAGCATAACTAGAATCCTTCTTGGTATTTCATACTTAATTCCCTTCTTCATGACCCGGGTAAAAGAAACATATAAAAGGGTGAGGTATAATTCTCAATAAGGGTAAACAAAGAAGATATCAATCATATCATATTCATAAGCACATATACTATGAAATTCATATCATACATATAAAAGATCACAATATCATGTCATGTGATAAATCATAAATGTGAAATGTAATCCCAATAGTCATAACATAAGACATGACATTTTGTGGCATACAATCACAATCATAGAAAATCATTTCATATTAGTCAAGGATCATTTCCAAGACCATCATAGTTGACAAAGTCCATTACTAAACTGAGTTCAGTCCTAGTTTCAGCCCTGTATTACTATACCAGATTTTCATTCCATTCCTGCCATGTCTATATCATGACATATACATAATTAACCAATTCATTAGAGGGAGATATAGGTCCCACCCATCTCATAATGAAGCAATTATTTATATGTGCCAAAAAATATAAAAACATTCACTGTACCCTAACCCATGATGTAAAATTGGTTTCTTAAAAAAAATTCCATCATAATATATTCCATATAAAATATAATTCCATCATTAAAACAATAAAATAATATTAATATTAAGGATTATACATAACCTTATTTTAATAGCGTAATCTTATATAGAGAATAATTGTCATTAAAAAGTTGAATTATTATCTTTTAAAATATAATTTCATAATCAAAAACATATTCTTTTTTCAAAATGGCAAGAAATTTTAAAAGATAATAATTCTGTTTAAAATAATATTGAAAACATTTAGAGTAATAATAATTTAAATAAGGCATCTAGAAACCATAAAAATTTATTTTTTCTATATAAGATAAAAAAACCATTCTCTACATACTTTTCCCAGAAAATTCAAAAAGATTCTCAAATAGAATAACAAAAAAATATTCCTTTCGTGTTATTTAATAAAATTTACCCAAGGGTATAATTACCTTTAAAAAATTATAGAGGAATAGAAATAATATTACATAATTAAGAAACAGGGATGTGGATGATAAACATAACCCATAAAATACTAGCGTATAAACAATCTTGGATAAAAATGAGATTGTAAAACTGTCCCTTACCTTAGGTCTGATATGATTCATATGTATTCAAATCCCATGTATTATGATTTAAATAATGTTAGTAATTTATTATATATCATAATAATTTTTATGATAACAGTTATGATAATATTTTCAATCATTTGTTATTAACATTTAATTGTTACTCGTTATTTGGGTAATAACTTTTCTATGTTCTTATGTATGTTTTGTCAAGTAAGTTCTTATTCTTATTTTAGGATATGATTATATAATTTATGAAATGGTATTAGTATAATATATATAATATTTATTCATTCAATTCATCAATAAAATCATGGTTTAATTAAGATTATGTAGAACGAATCACATCGCACCATGTAAATGCAAAGTCGTACGTACACACGAGCGACGATATCATTCCCATAATTGTTGAATGGTATTGAAGTGGATGGTTTATAGTATATATAATTTAGTATTATGTTATATTAATCATATATAGTTATTATTTACACCATTATACTCATCCATGTAAGGTGTTGGTGAAAAAACTAATTACACCACAGCGTGGAGACGGTAAACCGTACGTATTCAGGCGCGGTGATTTTATTTTTTTCATAGGATGTATTAAAGGAGAAGTAAATTTATTTCATATTTATAATAGAATATCATTATATAAGTGATACTTATGATATTATTTTATAATTATACAATTAAATAAGAGATGTATAAGAAGATGGAAATTTGAATGAATCGGTAGATGAGATTACCTCTTCCCCGACATGCCTCCTTCAAATTCCCTCTTTGGGATCTAGAGTAGGTATTTTAAAACAACACACACCAATAAAATGTTAATATGTATGTTTATAAGATAAATAGGCATGGTTTGGACTATCATGAATGCTCAAAATGATGTGAAGAGTATAGGGAGGAGGTTCCCTTTTATAAGAAAGGGGAGGGGAACATTATGGGACGCTTCTAATATTAATTTATTATAAATTTAATTTTGATTAAAAATGGTCATAAACTTATTTAATTTGATTATAAGAGTATTTTGGTTCTAATACCCATCGTACAATAATTTTTAGACATGTTTTAATATATTTTTTATCATTATCTTGTTGGCTTAACCCTTATTTTACCTTTTTTAATCTTACCATGATATCATGTTATTTACACATTGTGGTTTAATGTAATTAACATATAATATCAAAATACCCAAAACGTGTTATTTATGAAATATATGGACTTATATTCACAATTTTTTCTGATTATAGGATTTTTAGGGGTTTAATATCATTTAGTAAATTATTTTATGGTTTAAGTTATGAATTATGTAAATTGTTTACACTATTAAAACCAGAATTTTTTTAAAAATCATAACTACCTGATTTCGTCTAACCAAAGGAGTTAAATCACCCAAAATATTTTAATGTCATACAAACCATTCTTGTATGGAATCAAAGTGTTCAAATTAAATTCATTTTAATATTTATAAGTTCTTTTATTTAAATATTTCATTAATGAGGTAATCACTACATCATAATTGTGTAATAAATAAATATAATTATCTAATGTACAAAAATTATAAATAGAATACTTTGTGGTATGAAATATTTTTATATTTATAATTACAATTTATATATATAGATATTAGTTATATAAACCAATTTAAAATCGATTTAGTAAAATATATATGATTATGTTATAATTATATTTACATTAAATTAATTCATATAAAATGTCATTTTCACAGCCATGTGAATCCATGGGGTCCAAAACTATATCCAAGGATACCCATTTCGAAATAATATCATCCATTAGGATTAGAAAATGTATAAGGGAAATTTCATACTATTAAGTTATTAATTTTAACCATTATTTACCATATTTATCCTTTAACCATGGTGAATAAAAATAATTACTGAAGTTATGATTCATAATGTAAAAAAATAAAAGGTACATATTAAAACAATTATGAAATTATGATTCCAAATATGTAATCCATTTTTTCAATTTTAAAATGCATAAATTTTGGTAATTAATTTAAAATTAATCCAATTGTTGAAATGAGAAAATGTGTTTTAAATGTAAAAACATTGCAAAAGATTCAAATGTTTTTACATATGAATTCAATTTAAAATTAATGTGAATGAAATAAATTATATTAAATGGTAAAAATATATTCTATTTATACTTTAAAACCATTTAATATTATAATTTTACCATATAAATTATCTTGATGAAAAAAGTTTATTTTTATTAAAATTTAACATATTTTTACTATTTCTCATAACATGAAAGTTATCAAAAATTGATCAAAAATTTATAAAAAGTCAATTTTTGTATCCTACATAAAAATAACACGTTTATGTTGTCATATAAAAATTATTAATTTTTCTAAATCTTATATTAAAATGGGTACGCCAATCAAAGGTATAGAAATTAATATATATATATATATATAGGTTTTATACCTATAATAAAGACTTATCCATACCCTTTTTAAAAAAAATACACTGGATGGATATAAAAACTATTATATTAAGATTATAACACATATATATCTCATTAATTTCATTACCAAAAGTTATTAAAAATATAAAAATATCGAATAGAATTAGACGTTTCATTAATAATTAACAGCCAATAAATTCATAGTGCATTTTCATAAGTTAGTTATAATTATTCCCGCTAAACTAATGGCTAGGATAAAATATTAATTTTATATTAAATTAATATATCCATTTCATTAAACTCATAATTGTGTTAAAATAATGTTACTAAAGAATAAAAATTATTTAAAGAAAATATTTCATAATAACATCTAGGTGTTACATTCTACCCCCCTTAAACATAATTTCACCCTTTATATTCTTCACATGGAAACAAACAAATGAGGATACCTCTCCCTCATCATATCCTTAGGTTCCCATGTAGCATCTTCAAATTGGTAGTTACTCTATAAAATTTTTACCAAGCGAGTGGTATAGTTTGGTAGAACTTTTTCTTTACGATCCAAAATCTCTATTAGTTGTTCTTCATAAGAAAGGAATTTATCTAGTGGTACGACTTACAAGCATAATTCATTTGAAGGATCAGGTATATAATTTCTCAAGAGAGATATATTGAAAACAACATGAAATTAAGAGATATTAGGTGGAAGCGCCAATCTGTAAGCTACCTTCACAACACAATCTTGTATATCAAGAGGACCAATATTCCTAGTGCTAAGATTTCCCTTCTTTCCCAATCTTATTACTCTATTCTACAGAGATATTAGTGAGAACACATTATCAACCACTTCAAATACTAGGTCTCCTCTTTAGTTTTATACATAAACTTTTTTTCCGACTCTGAGCTCCTTTTATGTATTGTTGAATAGATCACCCCTTTTCTAACATTTTATCAACAAGATCATGTCATAATAGATTTATATCCCCAAATGTATCCCCAAAAGTTGGAGTTCTACACTTCTTTACATATAAGGCTTCCTAAGGATCCAACTAAATACTGAATTGAATGCTATTAATTGTATAAAATTTCACAAATGGTAGGTGTTAACCACAACCACCATTTAAATCCATAGAGAAATCTCTCAACATGAATTCCATAGTTTGAATCTTCCTCTCGGACTAACCGTTTGTCTAAGGGTGATAAGAAGTGCTGAAACATAACATAGTATCCATAGTAGGCTGAATACTTCTCCAAAACATCAAGGTAAATCATGGATCCTGATAAAATATAATGGAAAGTGGTACTCATTACCACTTATTTCACATATATGCTAGAAATATGATCAAGATAGAGATCCTATCCAATATTAATGAAGTGTACTGACTTTTTTATACGATACACTATAACCCAGATAGAATTACTGCCTTTAGTGGTTTTGGAATTTTTGAGGATAAAGACCATAATTATTTTCCCATTTCCATTTTGGTATGGGTAATGGTTATAACATCCAATTAGACTTTTGTCTCTCATCCTTAACCTTTTGAAAAAGCAAGCAAGAAGATACTTATTCAATGACATATCTTTTCATGCCATCCCACCAAAAGTACACTTTCAGGTCCCTGCATATCTTTTTTCTTCCAGGGTGAATATAGAATGAAGAAATATCAGACCTATACAATATATCCCTCTTTAATTTTGGAATGGGAGAAATACAGTCCTAGTTTTTGAACCTTATTATTTCATCACAATCAAGGTTTAATTGAGGAATATTTCTCACCTTCTTTTGTAACTATACATCTTCCTTCTGTGCCTCTTTAATCTTCACTTTTATAGATGGTTGAAAATTAATTTGAGAAAGATATGATATTTCTCCTTCCTTTAAAATTTCAAGATATATCCTTTGCAAATACATAAATATGGGATCTTTTGTGATCCTCACCATAGATAATCTAGAATAGTCTTTTTGACTCCAAGCATCTCTCACCTTGTTCTTTTTCTTAGGGTCGTAATTTATTATACGGTCATAATATTTAACAACCATCAACCATGTTATTTGGTGCATATTCAGTTCCTTTTATGTAAAAATATACACTAATCTGTTAGGATCGGTATAAATATCACACCTTCCACCATTATGATAATGCCTCCCAATTTTTAATTCAAAGAATACCACATCTAACTCCAAATCATGTGTTGGGTAATTTGGTTCATAGATTTTCAACTGCCTTGAGGCATAAGATATCACCATATCTTTTTTCATGAGAAAACACCCCATATCTTTATTGGATTCATCACTATAGATCACAATCTTTTCTCCACTACAACACAATGTGAGCAGAAGTGCACTGGCTAAAATTCTTTTTAGGTGTTTGAAATTCTCTTAACATTCCACCTTCTAAACTAACTCAACTCCTTTAGGAGTAAACTTTGTTATTAGATTAAATAATCATGAAAAATCATTCACAAAACTTCGATAACATTAATCCAAACCATAAATACATTGGATATCAGTTACTATTGGTCATGACAATCTTTCAATAACCTCTTTTTTTGTTATAAAAATATATATACCACTCTTGAGATTATGTGACCAAAAAATGAAACATTCTAATTCCAAAATTAACACGTGGTAAATTTGGAATAAAGATTCTCATTTATTTTGTAATCCAGTTCAATTGTCAAGTGATATCCACCTTATTCCTTTATCTTTGAATAAATAAGAATATCATCAATAAAGACTACCAAAAATTGACCAAGATAGTCTCAAAAGTATCTATGCATTAGATCTGTGAAGATGACAAGGGAATTAGTATGCCCAAAATGTGTCATGATAAATTCATAGTGCCCATACCATGAATGGAATTCCATAAAAGGTATATCATCCATTTTTCCCTTAGTTGATGAAATCCTGAACCAAGATCAATCTTGAAAACTTATTGAGCTCTGTATTGTTGGTCAAATAAGTCATCAATGCGGGGAAGAAAATATTTGATCATGATATTGATCTTGTTATATTCCCAATAATCAATGTAGTGTCTCATTGAAACATCTTTCATCTTAAAAAATATAACCAGTGCTCCCCAAGTTTGTGCAATAGGTAATATTAATACTTTGTTATTATTCTCTTGGAGTTGCATATTTAATTCCTCCAAATCAATTGGGGATATACTATAAGGTGTGTTTGAAATATAAATAACACCCAGAATGAGTTATATTGAAAACTAATATTCATGCTTTGGTGGAAGACCAAGAAATTCCTATAAAAAAATCAAAAAAACTCCCAAAAAATGGTTGTATTCTAAATGGTGAGTTCCCCCATCCATTTTAGATAAATAACCTTCAATTATTGGAATCAATACCCATAAGATAGATGAAATTTATACTAGATGGTTATATTGATCCTTGCATCGATAGATGGACATAGATTGACCTGGAATGTGAAATGTGACTTCCCTTCCTTGAAAATTGTTATGATATCCCTATAAAGAAATCCAATCCATACCAAGAATCATATCAAATTCAACTATAAGAAGGAACACAAGAATTTCAGGAAGAACCTTCCAACAAACATCTGCCAGAGAAGAATTATAAACTATTTATGCGACTTTTTATCCAATAGGAGTTGTTAAAGGTAACTCAACATCTAATTGTTGAGGTAATACACTGATACCCTTAGAAAATTACATAGAAATAAATGAGTGAGGGGATCTAGAATCAAATAAAACATTTTATACATTAGGGTAGAGTGTAAGTGTACCCTTCACCCCTTTATTATCATACATCATCTATCCAATAGTAATTGCATGTGACATTCCATTTTTTTTGAATTAAAAGTTTGTTGACATCAATCATCATAAATCACCCTCAGATTAGATCATTTATTGGCATAATTCCCCATTTCCTTGCACATGTAACATTGATGTGTATGGAGTTAATTCAGTATAGTCTTTTCTTTGTTTTCATCATTAGATATCTTTTTTCTCATTACTTCAACATTAAATTTCCAATAACCTTATTTTCTACACATAAAACATTTAGTAGTCCCTTTAAGACATTCCCTCCATGTTCCTTTCCACACTTTTATAATAAGGGAAAGTCATCTTCCTTTTAGCGTTATCTTTATATTTTCTTTTGAATTCTATTTTTACTTCTTATCAAACCCATATGAATGATGGTTTACTTCAATCTCCAACTCAACAATGAGAGCAAATTGAACAATTTTCTCACAGAAATTGAAGTCCCTTATGGTTAATTCGTATCAGAGACATTGTTTTAATCCACTAGAAAATTGATCCATTTTAACCTCATGTTGGATAATAATTATTGAAGCATACTTTTTTAGTCTTGTAAAATTTCCCTCATAGGTACCAACAAATTCATCATTCTTTTTCTTAAGTTAATGGAACTGCTTCTCCATATTGTTTCAAAGACTATGAGGAATATACTTATTGAAAAATAAGTTCTTGATCTTTTCCCATTCCATGGACTCAATTTCATCTCGTTGCCTTGTATTCTTGATATTATTCCACAATTCATTAGCCCCACCTTCCTAATAATATACTTTAAATATGTCATTATCATGTTCAAGACATTGTATAACTGAAAATATCTTTTCAGTTGTGCTGATCCATTATTCAGCCACTAATGGATCAGAAGACCCACTAAATGAAGGTAGAAAATGCCTCATGAAGGATTCAATAGAATGTTTCTCCCTCCTTTTCTTGTTTAGAATTATAGAATGAATCATTTCTTGAGAAAGTTATCTGAGAATGGATAAAAGATTTTTCATTCTAGCTCCCATATCATTTAGTTTCATAGGGAGACAATCATTTCATTTCCCATCACATTCATCAGTAATGGGGTTCTTTCAGGTCCCATCCATTGAATAAATCCATGAAGAATCATGTGAGAAACACAAATCATAATAGGAAATCCACATAGTAAAGAATGATATTTCAATTTAGGACAGATAGGTTTTGTCTTAGGTTATTCAAGGTAATTTCTAAAACACTAGGATTGTATCCTATACATAGACATATCCTTTAGGGTTTCTCATCATAGTTTCCAAAGGTTAACAACAACATTCCTCTCATACCATCTATAGTGACCCATAATTTATGTAAATTGATATTACTTCACAATATAAGTTTATTTATTACAACATATAACAAAATCATCAAATGTCCATATATTAATAGTGTCTTTAGAAACTCGGAAACATAAAAAACAGGTTCATAATACATCTATATTGTCTCCCATTTATTTCACCATAATTAGACTCCTTTTTGAAATATCATACTTAATACCCGTAATCATTACCTAGATAAAAGAAACATATAAATGTGTGAGCTCAAATACTCAGTAGGATAAACAACAAAAAGATTAATCATATCAAATTCACAAGAACAAAAAATTTGACATTTTTATCCTCCATATAAAAGATCAAAATATCATGTCATGAGATAAATAATAATAGTGGAATGTAATATTAATAGTCATATCATAACACATGAAATCGTTTTCATTACATACATAATAATAGAGAATCATTTCATATTATTCATGGCACATTGCCAAGACCATCTTATATGACAAAGTCCATTACTGAACCGAGTTCACTCCTTGTTCCAGCCCTGTATTACTGAGCCAGATTTACTTGCTGTTCCAGCCATGTCTATCTCATGAGATATGAATCTTTACCCAATAAATTGGAGAAAGATATAGGTCCCACCCATATCATAATGAAACCATTCTTATGCATGCCACAAAAACATAAAAATATTCACTATAGCATAACCATGCAATAAAATGAATTTCTTAATCATCATTCCATCATAAAATAATACATATAAAATATCATTCAATCATTAAAATAAAAAAATAATATGAATAATAGTTATATAAACATAAAAATATTTAAAGAGAATCATCTTGGATGGAACATAATTTTTATAAAACACTAGAAATTTAATTTTTTGAGAAAAATATGAATTATTTAAAAAAAATTCTAAAATTCCATGAAATATTTAAAGTTGAGAATTTAGATGAAAATAATATTTAAATCATGTAGTGAAAGCTTCATAGAAATAAGGCACCATGAAACTTTAAAAATCCATTTATGCAGTATAAGTTAAAAAAACACTATCCTCGTCATTTTTTCGGAAAAGTCAAAAAGTACATAAAATCGAATAATGACTAAATATTCCATTAATACTATTAAATTTTTTTCTAAAGGGAAAAATTATGTTTTAAAAAAAATATATTAAAATAAATAATATTAAATAATTAGGAAACATAAATGTCAATGATAACTATACCCCAGAAAGTACTTATATATAAACAATCTCGGATAAAAATGCGATTGTAAAATTATCCCTTACCTACTGTCTGATAAGCTTAATATGTATCTGAACCACCTGTATAATGAATTAAATAATTATAATGATTTATTATATAATTATAATTATTTTTATGATGGTCGTATTGTCATCAGTTTGTTAGTAACATCTCATTGTTACTCGTTATTTGGGTATTACCAACTTTAAGATCTTATGTATGTTTTTTCGGATAAGTTATTGATCCTTTTTAGGTTATAGTTATATAATTTAAAAAATGGTATTACTATAATATATATCATATTTATTCATTAAATTCATTTATATAATCATGGTTTAATGAATATTATGTAGAATGGATCAAATCGCACCGTGGAGAGGGTAAGCCGTACGTACGAACGAGTGACGACATCATTCCCATAATTGTTGAATGGTATTAAAGTGGATGGTTTATAGTATCTCCAAATTAGAGTAATGTTATATTAGTCATATATATTTTTTATTTTTATGATTATAACCATCCAAGTAACGTGTTGGTGAAAAATAGATTACCCCATGGCGTGAAGATGGTAAGCCATATGTACGCACCCGCGGTGATTTCAATTTTCACAGGACAGGTTGAAGTAGAAATAGGGTTGTTTCATATTTATAAGAACATATAAATACATATGTGAAACTGATTTTATTAATTTATAATGAAAAAACTAATTAATATGGAGTATAAGAAGACTGATATTTGAAATAATCAGTTGAAGATATTACCTCTTCCTCAACGTGCTTCCTTTAAGTTTTCTCATAGAGCACTTGATATGGTCTTTTGAGAGGAACAAACCCACTAAAAAGTAAATAAGGAAGTTTATAAGATAAATGGGCAGGGGTTTGATGAGTTTTAAGGCTAAAAATGGAGTGAAGAGGATAGGGAGTATGTTCCCTTTTATAAGAGAGGAGATATGCACTTTCAGAAACTATCAAAATATTAATTTATTATAATTCCCGTTTCATTTTAAAATGTTCCAAAAGATATCTAGTTCAAAGATAACAAGATTTTTGTTCGAATAACCATCATCCAATAAATTTTAGCCTTGTTTTGAATATATTTATTATCCATACCTTTTTTTTTAACCCTTAATTTTCCCTTTTTTATCCTTGTGTGATATCATGTTATTTACCCATTGTGGGTTGATGTAACTATCATATCAAGTCAAAAGACCAAAAAAAAGTTATTTATTAAATATGTGGACATATAATATCTATTTGGATGATTAATAGATATTTATTATTTTAATATCATTTATTAAACTATTTTATATTTTCTATTTTGAATTATGTCAATTTTGGACACTATTCATTCTTGAATTTTTTAAAACAAAATCATTACAACCTGATTCCTTCAAAACAAATGAATTAAATCATAACTAATATGTAAATTTCATACAAAAAATTCATGGATGGATTAAAAATTTCAAAAATAAATTTATTTTAATATTTATAAATTCTTTCATTTGAATCTTTCATTAATGAGGTAATCACTAAATCATAATTCTGTCATAAATAAATATATTTCTATAAAGTCTAAAAATTATAAATAAACTACCATGATGTATGAAATATTTATATATTTATAATTACTATTTATAGTTTTAGAGATCATTTATAGATCCCTATATTAAAATCTATTTAGTAAAAGTTATTTTTTAATGTTATATTTATTTTTACATTAAATAAATTCTTATGAAATGACTATTTCACATCCAAGTGAATCCATGTGGTTTCAAAATCGACCTAAGGATGACCATGGTCAGAAATATCTAATACTAAAATATTATACACATTTTATGATTGTTTTATACAATTAAATTATTATTTTTAACACTTATTTACCATATTTATCCTTTAACCATGTTAAATAAAAATAATTACTAAAGTTACTATTCATAATGTCCAAAAATAAAATATACCCACTAAAAAAATTTGAACCATATGATTCCAAATATGGAATCCATTTTTCCAATTTCAAAACACAATAGTTGAAGTAATTAATTAAAAATTAATCTTGTTGTTGAAATGAGAAAATGAGTATTATAGGGTAAAACATTGCAAAAGATTGAAATGTTTTTACCTATGAATTCAATGTAAAATTTATTCTATTTACATAAATTATATCAAATGGTAAAATGTATTCTATTAGGACTTCAAAACCATTCAATATTATAATTTAATTATATAAATTATCCAGATGGAAAAAGTTGTTTTTAGTTAGAATATAGCGTATTTTTAATATTCATCAAAACATGAAAGTTATCAGAAATTTATCAAAACTTTATCCAAATTAAATTATTATATTCCAATTTAAAATATAATGTTTATGTTTTCATATATATATATTATTAATGTATAAAATTTTTAATTTATAACGGGTTCTCCATTTAATGGCATAGAAATTAAAAAAATGTTCTTATACCTAAAATAGGGTTTTATTCATACCATATTTCCAAAATATGCATTGGATGAATATAAAAAATACTTTATTAAGTATATAACAATTATAGATCTAATTAAGTCCATTACAAAAATTAATTTATACAAAATGAAAATATCTAATTCAATTATATTTTTTAAAAATTATTAATAGCCAATGAATTCATAATTTATTTTCATAATTTAGTTATAATTATTTCCGCTAAGATAACACCTAGTATATAATGTTAATTTTATATTAAGGGCATCTTAGGGCTCATTTAAACTCTCTATTGCATAAAAAGTAAGTTACTGAATAATAAAAATTATTTAAAGAAAATATTTCATAAAAACATATGGGTGTTATAGAAACTCATGTTCAACCTCAATTAAGAAATGGATTCCTTCGGTAAAGGTTTTGAGACAATGATGGAAACTTGATCCAATGTTAGAACATACTCTTAATTCAATTCATTATTATCCATATACTATTTAAAAAAATGATATTTGATATCAATAAGTTTTGGATGGGAATGTTTAACTGGATTCAAAATGAGATTGACAATACTTTGATGATCATAACTAAAGAGAAGGGGTAACTTCACTTAAATATATATGAATTTTAATTGACTTTTAATCCACATAAGTTGAGTTATTGATTGAGTATCATCCACGTACTCAACATCAACCATACTAGGAGTAACTGAATTTAGATTATTTGAAATCAAACTAACAAAATTCTTTCCGAGAAAGAATACTCCAGCAGATATGGATCTTCTATCATCAGCATTTCCTACCCAATCTATATATGAATACCCAATGAAATCAATTATTTCTGAGATTTCAAACCTTATTCCTACATCTATTGTCCCTTTTATGTATTTGGTAATTATTTTTTTAGAAATTAAATATGATTATTTTGGGGAAACCTGAAATATTTCACATAAGGTAATAATATAAAAATTTTTGGGTCTTGAGGTAGTCAAAAACAATAAACATCCTACCAACATCTGAAATTATTTATGATCAACTTATTTTCATTTACCATATTTTTTCAACATTGTTCCAACTGAAATTAGTGTGGAAATAGGTTTTTATTTTTCCATGTAAATCTATTCAAAAGATATTTAGCTCAATTTTCTGAAGAAAAAAAATTATTTATTATATCATAGAATTTATAACCAAAGAAAGTATTTCATTTACCCCAATATGGATATTTCAAAAACCTTTTTAGTCTCTTTAGAAAATATTTCACAACTTCTTTCATCATTCCTAGCAAAGATAATGTCATCAACTTAAAAAATTACTATGAAGAAATACTCTTTAATTTCTAGGACATAAATCAAAATATCAACTCTTCCTTTCTTGAAAATTATCTTTGTAAGAAAGAATCATATTTGTTATAAAATAGTCTCAAATATTGTCCTAGCCCATTCAGTTCGTTCCTCAATATACACACATAAAATTCATCTTTCCCAAAAATAATTCCACAATGTTGTTCAATGTAAACTTCTTCATCATGATAATTATTTGATAATGTTGATTTAACATCCATTTGAAATATCATGTAACCACATTGTGAAGATATTGCAATAAAATTATGATTGTTTCTTATCCTGACACTAGAGAAGAGGTTTCATCGAATTCAATACCTTCGGTTTTGGAGTACCATATACACACTATTCTTTTTTTCATATCACTTCACCTTATTCATTTAACTTAGTTTTAAAGACCCACTTTGTTCCAATAATGTTTTTATGGCTTGGGTATGAGTTACCATGTATCATTATTTTCAATTTGATCCAATTTTTTATTCATGGACTTAACCCATTTTGTATGCTCAAAATATTCTTTCACATAATTTGGATCCACTTTTGAATGTGAATAATTATGTTCAAGCGAATTTGTTGTTCTTATTATTTAGAAATTCTAATGTTGATCCCCAATGATATTTGTATATTCAACTTGGTTCCTCAGCCTAGAATGAGATTTTTGAGTATATTATTTATCAATAAAAATAGATAAAAATGATTCTTCTTTTTGGTGAGGATTAAAATTGTCCATAGACTTACTAGAATTTTTTTCAAATACTTCCTTATCCTGCTAAACTTCCTTGTCTTCCCAAACACACTTGTCTTCCACAGATCTTTCAATTAATTTCATATCAAATGAATCCATAATTATTCATGTTTATTTTTTTGACACATCTATATCCTCTTCCTTCCAGATCCTAGCTATGAAAAATACAACATTCACCTTTCTATTCAAAATTTCCATAGTGCTTACCTTTTTTGTTTACAATACATAGAATCTAAAAAATCATTAAGTGTATCAAAATTTATAATGACTCGGCAATTCTAATTGTCATGAGAGTACAACATGTCATTACTAGGCCTTAAGATACATCCCCAAGACACCAATGACTATCAATAAATTCCATAGGGTTTCAAATATATGTTGGGGGATGATTTACCCATTAATAAATAAACCCATAAACCATCCATAACGAAATATTCACTATATTATGCATGAACAAAAGAAAAAATAAACTCATGCATTACCAAAAGAGAACTACATTGTTCCACAAATCACTACATAACCAAAAAAAATTAGAGTACCAAGAGGAAGACTAAACAAAAAACCCATCATAAGCCAAGACACACTCCACAACTCCACACCGAGCTCCATGCACCAAGCACCTCCACATCTCCCAAGAATCACCGCAAACCACTAGCAATGAGATGCCTTACCGCCTCATGTGTCCCAAAATTCGACATCTACAAAGGAACCAACGTGCCAAAGCATGGGTGAGTATAAAACTCAGTAGGTTTTCCCTGATGACTTCTCTACTCATGCCGCTATGATATAAGAGTTTAAACCATTTATATAAAGACAGTTTATATAAAACATTTTCTCAAAAGAAGTTTATAACTAAATATAAACAAGTTTCCAGAACCATTCTTAACCAAAAGCATCCAAGATCAATTGAAACCAATTTTTCAACAAGTTATTTTTCTAGAAAAATAACTAATAAATCTTTAGAACCATTCCACAAAATCCCTTTTTGGCATTCCCAACCATTTCACAATCCCATGTAACCAACCATGCATGCTACCTGGAAGACGGGAGAAGCCCTGACCATTATCTATCCCAACCATGATGGGGGAGACCTATTACCCTTATCCAACCCAAATGCACATGAATAATAGAAGGGGGAGAGTCATAACCCTTATCCATCCCATCACTGATGGTAGAGACTCCTAACCCTTATCCGTCCTGAATGCGATATGAATGTTTCACGGGGAAGAGCCCTAACCCTTTTCCATCCCAACATTGATGGGGGGGGAGACTCTTAACCCTTATCCGCCCCAAATGGAATATGAACACACACCACATCTTCCCATAAATCACGCCAATCCACCCTTCCAATAAAAAACATTTTTTTATTGAAAACCATTTTCAACAAAACCATTTCAATGCCAAACCATTTCAATTCCAAACCATTTCAATAAAACTCTATTTTTATTGAAAACCAATTCAATAAAAGTCATTTAAATATCCAAAAATTTCAATAAAACTCCCTTTTTATTGAAAACCAATTTTTCATCAAACCATTTACACTTTCACCAAATCCATAATTTAAAATCAACATTTTAAATTCAAAAAGCCAAATCACTATGCACAACAATTCACCATGAATTCACAATTACATTAAAACTATAATTCATCACTAAAGAAGATTTATTCAATGATTTTCGCAATCAAAACCATTAAAATAAATCAACTTGAAACTAAGACAATCAATTATAACAAGAGGAGTCGAGTGTGAAGCCACCTACCTCAATGGATTTGACGAAACCCACAATGGTTGAAGAACGGTCATGAAAATCGGGCCGATTCTCCAAAAAACCCGCCTTGGATCACTTCTCCTAGAAAGATCAAGACCCAATCTCATCATATTTGTAATCCACACACTTATATCTACACATAATGGGCGTTGATATAAGAAACTGGGAGAAAAGGATAATTAGATCTAATTAGATCTATCAAACCGATCTAGAATGATGACGAACGAACACATACCTCAAGAATCTGGCTTCGGTTCGCCAAGAGAAGCCTTTGGATCACCTCTAGAAAAATGGTAGAACCCTCTTTTACATTAGGAGAACCAAAATCCAGTGTTAGGGCTGCATAAGAGAAAAAATGAGCTACATAGAGGCAAAAACACATGATATCCACCTTTATAGGATCTCGTTTATGTGGACACACGGTTAGTTCCCACAGTTTGACAAACTATGCGCTAACCGTGTGTTAGCTACTTCCTCAACCTCCCTTCTCAAATATTTTGGCTCCACGGTTAGACAAAATTCGCACCGCTCATGCGGAAGCCACTTCCTCCAAAACTCATTGCGCACGGTTTGATCACACATTTTGGACAAACCGTGTGCCGCCCGTGTGACTTCCCATTTTCCTCAAAACATCATTCCACGTTCTCCTGACTCTCCTATTCAACACTCTTAACTTCAAAACCACAAAAAAATCAAGTAAGGGTTACATACCAGAAACCGAGGGTACTAAATTTCCCCCCCCCCCATTGGTCTTTCCATTCTCGGAAAGTAAAAAACCATCACCCAGCTAAAAGAGTTCTTTCCATTTCACTTTCATTTCCTTTTCACGTTCCCAAGTGCTTTCTTGAATCTGACTGTGCTGCCCTAAAACCTGCACTAAACTGACGCTTTTTCCATGCAAGAAATTCTCTTTCCTATCCACAATCTGTACCGGGATATGTATCAACGAAGAATCCGGCTCTAGATCAACATGATCCCATCTGATCACATGGTTAGGATCAGGCTGATACATTTTTAGCTGAGATACATGGAACACATTATGCATCGAACTAAAACATGGTGGTAATGCCAACCGATATTCCACCTATCCCACCCATTCCATTATCTCAAAAGGGCCAATTTATCTAGGAGATAACTTTCCTTGCTTGCCGAAACGACGATGTCCATGTCATGGATAGATCCTCAAAGAAGAAATGATCACCCTCAACAAATGTCACCGGTCTTCGACGGTGATCTGCATAAGATTTTTGAGGACACTGAGCCATATAAATTGTCTTTCTAATCAACTGAATCTTCTCCGTTGTCTCATTGACAAGGCTTGGCCTGACTAGTGAAGTGTCACCAGTTTCCACCCAACATAGTGGATAATGACCAGGAAGCCCATACAATGCTTCAAATAGTGACATGCGTATAGAGGCTTGATAGTTATTATTAAATGAGAACTCCACTAATGGTACATTCTCCTCCCAGGAGCCACCAAAATCCATTACACAAGCCCGCAACATATCTTTCAAAGTTTTTATCATCCACTTGTATTTCCCATTCTTCTGAGGATGATACGCCATGCTCATAGTCAACTGAGTCCCAAGGGATTACGGTAATGATTTCCAGAGATGAGATGTGAACCTCAGATCTCTATCTGAGACTATAGACACCAGTACACCATGCCTCTTTACCACTTCTCATATATATATTTTTGAAAGATCTTCCACTATATGGGTTTCACGAATAGGGATGAAATGGGCCGACGTAGTTAGACGATCCACTATCACCCAAATGGAACCATGTTTTCGGACCATTATTGGAAGACTTGTAGAAAAATCCATTGCTAACTGATCCCATTCCACACTGGGATAGGTAAATATTGTAACGTACCATCTAGTCTCTAATGGTATAATTTAACCAGCTTACAAGTTAAGCACTGTGAGACGAACTCGACCACCTTCATTTTCATGCCACTCCACCAAAACTGTGCCTTCAATGCCTTATTCACATTCTGTGTACCTGGGTGTACAACCCTTCTTGAATGGTGGTAAACATGAAGGATTTTTTCCTGAATATCCTTAGGTACAATCATCATATCTCTGAAACACAAAACTAAACCCCTATTAAGTTTATAGCCATCAATGGTCACCCCACCATTGAGTTTTGAACTTACAACCTGACATTAGGCATCAGATGTTTGTGCTTCTTTGATCATATTTACTATATCAGGAACAAGTTAACTGAAAACAAAATAGAAACATCACCTTGGTCTTCACATTCCACAAGCATGTCGGCTAAGACCGACATATACTACTTTTCATTTGAAGCTTCATTCACCAACTGAGCATATGAATTTATACTCGATGCATCCGCCGCCGAATTTTGTTTTCCTGGTGTGTACCTCAAGTCAAAGTCAAACATCTGGAGATTCTCCATCCATCTCCTTTGCCTCAGATTCAAATATCGCTATGATAAATCGTGTTTCATGCTTTTGTGATCCAAAAACAGAGTGAATTTCTCACCAATGAGATAATATATCCATGTTTTCAAAGAATGGATGACATTGGCTAAATCCATATCATGTGTTGTGTAATGTTTCTCATGAACACTCTACTAGATTGAGCCATAAGCAACCACATGGTCTCATTGCATGAGAACACAACTGAACCCTGTTCTCGAAGCATCATAATAAACAACATACCACTATCCTCCTTCAGGAAAGATCAAGATAGGTGCTGATGTAAGGTGAACATTCAATTCCTGGAAAGACTTCTGACATTATTCTTTCGATTGGAATGGATATTTCTTCTTTGTTAGAGTTTTCATTGGTGATTCTAGTGATGAGAAATCATGTAAAAAGCTTCGGTAGTAACCAGCTAGACTAAGAAAACTTCATATCTTGAAAAACTTATTCGGTGGTTGTCAAGAGATAACAACTTCTATCTTTTTAGGATCAATAGAAACGCCATTCTTATAAATGACATGGCCAAGGAAACGTACTTCCTGTATCCAAAAATCACACTTTGATAATTTGGCATAGAAATGATGATTGCTCAATATTTGTATCACTCTTTACAGGTGCTCCTCCTGATCATCCTTTGCCTTTGGATACACCAAGATATCATCCACAAACACCACAAAAAAGTAATCCAGATATCTCTGAAATATTTGATTCATCAAAGCCGTGAATACCGCTGGTGCATTTGTTAGGCCAAAAGTCATGACTACATATTCGTAGTGGCCATATATACTTCTGAAATATTTCTTTGGAATATCCTCCTTCTAAACTTGCAATTGCTGATATCTTGATCGCAAGTTATTCTTGGAGAACCACTGATATTCCTTTAATAGATCGAACAGATTATCAATGCGTGGATGTGGATATCTATTCCCTATCGTAACTTGGTTAAGCTTATGATAATCCATACACAGCCTAAAAGTTCCATCTACCTTTTTCGTGAAAAAAACCGTTGTTGCCCACAGAGATGTACTTGGTCGAATAAAACCCCTTATTTCTAGCTCCTCTAACTACACTTTCAATTCCCATAAATATGATGGTGCCATACTATAAGATAGAACGAGAATAGGACTAGTCCCTGAAAAGATAACAATCATAAAATCCACTTCCCTTAGAGGTAGTAACCATGAGAAGTTATTGGGAAAGGCATCTGGAAATTGATCCACAACAGTAGGAAAACTATTTTCCTCAATCTCTTCCATTGATGCCAAAGTCAACACTGCCATTTGATAAGTGATCGTTCCCACCGTTGGTTCCAACAATCACTTTGCTACATTCATTACCATCCTCTCTCCTCTGAGGAGATGGTCGATGCCGTTCTTAGTTGTGAATCTAACCATTCTCCTATAACAGATGATGTGAGCCTTAAACATTGTCAACCAATCCATACCTAGGATTACGTCATAGAAATCATGTCCAACATCGAAAATTCCCATTTTAACTCAGCTCCATCAAAATTTATAGCACATGCTCTACATACAATGGTCTTACATACTCTGAACCAGCTCTTGGTTCACACGTGGTTCTGGTACAACCATATTCTCTGCGGCCTCTTCGGTTTGGTTCCGACAACGCCTACAGGGTCCCATTTTCTAAACCAACAACGACCTCTATCAAACTCACTCTCTAGCAACTGATGGCTTAGCATTTTAAATTCTATCACATGATCTATGAAAACATTGTTTTCAAGAAAATCTTTTTACCATGTTCAACCATTTTTTAAAACATTATACCTGCTTTTTTAAAATCATACCATTTTCAAAACACCGAATATCATCTTTTCAAAATCATTCATTTGAAAACAAGTTTAAAATTTCCAGAAATCATGCTTTTACATCAAATCATAATCCATTTCTCAAAATGATATATGCACACCTAGTGGGAAGTCATTCCTCTAATGAATGTCATTATCATCTCATTGGCTAAACCCATGACAATGAGATTTGTTATCCTATAAGTGTCTCAAAAACACTTATGTACCCAACTCCCTGGTAACTTGAAGTTCATCATAAAATGGTTTGCTACGTCTTTTTATGATCTAATTTCCATGTTCTGACAATCCTACTACTTCCTATGATGACCACCCAAGGAATAGACATGTAATAATTCAACGCCAAGGCCAACAAAACGAAGTGACTACTTGTTCCACAAAGAAAGAAACAAGCTGATAGCATTTATACTCCAAGGACTGAACAAATAGATACCATTTTTAATGACCCACCAATTCTCATTGGCTTGAGAGTAAAACGTGTCCTTACTAGGACTTAAGTGACATCCCCAATATTCCAAATGATGGAAATAAATTCTGAAGGGTTTCAAATATAAGTCAGGGGATGATTGACCCATTAAGAAATAAACCCATAAACTAACAATAACCAAACATTCACTATATGTTGCAAGAAAAAAAGAAACAACAAACTCAGGGATTACCAAAAGAGAACTAAACTGTTCCACAAATCCCTACATAACCAACCCAAAATCTGAGTACCAAGTGGAAGACTAAACAAAAGACCCAACACAAGCCAAGACATAGTCCACGACTCCACACTGAGCTCCATGCACCTGGCACCACCACAACTCCCAAGCATCACCCCAAACCACTAGCAATTAGATACCTCTACATGTGTATCAGAATATGACATCTGGAAAAGCACCAACGTCCCAATGAAGGGGTGAGTATAAAACTCAGTAGGTTTCCCCGATGAATTCCTTACTCATGCCGCTAGGATAGAAGAGTTAGAAACATTTATATAAAAACCATTATATATATTTTTTTCTCAAAATTAGTTTATAAATAAATATAAACATGTTTTCAAAACAATTCTTAACCAAATGAATCCAAGACAAATTGAAACCAATTTTCAAACAAGTCGTTTTTATAGAAAAATAACGAATCAATCTTTAGAACCATTCCATAAAATCCTTTTTTGGAATACCCAACCATTTCACAATCCCATGCAACCAACCATGCATGCAACCTGGAAGAGGGGAGAAGCCCTAACCCTTATCCATCCAAACTATGATGGGGGAGTCTTCTTACCCTTATCCAACCCAAATGCACATGAATGCTTGACGGGGGAGAGCCCTAACCCTTATCCATCCCAACACTGATGGAAAAGACTCCTAACTCTTATTTGTCCTGAATGCGATATGAATGTTTGACGGGGGAGAGCCCTAACCCTTATCTATCCAAACACTGATGGGGGATACACCTAACCCTTATCCTTCACGAATGCAATCTGAACACACACCACATCTACCCATCAATCACGCCAAAACAACCTTTCAATAAAATACATTTTTATTGAAAACCATTTCAATCAAAACCATTTCAAAGAAAAACCATTTCAATTCCCAACCATTTCAATAATACTCAATTTTTTTTGAATACCAATTCTGTTGACCTCAACTGTTTTGATAATCCCAATTGTTCTTTCACATACCTTGCTAATCCCAATTAATGTTTATCTATATTCTAATTAGCTCAATCTATGAAATTATATCTGATAATAATATTAAAATAATCCGTGAAATATGTTAATCAATGTTTATCATTTTTTATATATGTTTCGAAGTAATTATAATGCAATCGGATATTTTTTGCATGAAACAAATAAGTGTTAGTCACTGATCTGTGCATAGATTCTGACACTTAGTCTACCGATAGACATAGTCTTCTGATAGACAGAGTCACCGATAAGCTATGTTCACTGATACGCAGAGCTACCGATATGTACAAGTCCACCGGTAAGCATAGAACAAGGTCACCAACAGATAGACCTACTGATAGACCAAGAGCTACCGATTTACAGAGTCACTGATACATAGAGCTACCGATAGACCAAGAGTTATTGTTATATAGAGTCACCGATATATAATGAAGCTACCGATACAAACCAGAGCTACTCATAGACCAAGAGCTACCTATAGAATGAAGTCATTGGTATATAAAGACATCAATACAAAATGTTACTGATATAGAG
Organism: Viscum album; assembly: GCA_963277665.1. Lineage (NCBI taxonomy): Eukaryota > Viridiplantae > Streptophyta > Magnoliopsida > Santalales > Viscaceae > Viscum > Viscum album. The sequence goes on along the minus strand of OY728143.1, from coordinate 1,977,228,417 downwards.
TAAGAGCTACCGATATCAGGAGCTATCGATACAATTTCAAAGAGCTACCGATAGAAGTTCACTGCTACACAAAGTCCACCGTACACATCTGCCAACAGAAGGCTACTAATGATTGACCAACAAGTCAAACTCTATACTTTCAATATTATTTATTTATTTTGATGAAGGTCAAATTTGATGTTTTAATGCAGTTAATGATATTTAATGATTTCTGTTTCCATGTCAGGGAACCGTACCTAGTACCCATGAAAACGGTAATCATTCCCATTTTCCAGAGCTGAAAGCTATAAATGGGAAGATAAAGACCTAGCCAGAAAGAAGTGAACATGAGGTGTGCATACAGAGCGAATTAAGGAACTAAGAAGGCACATCAAGGGTGAAAAAGACAAGGTCTCAACATCATTGAAACATGGGGCATTCACATAAGACTACATCCATACTCCAAGAACACTGGACATACACGAAGAAATCAATTTATAAAGGAGAACATAAGCTACATATTTGTCAAGAAGTGCTGGTAAGATGAACCTCGAACCAAGGAAGAAAACGACAGTCTATTTTTCAGACAAAAACCAGAGATGGACTGAAAAGCATTTCTGACCAATCAAACGCGTCCAGAGCAGCACTACCAATCACTAATTCTTATCTAAACTCATTTACACTTACTTTAGTGATTCTTTCATTTAAATTTCAAGAAGTGTATGTACCCTATTTATTTTACACACACACTATCTCTTGAGCAAAGCTAGAGGATTCGTAAATCCTCATTCAAACTCCATAAATCCTAGTATATCACTGTGGATAGTGGTATAGGTTGAGTAAGCCCTGGACAGCTGTGAGCTGTTGTTTGTTTTACCACGTAGAAATGTGGAAGACGTCTTATGACCTGGACAGTTTTTGAACCATTGTTTACCCCGATCCAGGGTGTGGATCAATTTATAAATTTTTTTAGAGGACTATGTATCATCTTGAGACTGAACCTCTTTGTTACAGATGCTATGCATTTTTGTTTAAGTCATAAGTATACTATATATATTTCATATTCCGCTACTAATAACTTTGAAATATGTTTTCTTTTATTTCTACTTTGATAGTTAAATTAGAAAGTGTTTATACTTATTGTAAACTAGTATGTTAGTTTCAAAAGTCAATTTAATCTTCAGATAAAATTAACTGATAGATAATCAATTTTTGAGAAACTAATTGAACATTTACACTCTATATAAATTCACTAAAGTTTATTTTTGTTTTGGAATACGGCTATTTTAAGAGAAATATTTTTAAATTTTTTTTTAATTGGAACTCAATTCATCCCCCCCCCCCTCTTGAGTGTCCACTCCGACCAACATTTGGTATGAGAGGTTGTTTTTATTAATACAAGTTTTCAAAACAGTGTTTTTTTCAACGATAATTTTAATTGCATCTTTAAAGATCTTAAATTTCTGTTAGTTCTAAATTTTATCCCCTTAATATATTTTCTAAAATCTTGTTATGGATAATAGACTAGAAGGTGTTACTATTAACTGGCCATCTTAATTAATGGCAAAAACAATGCCCAATGGAAACATAAGTTGAAAATTCATTTGGAATGTATGAGTTTTGATATTTGGAAAGCTATAGAGTCTCAATATAAAATTCCAGAATCTGAAAGAACAAATTGGGATGAACCAATAAATACTGCTTACAATAATAATTGTAAAGCTATGAATTCCCTGTATTGTGCATTAGTAGATGAAGAGTTTAATAGAATTTCTACTTGCAAAAATGCTTATGAAATTTGGGACACTTTGGCTATTTTCCATGAAATAACTACCAATGTTAAAGAAACGAGGCTGAATACTTATACTATTAAATATGATAATTTAAAGATGAGACATGATGAACCAATTTATGACATGTATCTCAGGTTCAATGAGATTGTCAATACTATGAGCTCTCTTGGAAAGGTTGTTCCAGCGAAGGAAAAATTATGAGGATATTAAAATTTCTACTAGAAATATAAAGAGGCACATATGTTTCCATTATAAAATCGTGTGACATCATCACACTCCCTTTTAAAAACTTAATAGGTAAGATTATGATGTATGAGGGAGAACGTAAAGTGAAAAAAGTAGAATATGATGAACCCAAGAGAAAATCATGGCATTCAAGTCTACTGCTTCAAAGAGAACTGAAAAGGAGAAAATGAATGTACCTACTGAAACTTCAACCAGTGAAGATTCGGATTCAGACAGTGATTTTGTGATGGCTCAAATTTTCAAGAGATTTATGAAGTTCTACAGGAAGAAGAAATTATTCATAAAATCTAATTAAAAATGAAATTATGACAACAAAGGACATTGGAAGAAGGATTGGAAGAAAACTGATAAAGAAAATTATATAGTCTGCTATGAATGCAATAGGAAAGGACACATAATAGCTGACTGTCCAAAATTAAAATTCAAAAAGAAATATGATTTTAAGGACAAGAAGTATAATAATTCCAAGAAAGATACTTGGAGTGCTTTGGAGGACAACACAAGTGAATCTGATGTTTCTGATTCCGAAAAGAATCGTCCCAACGTTTGTTTCCTGACCAACACATCTGAGGTAACATTAGATACTCCCATTTTAAATTCCAATTCTTCTAGAGATGATGTAGAATCTGATTATGATTATAAAGATATGTCTAAAGATGAATTGTTTGAATATTGTATCATGCTGGAAGAAACATGTAATGATCTTAAGTACAAATATAAGTCACTAAATAAACAATATTCTCTCACTGTCAATGTTAAATCTTCCTTTGATATATAAAAGGAAAAGAATTCTCAACTATTGAAGGAAAATACTGAACTAGAAATTTCTAATGGAAAACTTAGAAAGAACTCAGAAAAGTTCACAAATGGAAAAGATACACTTACTCAAATTTTAGGTAAACAATATGCACCAACGAACACTACTGGTTTTGGATACCAACCTGGATATAGACAGTTTACCAAAAATGTATTTATTCATAAATCTGGAAAAAATTCTTCTTGTTCCAGTTTTGGAAATTTGTATGCTTCAACTAGTTATCCATATGGTTATAGATAGAATAATGTTTATATTTCAAAAAATGTTAATTCTGTAAATTATATGAGACCCATAAGACAAATCTGGGTACCTAATTCTTTTATTTCTAACCTTTCTAGACCCATGAAGATCTAGGTACAAAAATTATTTTCTATTTAAACCAGTTTTGATGGAAATCTATTTGAAGAGTTCTCACAAAATGGTATACTACTTGGACAATGGATATTCAAGGCACATGTATGGATATTATTCATTATTTAAAAGCTTAATAATGGTTGATGGAGTCTATTCCACCGTTGGTGATAATTCTAAAGGAAAAATCATCGGACTAGGCCAGATTGGTAACATTAATTCAGTTTTGAATTCTAAAGTTTTATTTGTTGATGGACTTAAATACAATATGTTAATCATTTCTCAGTTATGTGATGATGGATTTAATGTTAAGTTTGAAAATTATTCTTGTAATGTTTTTATCTCTAAAAATGATTCAGTATTTTCTGCTTTAAGAAATGAAAATGTTTATGCTGTTGATTTAAATTATTTAGCCAAACAAAATGTTACTAGATTAAATGCATTTAATAAAGAGTCTTGGCTTTGGCACAAAAGATTAGGATACTAAAATATACATTGACTTAGAAAATTGACTAAGAAGAACTTAGTTAGAGACCAACCTAAACTTGAATTCTCATGTGACAAAGTTTGTAATCCCTGTCGAAACGGAAAGCAACATAAAGTTTCTTTTAAATCAAAGAAAGAAGTCTCAACTTCTCAACCTCTTGAGTTGGTTCACATGGACTTGTTTGGACCTTCTAGAGTTTCAAGTTTAAATGGGAGGCACTATGTCTATGTATTAGTAGATGACTTTTCTAGATATACTAGGGTATACTTATTAGCTCACAAAAGTGAAGCTTGTTCATACTTTGTTAAATACTCCAAGTCTATAGAAAACCTTAGTGAACATAAGATTAAGACCATGATAAGTGATCATGGCCGTGATTTTGAAAATCAAGAGTTGAATCTTATTTCTCACACAATGGCTATAGTCATAACTTTTCTACCCCTAGGACCACTCAACAGAATGGAGTAGTAGGAAGAGAAACAGAACCCTTCAATAAATTGCAAGAACCAAGCTTAATGAGTATGACTTGCCTATTTATTTTTGGGTTGAAGCTGTGAATACAGCTTCTTATATTATCAATTGAGTCTTGATTAGACCTGTTCTAAAGAAGACCCAATATGATCATTGGAATAATAGAAATCCCAAATTCAGTTACATTATAGTCTTTGGCTGCAATGTTTTTATTCACAATACAAGGTATAATATTGACAATTTTTTTCTTCTAAAAGTGATAAGGGAATTTTTCATAGTTATTATTTAACTAGAAAATCCTATAGAGTATTTAACATAAGAACCAATAGTGTGGAAGAATCTGTTCACATCAAGTTCGATGAGTCTGATCCACATGAGCCTAAAACCTCTCTTGAAAATCATGAAGAAGATTGACTGTTCTGGACCTTAATGATAAAACTAAAGAACCTACTGTAAAAGACACCAGTTCTGGATATACACTAGAATCTACTGCTATAGAACCCGAATGTAGAGATGAACCTGAAATTTCTAGTCCTACCTTTACTAAATCGACTAGGATTCTAAAGAATTGTCATTTGGATGCTGTTGTTGGTAATATTGATTAAGGGACACAAACTAGAGCTTCTCTAAGAAACAAGGTTGAACATCAAGATTTTCATTCATAGATAAAACCTAAAAATGTCAATGATTCAATTAATGATGAATTTTGGGTAATGGATATGCAAGGAGAGTTAAATCAATTTGAAAGAAACAATGTCTGGGAGTTGGTTGACAGACCCAAGGACACTTTAACAATAGGCCCTAAACGGGTTTTAGAATCAAAGGTGATGAATTAGGAAATATAGTTAGAAACAAATCTTGGTTAGTTGCACTAGGATATAGTCAAGAGGAATGTATAGACTATGAAGAAACATTTTCCCCTGTACCTAGATTAGATGATATTAGAATTCTACTTGTGTATGCTGCTCATCTGATTTTCAAGTTATACCAAATGGATTTCAAAAGTAATTTTCTTAATGGTTTTATTGTTGAAGATGTTTTTGTGGAACAACCACCTAGATTTACTAATCCTCAATTTCCAAATCTAGTTTTAAACCTTCTAAAGCATTATATGTTTTTAAACAAGCTCCAAGAGCTTGGTATGATAGACTTAGTAATTCTAATATTTCAAAAAGTTTTACTAAAGGTATTTATGATCCAACTATTTTTATTAAAATAATTTCTAAAGATGTTTTAATAGTAAAAATATTTGTTGATGATAGTATTTTTGGATCTTCTAAACACTCCTAATGTACTGATTTTTCAAAGAGTATGCAAAATGAATTTGAAATGAGTTTAATGGAAGAACTCAATTATTTATTTGGATTTCAAGTTTTTCAAAATGAAAATGGTATTATTTTGAATCAAAGTAAATATACAAAGTATATTTTAAAACCTTTTGGTTTGGATATTATTAAGGAAAGTGATACTCCTATGAGTACAGTTAGTAAATTGGATGCAGATGAAGCTTGGAAACTAGTGGATCAAACCAATTACAGAGGTATGATTGGAAGCTTACTTTACCTTACTACTAGTCAACCAGATATTATGTTTAGTGTATGTATGTATGTTTGCAAGATTTCAAGCTAATCTAAAAGAATCTCATTTACATTCTGTTAAAAGAATTTTCAAGTATCTTAAACACATTGTAAACATAGGTTTGTTTTACCCAAAAGGGAAATCCTTTGAGTTAATGAGTTTTTCAGATGCTGACTTTATTGGTTTCAAGTTAGAATGAAAAAACACATCTGGAACATTTCATTTATTTGGAAAATCCTTAGTACCATGGGGTAGTAAAAAGCAGAATTCGGTAGCTTTGTCCAATGTCAAAGCAGAGTATATAACTGCTGGTAGTTGCTGTGCACAAATTCTATGGATGAAACACACTCTTTTGGACTATTGATATGATTTTAAGCATGTTTCTATCAACTGTGATAACACTAGTGCAATAAACATTTCAAAGAACCCTGTACCTCACTCTAGAACCAAACACATTGATGTAAGGAACCATTTCTTGAGAGATCATTACCAAAAGGGTGACATTAATCATGAATTTATAGGTACTGACCATCAATTATCTGACATTTTCACCAAACCTTTGAGCTCAAATAGGTTAAGTTACATTAGACATGAGTTTGGAATGTTCGCCCTTGATCGGTGAATACCTCACTGATGTCATACCTCACCAATGTAAATACCTCACCAATGTGATACCTCACCGATGTGATACCTCACTAATGTGATACCTCATCGATGTGATACCTCTCTGATGTGAATACCTCATCGATATGATACCTCACCTACGTGATACCTCACCGATGTGAATACCACACCGATGTGATACATCACCGATGAGAATACCTCACCGATGTGAATACCTCAATGATGTGATACCTCACTTATGTGAATACCTCATTAAGGTGAATACCACATCAATTGATACCTCACCAATTGATACCTCACCGATACGATACCTCACTGATGTGAAACCTCACTGATGGACCTCACTGATAAGAATTCTCACTGATAAACACTACCGATGAGTGTGCTGTTTTAATCTTATGTCTACCATCAGAATCAGAACTGTTTTTACTTTATTTCAATTTATTTATTTATTTTATTATTCATAAATGATAAAAACAATGTCCTAGATACTTCTTAGTCCACCAAGCCTCAAATCCTTTACCCTCAAACCTTAGCTCCCGAATCTCTTGAAAACCCTAAATCCCTCGACCTAGAGATTGAAAAAACTAAACTCCCTAACATCAGAGAAGACAATGATGAGGTGATTGAAAAGAAGAAAAAGTCCGAGCCAGAAGAAAGTGGTAGTGTTGGTAGATCTAGGTCGGGTAGGCGACCACTAAAGCCTCATTTTCATAATAGAGTTATTGTGATTGAAAAAGAGCAGTTCATGGAATGGTTGTTGCCTAGAAAATCGTTAGTGCTTGAAGTTCTAGAAGATAAAAGTGGTTAGATTTATTTTTGAACAACAATGGCCCCTAATATCTGAAGCTAGTGGAGCAATTTTATGAGTTTGTATGCTTTGAAAAATCTGAAAATGAAAATCGAGTGATTTCTTTTGTAAATAGAAAGGAGATGTCTTTTTCATCTGTTGAGTTTGTTAAATGCCTAAAGGTACTACATGAAGGTGAATCTGGATATGCCTTGAAATCCATACCACATACAAGTGATATATTCTATTATGAGACTGCCTTGGAGGATCTCAACGGTGATAGAAATCAATGACATGTAGTGGCTACTGAAATTGATGGAGAGAACATATTGTTGTTCAAATTTGTTCAGTATGTCTTTATACCATGGAGAGGGGACATTGAAAATTTAAGATATCAGGATATCTATCTTCTGTATCTCTTGAGACACTGTGTAAAAGTGAATCTGTGCATATTTCTAATGATTCAAATGAAATAAATGAAAAGGCCAAAATCAAAGACAAATTCCCTATTCTCTGCAAAGTCGATCTCAATGATGATCAAAGTGAAAGGGGTAGCTGAATCTCAAGATTAGACAATGGTAGTAAAGAATAATTTTTGTATCACAACCATAGTGTGAAAATACATGAAGATAAATTGGAACCCATATAGAGGAGAATGGGTTAATGATTACAAGAAAGTATATGATAAATTCAATCATGTGGATCATCCTTCAAGACCTATGGATGTGAAGGATCCATGTCTAGGACCTGATGAAGAAGAACCTGAGTATAGTGATGAGACAGAAGAAAAATTGACTTCTCTGGATGATGGAAGAGATCTGGACTTGCCTCCAAGTCATGTCGCCGAAATTGTATCTTCTAGAAAGGAATCCTTAGTAGAATAAGAGACTCATGTTGATGAAGATTACCAGCTAGTGCCTGGTCTTGAAGAAGATAATGAGAATGAATCTGAATCCTCTGAGTTTGTCTGCTTAAGTTGGAGTCCATTAATTGGAAGCTTAGTTGTGCCTACTAAGGATGTAGTAGGAGAAATGGAAGAAGATTTACCTCATTCAGAGGACCATCCTGTTGTTGCAGAGAATGAATTGATAGTGAAAGATTATTCTCAGGAAGAAAGACTTTCTGAGAATACTGTTGATGTACATGGGAATGCACCCATTGAGGGGGAGAATCAAATAATTATTGGAATTTTTTTAGTGGCTGTTAAGATTGAGGACTGGGAAGAAGACCCAAGTTTTGTGGTTTGTGGATTAGACTATCCTGATTTTGATAATGAGGAATCTATTAATAGACCAAAGATCATTGATGATGTTGAGAATGATTTGTTACCTGAAGATGTGGTCAGAATGCATGACCTGGATATTTTGACGAAAAATCATAAGGTTAGTTTTGTGGAAGAGACAAGGAAGATGGAAGTTTCACTGGTGTCATCAATCCAATCGATTATGGCTGAATCAGTGGTCATCATAGCTTCTGAAAGAGATCATGTTGTGATTGCTCTTGCTGATATGATCACTAGGGATGATCATGAATCTATAAATGATGAGTTGAAAGAGTTCTTTAGTGATTCTGTTGTTGAGTTGAAGCACTGCTCTGTTGAAGAGATGAGCAACATGAAAAAATCATTTGAACTCCCTCTTGGTTGTAATATGTCATCCTTTATGGAAGAAATAGTGGAAGAAGTTATATCTTACTAGACTCATGTATCTAGACAGGAAGCTGATGTTAAAGCACTAAATAAATCTGTTAACTCTTTAGAATCTTACATGAGTTCAAAATCTCTAGAAGATAAGGATTTACCCTATGTCAAAAGTGTTGTGAGCCAGATGGTATCTCTCTTTGATGGATTAAAAAACTCTATGAAAGAACATGTTAGCACCCAGGATTCCCAAGTGAAAAACCTTATTAGTGGGTTGACAAAAAATTTCATGGAAATAATAACATTCTCTATTGGTTCTGTTGCTTCTTGAACTTCAGTGGATTTGAATCAGATTCAAGATGTGATGAAGGAGGAGCTTCGTTCAGCATCAACCAGCAGCTCTGTGGACTCATCCGACCTGAGAAAAGTTGTGCTTTCTACTAGATATTCAGCTAGCGAAATAATGAAGATAGTTCAAGACTATATGAGAGAAGCTTCTGCCTCTCAGAATGAAGTGAAAGACAAGTTAGACTCCTGTTTACAAAAGGTTTACTCCAAGCATCAACTAAACAATCACTTCAATATTCTATTGGAAAACCTTAAGTTACCTCCTATCAATGAAGCCTTTAGAGAACAAGTCAGTAAACTAAGGGAATTTACTCCAGCCTTGGACAAATTCATGGGTAACATGGATGATTTTATATATTCTATGAATAGAGGAGGAGGAATAATTATATATTTCAGAAATATCTTGTTTCCTTTCCTTTATGTCGATGCTAGGCCAGTGATTGTACCTCCATCCTTACCTGCCTCTGCCTCTACTGCTTCTACTGTTCATATGACTCCTGCTGAAGCCATTCGAAGCTTTATACCTATGATCACTCAATGAACTCCTCAGTATAGGCCATGCACAATTTATGTGGCTCAGCCTCCTGTGATCATTTCTGGAATTCCTAAGCCTTCACCTTAATCCACCCAGTCTGAATCCTCCTCTGATCCAAACTACAAATCTCACATTGAGGATGTTGATTTAATAGCTATCTAAGATGTTTGATAGGAATCCATTGTATTTTTTATTTTTCTATATATCTTTTTGCAACATTTAATATAAGTGGCTTTATTTTCTTTCTCATTTTGTTCCTCTTCTATTTGTTGTTTTCCACTTTTTGATTATCACAAAGGGGGAGAAATATTTTCAATGTATCATAATGGGAGAACTATTCTCAATGGGTGATAAATAGTATCTAAGGAAGAGCTACCATGATTTTCCCCTCTGATATCATTGTATCTAATTCTAATTTAATTCTACCTCTGATACATTATGTTCTATAACATATTTTTTTCTCTGAGATAATTGCACCTAATGATATATCCTCTGATTCAATTACTCACTATTTTAAAACTATAATATCATAGGCTGTGATTATCAAAAAGGGGGAGATTGTTGACCTCACCTGTTTTGATAATCCCAACTGTGCTTTCACATACCTTGATAATCCCAATTAATGTCTATCTATATTATAATTCACTCAATATATGACATTATATCAGATAATAATATTAAAATAATAATTGAAATATGTTAATAAATGTTTATCATTGTTTATATAAGTTTTGAAGTAATTCTAATCCAATCGGATATGTTTTTCATAAAAAAATAAGTCTTAGTCACTAATCTGCGTATAGCTTCTGATACTTAGTCTACCAATAGACTTAGTCTACCGATAGGCAGAGGCCTAGATAAGCTATGGTCACTGATACGCAGAGCTTCCGATATGTACAAGTCCACTTGTAAGCATAGAACAAGGTCACCGACAGATAAAGCTACCGATAGACCAAGAGCTACCGATTTACATAGTCACCGATACATAGAGCTACCGATAGACCAAGAGCTACCGATATACATATTCATTGATACAGAACGAAGCTAATGATACAATCCAGAGCTACCGATAGACCAAGATCTACCGATAGAATGATGTCACCGGTATATAAAGATACCGATACAGAGTAAGAGCTATCGATATTACGATCTACCAATAAAAGTTCATAGAGATATCGATGGAAGGACACTACAACACAAATTACACCTTACACATCTACCAATAGAAGGCTGCGAATGATTGACCAACCAGTCAAACTCTATACTCTCAATAATATTTATTTATTTAGCTAACGGTTACATTTGATGTTTTTAATGTAGTTAATGTTATTTAATGATTTCTGTTGCCATGTAAGGGAACCGTACCTAGTACCCATGGAAAGGGTAATCATTCCCATTTTCCAAAGCTAAAATATATAAAAAGAAAGATAAATACCTAGCTTGAAGGAAGTGAACACGGGGTGTGCATACACAGAGAATCAAGAAACTATGAAGGCACCCGAAGGGTGAAAAATACAAGGGCTCAACATCATTGAAACCTGGTGCATTCACACAAGACTACATCGATACTTCAAGAACACTGGACATACATGAAGAAATCCATTTCTAAAAGAGAACACATGCTACATCATTGTCAATAAGTGATGATAAGCTAAACCTGGAACCAAGGACGAAAACAACACTCTGTTTTTCAGACAAAAACCAGAAAAGGACTCAGAAGCGTTATGACCAATCAAACGAGTCCAGAGCTGCACTTCCAATCACTAAAGCCTTTCTAAACATATTCACACTTACTTTAGTGATTCTTTGATTTACATTTCGAGCAGTGTGTGTACCCTGTTTATTTTACACACACACTGTCTTCTAAGCTATGCTGGAGGATTCTTAAATCCTCATTCAAACTCCATAACTCCTTGTATCCCATTGTGGATAGTGGTAGAGGTCGAGTATGCCCTGGATAGTTGTGAGTTGTTTTTTGTTTTCCCACGTAGAACTGTGGCAGAGGTCTTAAGACCTGGACAGTTTCTGAATTGTTCTTTACCCTGATCCAGGGTGTGGATCAATTTATAAATTTCATTGAGAGGACTAAGTCTCGGCTTGAGACAAAACCTTTTGGTTACATTTGTTGTGTATTTTAGTTTAAGTCGTAAGTATACTATATATATTTCATATTCCGATGCTAACTACATTGAAATATAATTTGTTATAAAGTTACTTTGATAGTTAAATTAGCAAGTGTTTATAATTATTGTAAACCAGTATGTTAGTTTCAAAAGTCAATTTAATCTTCAGATTTAATTAACTGAGACCTAATAAATCTTTGAGAACTAATTGAACATTTACACTCTTTATAAATTCACTACAGTTTAACTTTGTTTTTAAATAGGGGTATTTTAAGAGAAATATTTTTAACAAAAATTTTAATTAGAACTCAATTCACCCCCCTCTTGAGTGTCCACTCCGACCAACAAATTTAATCAAAGACATTTCAATCTCAACCCATTTCAATAAAACTCCCTTTTTATTGAAACCCCATTTTTTATCAAACTATTTACACTTTCATCATATTCATAATTTAAAATCAAAATATGAAATTAATGGCGCCAAATCCGATTGCACAAAAATTCACCAAGATTTCAAAATTACAGAAAAACCAAAAATCATCACTGAAGAAGATTTATTCCATGCTATTCACAATCAAACCCATTAAAATAAACTAATTTGAAACTAAGCCAATAAATTCTAACAGGAGAAGACGAGAGTGCAGCCACCTACCTCAATGGTTTTGATGAAAACCACAACCATCGAAGAAAACTCATGAAAATCGGGTCTATTCTACAATAAAATGCCATAGATCATGTATCCTAGAAAGATCAAGATTACATCTCATCATATGTGGAATCCACATACATAGATCTACACATAACGGGCGTTGATCGAAGAAACCGAGAGTAATGGAGAAGTAAATCTATGTAGATCTAACAAACTGATCAAGAATGAAGAAGAAAGATCACATACCTCAAGAATCCGGCTTCTATTCGCCATGAGAAGCCTTCGGATCGCCTCTGGAATGATGGGAGAACCCTCTTTGACCTTAGGATAACCAAAATCCCGAGTTAGGGCCGCTTTAGAGGAAAAAAGATCAATAAAGAGTAAAAAAATGTGTGTAATGCACCTTTATATGATCTCCTTTAAGTGGATGCACGGTTTGAAAACCCGTGCGCTAACCGTGCATTAGATACTACCTCTACTTCCCTTCTCGCACAGTTTGGACGCACGATTAGACAAATAGTGCACCGCCTATGTGGAAGCCACTGCCTCCAAGACCCTATGCACACAGTTTGAACGCACGGTTTAGAAAACCTGTGTGTCGCCCGTGCGACATCCAATTTTCCTCAAAACATCATTCAAAGTTCACTCAACTCTCCAATTTTACAATATTAACATCAAAACCATGAAAATCATCAAGTAATGGTTACATACCAAAAAATCGGGGGTTCAACAAAACTGGTTTTTTCCATAAAAAAATTCTACATATTTAAAACTGTTCTTTTCCTATATAAACATTGTTTTGGAATATTAAAATCATTACTCATGGCTTCCCTCTAGTAGAAATGAGAAATTCAGTGTTCAAGTAACACTATTCTTCCCATTTTGACCAAAATTATATTATTCCATTCAAAAATCCCATTTTTTGGAAGAGTGTATGGAAGACTATGAGAGAAAATAAGTAAATAACTCTATTTGTTGATTGTTTTATCATTTGACCATAGATATTGGAATGAATAATCTCTAGTGGTTGTTTTGAACAAATCTCAACTTTCTTATGCACTTAATTGGTAATCGTTCCTTTATGGAAAACTGTGTAACACCAATATCTTCTTCTTGATTATATAGGAATGTATCAGAATATATCTCGATTTCAAAGATTCAAATGTTTCTTTTACACATGATTCCAAAAAATTTATTCCACATTTAATTTGATTCTACCACACTCTATTAATAAGTTTTTTTCATTTCAAAAACCTGAAACAAGTTTCCGTTTATATGTTGGAAAAATGTAACTATCCTTTCATATTCTTCAATTTTCAAAAAAATCCATATTTTCTAAATATAAATTTTTTAACCTCATAATTTTTTTTAAATTGTTTGGAAATTGTGTTTCATCCACTCAATATATAAATATTTCTTGGATTTCATATTTTCTTTCCCAATGATGGCTGATCCAACACTTTTAATTTTCAAGGATTCATCATTAACAAATTTCGATGCTCTATATTTAAAATAATTCACATTATTTACCAATTTAAAATATACATTCATATGAGAAGAAGATATATTATCAGGAATCCAAGGTCCTTCCCCTTTTGAAGATTTCAGTGCACTTTCAACCATAAGAGGCTTTTCATTTTCTTGATTATTAATTAATGTCACCCTCTAAAAATTGTTAAAATACATTTATTGTATAGGTGATAACAAAATTCATAATTTCTAAATGTGTCTATGTTATTAACACCTTAAAATAATAGTTTCCAATAGTGGAAACCTATTTTCAATATTTACCACAACCGTGTCATGTTTCATCACAATAAAATTCCCATACATCTTCTTTTAAGTAAATTGAATCCCCCAAAACAATTGTATTTCATAACATGGGGAATAATATTAATGTTATTTGTTTAACCAACACATGTTGTACATATGTTTTAATACAAAATAATACCACCAGTAGTAATAAATATAGTCTTTGCCTCCAAAACTTCTAGATTGGCCAAAATAGTTAATATGTTTCTCAACCACCTTGTTCTCTTTGTTAACTGAGCCACCAACCATTCTGTTATTAATTAGATTATTCCTTTTATTTTTATCTTTATCAAAACATTATTTATTATAACCTTTTTAGATTCAGAATATATGAAAACATTGTCAGAATTAGGGAATTTTTAGACTTGTGAATTCCCAAACTTGCTGGTCTGGGACACATACATAACTTTCTCAACTCTCTTCTTTTTAGAAACACTTACATCATTTTTCTCATCCTTTTTTGGTAAATTTGGTGCGAACTTCATAGTTTTCTCATTAGGAGAACATTTACCAACATCATGAATAGAATTATTTACACTTGTAATCCTCATTTCATTTTAGATAACTTTTGTTGGACAAGTTCCAATTCTTCTTCTTTTTTCCTTCATCTTCAACTCGAAATAATAATTATGATTATTTTATTCCTCAATATATTTATACAGATAATTAATTTCATTCACATGCTTCACCTTATCCTTATCAGAACATTCTTGATTTCTTATTGAGGAAAATTTATCTTCCTTCTTTTTTGGTTCTTTTCAATCCTTATAATCTTATTAATACATTCTTTCAACTCTTCGTTAAAATGGAATTCAATTTTAGTTTCTTCTTCCCCATAACTAGTAATTATGAATTTTTTATCATTCACTATTGCAATAAAACTATTCTAAATATCATAATCAACATATATTTTGGATTCGTCATCACTTCCTTCTTCTTATTTATCTTTAGATATGAATCTTATTCTTCTGGATTTGAATAATTTTTTATCATTCCCTGTGGAATATGATTTTCAATTATCTATTTGTTTCTTCAATGTTCTTTCTGGACTTCTTAATTATTCATCACTACCCTCTTCATTATTTTTTGAGGGAAATTATATAGGAAATTCCCAACAACTCCACATTAAAAAAATTTCAAGGGATGTTTCCCTTTGTTTTTACCTCCTCATATTTTCAAATATTAAAAAAGGGATAAAATATTAACAAAATTTTTACATACCTCATTTTTAGAATCAAATTCCCTATATTAATCTTCAATAAAAATATTCTTTGAATTTTCATTCATAGAATCTTTGAAAGAAATTTTCTATCATTTTTTACTTCTCATTGATTTATATCTTATCATTTCCTAAGTAATGATAATTAAATGGAAATAATCGAGAGATAATGTTTTAGGATCTCGTCTAGCGAAGAAAATTTTGCATAAAACATGTCTAGGAGGATTCTGAAAATATTTTCAACGGTTGTAGAAACATATAACATTTAACTAGACATTTGATAATTCTATTAATGTCATTATCCTTTATAAAGAATCCCCCAATAGATTTTTATTTACCCATATTTAATTTTTCATACTTCAGTATCCAAATTTTTAACATTGGCTTCTTCACTTTTTTATTTTATTTATATATATATATATATATATCAATTTATCTCATAAACCATTGTCTTTGGAAAATCCTTTCCCCCTTAGGAATTCACTTATTGATTATAATAAAACATTATTGGACCTTCCATCATTTTCAAGGTTCATCTTATCAACACATGTAAGAGGAAAATTATAATTAATATGAGGAAACCAGTCTATTACTGCTTCAAGAACACATTATCTATTAGACAGATGATATGGAATCATTTTCTATTTCCAGATATGATAAATATTTCCATAGAGAAATAGAAGATAATTACCATTCACATAATTATAAATCTCTATGATCTTCTTCTCATAAATTAAGCAATGAATAATGAAACATACCTACACTCTAATACCAGTAGAAAGTGCCTAGTAAGATAATTGTATCATTGAGATGGGGAGGGGGTGAACCCGTGATACTTTTTCTTTTATGTTTACTTTAAATGACAATTGCCTCATACTATTGATTTCAATCACTACTAAAAAATTTAAACACACATCCATAGGAACATAAGTATTTAAAAGTTTCACTATTCAATAAGAATAGATATTTCCTTTATATGTTTTAGAAATGATCAAATACCACACAATCATCTAGAAAACAATAAAATTTGTGGAATACAATGAGTTGGATATAACCATTCACCTTTGTAGCACTATGAAGAAAGTCCATGTGTTTGTGAGAAATCACTTGGTATAAATAGGGTAAAACATTGCTTGTGTAATAACTCATGTTAACTGATCTTCTATTCAACTTACAAAAATGTATTCTTTTGAAAAAAATTCGTCAATTTATTACCCAAAATATAGTAGAAATTTTTTGGAATTTGATATAGAATTTAATCTAATTACCATGTATGGTCTTCCAATATGATTCTCCAAGCCTGAATTTGAAATTGGATTTACCAATACAACAAATACTTATTTTCCAGAATGTAAACAAGAAAATTGAGAACACGTTGTTCATCAGTATAGAAATACCAATCCAATTATTCAGTTTGATACAAATATAATCCAAATATGATTATAAGACAAATACGATTACAATCAGAATACAATGATTACCGAATAACATAGTGATGTTGTCTCTTCTCCTTTCATTTAAATCCATCAAAACATCCACAAATTTGATTAATATTGAAAACTTTTTTCCCTCACTAGAAATTCATAGATTCCATATCCTCATTTGAATAGAACACCCTTCTAAATTATTTATAGAAATTACAATGTACTTCTACCTTTTATACGGGACCCAATAATGGTTTTAGGATGAATCCCAAAAACTCACAACCAAATTCACCAAATTTCCCATGATTCGTTGCCTCTATAATGGATCAGGGACTTCATCAACACTTCTCTATTCTTCTCACAATCTCATTACACCTTCAGATATTTATTTTCATTCACCAATTTTATTTTGATTTCCCATTCTGATTAGCTCAATCCAATTTCATTAATATGATGCTCTGAAGCATTTAAACATAAATGTATGAATAAATAGGTAGCTTTCATCATATTTAAAAACCCCCTTCCAATTATTCCTTTAAATATTATATAAAATTGTTTCAATACATTTCGTTTCATCAATTGAAGAATCAAAATAACTTCTATGAATTTCAGACACCCCCAAGACAAAACATTCAACCCTATAAAATAGTTAACTACATCTTTGATTCGTCTCTATCATTATTGACTTCAAATCAATTCCCTTATGATAATTTTTGTTAAAGATAATTCGTTTTAAATACAATGGTATGCTTAATACAATAGATCGGGATCAACAATTTGAACTTCAACAACTTCCTTTAATCACAAAATTGTCTTTATAACATGACTTCCTTCATGACATTGAATAAATTTGAGAGGATCTTCAAAATCATCCATATTTTAATTGAAATTATTATATCTTCCCATTCTTTCCACGAACCATATTTCTTTTCCTATTAAAATTGAATATGATTGTCCATAATACAATAATATTGATTATAATTGTCCTAAATATGATCTGGCTTAATATGATCTCCAACACCTTTTTTCCCTTTCCATCAGGGTCTGATTTATCAAAAAACAATTGTTTGGCATCTCTTTCACTCCCCCATTCTTTCATCAATCTTCTATTATATGTTTTACAAATATCTCATGATTTATGAGAATCTTATCATCAAAAAATCATCATCATATATGTTCATCATAGTCATGAGAATGTTGATATTTGAATTACGATCATATCTTCTATATTAGATTCAAGGTGAAAAAAAAATCAAATGTAACATTTACATCCAGCAGGATTCATCCTCAATATGATTGGTACTTTTATTCTACATTCAGTCTGAATATGATGAATGATCTTCTCCTCAATATGTTGGCCATTAAAATGATTATGATATCAACTATCCGAATATGATGGCTAGTCCAATTAAAATACAAATTAATGTGATTTTCATTTCTTCTCAAACATCATTGCTTTTATAAAACAATATTGACAAAAAAATATAATACATAAATATGATCACCTTCATAAACATGGTCCAAACAAAAATATATGATTATTTATTGACAAACCCATTAATGTTATTTTCCTATGGTTATTAAATATTTTTTTAAGTGATAAAACCAATTTTTCTCTATTTAGTAATTAAAATTATTAAGAAAATTTTTATTGAAATGTGACATTATTTCTCTCTTCGGGATGAAATTTGTTTTTATACAAAACTATGTTTTCTAATAAAATATTTCAAATTTTTTTATTGATCCTTTTAAAAATGTATTCTCAATGTATTTTTTAGCCATATTTAATATTTAAAAAATTATTTCAATGGAATCTTGTCATGTTCTATACAATTGAAATTTGGGTTTTATTGAAAAAAGTGAAAGGGAAACATTATTTTTAGATGCATGATTTGAATGAAATTTCCAAAAACCATGACCACACAAATTTTTCCAAGATTATTTGATTTGTTTAAAATGTTATTTTCAATGAAAAAAATTTTAAAAATTATTATTTAATAATTTATTTTTGATATTGAGTTTAAAATAATGGGATTTTAAAAAAATTTCTCAAAATGAAATGAATATTTTTTTAAGAATGTGTTTAAATATATTTTTATGTTATTTCAATTCATAAATGAAAAAAACCTTATTCTTACTTCTATTTGTATATTTTGTATTGATACAATCCTTATTCTTCCTGCGGATGGATTGTGATTATTTTTAACAAGAATAGTATTGAAATTCACTTCCTCGAAACATATTTTAATCATTTATTTAACCTTTGAGTTATTCACTTTCCAATGACCATTAAAAATTAAATTTCACCTAAATATCCAATTTATTTATCTTTAATATTATTATTATCGAAAATGTACACCATTTTTACAAGTGGTGATTACTTTGAATGTTATTTGATTATATGGGGAAATATTAATAAATCCATATTATTTATTGAATACATATATTTGATAAGGCATCGTGTTTTTGAATTAAATAGATAATTTTATATATGGGGTATGTTTTGGATGTGTAATAAAGGATAGTGAACATAATTTATATAGGCTCTTGATGCATCGAAATGCCTCATTATTCCAATTAGTTGGAAAAATTAAATATTTTATACCAATAGTTTTAAACCACATTGTGAAAGATTGTGATGGTATAGGATATTATTTTCCACAAAAATAGCATCCTATATTTACTAATTTACTTTTTTTAGAATTCAATTATTATTATTATTTACCCATGATACTTTTCATTAATATTATCTATCGATTCACTTCATTCTCATTTAATTGATTGGATGGAATATGTGTTTAGTTATTTATATTCCCATTTTATTACCCACTTCCTTCTCAGTTTATTAAATGCATGGAATGTGGGTTTAATTATTTATTTTTCCATATTTTTTACACACTTCCTTATCAGTTTATTGATTACATGGAAGGTGTGTTCAATTATCAAATGTTCCATATTCATTTTTATCAATGATTCATTATTTATTCCACTATACATAACCCTTTATCTGTATTTGAGCTCACCCTTATTTTTTTTTCTTTTCCCAAGATATGAATATGAATTATTAGAAAGAGTTTCAAGGATGCTATGATTTTACTTTTTTATCATTTATTTTCTTCTCATAATGTAATATGGGTATCATGTATGTATGTAGTTTTCCAAAACTGCTAAACTATTCGATCATTTTCTATTTGACTCTTGTAGTTATGCCAATGTAATAAATTAAATCAAAAAATCCAGGATATTAGAATCAGGGTCAGTACAAATATCTTATGCCACACACAACATCGAAATAAAACCACACAAGAACAAATTGATCCATGATATATTAGAATTAAAAGAATAATATAATCATTATTAGATTGAACGATAGTAATAAATAAAAATATTATATGTTACTATTCTCTATTATTAATAATTTAAAAAGATATATTTTTAATAACTATTTAATAAAAGGTATATAATATTAAATTATTAAATTAAATTCACCAAATTTATAATTTTAATATAATATTTTATATTTTGATTTTAATCTATTATTGAAATATTCAATTACTTTTAATCTAATATGATATTAGATTGAAGAAACATGATGTTTAAGAATTCATTTGTCAATATAAATATTTTTTAATTTTATTTTATAATTTTATATAAATATATATATATATATTTTTTATATATCAAATGTTATAGAAAACTCCATTTTTAAATTTAGTATGTTGATGTTAGCTTAAGGTTACTTGTTTGAGTTTTTTTATTTTTATGTATACTGTAGAAAATATTGTTTTAAAATTAAAATGAATTTTATGACATTATTTGTATATAAGTAAGAATTTTAAACTCATAAAACCCATTTCAAAGAACAAATATTTTTTTTATAGGTGACTTTAAAATTTTAAAAATGTAGCTTTTAAATTACAAACAAGTATTTAACATCATAGAAATTGTGTAATAATTTTGATGCAAAAATGTTTACAATTAATTATACTGTTAGAATTTCAATTTTTTTTACTTTTTATAAATTGATTCAATTAAAATGAATTTTGAATTTTGAATCGGTAGGTCCAAATTACTAAATAAGAATAATTTTTATTTTTACTGATTTAAATTACTTAGGTTTAAAATATTTACATTGGTGAATCGAAAATAGTATTAATGTGTAACCTAAGAGGTAAAGCACACAAAATATTAAAAATATTTATCTATTTGATTTTTTGAGGTTTTAATCGACATTATTTCTTATCCACTCAATTATTTCTCAATTATGGACCATATTCCTTGAGAGTGAATTAACAATTTTAAAGGTTTTGGGTATTTAATAAAATATAATACATTTTTAATTTTAAACGGGTGACTTCTTTCCTTACATAACCTATAAAAACACCAATTACACTTTATCCATGTTCTATATAAAATGAAATCATTATCCCCTAAAATGTATGGACAACCACCTCACTAGAATAATGGATTTCCATTTTTCTTTTCATCATTCCCTTACATGATTGGTCATCACAATGGGTTTAATGGATAAATATTTTATTTATGACATTATTAATGTTTTATAAGGATAAATTTGACAACCTTTTATTGTTATTTGCAGAAAATATTTTTTGTAAATTAAAACATAAAAAATAGTTCTCTAAGAGAAAAACCTGATTTTTTTATTCTATAATATAACTTCTTATAGGTTATAAAATTATTTTAAATCTTATAAATTATGACATGATACACTAATTAAAAATAAATAATAACATTATTCTTATTTTATAAAGATAGTACAAATAAATGACTTCATAATCATCTATTCTATTATGTTAGTTTCTTATTTCAGACTCTTTGACATCCCAGTTAAACTTTGCTATAAACTAACATCATGGATGGATATTGGAACTAAATAAAGGATTATATAATATATAATGTCATATATACTATTTTTTTTGAATGATGACATTAATATAAAACATTTAAATTAAGATACCACTAATTTTTGTTAAAAAATAACTAAAACATGCTCATCGCTGATTTAACCCTCTAGGATCATAACTAAAATATTAGATAGATTTATATTATAAAATTATAATAAACCAAATATAATCAACTCTTGCACCATAAATGGTCTAAAATTAATAAAATTTTGTGAATAATAACAAATGACATTAATATGATGAGATAATTTTAAAATTCGCATGATATGCTCACACCGAATATTCAAAATGGATATGAACTAACTAACATAAATTTAAAGAATAATTATAAATGAAGATTGTAAAAATCTATGTATTGTAATATGACTATAAAATAATTTAATAACACATTTATTCTTATTATATATGACATTATAGTGCAGTTTATTAGGTTGGGAAATAAGTTATCAGTTTTTTGGGTCTCAATACTAATTCATGGGGACATAATACATTTTTTCACAATGATTTCATTATATGGTGTATTTACTAAAAATTAATTATACTTATACTTTATTTCCCAAAAAACTGGTATATACTTATCAAAATCATGTTCTCTTCTTCAATTTTATTTTCACTCAAGTGTTATCCCAGTCAAAAGTGTAATTGGTAATTTTGCATTCCTTCATTGAGTTACAATCATTTTATTGAACTTATTTCATGTAAGTTGGATAAATTACAATACTGAGTGTATTTGTGGTATTACCTCATTATTTTTTTTGGATTTACATTCCTACAACATATATTCTTTTTGAATATTTCTTAAATTATGTATGTGTTTCTTATAAGAGAAATTGGTTTCTCAAACATCATTTCATTAATTGATAATGTTTTTTGGAATATTTTTTTCCATGATTGGTGTTTTCAACTATAATATTTTATTATATAATAATTTATAATATAAATTAGAAGAATAAAATTATAACAAAAATAAGGTTTTCTTAATGTTTTTTCAGTGTTGGTTTTAAAAAAAAGTAATTTCAAAGTATTAAAAATGATTATTTCCATTCATTATCAAATTTTTAATAGTTGAATCCACATTTAATATAGAAAAAAATATTCAATTTTAATGAATTAATTATTAGAGATATTATTTTTGTAAAAAATATTTATAATCATTCACTACACCATTTCAAAAGATTCTTTGGGAAGTGTCATGCTAGTTTGTATTGTTTGTCAATGTTATGTTTTTCCAAAAACTCATTTATGTTTTAACCTGGATTTTTTCCATTTAAAATTCAAATGGATTTACACTCATGAGATTTATGTTATATTATTTATCAGGTAATAAAAATATATTTTAATAATTGGGGTTATTGAACCTGGGTTATCAAAAAATATTATTCTAGGTCATTACATTGGTGATATTATTTGAAGCGTTAATTTGTAAGGAAGTTTTTATTCCAAGTCAACATACTTCAATGTTTCCTTTTTCAGATAAATTATATGTTATTTTTTACAAACAAACCTTATTTTAAAAAATATTATATAATATTTTCATTTATATCATAATAAATATTTATCACTCCCGTTTTCATGCACAATCAATTTCAGTTTAGAACCGTAAATTATTTCCAATGCATTTATGAGTTGAATACCATATTTTTTATTCTATTGATTAAAGTGTTTTATGCTCTATTTAAAACATCAATTTATTTATGAAATTATTCTCTTAATGTTTCACCCATTATCTATATTTTTTGAATAATGTATGCTTTATTATGTTTATTGAATAAAATTTACCTTGAATGTTATAGAATACGTTTGGGTACCCATTTTTCTTTCTATGGGGTTATCATGTTATTGATTTCCATATTTTAAAACATTTAAAAGGATATAAAACCTATTTTATTCCATGGGTTCATTATTATGTGATGGTTAGATATTTTGTTGAGGCACAAATGTGTTTTGGTGATCCTAAGTAATTGGTGTTCCCTATATAGCCATCCAATACACTCTATAATGCATTACAACTCATAATATAATGGTGTAACATTTAATGATTCCCAATGGAAAATTGGAAATAGGTTTTAATAAATAGTACACTATGGGAAAGAAGTGAGTGGATCCCAATCGATAAAGGGAAAAATGCGAGCGAATAATGCTCCTCTATGTGAAATGGGTTCTGATACCTTATCTACTATTTTAAAATTTCTATTCTTATAAGGATTCAATAATTATCCAGTATTAATTTTTTCAATGATATATGGAATATTAATTATGTTTTATTATGTTATGACATGACCTAGTATCTATTCGTTATTGGGTACACCTTTATTATATACCATGATCACCCATAGCTCCTCTGATTCTATCTTAAGATCATTTATTTTTTCACTTATGTTTACCCTTATAGATCATTTGAACTAAAATATTTATTATATGTCTATTTACCTATATTGTGAATATAATAAATTAACGAAACATATACCGTATTAAACTATGTGGATTATCAGGGTTAATTTAGGAATACTTTTTGTAGACTAGCGAGTTATTTATTTATTTGAAAAAATATACAATAGCTAAAAAAGGCCTGAGTTTTCTTATACTGATGTTTCTAATTATCTAAAAATATATACAAAAAGGACTTACGATTTACATTTTCAAGAAATAATTTATGTAATTTATGTCATTATATGTTCACAACTATGGAATACAATATTTATTAAATGGTGACATAGATTTCCAAGGAGCTCCACATTAAAACATATAAAAGATCCATTATTCTACTTTTTAGGAGACCGATAATTAGAAATATTCAATTACAAATCAATATAAACTAACATATTATTTTCACTAGATGGAATATAATCACCCAAATTAACTAAATCAATGTTATCACCCACCATAGATTACCGGTCCTGATCCTCATCCACTAACAAGACCTTTATAATGACTTCCTCAAAATTTTCTAGAACTATCGAAAAAAACTGATCCATGATCTGGAAAAATGAACCATTCAATGAAATGATAATTTAAGGTATTATTGTAGATTCAATCAAGATAAAATAACAATAAATCTATGAAAATATTATTATAAAACATTACTAAACACATTTATTATTTAAGGCTTGTTAACTCAATGGCCTTCTCCACCTTCAAATCGTCTTTATAGTGACAATGAATAACAATATCCATGAAAAATTACCAGGACATACCATCATGTGACTGATATGTCACAATATTTTAAAATAATAATTGTAAGGCCCTTCAGTTAAAGTTCTTGTGGTATATACCCTTGAATCTGTGAGATTTTTGAGATCATTGAATATTCACAAAATCGTCTTTATCTAATCCATATCTTCTAGAGTCCTTTAATAAATATGAAAATATAGATGTGGATGATTTAGAAATTCTTTTATAGGGTCCATGTTTTGGGATGATCTGTACTCCACCATTACGTCCGGGGTCTAAGAAGGCATATAAAATAAATTAACCACTTTGAAATTATTAGACGAAATATCATAAAAATAATCCTAATTAATATAATTTTAACTCCTCTTCAAAGACTATCTTAGAAGAATACATTAAATAAAATATAACAACAACCTAATCAGTTCATGTCACCCAAATCAAAGTACAAAACACTATAAAAAATAAAAGAACAATTTAAAGACATAAAAATATCAATTAAAATACATGGACAACATTCCGAAATATCCACTTAATTATTATGAATTTTCAAAAAACTCATTTAAAAAAATTACATAATTTGAAAAAAAATTATTATTTTGAAACATTCCATGTTATTTGAAATTTAAAGGAAAAACATATTTATAAAACACAATCCCAATTTTTTAATAAATCCTTTAGGTATTAATTTATAAATATAAATCCATGTTGATCTTCTTTAATTAAACAGAAAAATATGATTAACAAATGCTAACATGCTCAATTAATTTATCATTCACATTTAAAAGTATCCATAAAATTTTTCATTTTTCCCAAAACAACCCTCAAAATACACTCATAAAAGAACAAATGTTTCTCTAATCATATCTCAATATGACATAAAAACACATAAAAAAATCTATTGAATGAACCTCAAATAGATTATGAGATCCATAAAGATACATTTATCATCCAATGGAGATAAAATAAAAATTCTCATGAAATAAATAGTTATTCATGTTTTGGCTACATGGTTTGGTAGAGCATGTACCAACCATGTGTCAACTATTATAAAGATCCAAAATCTAAGTATAAAATAACTGAAATGCTTACTAGACTATTCATAATACAATGAGATTTTAGATCACCTTCAACTTCCTCCTAAAAAACATGGAAAATCTCACATGTCCCAAAAGGATTAAAAGGGAAAAAAGAATAAAAAAATTCACCTAAAAACTGGAACCCAAGCCATCTATTTTAAAAAAAATCATCATTAAAGGTGGAATCAAGAAACTTTTCATGATCGACCAATTGTGTGTTATTTATTTTCTTAATCATATTCCTATCAAATACACCTAAAATTAAAATGGGTCAATATGATATCATTTTTTCATGAACTATCATCGGCTGAACAAACCAATCACTCAATATAGCAGGATAAAAGTTCTAAACTGTATTCTTGATCCCCAACGAGTAGCGACCATCAACAGGCTATCAAAACATAACATTTGGGAATGATATAATATTAAAAATATAATACCCACTTCATGGATTTAACATTGAAATCTCTAATTACATTTAATATTCCCATGTTTATGAATGAATATTTTTAAAATAAAATAAAATCAAATAGTGTATAATGCTACTAAATTAATTAAAATATCATAAAACTATAAAATTACATAAATGAACCAAAAAACAATAATATCTTATAAAAATATAAGAATAGTGACAATGATAATATAAGAAACATATAAAAATACAATAAGATAAATTTAGGTAATAACTACCTATATCTACAAGGCCCAGAACCAGTCATTAAATCCCACTTAATACATCCTTAGAAGAACCCAAAAAATAATAATGAAAGAGATTATAATAAGATTACCATAAATATAACATGAAAACTATATATTCCTATTTTTGTACGCGGGATGTGATAAAATTGATCCCAATAAGAAAATACCAATGGTTATAATCAATTCCATTCAATTGAGAGTTTATTTATGTTAGTTGGAAATTTAAAAAAACTCTTCTCAAAAGTAATCCTATACAAAAAATTATCACGTGATATCCCATTTTAATTGATTATTTAAAAATATATTTTATGAAAATACACTTTTCAAGAACTTCTTTAAATAATATTTTCAATTCCCCTTTGAAAAACAATAATGAAAAATTCTAAAGAAAAATAAAGAATTATTTGAAAAGGATAATATCATAAATGAAATGAAATAAAACAAGTAATATCAACATATGTTGGTGCTACAATAGCTAATCAAATTATGAGATAGAATTACTCATGTGAGGTTGATACCCTATCTATTGTCATTCAATATCATGGTAAAGTCCTCAGGACTCAAGAAGTATGGAATTAACTAGTGGATGGAACCCTAGTCCAAACTAATATTTTTCTTTTCTCCCAATATTCTAACTAGACTAATCGAGTTATATAATAAATATCAAGGGTGCTTAAGTAACCATGGTCTAAATTTCGTCCTATTATATCACTCAGTATGAACAATGAACATTCTCAAGTCAAATCCCAACATACAATTATTCATACATTCATCCAGTCCATCTACTACATTCAAAGGATCCCCATGACATCAATCAGTTGAGGTAAGATATTTAACAACCACATGATCAATAATCATATCATATTTAATATGTTTTAACTAATCTCATCTCACCTCGAACATATTAAAAAGAAACACCCCCTTTCACATTATTCCCAAGGAAATAACAAAAAACATACTCAAGATCAGGGTCACAATCCTTAACGATAAATCCAAAGCATAAAAATATATTTTAAAACACCCAAACCATTGAAATAACATTTTATAAATTAATGAAAAATCATTTAATAAAATTGAATCGGGGTTCAACGTCATTCCACTAAATTTCATACCCAATAGTTAAAGAATATTTTAAAACCAATCAGTAGAAACCACAAAATAAACCATTAAAATCATTCATCCACTACATTGAATGGAATTAATAACTCAAACAATTTCCCTCTTTTAATAAAATTTCATAAATCTACATTTCACAGAATTATTGACCCAATCATAGAAAAAGTCCCTAAAACACTGATTTCATTCAAAGTAATCCTTATAGGAATTTTATCAAACTGAAAACATATAAATATCTCATTAAATGTATAAAAATCAAAAATTATCTATTATTCCAATGTAGAAGTCAATTTATAACTATTTAGAATTTAATTATGGCTGACACATATATATTTAATTAAGAATACATTGAATGAAAAACAATAATTAGCCATTGAATTGTAAAATAATTGAAATTAAAAAAAGAACAACATAAATATAAGTGGAAACCAAATTCAAAAAATCACCTTTAATGGTTTTAGAAAAATTTGGCAATGTGGCGTCTCTGCTTATCCATAGACATACAAGGCACAAAATCGAAACCAACTGAAACCCAAAATCTCTTCTCCATTGGTTATTAGGTTTTAGGGGAAAACAGAAAAAAAAATGGGAAAGAAAAATAGAGAAGATAATATAAATATTGATGATAAAAGGAGATAGTTACATAGATAAACCTTTTATAATTAGTATAAGAGAATATATAAATCAATGGATATGGGTGGTAGCTCCCTTGCAACGCCTCATGTTCATCCAATATAATGAGATAGAAAGGGGTGGACAACCAAGTAGATCCACTGAAAGTAAGTTAATAAATATTATAAAATTAGAATTCTTAATATACAAATACATGGAATAGTGATGGTCACCATGGTGTGGTTACCCTCACAAGATCCCACCCATGGTGTTTCCCTATGGATTACTACATGGTGCTTCACACCTTTCACCCATCACATCATGAACCTAGGAATTATTGAGTAGTGTCCTTAAATATGGTATAACTACTAGCTCATTAGTGGTATGTATAGAAAACATTCCAAAACAAAATACATAATCATGATTTTTAGACAATAATATAATTTCATTTAGATTGAGGACCATTACAGGTTTATAGTTTTAGAAAATTTGGTCATAACTAATGAATTAAAAAAACATATGATTTAAAGTGGACACTTATAATCAGTATCCATTTTCCCACCACATAAAAACTTAAAAATGTTTTTATATATATATAAAATCTTCACGATTTTCAACTTGAAATCATCATTTACCTTACCCATTATATTAAAAAAAATTAAAAACGTTTTACGGGCACAAAAATTTCAGTAAGTGATTTATAAAGAAAATAAAATGTTACTCTAGTTAAAACAAGAAAGACATGGAAATAATTAACTTTATATCAATGTTATTTGTGAAATATAGATAATACATTTTCCCATTAAAAACAAAAAATCATTATTCTCAAAGAAATACTTAAATCTAAATCTGGAAATTCAATATCCTTTTTGTGACTTGTTGTGCCGTATTCATAAAACCTGTTCAAAACCATTTTAATTTGAATAAGCATACCACTAGAATACAATATATTAATTACCCAATAAATTGGAGAAACATATTGGGGCTCACCATTTGTATAAGTTATATTGGGATAAATAGTTCTTCAAGAGCTATAATGGTTCTCAACCCTTCATATATGCTATATTGGGCTCACTCATGTGCTATAGTGGGGATAAATCCTTCATATAAGTTGAATCAGGGTCACCTATTTCATATAATACCCCTATACCATATCAAGAATACAAAAATTTAGGCATTCACTTTCCCATCGGAAAATGTTTCAAAAACTCATTTATGCTTATATGAAAATCAATTTTCGGTATAAAAAATATATTTCATTTAAAAAACACCATTTTAATTTAAAAATACACTTTCATTTTAAAATACATATTCAACAACAAAAGAACCAAAATTAAAATATAGATTTTATTCTAAGAATACATGAAATCTTGCAAATGAAGTATTAATAAAGTTGAAGTTATAATGGTAGAAAATATAATTGTCACCGTAAAAGTAGAAATAAAAAATTCATTTTATCAATTTTCAAAAAAAATTATAAAATAATAAAAAATTACATTTTAAAACAATTTAAATAATTTTAATGTGAAGTAAAATTAAATTTATATATATTTTATGTCGATATAAAAAATTTCAGAAATTTATTTTATACAAATATGGACATAGTTGATAAATATTTAGAATGAAAAACATTAAAAGATGCATTTGCTTATAAGAAAAGTCCTTTATAAATTGGAAAAAACTTGACTCAAAATCCCCATGAATGAATATCATAAGAAATTAAATATAATTAAAATAGAAATATTCATGATTTAATATTCCACATGGGATGTAAATATACTATTTAATAAATTATAGTTTCATAACATAGAAAATATTCCTCAAGAAAAGGATGTCGAGCTGAAGGCCATTACCTTGAGTCTAAATTGTCACATGTGTATTAATATTCCTGATTAATATTTTTTAAAATTATTTACTAACATTAAAACCTTTTAAATGTTTCTTATTAATTTTATTTCATGTAATACAATGTTGTATACAGTTACATAATCAATTCATTTTATATTGGATGTTTTGACTATATCCATCTTATGTGTCAAAAATTAATTCTGTTGGTTGAATTTGGTAAAAGAGGTAATTATTTTAAAATATCTAGAAAAATAAACCTTAAATAGTTATTATATTTACTCATAAATTATACTATTACGAACTTTTGTGAATTTTTTTTTTCATAAATAATGTTTTTTAAGATCATAGAGATTGTAGTTCGTACGTATGCAGTATGAACATTTCTATTTAATGAAAATAATTACAGAGAGAAAGTAAGTAATATTTTATCTTTATATAATGATAATAATATTATATAAACAATGTTATTTATTTAAATATACATATATAGATCATCCATGTAGTGTGCTGATGAAAATAGAGGCAAATCTCTTCGTGAAGGCAGTGGCTCACATGTAAATGATCAACGTTGTAAATTCTCAAATGACTAAAGAGGTAAAATAAATATATATTATAATTATATAAGGATAAATTTTTCATGAATATAATAATTATTTCATTTATATCACATATATTCATTATCATTACCTTTATTATCACCCTTGTAACGCGTTAGGGAAAAACAAATCACATCACTTTTCGAGGAAGTAGTTCGTTGTACACACGAGCGGCGTTATCGTATCCTAAACAGAATGGAAAGTAAAAAAAATCTATAATATAATTAATACATTCATGTAATTGTTTTATATATATCATATATATAATTTATATCTATCATCATGGAAAACTGTGATAGGTGGTAATGGAAGAGAAAAATAATATCTGTTCATGAGGAGGTAGTTCATTGTACAACTGAATGGTGACTTTTAACCCATTTTATGGAATTATAGATGGAAATAGGTAATCAAAATTACTATGAAAACATATTCAATACACTTATTTTATTTTATAAATTTTTTTAATATCCAATTAATGAGGTGGAGGAAGAAATAAAATAAAAATTCCCATTGAAGAATGTTACATCTTCATTGAGTACCTTCATTATTTATGTACGAAATTCCATCCTAGGTTGGATTTATTCGTAAAATAAGGATTATAGGATTGGAGTATAGAATTTTTGAATATATTTGTATAGGCGGTGGTTGATTTCAGAGGCTTTGAAGGTGTTGATAAGAGAGTAGATGGGGTGTCCTTTTATAACTGAGGTGACTAGTACACTTGTAATGTTTTGAAAAGAATCAATCACACCCACATTTTTATCGTTCCAAAAGACTATAAATTTTTTAATCTAGAAAATATAATTTTTATGATATTGATAAGGACATAAAATTATGGTTAGATAAGTTTTTATGTATTTTTTAACCAATAAGTTCATATATTAACCCATGGTGAATTCATTTTTACCTTTAACGTGTTACTTAATTTTTACTATTTACACTATTCATTTTGGTAAAAAATTACTTGTCTATATAAAACATTAAAAATAACCTTAATTCCAAGTATGGACCAAATTTTCTAAAATTCAATTCATGGAAGATGAAAAATATAATTTAAAATTTAATCATGCGTATACAATTAAAAATAGGGTTTTTAAAGTGTAAATATTATAAATTTTATGAAGTTTTTATATAATAATTCAACATGAAAATGATTACAATGATTTAAATTGGATTAATTTAATTATAATTTAACTAAATTTTCTATAAAACTAATTCATGAAATAATTTAGTATTATATATAATTTAAATGAGAAGGTAGTTTTCAATTAAAATTCAGTATTTACACTGTTTCATTGAAAATGAAACATTCCATAAAAATCCAAAAAATTCACTGTAAGATAATTTCAATATTATGATTTAAAAAATTATTATTTTTTCAAATAATCTTTTTAAAATTTTTAAAATTAATTTCAAATTATGTGTGAAAGGCACAACCAAACCCTCTTTTAGAAAAAATACAGTTTTTAGAAGAGATTTCTTTTTCATTCAAATCGTTCTAATTTTTTCTGTGATAAAAAAATTATATTTTATTTTATATAAAAAATTCAGTTTTTAAAATTAGTTTAATAAAATAAATACATCTTATATTAATGGTAACATTATAATGGTAATGCGAAAATAACTAAATTTTAAGAGAGTGTCATGCTTTGTTAAAACTCGGTGTTGCGTGCATTGCAAGCTAAGAAAGCAATTAAATTTATGATGAATTATTTCTTATGTTTTACAGGTGTTATATTATCCTCTATGTTCATTTTTTTGTGATTTTTACCCTATTTAACAAAATTTTGTTACTTTAAGATCTCTGGGTGTTACTTCCACCCTTCAATAAATTATGTCCTCTTAAGTTGAACATTATCTCAGTAATCAACGGATTGACATTTGATAATACTTTTGTTACAAACCCACATAATAAACTGACTAAATGAAGATTCATATTAATAATATACAAATATAATTACAATGTTCATTGTTATTAACACATAACAAGGTTATTAAGTAGAATAACATTAGTGGAAAGTGATGATATTAACAAGGAATACAAGCACAACAAATTACATAAAGTGATTGAGGTCAATGATCACAAGAATGTGAATGATTAATGGGAAGTTAATGATCTAAAAAATTAATAATATAATGATTTAAAAAAACATTATATTCATCGAATAGGACTACAATAGGATAATTTTTTTGTTTCTAAATCCTTTTCAAAAATTTG
Organism: Viscum album; assembly: GCA_963277665.1. NCBI lineage: Eukaryota > Viridiplantae > Streptophyta > Magnoliopsida > Santalales > Viscaceae > Viscum > Viscum album. Next base: position 1,977,195,271 of record OY728143.1, on the reverse strand, counting down.
AGTAATTATTTACTCTCTATTAATATAATGAAATATATTTAAATGATGAATTTTTATTTCATAATCAAAATTTCATACATTTTTGGTGATTTTATAAATTTCATATACATCTCTTATACCCTGAAATTAATATCCAAAAATTATTATTTGTTGCCTAAATTTCTAAAATTTACTTTTTATAGATCCTATAGTACATAAAAGAGTGAAAATACTTTCAGTATATATCTAACTATTTTCGAAAAACCAATATGGTTAACACATGTTATCCAAAATAACAAATTAATATATTGACCTCAATAGTAACACCACTAGTTCATAGTTAATATTTATTTTGGAAATGCACTACCTAAAAAAATTCATATTAACCATGATATTATATAAGGCATTATTAGGGGAAAAACCATTATCATCCTCTGGTCATGGTTTTAAGTCTTTTGGCTCTATTAGATGTGAGAGGTTTTCCCATATAATGAAGGTTTTCCTTTTATAAAACCATGTTAATTTAATTCCTATTACTTTCCCCAAATAATTATGGGCATACTTGAAAATAAATTAATAATTTAATAACATCTTACAAAGGTTTTAAATGAAACCCTTTTTCAAAAATTCTAATAATATTATATTACTATTATAATAATTTCAATAATGATCATATTAAACCTAGAGGTCTCCAATAACATTAAAATTATATCAAAAAAATTCAATGGATTTATTCTTAAAATAACATTTCCATTGAAATATGTACTTTAGATATATATATTTATACATGATGACTAAATAAATGTATTCTAATTTATTTCAGTTACAAAAAACATCAAAAGAAGGATTCCTAAGATATTGATCATATGAAATCATTTGAAATATACTAAGATCCTTGGACATATTTCCATTTGAATAGATGGCCCAACATCAAATATAGAAGTAGAAAATAATTTTTCCACCCCATTTTGTTTTTGATCATGATGATTTCCACCGAAATTAAGTAACTTCAGACACACATTAGCATAATGTCTGAAACTATTATAGTTAAAACATCTCACTATTGACTAGTTATGTATTATCTCTTTTTTTGATTGGTCATGAATCTTTTCTTTAGTGTTATTAACCTCATTATTAGTTATACCACACCGATAAGACTTTCCAGATCCTGACATACATTCCTTAAATTGTATTATATAGCATTTGGAACGTGTTGGAGATTACCGTCATGATTCTTAATTGGTTTCTTTTCTATTTCTTTCCAAGTTGACCATTTAATAATCTTTTCATCTTGTGAAACATAATTATTGGAAAACCAGATGACAAATTGTAATAAATAATGAAAAACTTTCTCATAAATTTTATATTATCATACATCTAAATCAATTTATAAAATTGTTTTTAATCTTAAGAAAAATCTTTTAATATAACTATCAATGTTCTGGAGAAAAATATGATATGTAAATTCCCAATCTTGTAGAATTATTTTTATATATGGAAATATAATCGTCATCTGTTTTCCACACTTCCAAGAATTGTTTCGTTATACTAAGTCATAAAATAATATAAAAATATTTCTCAATAAACATACTTCAAAATGGGTGCCATTTCATTTCATGTCAATCATATTTCTCTCTATTTTTCCTAATAAAAGACCACAATCGATTATCTTAACCTTTAAAATGATAAATGGAAGGAGTTACATTTTGATTTTCTAAACATCCCATGACTTCAAATATATTTTCCAGAGCATTGATCCATACTTTGGGTAACACATGTTCATATGATCCACTAAATGATAGGGGATTTTTCCAAATAAAATGATCCATTATAGTCATGATTTATTATTATTGATAAGGTTCTTCTATAACATAGATACCACCTCCAGTTATATCTTGTGTTAACTGATCCACCACTACAACAAATGTTTCTATTCTAATTTAATCCTTCTTAGGATGCTGATTCAGAAGGATATTTTCGTCTCAGTACCTTCCCACTACAACAACCCTGTTTCCCTTATGGAAAACCATTCTAAGCAGACATATTTTAGACTATGCAACATGATATTCTTAAAATGATATATCATTTCAGAATATCATTAAAGTAAAATGATGTAATATAATGTTATTAACTTTATGTTAACCTATAAGGTTATCTAAACTGACCTATGATTCCTAAAATAAGCTCATTTCCTTAAACAAGACAGAACATTGAGTTTATTCAAGAATTTACTTTTCTTCACTGTAATGATATTTTCAGGCTTATTGTTTTAGATAACTAGGTCATTACACATACATTATGAAAATATATAATACAATGTTGAAACTTCTGATATGTATCCATTTTTTCCAACAATATAACAATATTTACAATAAAAAATTATTTTTTCTACGAACACTCTTCATAGATTTCCACATGAATTCATCCATTCCATTTCCCATACAGTGGAAGACTTTTGAAAACATGGGATGATCAGAAAAATTTTAGAATGGGATATAAAAGTAAAGTAATATATATGTACAGTGAAAACATGAAAACCCATGATATAGTTTTTTATATATAATGTTCCTTGGAAAAAAATAAATAATGAAATTTCAAATGGATGACACACACAAGTTATTCTCGAAAAAATAATTTAAAACTCCTAGAATGTAATTAAAACCCCTTTTCATTGACTTAGAAAATCATATTCATAAGATTGTTTCAAAAACTTTCTAATTAGGATAACTATATGTCCTAATTATAAATAATCCTTACATAATTAATTGTAGATATATAACTAGGATCCCCCTTCATACATGATATATCGGGTTTAACCATTTTCTATGAGGTATAATTGGTCTTAACCCTCTATATATGCTATTTAAGGCTCAACCGTGAGCTTTAATAGGTTTATACCCCTCTTATATTTTTTTATCATACTCAATTATTTCATATAATTTTCATTTACCTTATCATGAATAATTTTTTATTCTTTCACTTATCCAACAAAAAACATGTTAAAAACACTTTGGAACTTGTAAGAAAATCACTTTTGGCTAAAAATTACCCTTTTTTTAAAAAACCCATTTTAAAAATAAATTTAATCATTTAATTTGAAAACGCATTTTAAATAACAAAAACCCCAAAAATGAGTTTTTCTTTGTATGATACATGAATTCTTGAAAATGAAGATAAAAATGAAATAACAAACATGGCAGAAAATCATTTTCATTTCAAACAATGAAATAGAGTATTCTTATTTTTTTGTCAAAATCATCCACATAAGACACATAAGAATAATAATTTTTAAAGCCTTTGAAATAATGTCAAAGTGACATAAATTGTACTTTATAAATATTCTATTTCAATATAAAAACTTTCAAAAATGCATTTTAAAAAATATGGACATGTAAGATAAAGAGTTGTAGGGAATAACATTAAAAATGTGATTTTTAAAAAAAATTAATTTTCCCCTATCACATGGGAGATACAATAATTTTAGACCCATTAAAGAATATCATTAAGAAAAACATTAAATTTCATGTGTATAAAAAAATTCATGATATAAAAGGTCAATGGGGCTGTACATACACCTCATAAAATAATATATGTGTGTTAAATCAAAATATTCCTCAAAGAAATGAATTTTAGACGAAATCCCTTACCTTGAGTCTGAATTGTAACATGTGAATTTATCATCATTAATAATAAAATTATTTTAATTTTCTAAATTATTGAGAAATTATTTGATTATATTATTACATTCATTTCACTTATTAAATTTTTTTATTCAATTACTTATTCAATTATGTTTGTGTTGGATTTGTTGACCATTTTTTTCTTATGTGTCAAAATTGACTTTTGTACATTGACTATGGACAAAGTAGTCATTATTTTAACCTCTATAGTATAATAATAATGAAATAATTATCAAATTTATACATAAGATGTAATTTTAAAACCAATTATGGATGTTAGTTTTTATAAATTACGTATGTTATGATCATATGGAATATATGATGTAATTTTATATGATTAACTTTTCCATTTCATGAAAATCATTATGGATAGGTGGTATGTAATATTTTATATTTAAAAAATATCTTAATAAAATATATAGAGTATTATTTCATTAAATATACTTATATATATATATATATATCATCCATTATGTTAGGTGATAAAAATATAGTCACATCACTCCATAAAGGCAGTAGTCCACATGTACATGAATGACATTATCACTTTACCAATGAGTGAAAAGGGAAAAAAATAAAATGATATATTAAATTTTAATAATGGTAAATATTTCATGAAAATCATAGTTATTTCACTTGTATCACAAAAATTCATTATTATTTTCTTTTGTTCCTTCTATATAAAGTGTTAGTGAAAAACAAATCACATCGCTTTGCAAGGCAATAGTCTACCTTATACACAATCGATGTTATCGTATCCCCAATAGAGTGGAAAGTAAAAAAGGTACATATGATATATTCGATTAAAAGGTAAAATTATATTATAAATATCATATATGTACAATATATATTTCATCATTGCAAGACATGAGTGGTGGTAATGGATAAATTAATGACATTGGATAATGAGGTGGTAGTCCATCGTACAGACAAATGATGATTTTACAACCCATTTGATGGAATATGAGAAGGTTTATTGTCATTAAAAAATTAAAAACATACGAGTGTATCTAGGATAATTAATTAACAATATAATCATGATATAATAATAATTGGAGTATTTGGAGAAAAAAAAAATGCATGTAGTGGAATGTTACCTCTTCTTCAGGGGTCCTCCATAGGTTCCCATTAAAATCCTTCATATATCAGATTTATACCAAATATAAGGGTTATAGGATGATGTTAGTTATGTTGGAAAATTGTTTGGGAATGTATTCTCCAAACCATGAGGGTTTTAAATAATTAATAAGATAGAAGTGGGGTTCCCTTTTATAAGCGAGGTGAGTGGAAAACATGCAATTTTTTTAAACAATTCGATCATTCCAACATTTTTTTCATGTTAAAATCCTTTAATATGTGATATTATATATCCTATTATTATATGGTACCAACATGGTCATAATTGTTTTTATATAAGTATTTATATCTCTTTTTCCCAGGACATCTTAGTTTAACCCCCGGTAAATAAAGTGTTACCTTAACCGTGATAATTAATATTTACTGTGTTCACTATTAATTTTATTAGAAGATATGTTTATATTATTAGAAATTATAAATTATTTTGATCCCAAATAAAAATTTTATTTCAAATTAATTCAAAATAAGTGGAAATTTTAATTTAAAATTAATCTCACAAATACGACGAGAATGAAGGGATTTAAAGAGAAAATGTTCAAAAGTTTAAAAATAATTTATAACAAAATCAAAATGAAAATGATTCAAATGAAATAAATTGGATTAATTGATATAAAAATGATACATTTAATCTTTAATACCAATTAAAAATATAATTCAAATTGTAAATAACTTAAATTAAAAGTCATTTTTCAATTCAAATTTAGCAATTTCCTAATTCATCAAAATAAAAAACATTTCAGAAAAATACCAAAGATTAACCCTATTATAATATATATATATTATGATTTAAAAAATAGGGTTTATTTTTTAAAATAATTTTTCTAAAAGTTTTAAAATTTAATTTTCAATTATATGAGAAAAGGATGACTAATCCATATTTTGAAAAAATACAGTTTTTTGAAAAACATTTAATTTTCCATTAAATGGTTCTAATTTTATATATAATAAATATATATTTATTTTATTTTTGTTTAAAACGTATAATATACATAATTTAGTTATTACTAATCGTACACACAAATTTAATGTCTAGGTTATAATTTTAGCAATTTAATAATAATATCTTATTACAGTATCCTATTTTGTTCAAAATCAGTACTGAATGCATTGCAAAATATCAATGATAATAAATTTATAAATAAATATATCATAAGGTATTTGGATGTTTTATTCTTGTGTAATCTCATAATTGCATGTCATTTATGTTATAAAACATAATTTTATTTTCATAAAATCTTGTTGTCTTACAAAATAACTCTACAATGTTGTCCTCTATGTAACTAAAATAGATTCCTCACGAGACCCACTCTAATGTCCGAGCCCATGGAATGTATTGTTGAACACCATAGAGGAGAAAAACCATGAAATTTAAGTCCATCCATTAACGTGTGACCCTCATAGGACCAGACATGGATGGCTATAGTCAATTCATTCATGTTACTAAGACCTCTAATGATACCTAAAAGACAATGGTAACACCTAGAAACATCAATGCAAACCAAAAATTATATAACGACACCAATAGTAACAAGGAGGTGTTAAATTTATTATCCTTTTTATTATGAATGTCTATATAATAATAAATTATGTTTATTATACATTATTATTATAAATTGTATTAGTATATGTATTTATTCATAAAATTAAAAATATAATAACATATAGATTTTGGGTTTTTAATTTGAGTGAAACATTATACCAATATGTTTTTATTTTATATCTTGATTCAATTTTTCGATTGAGATGTTTTTTTGTGGTTATGTGTAACATCATATTGAGAAAAAAATATTGTATCTCTATTAGTGAATGAGAAATTTGAGTTGTACAAAAATAAAACATTAAAGTACTGTAAATTTAATGAAAAAATGGTGAAAATTTAAAAAATTATGGTATAAAAGAGTTTTATATAGAAGAATCAAAATTATTTTGTGCAAAAATATGAGTCACATAAATTTTAATGATAATAAAAAACTATTATAGTATATATATTTGACCATATTAATTATTAATATATTTTTAACAATAATATTTAAATACAACATAAATAAGATATTAATTGGATGAATCATGAAGATAAACAATATTTAATCAATTAATACACAACACATACTGGAATCCCAAAAAAATTAGATGTGTTATAATAAAATATTAGTTTATAAAAATACAATACATTTTAAATGTTTCCGTTTGAAGATTAATTTTATAAGTATGGATAAGATCTTAATGTATGCAAAATTGAAAAAACAGTAACTAGTTCACAAAAAATATGATAAAAGTACTGAAAATGTTTTTTTCATTATTGGTTATTAAAGTATATAGAAAAATTATTTTGTGTTGATAAAAAGATATCTTAATGTGTATAGAAAATATTATCCATATTTTTCTTCATATCCTAAATTAAATAGAATTTAAAAATAATATATCATAATATATTTTTCGTAATAATATGGACAACCATTTCAAACTACTACTAAATGTGGCCAGGAAAACTCATTTTCCACAACACCAATCCCTTTTTTTATTATAATAAAACACATATAATGAATATTCAACTTTATTTGTTGAATATTTACCTCATTCTTCATATATTTTTTGTGAAGATAAATATATATATAAATTATCTGCATTCTAGGTGAAATACATGGAATTTTTTAATCTCAAAATTTTTAGGAAGGGTTCTCCCTTTCACATTGTCTTTTAGAACCATATTTATTAAGAAATATAGAGTTTGAGTTTCAATTACATTAGGTTTCCATGATTAAGCATGAATCAAGAACCAGAAATTTATGGTTGTTATTTTATATAGGAATAAAATAAAGAAATGAAAATACTCTGGATCTGGATGTCTATTAGATTTAGAAACTAGATACATAAATAAATATTACATTATATTTTAGAAACTGATGAATATAACAGATGAAAAAACATACACTTCATTATTTAGTGTTTAAAATTATAAATTTCACATGTAATAACCATCACAGTTTCCTAGGGAAATAAAAATATATATAACATGTTGAGTTAATATTCATAGTTATGTATATCATTTAGTGGAATCCATTATATCATAAATAAGGCATATTGAATAGATTCAATAATTTCAAAATTAGCATAATATATATCAATAGAAAGCCTAAAAACAAATAAACCCATGGATATTAGAAAGTAATCCCATAATTATGGAATGCATAATGTCAGACATCATAATATTAGGATCAAGGCCTTGTTCCTAGACATATTACATAATATCAATTCATAATGTCGTGTCATATTACATTCCATATATTCCTCATTCTAACATATATATATACTAATCTTATGTATTCTCCACTTCCACGTGTCCCAATACAGTACTTCCACGTCAATTTTTTGGTACATGTCACCCACCCATCTGACCACATCACCCAAACCCGTGGGATCTCTTATTTTCTCCATCTCATTCTCATACTACTGCTGATATTTATGTGGTCTTGACCTAGAGGACCATCAGACTCCCCCCTTTTATCATCCTCCCTCTCCCGATATACTACCTATCAGCTCCGAACTCTTCCTTCTATTGGTTATGTCTATAGTCTCCCCAAGTTTTCATTTCACATCCACGGTCTGGATTATGTTATTCACAACCTATGGTTCCTGCAAACTACTTATGCCAGCAACATTCCCCTTCCCTATTCCAGCTGACCGATGCTGCAGTCCTCATGATTTTGCTTCTATACTTCTGGGGTTACAGCTCACGATACCCCTCGTCTCCTTGAACGGTTCCCACACCTCTATTTGTCAGGTCTCCATCGACGAGGTACTTCTAATCTAGAACCCAATACCTCCATCTATTTTAGATTTCCTACTATGAGATTTTCAAATGCTCCTACGGTTCCTTCCCAAATTTCACCTCCATCAGTGCGTCAACAATTCCCGCTCCCTCTCTTTCCACTAGCGTTTCACCTCCCCCATTATTCCTATGGTTCCTACTCCATTTTCCCCTTTAGTTCCCCTCTGGTTGTCCTCTGATGTTTCCCACTACTGTTTCCCCTTTACGGATGCTCCTATTGTTCCCGATCGTGTTTCCACTCCCACTATCAGTACCCACAAAACACAGAAGCTCTCTTACTCAATAATTTTTTGGTTTTCTTATAATGTTCATTCATCCCTTCAAACCCCCACCTACTTGTGATTTCTGTCAGCTGTTTTAGGTTTCCCACTGCATTTTTAGTGCTCCATCCTCCATGTCATGCATCCCATTGAACATTTTCTTCACCATCGAGTTGCTTCAACATCTCCAGTCATCCTCTCCACCTACTCAATTGAAATTACACCACTGTGCTACTCGCCCTTCTACAGTTTCTATATTATGGTCACAATCAATGGTACCTCCACTATTTTCTTTGATAATGTATATTTCATGGATGTTGTATGATAGACAACTGGTTTACCACGGGAAATTATTTTAACTGATTTGGATTTTTTTAATTCCCATATGTTTGTAATAGATCACATGAAGCATGGGAGTCTATACAGAGATGGAACCTATGTAGGTTATGGTACTAGGCCATCCAATAGAGGTTAAATTAGCACGTGTCTTATTTTATTTATCCATTTGTTTTGTTCTTTGAATCTCATTCAGGATTTGTATCTCAGTATTGAAAATATACTCCATTATATGTCGTCCTCGCCTATCATTTTATATTATTTATGGTTTTATGATTATTGCTATATTTCTAATGGCGAGATATGAAACCGAAATTTTTTATGATGATATTAGTTTTATGTGCATATTTATTATTATAAACCAATGATTTATATTGCATATAGATGGCCACCTCATATTCATGAATTCATGATCAAGCAGTTTCCCATTCCACCGTAGGAACTACGATGAATTACTTTGGTCAATCTCCCTTTTATTTAAGTCATCTTGTATGATTTTGTAAATTTTTTACTTCAAGTCAAATTTTTATTTCCATCAACTCTATACAACCACACCTCATAATACCTCTATAATCTGACTTTGAATCAAAATTCATTATTTCTTTGTGTTTCAATACATTGACAGATGTTAACCCACATCGATTCACTTCATTAGGAGGCCGTAAACGCCATGATTATGGTCACGAAGATCATACCTACCAAAATACAAGATCGTGATCTATGACGAGGGTTATTATAATTTCCATCTATAGCTATTTAAATATTATATACATCAATATACCCCTTTTGATGTTCATCGCCTGCACATACATTGGGGGTTTGTAAACCTTACTTGTTTACATTGAAGGAAAAAAGTTGATCCAAGAAGCATCATTTATTCTTGGTTCCTTAGACTACAAGTACCTTTTCCTTCTAAATTTTACTGTATCACCTAATCTTTGAAAACAATTCTTGAAATTTCCCTATTCAAAATTTTAAGGATTTGATACTTTATTTTCACTCTTTTGAATTTCACTTGCTACACCCGTATTACTGTTTTCTGTAGTAGATTTTGAAAGGGAATCATGTTGCTCAAAGATGAATCACCTACTCCTAGATCATCGATACATACACACCCTTTCATTATAAATTTCATTTTATTACTCGATCATGAGCAATCATGTTATGTACACTTCTTGGAAAAGAATAAAAATACATCTGATGTTGTTCAGTTGACTTTCAGTACTATAAATTTCATTACATGCACTCTCATTAAGGTTTTACATATTTGATTTTGAATTTGAAGGCATAAAGTTATTTATGTGGTGTAACCTAATACCTGATCCTCATACATCAGGTACCATTTCATTCTAAATTTCCTCACATCATCTGATCATGAAGAGTCATGTTATGCATAGTCTCTAAAAAAATCGTTTGATGTTATTCAGGTCATTTTCACAAATTTGAAGTAATTATTTATGTTTTTTTCAGAACCATATAAATACATCTCTTTTCTTAGTAACCAAATATTCTTTAGGTATCATTTAATGCTTATAGATCGCATTTATAACTTCATCTTGAGCAGTCAATGTTTGGTTTATTATTGTGTCAGATGGAAGGATTTTGATGCAGTATACACATAATCCAATTCATTATCCATTCTACATTCATTAGACTCTATAAATACCCTCATGATCTATGTAAGGGTATGTTATTGCAATCACCTCCTTCTTAAATATTCATATTCCTTTTCATCTTTCTCTGTTGTTTTCGGTCTCCATCTCTGCCCCTGACCCCACATATCCTTCTTATCTAATACAGTCTCGATGCCACCATCTACAACACTCTTTCTCCCGATAGCAGTTTCAACAGAAATCAGAGTACCATCCATCAGTGGTTGAAGCACATGAGGATGGATTCCCTTTTCATGTACTACAATAATAGACAGTGCAAACTGGTATAGATATTATTAACAATGCAAATAGGTATAGAAAGGTATAGACCGTGCAAACAGGTATAGATAGTTCAATCAGTAAATATTATGTAATCACTGCATCTACATTTTAGGTACTACAATAATAATTAGTGCAAAAATTTATGGATCTTATTGATAGTGAAAACAGGTATAAAATGTTATATATAGTGCGAATAGGTATAGAAAGTGCGAACATTTAATCTTAAGAAACCTTAGTGAATTTTCCTAGATTTTTTATTCATGAATGCACTATTTCATTTTTATTTTCCTTATTCATACCCCTTGGAACCAGATAAAGAAGTGAATACAGGTTTGTATCTTATCATATTTTACAATGGAAATCTTAGTGAATGTTCTTTCATTTTATGAATCTTTACAATTTTCTACATTCATATTTCAAAATCCATCTGGATTCGGGGATCATATCTTGAATCAGTTTCAATTAGGGATTCATGAAATCATCTCAAGAGAGTACAGTGGAATGAATAATTTCAAAAATATTGTAAAATTATATCACATCTCATCTGAAATGATCCCAAAAGATGAACCCAACATGGATATTGTATACATATCTTTGAAATAGATCTTCACTGGAAACATGGGCATACAATCTGGTCACCATTTATTTATTAAATATGTTGTTAAGCCTTTTAGTTCATGATTATTTATTTCACATAACACGAGAATTATATGATAATGCAAAGTACTCAGATCCTATGATGTTCTATTTGTATAATATCCGCATAACTAATACTGTAACATCTTATTGTTACGTAGAGTGTTCCCAGGTAATATTAAACATGATCTGTTGATATTGGATCCTAATGTTTGGTTTATTCATGGGTTAGATGGAAGGATCTTGACACACTAGATAAGAAATCCAGTTCATTCTACATTCTCCTTACAGTAAACTGTAAATAACATCAGGTTCTATGTAAGTGTATGTTACTGTAATCATCTTCATTATCTATCGTTATATTCCTTTACTTCTTTCTCTTTTGTTTTTAGTCTCTGTCTCTGCCCCCACCCATGCATCTCTTTTTCCTCTAATATAGTCTCGATGCCACTACCAAACACACTGATTTCACCAAACACACTTTTTTATCACATGGCATGAAAATGAAATTCAATATAGATTAATTAATGATGAAAAGAAATATTGAATAGATGAAAATTTTCTTAAAATGTATTTTTCCCCAAATTAAAAATACCTATTGATGTTTTATGGTGGATCCCTCAGCTGGATTGTAAGGATGAAGTTATTAGGTGCATTTGAGAAGGGATTTTCATTGCATTACAGTTGGTTTATATGTTTTTATTCATTACTATATTGATGTTGAAACCATGACTATGATTAATTTATATTATTGTATTATAATTGGTTTATTAATGACAGGAAACTATAATAGTTTTCACTATATATTATTGTAGTATATTGATGTTGAAACCTTGACGCTTTTTGATCCATCCTTTTATTTCCCATAGGAGTTACGAAATGCTTGAATGTGTTGATCAGTAATATCCATGAGTCCAAGACATCATGAAAAAAACTATAATTTTCACTATTAATGATTCACTAGAATATAAGTATTTTCTAAATGGATTTTTAGATGTTGGAAGGATAAGGTGCATATCCTTTCTTTTTTGAATGATGGCTCTAAAGATAAATTTCATGCTTAGGTTTTACACTTTTTGATTCTATTTTTTTGTGTGCAATGTTACTTTAAATTGGTTCCTATTTTTTTAAATAGGTTACTGATTGTTTTTGATTCTGTGGATTGAATCTGTCAACTCGACATGTATTTCTACCATGTGATGAGTAGACCCTGGACTAGAAGAAAACATAGAAATATGCTTAGGTATAGTTTGGATCGTTACACCAGTGGTAGGTGTAATTGGAGCCACAGAAGTAAAGGGCCATGGAGGGCTATATAAAAACAAATCCTTACCTTTATATGAAATTGGAAGAAATGTAACTTCTCCAGATTCTGAACATGATTTAGGATATGGAGATTTAGAGGTATGTACTGCAACTTCATTATAAACATTATACATTAATGTTAGGAATCATTGATGATTACTTGATATTAAATAGAGTGATCATAAAATAATCCCCATAACATATTGAGATATATTCACGATTTTTTTTAATTTTCCACCATCAATATCATCAATATAGTCCACTGTTTCATACAATCAATCATCTATTCCTACACCCGGATTTATAACTTCCTCCCTGGTGTCCTGGAATTTACCCATAAGATCTCCCATGAAATCTTGCATTATCACTGTGGATGTCATATGAAACCAATGAAATTATATCTCAGAAGATACATAAATCAACATATAATTAAACTGATCAACACAATTCTAAGAAATCATGAAAAACAATATATTATGAGATGGAAGTTGCTGAGGGTTGATACTTCTGATATGACAGCTAGATTGCAAGGATGAAGATCTCAATAGCATTTGACAATGGATTTAAATTATGGTATATTGGTTTAAATTTTTGTATTCATTATGATATTGATGTACAAACCTTGTCTATCATTATTTTATATTATTGTAGTATAATTGGTTTATTAATGGAAAGAAGATACAATGTTTTTCACTATCTATTATTGTAGTATATTTATTTTGAACCCTTGACTATTTTTTATCCATCTTTTTATTTCCTACAAGAGTTACTAAATGTTTGAAAGTGTTGATCAGTAATATACATGACTCTAAGAGATCGTGAAAAACAACTATGGTTTTTACTCCTATTGATCCACTAGAATAGAATTATTTTCTAAAGGTCTTTTTAGATGTTGGAAGGAGAAGGTGCTTATATTTTGTTTTTAGAAAGATGCCTCTCAAGAAAACTTTCCGAATCATGTTTTATTTTTATGGATTCTATTATTTGTGTAATGTTTCTCGAAATTGGAAGCTATTATTTTAAATAAATTCTTGAATGTTTTTTATTCTTTAGATTGAATTAGTTAACACAAAAAGTATTTCAACATTGTGTTCATATTTTTTTCATTTTTACTACTCACATTTTTTTCTCCTTTTAAGAGAGCCCTTAAAATTCATCCGTTGAAATATATTATTGAAATATAAATAGTTATTGTTTTAATTTATGCTTGACTAATGGGGTTCATGGCTTGGTTTATTTTTTATCAAATCACAATTCAATCCCGGATTGTTTTTAACATGTATCAAATAGTGCACATTTCATTGATAAGCCATTTTTTAGATCGAATTCATTTTATTATAATTTTGATTGAATCCTTTTGAGGCAGGGAATAAGGAACTATTTTCGGATGATACTGTAATAAAATCCTCAACGTGTTCCTTTTGTAAAATAGAGAGAATAACATTATCATATCTCTTTTTTAGGTAACTAAAATATTCTGAATTATTATATATATATCTATATTAACTAATTATCCATATTTTTATTAATCATTTCTTTTGTACTAAAATATATTTCACTACTTCTAATTTTGGAGGTCTGTTTACTAGAAGAAGAGGGCCATGAAGATCCCCAATCCAAGGTAATGGGACAATTTCTAATTTATATTTTTTTATTCTCCTTTATTTATTGATATTCCTTCCCATCTAAAAACATTTATTCCTCATTTCCTTCTTCCTTTGCCCTTATTTTAACCATCTGTGATTTTATGTTCCCATAGAAGAAAAACTACAAGTTTACTTGTAGTGTGGGTTCTTCTAATTACATTGCAGTGTAGTTTATTCTATTGAATCAAATGTCTAGAGAAATTCCATCCCATAGTAGGAGTCTGCTGCACCATCAAATCATAAAGGGAAGATCACACTAGAAAACACTTGAGGTGTTGGTGAAGTTCATCTTCGATGTTGGATCCTTTTTTGGTGTCATGTTGAAGCAAGAGATCCCTTTTTCTATTGTCACCCATCATCTGTTTTCAATATTTGGGATTCAGAAATAGATTTTTTGGGTGCTAGCTTGCAGATTATATATTTTGGATCCTATAGGATTATTAACAAACCACTATTAATTTTCTCTCCATATATTTTCTTATGATAATTTCAATATTAGTTAATTTATTATTGGTGTTTCACTATATTGATTTACATGACACTAATTCATATCGTAGTAGTGGATATTTTGTTAGATCATTGTATAATATCACCATAAGAATGCACGGGCGAGTACTAGTTATAATTAATTTTGTTTTTCCATTTACCAAATTATCCAAAAATGTTTGTCTCATGAGACCTATTGATGTGTTAATTGGCTATATAATTCAATGAATGGCCGTTTATTTAACATGTTTAATAAATTCCTTATATGTAGAAGATTAATAAATCATAAAAAATCAACTTACCTTTTTAGAAAACAATTATAAATTGTAAAAATTTCAAGAATGTGAATTCTCAATAATTCTGTAGTCAATATATATAATAGCCATCATGGAAAACATACTTCAATTGTTTGGGTGTCACACCATATATAATAATGGATATATGGTCATGAAAATAATCGATATGAATGATAACAAATAATATGAATAGTGAGTGGTAGAAAAAAGGAAGTGAATGTTATTATTCCAAAAACATCATTAATATTTAAAAATTAGTAGCTGATAAAATATAAAGAATATCCCCAAGGAGTGTCAAACAAGTTTGGTTGTTTTTCCCACTTTTTGTCCACTTGGTAAATTTTAGATTAATATACAACTAACCCTTTTATATTTATCACCCTAATGTGAATCTTTTATAGAGAATGTATCCAATTATTAGTGTCTAGATTAGGATTTTATTGCTATTAAACTATAAAATATTTACTTTAACAAGACTATATAAATATTTAATAATTATAGTGACTTAAAAAGGGAATATAATGAGATAGAATGGTGAAGAATTATAGAAAATATAATAATTTATATATAATAATGATGAATAATAATGTTTTTTATAAAATTATTTGGAAAGGATTAGTAAAATAAATGATAGTTAGGGAATTAAGGACCCTTGTATTTGTATAATAACATCTTAGTAAAATACCCCAGTAATCCATATCAGATAAAAAACATATAAAATTTATTGCAATACAATGAAATTATAATCTATGAAATATATGAAAATTGTATTTAAAAAATAATTAATATTTAAAAGGAAAGAGGTGGATTGGAACACCATAAATACAAGGTAGAATTATAAATCATGAGAAGAAGACATTATAAAATTAATTTGTTTTTTTGAGACTCATGTTGGTACGATAAAACTATAACAATTACTTAAGAGAGGGTGAATTGAGTTCCTAAAATTTTCCAAACTTAAAAACTAGCCTTTTTTAGGAAGGGAATATTATTTAAGAATCTTCTCACAAAAAAGAAATAAAAGAAAAAATATTAATAAGAAAATCAAGAACAATGAATATATATTGTATTTAAGATTAATGATCTCATAGTCCACTCCACCAACAATTAAATCAATAAGTTTTGTAATTCTAATTTTACTATCCATTTTTTAGGTGCGTCATAGCTATGTTAAAGTAGTTTTCTTTATTTAAAAATACACATGAGATTTCAACTAATATCCTCCTTAACATGTCATATCCACAACCATAGAGAATTCAAACACACTAAGTGTACAACAATACAAAGAATAAATAAAATACTGATATATTCATGGTATATAGTTCCAAGAAGATATGTAATAAGGAAGAATAAACTTCTAGATAATAATAATATAGTCCATGTCATTTCTAGAGGTTATTCGATTGTGAAGGATAATTATGAAAGAACAAAAATGGAGATGGTTATCAAATGATCATATATTTGTGAAAATACTTTGAGTATCCTCTATATTTTGTATATCCACTAATATTTATTTTCAATCATCTGTTTTATCTCCTTTTATGTCATTTATTATTGAATTTGGAAAAATCAAACCTGTTAATCCCAATGGATATGAGAATTATAATATTAAAATCTGATGAAAAGGTCTCTTAATTAGAAAATTTCTTTTTCCAAATATTATGTTAACATATAAACCATGATGTAGGATTTTATTTCATCATAAAATTTTTCATTCATAGAAAATTGGATCGCTTCCAATTATAAAATTTTTTATTTAGAAAAATTATTTTCTAATGTACTTGAAATAATATGTTGGCCTATTAAAAGATTTTGGAAAGATATACTAAGTCTAAACGAAACTTTATTTATGGTAATATCACATTGATCCTCTATAAAATAACACGATATGTATAATAAAAAATCATTGAACCATAGTTATCATAATATAATTTTAGTAATGAATGATAATAGTTTTCATAGGATAAAACAATTATCTAATATTAATAATTCATTAGTAAATAATATAATTATTCTAGATTTAATTTTTTGTAAGATGGTTTTTATTTATTAGAAATAATGATCAGGTGTATGGTAAATGGTTCATCAACTATTTGACTTTGTATGCTTATAAGATAAAAATATTGATAATAAGATAATTAATTTTTCATTTGATTCCATTAGGTTTTGTACAATTATCTATAACTACCATAACAGAAAATATTTTTTATATGGTTTCCCTGATGTTTGTAGGATAATTTTATAATGGTTTTACCAAATAGAGTTACCTAGATACTTATTACATAAAAAAACAACATACTTCTGATGATAATTTTCTTATGATAATTCATATATGTGTTCTTTTTCATAAGAATAATTTTTTTGTGAGATTGGATAATTTTATTACATTTCTCTTTCATTAGATAATGAATCAATCTCAAACTAAATTCCAGAACAAGTACCGAGATCACTTCAGAAGAGAATTCATTACAATGACAGATAATTTCCATTATCCGAAATTGATTTTAGTGTTTTTAGAATAATTCTATTTATAGTCAACAATAAATTTATGCTGATGTATAAACAATATAATATAATCTCAATTGTATTTTCGTCAAAAAAAACTCATGGATTTTAAAGAGAGTTAATGTTTTTCTAATGTAAAATTGGTAAAAAATTAAGATAAATTCGTATGTAAAACAAATAGGGATTATATGATCATAAAACCAAAAATATGAATACAGATATTTTTTATTAATATAACTCTATCAAGAAATGTCTCATAATAATGATAAAAAACAATAATTTTGATAATTGTTTTTAAAACAATCATATTTTATCAGTGGTAAATGGTGTTCTTTCTTCTCCTCATTTTTTGTGATATTAAAAATAAGAATTTTTATTATAAAAAAAAAATTCATTATTTCATTTTAACAAGATTATATATTTAATGTTATAGGATCTGAATTTGAACTAAATTTGGAATAGATATAGATAGAAGATAAATTTCCATACAAAAGAAAATGGACCAAAAAGGTAACGATGAATTAAATAAACATTAATAAAAAAGAAAAATGAAATATCATCATTAAATTATAATACTAAAATTATAATAAATCATTCAATTTGTATGGGATCAATAGAACCATTCTTGGATTGTGGATATAGGAATGATTTAGATTTGCCTAATGGATAAGAAGAGGTAGGAAATGGGTATCTGTAATAGATAAAGAGAGTGATCCAATGAAAAATATAGAAATGGATTGTTATAAAATGATATATTGATCACATAGGAGAGGCTTAAATGCACCATCCTTAATTCCACTAATAGAATATGATCCTTTTAATTGTCATATCTATCTTTAAGAGAGAAAATTCTTATAGAGAAGATATTAGGGGCCAAGGATTCAAGTGGAGAGGGTGCACTTATTAACCTCTATTCATAATTTTCATAGAAAAAACAAAGGATCAGATATTTATATCATCTTATATGTTTTTCTAGGATGTAAATATTGAAAATATGTTCCTAAATAATTTCTGAATACCATGTGAAAAAGAGCATCCCCAAACATATCAATTCAATTCACAAAATCACAACTAGAGAATTATAGTATTGTAGTGAATAAATTACATGACTTATGGAGGAATATATTGATACACATATATATCAAACATTATTACAAAACAAACAATAATAATATTCAATTTGACCATTTGACTTTTAGACAAACTAGGTGCACTAGTTGGGGGAGAAGAGATAATCTAAATTGTATGAGGAGTGGCCACCACAACAACCTCCCTGCTCATAGAGGTATCACACCAATATCTCATCACTAAAATGACTTTTATTATTATAAAGATGTGTTGGAAAACTAATAGTTGATAATAATATATTGGATCAATATGGTCTTAACCTCTATATATGAAAAAAAACTTTTACATCAAATTCATCATATTATTAAGACCCTTTACGATGAAAATGATGTTTTTTATGACTTGGTTGTGGTATACATGATAAATGGATCATTTTTAGAAACATGACATCCTTATATCATAGTGAATATTCAATTTCATATATAGTTATTTGAGGAATAATGTGTAACCTTTATGTTTTAGTAGTGAAATATCTCTTCAATGATTCTATAATATAAATTGAAAGAAAATCCTTTTTCAGGGATTCAATGAATATAATAAATTTGTCAAGGGAATGTGATACTCCTTCGATCATTACTCATAGTGTAATTTTATCTATATGGCCATCATTACATGCTAAAATAGTCGACGATCTCTAAAAGGTATCTAATACTTATTTGACTAGTCTTTTCAAACCATCAAAATCTATCATAAACACCACATTTAGTTGAGTATCTAATATCCACTTAATATACTTGACATAGGACCCCATAAACTTATATAATGAATCCATATAATATTTTGTAACTGTACACCACTTGATTGATTGAAATTCCTTCCAAAATTCAGATAGATCTTACTAAAAAAATGTAAACTTCCCTTATAAGATTAGTAGATCTAAAATTTATAATCTATAATGATCTAAATATAGTTATTGTATAACTGAGAACTATTTTATTTATCTTCTCATTGAACTGTTGAAGTAGCTTCCCCATGATTTTTTATGTGAGAGGATTCATCTCAACCTTTTTTTCTACTTTATTCCGACTATAGGTTCATTTGTGTCCTTTTCAATATATTGTATAATATCACATAGACCAAAATTGATTTGGATCCAGTATAGAAATTAATTTTTTTTGACAATAATAGAGGACTTGATATCATGATATCCACCATGAATAGATGAGACTGGTCACTTAAATTATAGTAAAATTGTACCAACCAAATATTCATAGGTACTATATTGTGGGGTTGTAACTAATACTCCTTTAATACCACCTTGTATGATATTTACTTCCACATGGAATGGTGAAAAAACATGTTCAAACATAGGTTGACATTTTGAAACAACTTCATCCACTCTAGAAATATCTCCATGAGCAGCTTCATCTACACTACCATTATCTTTAGTTAAACATTCATCATAAATAAAAATGGAAACATGTATCCTATACATAATAGATAAATGATATGAAGTATCTACCAATTCAAAATTGTTAGGGACTTCTACAGTTTTTTTCAATAACAACAATTTCTCTGTGGATATCCCCCTTATTTACTTTAGTAAAAGTTATAGTAAGATCACCACCATTCACTTCTATATCATCCCACTTCGAATCTCTTGGGAAAGCATTATAATCTAAACTAACATGAACAAGAAGTAACATATTGAACATAAAACAACATATTTATCAACTCCTTTTAAGTATACCATCATTAATATTCATAAAACTAGGATATGTGGTGGTCATCAACTCGATAACCTATCCTTTGGATATCATCCAAATTAGAGAAATAATAAACAAAAATTGATAAATATATAATAGCTAATTGAAAATTTTGAATATATAATGCTTAATATAGTGTGGTTGTTTAACTTTATTCTCTATCAGAAATATATAAAATAGATACTTACTGAAAAAAATCATTGAAAATCTTTATTCATTTGGGAAATCGTCGATTGTGTTATCCTTATGAATTTTTTTTATCATGATTGGGAACTTTAAAAAATTTATATATGACATCAAGTGTGGGAAATATATATTTTATAATATCGATATAGATGAGTTCATCAATCAATGTTTGTGAGGTAATAAACTCACAACATCCGTTGTAACACCTTGATATTTTAAAAGAAGAGAATTATATTTGATAGTGTAAAGCATAGACAACACTAATTTTATCTAATGTTATATGAAACACTATTTACCGATTTTATTAGGCGAAATACTCAGTTTATCTTGTGTTATTAAAAACCCTGCCATTTTTTTGATTGATAGAATATTCAACATGCCATATCAAACTTAAAAGATCCATGATATATATATTAAGGTTATAAAATAGTAATTAAATTAAAGGGTATGAATAATATTTAATAATTATTGAAATACGTATATATTCTTCAATATAAATTATTGATAAATATTTTTCTATAATCAATCTATTTTTAATAAGGTGATTTCATTCTTCAAAAAATATGTTATCTTCAAAGATGATTTTATTTCATTCAATAGAGAAAAAATTTTAATTAATGGTTAGAACTTATAGAAAATTAATTTGACAAAATGAACTCATTTTTTGAAATCATCAAATTTAAATTTACAATGAAAGATATTTTGGAATTTTTTTTGAAAAATACTGAATTTTTAGTGACTTGTGAATATTACATATTATTGTAAAGAATATATTATATTTGATAAATTAAAAAATTGAAATGTCCTAATATGATTTTAATTTGATATAATGTAATATATGTATTATTTAGATATATTTAATCCACTTAATTACATTGAATTAACTTTATATTGGTTTTTTATAAGTTTTTTTAGGTTAAAAAAACATGTTTTCCAAACAACTATATTAAAATAAATAATGATTCCCCATTATAATTAATTAAAATAATCCCTATTATTGAATTATTTAAATTTAATTTTTAGAATATCTATTAGTAAATATTAATTTTGTTTCATAAAATTATTTTTATAACTCATAATGTTCATATAGAAACATCTTTTTCAAAAAAACATTCTTCTTGAAAATGCATAGTCTTATCATGTCTTATAGATTAATATCAGATTACAATTTTCCCATTTTGTGAATTTAGTTTCGATAAATGGATTTAATATATTTAACAGGCATAATTTATAAATTATAATAAGTACAACATCATTTTTGAACATAACGATTAGTAAAATAGTTAAAACTGATCATTTTGATTAAGGTGAAAATTAGATTACCATGGTATTAAACATTAATCTTAAGAGTAAAATAGCCTGTCAATTTACAAGAGTTAAAATCCCTTCACATATAAAATGCCACACACTATCCTCCCCTATTCACTCATTATGATATCATTGTATAAGAAAAGACCTACCCAAATCACTTATAAACATATTTCATCTAATCTTACAAGCATTAAGTATGACATAAATCCGACCAATGAATTTCATTCTTACAAAAAAAAGAAGTTACCCCAAAAACAGGTAACATTCACCACTGGGAATTTTTGTTTTATTTATATCTCAAACACCCATAAATTATTCTTATACCATGATGATATAATATTCTAACTATCTCCTATATATTGGGATATTTTTATGTCAAGGGTAGGACCTACAACCACACATAATTCCATAAAATAGGCTTTGAAATCATTATTCTTGTGTATAAATGACTACCACATCATGAAATGATGTCATTAATTTTTACATTAACACATTAAACTATTGGGTATTATGATGGATATAAATTTATATATGATATTTGTTACATTATTATACCTCCTGTGAAATTATATAAAATATATCTTTTTTTCATTCCATTCCCTATGGGATACAACAACATCGTTCTTGTGTATAACAGACCACCACATCCACAAAGAGATATGATTCCTTTTCATGAATGTGTTATGTTGAATGTAAAAAAGTTAAATATAATGAATATATGTGATATACATGAAATATTATGATATTAATATTATATTTATAATTATGGAAATATAATATATCTTTTTGTTTATTTTTTAGTCAATTAAGAAATGATTTATTCATTATTAAACATGTGGACTATCACCTCCTGAGAGATCAGTGATTAATGTTTTCACCCCCACATCATATGAAATGTATATATAAGAATACATTATTAAATAATAAGTTATATTATATATTAAAATCTGCCTAAAAATATACTATATTACATACCTTATTTCAATAATGATCGTTGAAAATTGGAAACTTTACTCACATGTGTGTATAGCCTACCATCTCTATGATAGTAATGCTAGTTAATTTTTCATAACCATATTTCATGATGATTTTCAATTGAATAATTTATGCATACATTTTATGATTATGTAAATTCATTATTTTAGAAAAAAATTCAATGAAATGTATTTTCAAGATGTTTTATATTTTAAAAGGTGTTTTTCAAAAATGAAAAGGATGTTTTTCTCAATAGGCGTTTTAATGATAATTTAATTTTATTTCCATTCATAAAATTCAACATCCCTTTATGTTAAATATTCAACAATGAGGATATTTTGTAATGATACCATCATCATAATTTTCATGGATGTATTATGATTGTTTTAAAGATAATTATATGAAAACTACTAATTCTCTATGGATTAATGTTGTTTCAAATATATTGACATAAATCCAATTTATTTTACATGGTTTAAGCAGGTTATGAATGGATAAATATTTTTTTATTAGTTTTATGATGAAATACATTCCCTTTAAACTTTATTAATGTCATGTTTTCTGGAGACTACTTATCTGATGGGTTAGTCTATATAAAGTTTGGTAATCTAATTTAAAATTATAAGATTGGACAAAAACTAGCACCAGGTGATCCTATTTTAGATTATATGGTGGGGTGGCCTAGATAGAATCACGTGAGACATTTGTTTCTTAAATGATGTTTACACCCAAATAGAGCTCCACTTCATTGGGTAATGTACCTTATTTTCAGAGGTAATTTGGATTCAATTAACTATGGCTTTATCGAATTTATTTAATTGGGATACAATTATTTATGAAACAATTTTTACATAAACACTAAATAAAAATGATCCAAGATACCAATAGATTTATTGTCTTTCTATGTTTTTACAATGATTGTTATGTTCATGTTCGATATAACAAAGATCAGGATTAATGATTCTGATTACTCATTAATTTTCCATATTTTCATATTTTACAATCTTGGTGTTGATGAGAATGCTTTATTTTATTATTCAATAATACACTATTATTATGTACTCATTTCCTTAACCACTTATTATGCTCATTAAAGAAATTCAATTGATAATTCTTATCAATACCCATACTGATAAATTGATCTCACACTTCCAAAATTTTTATTTCCCCAAGATATGGAGAAATGATATTAAAAAAAATTATGTTTGTATGTTGTTTCATATAGATGATGATAATTACATAATGTGAAATAAAAAAATTTAGATTAAGTGGGAGAAATTCTCATTTAATTATATGGGTATTGTGTTTTTAGGATTTTTTCTAATTATTTAAAACTCTAAATGTAAAATGGCATAGAGAATATAAGTGATTAAAATTTTCCATGTGATAATGAATGTCTTGGATATAGAAAATTGGTTCATCTCCCTCAGTATAGAAGCCAAAAATGTTATTTTTATGATTTAATCATCGAATTCTGGAGTGTGGGATTCTAGCTGTTATATTCGGTATTAGATCAAACATATTAATAACATTGGAGATTATAATGTTTTCATGTGAGTCTATATTAAGACTCATGAATATAGTCATATGTATTTTTGATTAAAGCATATCATATGATTAATGTCATGGCTACCCCATTTGAGAGTTTTAAGTCTTAAAACTTTTATGGTTATTAAATTGATTTCTATAGATTTATTATTAGGATGTGATATTTGTAACCCCATGGATAAACATGAAGTAATTTTTATGGAGGATTTTATTAATGATTAAAGGAAAATTGAAAAAACGATGGTATGGTGGCAACATGTTGCATCTTACAGTGCCTTAGGCATTAAAACCACAACCAAAGGGAGACAAGTTGTGGAACCTACCAATGTCCTACATGATATCCTAGTTATAGCTCTGGGAATTCATTCTGGCCTTCTATTTTTTTAGGTCCAACTAATTTTTACATTTCAAATACATCACAAGGTATATAATGGAAACCCATGATGCATGTATGGGTTCTCAAAGCACTTAATACTAATATTAATGGACCCAAACAGATCTGGGTACCAATATTATCTCTTGCTTACTTATTTTGTAGGAAAGCTATTTAGAAGATCTCTTATTGAAGTTTATCATACCTTGACTATGTATTTTCAAGAATCATGATAGGATATTACTCATGGTACATGAATTTTATAATGATTGATAGTGGAAATGTAACTTTTGGATGTAATTCTAATGGAAAAATGAATGTCCTTGGACAGATTTGTTACTCTAACTCAATTTTAATATCTAAATCACTTTTTTGATTGATTAAAATTTAATCTTCATAGTATTTCACAATTATGTGGTGATGTATTTCATGTTATGTTTGAAAACGATGCTTCAAATGTTGTTAATTATAAAAACAAATTATTATTTTATATATTTAGAAATGAAAATTTTTATTCTATGAACATAGATTCTTTAGTTTCTCAAAATTATTATTGTTTGATTTCCCTTTAAAATTATTATTGGATTTATAATAGAAGATTAGGACTCTCTAATATAAACTCCATTGGAAATATTATTAAGAAAGGTTTAGTAAAGGATCTACATAAGCTTCAATTTCTAAATGACAAGTCTGTAATACTTATCAAAAGGGTAAATATCATAAAATATATTTTAATCCAAGGAAACAAGTTTCCACTTCTCAAAATATCAAGTAAGATTACAAAGACATTATTAGGCCATCCAGAGTTTCATGTCTAAATAAGAAGCACTATATCTATGTTCCTGTAGATTAATATTATATATATAACTAGTCCTTTTACATAGATAAAAAAATTGAATCTTGTTCACATTTCACCAAGTAATCTAGAATAATAGAAAACTAATGTGGCCTTAAAATTAAATGACTAAGAAGTTACCAGGGTCATGATTTTGAAAACCAAGAGTCTGGATATTTTTTCTCACAAAATGGATATTGTCATAACTTCTCTATCCCTAGGACACCTCAAAAAATGATGTTATATAATGAATAAATAGAAGGTTATAATATATATAATGAACTATTCTTAATGAATATGACCTACCTATCTACATTTGGGCTGAATCTATCAATACAGCCTGCTATACTATTAATAGATTGTTAATGATACCTATCCTTATGAACACACCCTATGATTTATAGGAGAATTTAAAATTCAATGATTATTACATAATATATTTTTGTTACAATGTTTAAATTTTTAATACAATGGAAAATCATGAAAACTTTTACTCCAAAAGTGATGAAGGAATTTTATTAGGATACTCAATCTCCAGAAAATCCTATATATTCATTAATAAATGAACTCAATATGTGGAAGAATCTATACATGTAAAATTTGATGAAACAGATCCACATGAGCCTAAGACCTCCCTAAACAATTATGAGGATGATTTTATAAATGTAGACAATAATGAGAAATACTTGGACCCTACTATTATGTAATCTATAAAATCTTCCTATTTTTAAAATTATTCATACATCAGTCATGATTAACCCGAACCTTTTGAAGAACCTGAAATCACCTACCCTTCTTGTTCTAGATCTGTCAGAACCCTTAAGATCTATTCGTTATGTTATATTGTTAGATATTTAGATAAAGGAATTGAGAATATAACTTCTCTAAGAAATCAGGTTGAAAATCAAGATTTCTTGTCCTAGCATGAGCATAAGAACGTCAATGAGGCTATCGATGATGAATTTTAGGTAATGTATATACAAGAAGAGTTAAATCAGGTGGAAATAAATAGGCTCTAGAAACTAGTAAATAGACCTAAATACACCTTTACAATATGAACTAAATGGGTATTTTGGAATATAACAGATCAAGCTAGTAATATTTCATGAAAATATTCTAGCTTTCTTGCACAAGTTTATAGTCAAGAAGAAGGGATTGGATATGAGGATACCTTTTCACTAGTTTTTTTTTAATTGAATCCATTATAATAATGTTTTCATATGCAGAACATCTAAATTTAAAACTATATCAGATGGGTGTTTAGAGTGCTTTCCTAAATGGGTATATTGTTAAAGATGTTTTTGTTGAAATCCCAATGGTTTTACAAACCCTCATTTTCCAAAAAATGTTTTTTAATTAATAAATAATTATATGGTCTAAATAATGATATAAGATCATGGTATGACAGACTAATTACTTTTCTTATTTCCAAATATTTTACAAAAGGTACAAGTGATCCTACTCTCATTATAAAAATAATATATAATGATGTTTTAGTTGTTCAAATAAATGTTGATGATATTATTTTTGGATATTCAAAAAATTGGTCATGTTTTTATTTTTCATAGATGTTGAAAAATTAATTTGAAATGAGATCAATGGGTGAACTAAAACTAGTTCTTGTATTTAAATTTTTTTTGAAATAAATAAGGTATTATTTTGAGTAAAAGTAAAAATACTAAAGTCCTTCTACAACATTTTGTTTTGGATAGTACTAAAAGTAGTGATACTCATATGATTACCACATATAAAGTGGATCATAATTAATATTGTAAATATGTTGATCAAGCCGCATATAGGGGAATGACTGGGAGGTTAATTTACTTAACTACTACCATTTATGATATTATGTTTAGTATGTTTATGTGTACTCATTTCAAAGAAAAACCTTAATAGTCACATATTCTTGTTGTTAGAAGGATTTTTATATACCTAAAACATAATACTAATTTTTTCTATTTTATCCTAGTGGACAATCATTTGACATTGTTAGCTATTCAGGTATATATTTTGGTGGTTGTGAGTTTGATCTAAAAATAACCTCTGGAACATGTAACTTTTTAAAAAATTCACCAGTATCATGGTGTAGTAAAAAGAAACATTTTGTTACATTATCCACTACAGATGATAAATAAATAGCTTTTTCTAATCAGTTGAGCTCATATTATGTGGATGAAACACACTTTACTGGGCTATGAATATCAATTTAGACATGTCCTTATAAATTGTGATAACACAAGTACTATCAACATCTCTAAGAATCATGTTAATCATTCAAAAAAACATATTGATGTAAGATATCACTTTATGATGGATCATTATCAAAAGGTTGATATTTCATTAGAATTCCCTAGAACTCAACATCAACTTTCTGAAATTCTCACTAAACCTTTTAATTATGAATGGATGAGTTACATCGTACATGAATTATGAATGATCACCCTTGAGTGACTAGTGTATTGTATTATATTTATTGTCTCACATTTACTGTCTCTGAGTTACTGTCTCTCAGTTAATGTCTCTTAGCTTTATGTCTCATGTTTGTTGTCAGATTAGTTATGGTCACACTCTTTTATAGTCACACCATTCTGTTGACATTGTCACTGAATGTTTTGGTCTCAATGTTATATCTATGTCTTCATTTTTTAACAAAATCTTTTTCTCGTATCACTGTATTCATTATTGTATTTATTTTATACCATGTTTTGGTGTTTTGGAATGTTTTAACTCCTTAAATGATAAAAACCCATCTTTTCACTTCATTCATCACTCGTATACTCTACTCTGAAATCCATTCTCATTTCTCTCGACCATATCTCTTTCCTTGAGCCCGATTTGAATGACTCGGATAATGTTTCTGTCTTCATATTCTCTTATAAAGTACCTATCATAAAAGAAATATAAAAATGATTCAACTACCTTTACCAATAAACCACTAAACACATGTCATGAGGATCATACTGTCAATCTAGAGAAAGATGTTAGCACAAAATTGCTCCTCATTAGTAAGTCGCATATTATAAAAGTATTTGAAGAGCATTGATAATACGGGTGGTTTACAAATGAGAAAATACCTATCTATCAGAATTTTTTTTGGAATTTTATTGATATATTTTGTTATCATTCAACCCAAAAGATGATTTTCTGGTTTGAAGATGGGTGAATGGACAAAGATTCACCTTTTCTATGAGGGTGTGAAATGCATACATAGAATTAACCCATGAAGGAATTTTTTTGGACTACTAATGAGGTCCTCCTCCAAGTGACATATTCAGTTTATATGTGGTCTTGGGTGAGTTTATTGGAAATAAAAATAAAAGAATGATTTTTACTACTGAACTAGGTGGAGAGACTAGGTTGTTGTTTAATTTTATCCAACAGTTAATATTTATAAGGAGTGAAAACTTTTCCTCTCTCAAGTATAAAGATGTATTTATGAAACATATTCTGAACAATGGTCACAAGATGAATCTGTGCAGGTATATTCTGCTTTATATATGTGACATGATCAATACAAAATAAATTCAACTTATCATTTCAAGTAAATGATTATTTCTACCATGAAATTATCCAAATGTGTGGTTGGTAAGAATTATTATATGGTCTAATAATATCACTTTTTATATCTATGGATACATGCAGACCAATGAAGATCAGAAGGAATCTATGGAAGAGATCATGTGTTGAAGATAATGATAGATTATATAGGGATTTTTATCCCGTTAAGAATACTTCTTGACCTATGAATGTATGTGATCCTAGATTAGAATATGATGAGCATGTAGAATAATCAAATGAAGGAATCAATTTTGAAGAAATGAAGGTGAAAAGGGTTCATATGGTGAACCAAGTAATCCAGAGATTCTTCAAAGGACTAGGGAACCCACAATAGTGTATCCTGGACAACCTCATAATGTTCCCTATAGATGATCTTGTCTCTCTAAAGGTGTTGACGATGCTTGAAAAAAATGGTGAAGCTATTGATATAAAAATATTTTATGTAGTGAAAAAAAACACACCGATGGAAGTCCATGATTCTTCTGAGGAACATATAGAAGTACATATAGAAACATAAGTGAAAGTATCTTCTAAAGAAATAACGGAAAATGATTTTCAATTAGATAGAGGTATGGTAGAGTTTTATATATAAGAGGGTGTAAAAGCTAGTCAAGAGATTTTCTCTCTTAGTCCTGAAAGCAATGCTTCCATTGAGGGAGAAAAAAACCTCAACATGAAAGGGATTGAAGTTCCAAATCATGTGGATTAAGGTTCTATAGATACCTAATACATGTTTCGAAGTTATTTTGATATTGATAATTCTCAAGGAACCATATTTTAAGGATTAGATCTTTCAAATATGTTTCAGCAGAAACTAGTATATGAAGCTATATATTCTAAGGAACTCGAACCTGTATTAGTTCCTAAATCTGATCCTACTCAACATGCTCTTTGTTATGTACAAAAATTATATTTGAATGATTTGGATGCAATTTGTATTCTGGTATTGGGATGATCATGAAATATCAACCTCCTCCTATGAAAAATCTCAAGGAAAGGGATGTTGCATTGCTTCTGGAGAATGTCATTGGGAATATCCAACCCAAGATGCATCATGAAATTCAAGAAGTCTTGATTGGGAAATTTTAGTTGAATGGTGAAGTGAAATATTTAAAATCAATGGTTGAGGAAATGAAGAAATACTTGTAAGCTAAACAATATCCTATTGCTCATCTCAATGAGGACGATGCTGATAAGATCCCATGGAATTTTGTATCTCTGATTCAACCTAACATGATTACTATGTACGAAAAAAGTGGTTGAGAAAAACACCAAAATAGATTATGGGAGGCATGGGCTTGTATTTGGAATCAATACTCTGAAAAATTTGTATAAAGGATGTTGATAGAATGTTCTAAATCAGATTAAAAGTATATAATTATATGTTTCTTCCCCATCTTATTCTGCTTAGCCTTCTCATTCTTTGGATAGTGAAAAGATTAGATATGTGTTTAAAGAAGAACGTCAGTCTGTGTTGAGTGGTATAGATCAGTAGAGTTTCTCTACAATCATTAAGAACAGTTACCATGATCTTTAAGTGGTAATAATTCACACCAAAATTTCCACTGAGGCTAAAAATAAATTTCTATGAAAGTTGATTACTACTTCCCGGGGATCTATTTAAATAATGAGTTGAACATTAATTTCAAGTATCATGTGGAGAATCTAATGTTTCCTCCTATAACTCAATAATTTAAAGATCATGTTCAGAAGTGAAATGACTTCACACCTACTATGGAGAAATTACTAGAAAATAAAGATGATTGAGATAATTCCATGCATTATTGTGGTTATATAATCACAAAATTTATCCTAATGTTGAAGCCTTATTTTCATGTTCATATCATATCCCTCATTTCTCCTACAACATCTCCATTGAGACGTAGCCTGATTCTTTCTTCAAATCCTTCGTCTTCTACCACTTATGCACCAATAACCATGTCTGTCTCTCTAGCTATGAGCCAGATCAAACCTGTAATTTTTGACAAACCTTTACCTTGGTATTCCACTAGACCAAGCCTTTCCCCTTCAATCCTTGAAGGAATTCCATTCCCTTCCCTTACTCATGATTCTTCTACCTGCACTTATGCACCTCTTGCATCTACTCATGTTATCTCTGACAAGGATCAAGAAAAGCATGTAGAATATGATGAGGACTAATTTTCGATAAGGCTATGATGTTTTTTATTATTTTCCTTGAACTCTTCCTATATTGAATGAAAATTTCCCTCACCTTTATTCCCTTATTGGTATAATTTAGATTTTTTTTCCATCAGCTTACATTCTTTTTGATAATTCCAAAGAGGTAGAATTCATTTATTTTAAAAGAACCTTTAAGGAAAAAATCCAGCATTTATTACATATTTATTCCATTCTAAAATGTATGGATTGTAAATTCCACAATTTGTAATGATCATAAAGGTAGATATTGTTGGACTCCTTTTGTCATAATTCTCACAAACCATGTCAATCATAAAAATCCATTATATCATTTTTAAATCTTACAAATCATTCTTACACGTGTTCTAAAAGTTTTTAGTATGGTTATGATTAATACTAATTCATTATGTGAGTATTACACCCTCAGATAAATGGATGAAATATGACTAAGTATGAGACACCATTTCTGTAATAAAACTATCTCACTGTTTAGTTTGGAAATTGGAAAAGTCTACGAAACCAATTCTATAACACTGAATCAATAACACCATAACAAGATACCATTTTGGGTTTTGACAAAGGACTAGGCACTATTTCCAAACATCATAATTGTGCTATCAGTTCCAGAATTTACAAAGGACATACCACTGTAATCATGCTAACGATTCCTGAATTTGAAAAGGACATGAATGTTTAACACTTCTACCGGTTCTAAAATTCCAAAATCCTAGAAACTATTTCAATGATACCTTTTCCATAACACCATAAAAAGACACCCAAAAAAAGATGCATTCCATGGTCACCCATTCCGACTCACCGTGATTTTTGCACCACATATGACTCAACGGAACTGTGAAACCATTCCTTAACAATTTCTCTCTCATTTTCTATCAAATTTAAAAGTTGATTCTAAATTTCATATTTGAGTCATTTAATGATACTAACATAATTAATCCTCTTTTATAGGAATATCTAAATATATTTTGAGGTATAAAGTATGATGAGTGTGCTCCTGGACAACCAAAACATAAAAACTATAAGATTAAATATATGGTGGAACACGAGCTCAAAAAGTGACTAAAATGGACTAAAGGAAATGTTAGAGAGAAGAACCCACATGCATTCAAGAATACATAGAATAATACATGGAAAACTAAATTTTTGTAGTTGTATTATTATCGATTAATGTTTGAACATCCTTATTGAAAAAAAAACAAAGAGGAGAATAATAGTGTCTCACAGAACAAATATTCAGAACACAGAGCTCATGATACTCTATTTCTATGTCTTCTTTCAGAATAGGACCAGAACATCAAATCTTGTACATCATAGAAGTCCCAAACTACGTAGAAAAACACTCTGAGAATTCTAAATCTGTTCTTATTATATTCTACAATGTTGTGTTCTATTTTATTAATATTTCGAGCAATGTGTGTTTCTTTAATAAAAACACATGATGTATCCAACACTAAACAAGATTATAGAAGATAACCTCACAAAAGATTATTTTTACAAATTTTTCACCCACTTATAATTGTGGAGGAGTTCATGTGTGACTTGGTTGTCATATTTCTCATGTAGAATTGTGGTAGAGGTCGACTAGATTAGATAGTCTTCTATGTTGTTCTATAAACCCCAATCTGATGTGTGGATCAGAGAATTATATATTTTAATTGTGATAGGTGATCACCAAGTGGGGTGGATTGGGTCTCGGCTTGAGACTAACCCTGTTGAGTCAATAAGGTTTTCCTTATGACTTTTCCATTCCTTCTTGTTTTGAAAATCAAAAACACCTTATCTTAAGAAAAGTTTCTTTTATAAGGAATGTTGCTTTTATAAGAAAAATTACTTTCCAAAGAAAAATTTCATTCTTAAGGAAAATCGCTTTTATAAGGAAAATCGCTTTTATAAGAAAAATTATCCTTATCATATTTTCATCCATATTTTTCTTAAGTATGATATTCGGATTCATTTTCATGGAATCGTTGAAACCATGATATGAAGCATTCTATTTTAGGATCCGATTTCTAGATAAGAACAATAAGGAAGTTTCATTCCGAATTACGGATATGACCTCTGACTAAGTTCTATTCCAGATTCAGGATACGAATTCTTATGAAGTTCGATAACGAATTCTCAATACGAATTCTAATGATCAATTCTCATTACGAATTCTGATGAGGAATTCTCATTCCAAATTCTAATGAGGAATTCTCATTTGAATTCTGAAGAAGAATTCTCATTACGAATTATGATAAAGAATTCTCATTACGAATTCTGATGATGAATTCTCATTCCGAATTCCCATTCCGAATTCACCTATTAAACAGAATCTGATCATCTTTGTTTTATACACTCTGAATTAATTTAGACTCCAAAAAATTATTTTTGGATAGATTCTGAACTTTCATTTTTCTTATGCCTTTATATTTTGACTACTCTTTATTATTTTTCCTTACACTCCGAACCTTCACTCCGAAGTTTTCATTCCGAACTTTTATGTTAGAGTTTAAAACGATGTCGTAAATTCTGTTACACTTGTTTTGTTATAAAACGATGTCGTCTATTTTGTTATAAATTAACCGTTGTCTAAGTGACACGTGTACAGGTCCCTCCGATCTTTAAGGAGAATATTACCGTTGGAGAAGGAGCCGACCTTACCTATAAATAGGACCTCATTTGAAAGAGCTCAGGGCTGAAAGGCTGACAGATCTTCTACTCAAGTGACTACATTCTTGAAGTGATTTCTAGAGAGAGAGAGTCTCTTATTAACTATCAAAGCTTCATGAGACTCCGAATGTTGGTGATTACATTCGAGGGCTTCCGGGGATAGGAAGACAGAGGTGCCGACTACCTTGAAGTTCGAGGGCGTCCTTGCTGAGGAAGACAGAGGTTGCCAACTACCTTGAATTTGAGGGCTTGCGGGGATAGCAAGACAGAGACTCCAATCTTCGTATCGGGGGCTTACCCTGGTGTGGGTAAGACAGACTTTCTTAAAAGTATAAATCAAAGGACCTTTATCTAAGGTTGTTGGATACACTTATCTTTGGGTTAAAAGACTTATATCTTGTTACTAGTAGTTCTACTACTTGTTTTTATTCCGCTGCTTATGGTATTGTAAGGAAAGTATAAATTTCTTATACTTCCTTACTTGTACTCTGATTCATTTAAATTCTATACGCTTTATGGTAGAATCCCACTTTGTAATCTTTTGTTATGTTTCAATTTCTGGAACCATATTTCTGGAACCTACTTTCGGAATCTCGTTCCAATCTAGCATTCAGTGTTAGAGGTGTTGTGAATTTTCTTAGTTTAACTTTGTTAAAGTTAGTCATTTCCTTTTCTTATGGAAATCATAGTTATTCTTAACTAACTTTAATGGTTCCAAAGGAATTTTTAAAGTATGCAATTCACCCCCCTCTTGTATATTGAGCATCTACATCACTATTACGATCCTACAATTGGTATCAGAGGTTGGAAACATCATACTCTATACCAATCTTACATTTGGTATCAGAGCAGGTCTCTGAAATACTTATACTCACGAATAAGTTTTTAATGCTCACTTTACCATTCTGAACTTTCTCATTCCGATCTTTGTGATTACGAACTTTTGCTACTAACAAGTTTGTGTGAAAAGTTATATTAAGTATGGAAGGAGTCAATGTTGGATCAATTGATAATATAAATCCTACAAGACCACCTATATTTGATGGTAATGATTATGAATACTAGAGAGATCGTATGATGACTTTTGTTATTAATACTGGAGTGGATAACTTTGTTATGCTTACTGGTGATTATAAAATTCCTGACAAGGAAGTCAGAAATTTTACTAACCAGGAAAATCAAGAATATAAACTCAATTATAAGGTACGCAACACTTTACTATGTTCAATGACTAGAAACATATACAACCAAATTTCTTCTTGTTAAGCAGCTAACTGTATCTGGAAGAAGTTAGAGGTTACACACTTTGGGACTTCTTAGGTGATTGAGACTAGAAGAGCTATGCTTAGAGCTAAATATCATGGCTTCAATTTTTCTTACGGAGACCCTATTTGTAAAGTTCAACAGAGGTTCATGACTATAGTCAACAGTCTACAATCTATGGGAGGGAAAGGTTTAGATGATGAAGCTCTTGTGGATAAGATAATTGATATTATGCCCAATGAGTGAGAGTCCAAGAGAACAGCTATAGATGAGAACAGGAAGGTCACTCAAATTACTCTTTATGAGCTGTTTGGAACTCTTCTACAACATGAAACAAGAATGAAGAGAGATGCTGACAACATCAAGAAGAATAATGGAAATGGTACTCTTGCTTTTACAACAACTTCAAATCAGATGAAAGCTAAGACTCCTGAGAGAGTAACCGGATCCAAGTCTAAGAAAGTTATTTTCCAATCCGAATCTAGTGAGAGTGAAGTTTCAGAAAATGAACTAGCAAATCTTGCTCGAAGGATGAACAAGATAGCTGGTCAGAGAAATTTTCAATCTAAGTATAAGAAAAAGGAAAGGAAAGATAAGAAAGATGCAGAAGTTACTTGTTATTAATGCAAGAGAGCTGGACATATCAGACCAGATTGCCCTTTTCTCAAAAAGAAAGAAAGGAAGGAAAGACATTCAGATAGGAACAAAAAGAAGTATTATAAAGCCAAAGCTAAGAAAGTTCTGAAAGCTCATGACACCTGGTGTTCCAGTGGTGGTGACTCTTTAGATGAATCTTCTGATTATGAATCGTCAGGACAGATGAATCTTGGTCTTATAGCCAGATTACCTATCGATAATCATTGTTTTATGGCTAAGGTACGAAATGATGAATCATAGACAAATTTTTCTTTAAATTCCAATGATAGTAAGTATTATAACTCTTCAGATGAAGAATCTTCTTCTGATGAAGAAAATACATTACCTACTTATGAAGAAGTCTCTAGGTTTTCTGAACTTCTTGAGATTTAGAATTACAAACTCAATAAGAAACTTGATAAGGCAAACTCTAGGAATTTTATTCTTACGAAAGTGATATCAGTTCTTTCTAAAGATCTTGATAGGAAAAATGCTGATTTTGAAAGTATTTCAAAAAATCTTGAGGAAGCAAGTTCTGAGAAGAACAAACTTTCTAAAGAATTAGAAAAATTAATTTTTAATAAAAATGTTTTTGAGCCTAACTATAGTTCAAAAACTAATGATTTTGAGGATAAAAACATGGTTGTAAAACTCAAGTCCGAAATTTTTTCCTTAAGGAAGTGTTTATCAAACTTTACCCATGGTAATGAAAATTTTGATAAAATGTATTCTCAAATACGACCTTTAATAAATAAATCCGGATTTGGTTATACCCATGAAAAACCAATTTTCAGTAACAATTATTTTGTTCCTCAAAGTGCCTCATTTTGAACCAAGTGTCGATGTGGTGGTCACTGGGCAAAGAATTGTTCATTGAACAAAATCCAATCTTTAGGATTTCACAAAGCTTACTTCTCTAAGAAGATGTGGGTTCCTAAAATTTTATTGTCTGGAAATCTTGGATCCAAACATGTTTGGATTCGGAAAGTCTAATTTTCTTCATGATTTCCGGAAAATAAAGAGATTACCATCAACAATACATGGTACATGGATAATGGATGTTCCCGACACATGACTGGTAACAAAAGCTATTTTGAAAATATTATCAAAACAAAAGGAGGAAAGGTAACTTTCAGAGATAATCCTAAGGGAGAGATTGTTGGTATTGGTAATATTGTTCTTCTTGGTAAAACATTGATTTCAAATGTTCTTTTTGTTAATGGTCTTAAGCACACCCTCATTAGCATAATTCAGTTATGTGATGAAGGTTACCTTGTGAACTTTAGGAATGATAAGTGTTTAGTTCACAATTCCAAGGAAGAATTTATTCTCTCTGCCAATAGGCAAGAGAATGACTACACTTTGAACCTAGAAGACCTCAGAAGTCAAGATTTACGTTTCCTAAGTGCAATAGAAGATCATTCCTGGTTATGGCATAGAAGACTAGGTCCCTGTAATCTTAGAAACCTATGTAAACTCTCTAAGAAGAAACTAGTTAAGGATCTACCGGAGCTTATATTTGATTCTTCTAAAGTTTGTAATCCTTGTCAATATGAAAAGCAACATAAATCTAGTTTTATGTCAATCAGTAAAGTCTCAACAACTGATGCATTAGAGTTAGTACACATGGATCTTTTTGGTCCAATACAAACTGGAAGTATCAGAGGCAAATACTATGTGTTTGTTCTAGTTGATGATTACACTAGATTTACTTGTGTCTATTTTGTAGAAAAGAAATCTGAAGCTTTTTCTTATTTCAAAAGTTTTAGAGCTCAAGTTAAAAATGAGAAAAACCTTCCATTGAAAACTATTCATAGTGATCATGGAGGAGAATTTCAAAATTCTTATTTTGAAACTGTTTGTAGAAAGAAAGGTATTAATCACAATTTTTCAGCACCTAGAACTCCTCAACAGAATGGTGTAGTTGAAAGAAGAAATAGAATTCTTCAAGAGATAACTAGAACCATGTTGAGTGAATATTCTATTGCTAGACATTTTTGGGCTGAAGCTGTAAGTACTACTTGCTATACTATAATTCTAGTTTTGATTAGACATTTTCTTAATAAAACTCCTTATGAGTTATGTAATGGTAGAAAACCTAGACTATCCTACTTCATGGTTTTTGGTTTCAAAGTATTCATTTTGAATAATAAAGATAACCTACATAATTTCGCACCATTATCTGATGAAGGGATTTTCTTAGGATATTCCACAACCTCTAAGGCTTATAGAGTTTTTAATAAAAATACTTGCACTTTTGAGGAAACAGTACATGTAAAATTTGATGAGTCAGATCCTTTTATTTTTAAACCATCCCAGCCTACATCTTTAGATGTGTTTTCAAAAACTGATTATCAACCTTTGATAGAAGAACCTTCTGATAAGGAAATTGTTCAAGAAGATACATCTGAAACATTTACCCCAGAAGACTTTCTACCATATGTTGATGAACAGGTTTTACAAAACCCTAATCAGGGGTTTCTTAAGAATCACCCCAGTGATAGCATCATTGGTGATGTAAATCAACCTGTAAGGACTAGAAGTTCTTTAAGAAATGAAGTAGAACATATAACATTTCTTTCCCAATTACAACCTAAAATCACTGATGAATCTTTAGGCGATGATGATTGGATCAAAGCAATGAAAGATGAACTAAATGAATTCGAAAGGAATAAAGTCTGGACCTTGGTTGAAAGACCTAAAGAAACTTCAGTTATTGGACTAAAATGGGTTTTCAAAAATAAATGTGATGAAAATGGAGTCATAGTAAGAAATAAATCTAGACTTGTTGCTAAAGGCTATAATCAGCAAGAAGGAATAGACTATGAAGAAATCTATGCTCCAGTAGCTAGACATGAATCTATCCGTATTCTACTTGCTTTTGCAGCATTCTTTAATTTCAAACTTTTTCAAATGGATGTGAAATGTGCTTTTCTTAACGGTTATGTTCAAGAGGACGTTTTTTTTTGAACAAACTCCTGGCTTTGAAGATACAAAACATCCGGATCATGTTTTTAGACTCTCCAAAGCTTTGTATGGTCTTAAACAAGCCCCACGAGCATGGAATGATAGACTCACTGGATGTTTTCTTCAAAATAACTATGTTAAGGGAAATGAAGATCCAAAACTTTTTATAAAGAAAGATAAGAAAAATGTTTTGATTGTTCAAATTTATGTTGATGACATTATATTTGGTTCAACTCAGCAATCTTTGACTGACTCTTTTTCTAGTCTAATGAAATCTGAGTTTGAAATGAGTATGATGGGTGAGTTAACATTTTTCCTTGGTTTTCAAATTTCTCAAAAACCAGATGGAACCTACATATCTCAACATAAGTTTATTAAATATCTTCTTAAAAAGTATGGTTATGACAACACTAAGATTATAAGTACTCCCATTGGTACCTCAAACTCTTTACATCTTGGTGAAGCTGGGAAACCAGTAGATCAAACATCTTTTAGAGGTATGATAGGAAGTCTACTTTACATAACAGTTATTCGACCAGACATAATGTTTTCAGTATGCTTATGTGCAAGATATCAATCCAATCCTAAGAAATCTCACCTAAAGGGAGTAAAAATAATTTTTCACTACCTTAAGGGAACCCTGGATCTAGGATTATTTTATACTTCTGGAAATGATTTTGTTCTAAAAAGATTTTCTGATGCTGACTTTGGTGGATGTATAATGGATAGAAAAATTACATCCAGAACTTGTCATTTCTTAGGAGATTCTTTAGTTCCTTGGTTCTGCATGAAGCAACATTCTGTTGCACTTTCCACTACTGAAGCTGAAAATGTAGCAGCTGGAAATTGGTGTGCTCAAGTGTTGTGGATGCAACACACACTCATAGACTATGGCTTGAGTTTTACTAAAACTCAAATTTTGTGTGATAACACAAGTTCCATTGCCCTAAGTAAGAACCCTTCACATCACTCCTATGCAAAACACATTGATATTAGGCATCACTTTCTTAGGGATCACACACTTAAAAAATATTATTCTTCAGTTTATCGGAACGCAAGATCAACTTGCTGATATTTTCACAAAATCTTTGCCTTCTGATAGATTTGAATATATTAAAAAGAAGTTAGGAATGATATCCGTAAGGTAATCCTCCTTAATTAATTTTCTGTTGAAAAAGTCTCCTTATAGTAATAAACTCCTTTTCATAGGGGGATTACATTTGATTATTAGTTTAACAATGTTTTTTAAAGATTGTTTTCAAACTTTTCGGAACGAAGATTTCCGGAATGAAATATCCGGAATTACAATTTTCCAAAATGGACATTTTCATACAGAATACTACTGGAATGGAAGTATTTGTATTAAAAACATCCGGAATAAAAAATTTCGTACTGGCAGTTTCATAACCAGATTTTTGTACCGATTTTTCGTAATGTGTTTTTTGTACTAAATTTTTCGTACTGAGTTTTTCATACTGATTTTTTTTTCTCGTACTAAGTTTTTCGAACTGAGATTGTTTTCCATAGTAAAATTATTGACAACTTTGTCTTTTCATAATAAAGGATTTTTCTCGTAATCATTTTTATATTATCCATTATGAATAATCCTCCTCATCCAATCCGAAAGGTATGATTTCCTTACTCAAGTTTTCGTAGTCATACTTTACTTGCTGGAATTCTCTTGAATTATGTTTTCGGATTATAGTTTTCTTAATTCTTTGATTTAATAAAATCCTCAAAAAGATCGGATTCAAGTTTTCAACCGTCAGATCTGATCTCAGTTTATTCCAACTGTTAGATCAACCTAGGAAGTTGAACCCTCGTTCCATTGCCTATATAAAGGGGACCCAAATACTTGTCCCACATCGATTTCAAGCTCTCGCGTCCCGAATATCTGCCTCTCCGTTTTAAAGCCGTTCCGAACCTCAGATTTCTCCGTTCCGAGCTTCTCAGAGGACTTCAGATCCGAATGTCTGCGGAGTTAGTGTCTCAAGAGATGTCTTCCACCAAACCTATTTCACAATGGTTAGTTTACAGAGAAAGGTTAGTCCATCCGGATTTCTTCAATAACTATGATTCTCTTATTTTGAAGAACATTAAGTTGAATGGCTGGGAAGATGTTACTGTATCCAAACCGGGGACTCAAGATGATGTTTTTACGGAGTTACTTATTGAGTTCTATGAAACAGTTTCCTTCTTTCAGGAAGATAATAGGGAGAAGTTTTCTTTTATGTCTTATGTCAAGACCTATAAGATCTATTAGACCAAGGCAGGAAGCTTGGTAGGGCTGTCCTATGAAGGAGAAGCCAAATTTATTTCTCATGTATTGCCGGACTCAAAGGGTAGCTTCGACAAGGAAAAATCCTTGAAGACTCTCGGAATCTATGATGACAAGGCCCCGAAGATTGCTAGTTTGCCTACAAATTTCCGGATTCTAGAATTGTGGGTATAAGGGCTTATCGTACCGAGGAAAGGTGATAAAGACAGTTTAAAAAAGAGTGAGATCTATATCTTAGATTTCCTGATAAATCTAAGGAATTTTAACTTCATGAGGCACATTCTTATAACCATTGAGAATCTTAAGAACGGAAATCTCAGAGCCCAGATCATAATGTACCCAGAAATATTATCAAAGTTGATAGTTCGGTGCCTTGAGTCTTTCAAAGAAGCCTGCAGATCTAAGACAAGGGTTTGTAAAATTTTGTTGGTCAGTGATGATACCCTTAAGAGGATGGTGTGGCTTACAATAAAGAGATTGGTGAGTTCATCGATTTGCCTAATCAAGAAGAAGCGGCTCCGAAGGCTACTGAACTGGAATCATCTAAGCCAGTAAAGAAAAGAAAAGTGAAAGAAGTTGCAGTTGAAGTACAAGATCCTAAGTCTAAGGAAGTTCAAACCGCACCTCCCAAACCAAAGAAGAAGAAGGCCTATCCTGATGAGGTTGTTGCGAAGTGGAGAGCAGATAAAGAGAAAAGGAAAGAAGGGGATCCACAGTTCGGATTGGACCCTGGAGAAGCTAAGGCCCTGAAGGAGAAAACTGCTAATGAGCTTAAAAAACAAGTAAAGGAAAAGAATCATAAGAAGAAGATGTCAGAAGCCGAGGCAGTCCAAGCGTTGTTGAATTTTAATGAGATGGTATCCGAAAGCTTTCCAATTCCAAGATCTTTCTCCTTGGAATCTCTACCTGAGACTCCAGGAAGAAACCTTGATCTTCTGGAGGAGACTAAAGCTGAGCATGTTGAGCTACATGAGCAAATTCAGCAAGTGGGACACGAAGAAGTAGTTGCTGAAGGAAGTGGTGAAACAGGAGATCTTTTGAAATAAGTGGATTATTATAAAGGATCACTTTCGGAACATCTATCACTCCGAACTTCAGAGGCTGAATCCTCTAAGTTAGTAACTCTAGAGAAGGATAATAATTAGGAAGATGTTGTTCAAAAAATTGCTGATGATATTATTCAAGTGTCTACTGGCGAGCAGAAAACTCCTGATCAAGAATCGATTCAGAAACAAGACAAGGGAAAGCAACTCCTTGTTGAGACTCCGAAATCAGTTGAAAGAAAGAAAAGAGAATTTGGTGATTCATCTAAAAGGAATTTAGAGCTTATTGAGGAAGAAAAATCTCCAAGAAAAGTTTCAGATTCGGAGTAATCCTCGTTGGGGCATGATTTTGTTGTTCAGTCCTTAAAGAAGTTGTTGGGAACCATTCCGACCTTCTCAAGTATTGACTCAAGGTACCAGATGCTACAACATTCTCTATATCAGAAAACAGACTCCGTATCTATGGTTATGGATAAGTGTGTTGAAATAGGGGCTCAATTAAAAACGTTTTTTGTTGGCTACGAAGCTCATAGAAAATCTTGCAAGAGGATGACAAACTGGTCGAAGAAGACTGTTGAAGATATGAGGTTATTAGATGAGTTTCAAGACAATGTTAAAGATTCCTTTGAGACTGAGGACAAGAAGATAAATGAGTTAACTTCATCCTTTGAAGAAAAGCTGACAGAAGAAAAGAACTTCTGGATTCAAGAAGTGAGAGATCTGATTGGGAAGCTGAATTCCGTTTCCCAAAACTAGAAGTTTGAAAGGGATTATCGGATTGATTTTGAAGAAAGGATGAAGGCTCAGGAAGAAAAGATCAACGCTTAGGAAGAAAAGCTGAAAGCCCAATAAGAAAAAATTGAAGCTCATTTTTCATGAATAGTTGTCTTAGAGAAACAAGCTGAAGAATATCATAAAGGCCAGAAGAAGATCAAGACTATTCTAAAGGGGCTCTTGTAGAAGAAAAAACATCCGAAATAACCAAATCTGATCTTTTTGTTGTATTTTTTTGTTGCCGAGATTTCAAACTTAATGAAATTCATACTTGTTGTTTCTATTGTTGTCATTACTAATTTTTCAGGTACTTTGTTTTTTTTCCATTCCCTCCAATTATTTTTGAAAATCACAAAGGGGGAGAAGGAAAAGATCCTTAATAAAAAGAATAACTCTAATAAGAGTTTATCAAAGGGAGAGAAGGAAAAGATCCTTAAGAAAAAGAAGAACACTAATAAGAGTTTGTTTAAGGGGGAGTTTTTCATTAAAGAAGACCTTCTTATTTATCACTCTGGAAATCTGAATACGATCCTTAGAGTTTCAAAGCCTAAGGGGAGTTAGTCGTATTCATTAATATCCTTAAAGAAAAGGGAGATAAGCCTTAATGTTTTTCTTTCTTCTTAGAATTTTTTTTCGTAAGGATGTTTGTGCTTTCCAAAAAGAGAGAGATTGTTGAGTCAATAAGGTTTTCCTTATGACTTTTCCATTCCTTCTTGTTTTGAAAATCACAAACACCTTATCTTAAGAAAAGTTTCTTTTATAAGTAAAGTTGCTTTTATAATAAAAATTACTTTCCCAAAGGAAAATCGCTTTTATAAGGAAAATCGCTTTTATAAGAAAAATTATCCTTATCACATTTTCATCCATATTTTTCTTAAGTATGAGATTCAGATTCATTTTCATGGAATCATTGAAACTTTGATATGAAGCATTCTGTTTTAGGATCCGATTTCTAGATAATAACTATAAGGAAGTTTCATTCCGAATTACAGATATGAACTCTGACTAAGTTCTATTCCAGATTCAGGATACGAATTCGTATGAAGTTCGATAACGATTTCTCAAAACTAATTCTAATGATCAATTCTCATTAAGAATTCTGATGAAGAATTTTCATTCCTAATTCTAATGAGGAATTCTCATTACCAATTCTGAAGAAGAATTCTCATTACAAATTCTGATAAAGAATTATCATTACAAATTCTGATGACGAATTCTCATTCTGAATTCCCATTCCGAATTCACATATTAAACAGAATCTGATCATCTTTGTTTTATACACTATGA
Source organism: Viscum album (assembly GCA_963277665.1). Classification (NCBI taxonomy): domain Eukaryota; kingdom Viridiplantae; phylum Streptophyta; class Magnoliopsida; order Santalales; family Viscaceae; genus Viscum; species Viscum album. Next base: position 1,977,150,544 of record OY728143.1, on the reverse strand, counting down.
ATTTATTCAGACTCCGAAAAATTATTTTTGGATAGACTCCGAACTTTCAATTTTCTTATGCCTTTATATTTTGAATACTCTTTATTATTGTTCCTTACACTCCGAACCTTCACTCCGAAGTTTTCATTCCGAACTTTTATGTTAGAGTTTAAAACGATGTCGTACATTCTGTTACACTTGTTTTGTTATAAAACGATGTCATCTATTTTTTTATAAATTAACCATTGTCTAAGTGACACGTGTACAGGTCCCTCCGATCTTTAAGGAGAATATGACCATTGGAGAAGGAGCCGACCTTACCTATAAATAGGAGCTCATTTGAAAGAGCTCGGGGCTGAAAGGCTGACAGATATTCTACTCATGTGATTACATGCTTGAAGTGATTTCTTGAGATAGAGGCTCTTATTAACTCTCAAAGCTTCATGCGACTCTGAATGTTGGTGATTACATTCGAGGGCTTTCGGGGATAGGAAGAAAGAGGTGCCGACTACCTTGAAGTTCGAGGGATTCCTTGCTGAGGAAGACAGAGGTTGCCAACTACCTTGAAGTTAAGGGCTTGCGGGGATAGCAAGACAGAGACTCCGATCTTCGTATCGAGGGCTTACCCTGGTGTGGGTAAGACAGACTTTCTTGAAAGTATAAATCAAGGGACCTTTATCCAAGGTTGTTGGATACCCTTCTCTTTGAGTTAAAAGACTTATATCTTGTTACTAGTAGTTCTACAACTTGTTTTTATTCCGCTACTTATTGTATTGTAAGGAAAGTATAACTTTCTTATACTTCCTTACTTGTACTCTGATTCATTTAGATTCAATACGCTTTATGGTAGAATCCCACTTTGTAATATTTTGTTATGTTTCAATTTCCGGAACCATATTTCCGGAACCTACTTTCGGAATCTCTTTCCAAGCTTGCATTCAGTGTTATAGGTGTTGTGAATTTGCTTAGTTTAACTTTGTTAAACATTGTCCTTTCCTTTGCTTAAGGAAACCATAGTTATTATTAACTAAATTTAAATGTTCCAAAGGAATTTTTAAAGTATACAATTCACCCCCCCTCTTGTATATTGAGAATCTACATCACTATTACGATCCTACAAAACCTGTTGTCTTAATCCGATGTGTTTTCACCTTTAGTTTTCTCGATTTTAAGTCATATTTCAGAAAACAAAGTTTCACATTGATATTTACTCTTGGATAGTATTTATAAATATTTTAATTTAGTGCATTAGTTTCAAAAGATGTATCCATATTTCATATTTGTATAATTAATAAATAAACAACTTTCTGAGAAACTATTTGAATATTAGGACTATTATAAATTCACTACTTTGATTAACTGGACTATTTTGTTTTAAAATTTGGGTATCTTCAAAAAAATGTTTTGATAGGAACTCAATTCACCCCCTCTTGAGTGTTCCAATCTGACCAACAATTATTTATGTTGTTAACATTAACATCATGAAATTTTCATTATTACACAATGAAGCCTTCAACCATTGACCTATACTTCTCAAGTACCTCCGGGACATAACATTATCCAATGTAGAATGTAATATAAAACCTTTGAATTTAATGAATTGAACCCTACAGAATAATTCATAGATAAAATTTCAAGATTCTATGTTTAATATATCATAATGATGAAATCCAACTTACATGTAAAATTCCCCTACTCCTATATAGAACACTAGTAATCACTCCCTATGTGTCATGAAAAAATCACATTACCTACAACATGATAACCATTTTACCATTCCTCAATCCTTCATATGTGACACTGAATTAACACATGCTTGATTTCTCATTGCAAGGTAATATATTCCATGTTTTGAAAAACCAATTAGGTTTATATAGGCTTAGGAACACATTCACTGGGTGACCTTCATGGTGAAAAACATTCCTCTCAATAACCTTCCCCAAAACTTGTTATTACATTTTATATCGATCATATAATGGATTAAAACATCGTCAAAGGTTGCATCATGAACATAAAATTCAATGGTCATGATTTTATCATATATAGATACATATTCACCCAACATAGATCAATCATAGTTTGGTCTCTTCTAATATATCACAACCAATCCATAGAAAACATAACATTAATCTAACATGAGATGTGTTGTGGTGTGACTTAGGTTATTTTGATATGGTTTCTATCTTGTGTAAAGAACACTAATAAATTTTTCTGGCATCTTCTTAGAATCCATTGTAATGATGTAAAATTTCACAATGTATTCTCCTTAAAAATAATAATTGAATTTTTTATTCTACCTGAAACCCATAACTAAAAGGATATATGAAATATTTGATAATAAAATTATAACAAGATTAAAACCTATGATAGATAAAAAGATACTAATCCATTATAAATAATTAAAAAATAGTATAAATAGCACTTCTGATTTTAAAAGTTATTTTTTAATAAATTAATATTTATAGTAATTATTATACATTTATTTAAAATATAAATTTAAAAACATTATAATTATAATTTTGAATAACAGACTTCTTTTTTTGGATTAATAGTTTCATTTTATTCTTAGGATAATTTTTTAATATATTTTATATATAATATATTTTTATGTGATTAGTGAAAAATATAATGATCATTCTTATACTGTAATTGTTATGACTTAAAAGGTCATCAAACCCTTATTATATAAAATTATAGATTTATAAATTAAAACGTACAATTTAAAGTTTATATATTGAATTTATAAAACACATGTTTAATGTTATAGAGACTTGAGAAATTCTTTACTCTAAAATATATTTATCTTCGCATATATTAAAATTTAACTTTCATCACATACAAAAATATCATATAAAAAATAGAATCCATATTTCTAATAAATAGTTGCATGTTATGAAATAATTTAAAATTAATTTACATTCATAAAATTACAATTTATATGATTGATGATAACTAGCATGATAATACTAAAACTATTATTTTTAATGAACTATTTTACTTTTATTGTGAATTTTTTATTTAATAAAATAAATTAATATCTTTTGAGAAATTAATTTAATATATTTTAAAAGGCTATAATTAAAAACATTATCACTCATTAAATGTGTTATGAGGACTATATAATATTAAGAACACTTAATAAGGAAAATAACATTTTTTAATAAAACATTCTTTTCAATATATGAACTGTATTAATTTAAATTTAAATTTTCTATTATTTTGATATATAATTTGATTAAATAGAAATTAAATTTATGTTCTTCACTAAAATTTTTAATAAGAGTGTTAATTTTAAATTCAAATTATAACATAAATTACATGTGTAAAAAATAGTTACATGGGTAAGAACAGACAATAATTTTTGAAATTAAAAATATAATAGTATATGACCTGAAATGTGTATAAGACATGTGTGTAAATATTTGAATTATAGATTATCAAAAACATATCAACCAAAACTCCCTTATTTTTATCTTTTGGCTTATTTTACCAATGTATAATGTAATTTTCTCATTGAAAAGTAAAAGGTACATACAAAAGTTCCATTCTAACATATTAAAGGGGAAAAACCAACCCTTTCAATGATCCACATTCCCTTCAACATTTCCTTAAACATATAGCCAATTTTCAACTACTATAATTCCCTTTCATGAACAAAATCCCATACTTATCATAAGATTCCCTAGTCTATTAATTTCCATGTATACTTTTAAGAGAACTTTCTAGGTACAAAGGTGTGTACTACTTAATTCTTATCATTTTATTCTTAATAATTCCCTTCCAAACATATCAAAACCATTGTAATATAATTACATCAGTGACATTGTTATAAATTTTTTTTAATATATTAATTATATATGATTTATTTATTCCTTTCCATCCACATACAAAAATTAATGAATGTCAATCATGCATTATACGAACTACCGCCACCACGAAGTGACATATTTTGTTTTTCACCACCTCTTTTATTTGTTAGTTATAATAAAGAAATTGAATAATAATTGTGATATAAAAAATAGATTTACCAATGTGAAGATAAAAATTATAATTCAATTTCATATACTCTCAATTATAAGGAATAAAAAATTCTAATTATACATTGTGAGGACTACCACCTCAATAAAGATAAATTTTTTATATTCCATCTTTTATATCATTATTTATATAATGTAATTAAAATATTTCAAAAAAATAAAAACATATAAATAATATAATTATAATTTTGTTAAAATTAAATCATGTCAGAAGAAACAATTTCCTACCCATACCTACCCATCAAGTTATGGTACATTCATGTTTGGGTCAGTCTAACCACCTACTAATACAATGCTATAAAACTCTATCATGGATTGCTCTAGGAACGTAAATTATGATATTATTATTATTTAATAACCAATTAATGATGATTAAATTTTTTTTAGCATTTATATAAATTATATAACATATTATTCATATATTATCATTAATCGCTAAAATTATCAAAATAGGATGACATTGATTAAATTTCTAGAAAAATAACAAACATAATCAAAAAAATATAGTGGAAAAATAAAACATGATAATAAATATTCCTTAAAAATTAAATTTTGAGTAATAAGGTTAATATTAAGGTATATAATATTCATAATTTTTCTATTCATGGTGTTAGGGGCATGCACTGATTGAATCAAGAGAATAATAATTATTATTTTTATAAATCTCACACATTAAGACATAATTATTATGATAAACCATGTTTTTATTAAGATAGTGTGTCTAATACCCCCATTAATATTTTTATCAGTATCCTCTCATTATTCATGGTATTAATTTTTAATTTGAAATCACATCTTTTAAAGGGTTTTTATTTGAATGTTTCTCATATCATAAGGAATTGTGCTAATTAATTTTTCGTCTATTGAGTCACCAGCTTTTTTATGGTACTCTATCATTACAAGTTTCATTTATCTTATCTAATGAATAAAAATTATTTTATTCCCACATTATTTAACATTTTTACAATTATTTCTTATAATTTATTTATTAAATTATTCTTACTATAAATATTATGTAACTTGAGAGGGTTTCTATCTCTAAATTCCTATTTCTTGAGAAGTCTTTCTTGTTATATGGAAATTTTATTTTTTATTATAATTATCATATCACTTTTTCCTATTGTATTGTGAAATATCTTTAGTTAATGTTTTTCAAAGTTCATTTCCATGATCTCTTTTTCTTTAATTATTTTGATTAGAATGCAATACAAGTAGTATGGTTTCTTTTGAAACCCGCATTTTAAGATCAAAATATCTCAAGTATGAAAACCCAGCTAGGGAGCTTCTATAGTTTTTAATTATAATATCATAATAAATATCTTCCCATATGATAGGAATTCTATTTTTTTAATATTTATCTAATTACAAATTTGACGATCTTTATTCTTCTTATGCGATGTGGTTTTTAATAAATTAATTTTTAATACAAATAAAATAATGGTTTTATTCACTCTTATTTTAAAATTTACTCCAATTTTTTTATATGAATATATTTGATATTAAAGTTAAAAATGTAATTTTAAAAAAACAATAATTTCTATAAAATATATTTAAACATAAAATCATTTTAATGTTTTCTATAATTTTTGTTTTTTGCAAAATATGGTCTTTTAGACTTTCTACGTGAACATCTCATTTTTTTCACCTTTCTTATTTTATATTAAAATTTCTCAATAATTATTATTTTTACAAAACTAAATAATTTTTCTCCTAGTTTTATCATATGTTTCATTGAAAACTATTTAAAAATATCAAGTATATTTTTTAATTCTATGAGATTATTATAATACTCATTAAAAAATCCATCAAATGAATTATCATTCGGTATATCATATTATTGATTGAGAATACTCATAAATTGGAACCATCCACCTTACTTCAATGTATTTATTATTTAATGGTATTTTCTATCAAATAAAAGATCAATCCCTTCTTTTCTATTACCAAATATTATTCATTGTATAATAGATATATTTCTTCAAAAACTTTTCTTTCTTTAATACCATATTTTTTATTACTTTTATTTAAGGTAATTGACTTACATGTCATTAATAGATTGATTTGGAAATGGTGTTACTAAATCATATACCCTTTTTTATATGGTACAAATACCATGTGTTATATTATTTGAACGGTATATACCTTGGCATTTACATAATTTCATTAGATTCTAATTTATATTTCCTATGATTGTTAAGTTTATTAATGTAATTAGGAGGGTTATACTAGTATGGTTCATTCTATAAGGGATATGAAACACAATTTATCTACATGGGTTCTTTATAATAAAATAATGATTTATTTGAATTGGAACGCATATCAATTGATGAATTATTGTTGAGTTTCTATATCATCCTCCAATACATAGGTTAAAATTTTAAATATCAGGGGATATATATAAATAGACACATTTTATTTATCCAAAATCATGATTTCAAGTGTTTGAATCACTAATTTGATACATACAAAATTATAGTTATGTTTTTTTTTCTAACATTGGTGATATTGATTGACTCATGAATGTGATATTTTTCTATGATTACCATTGTCTGATAATTCAAATGTATTCATTATTTATTTAATATGTGCAAGTTAAATCAAATTTTATTATGTTATTACATTTATTATTCCATGATTTATGATCCATGATTTATTGGGTATGACTTTCTTCTGTATCCTGATAATACAAATATGCACATGTTATACTCATATATAATTTTTGATTATCATCCCTTTTTTATACATACACTAATCACTTGAGCCCATTCTGTTATTATATTTCCATTTCACCATATTAGGATGACAGGAATGTTATAAAATTTCTACCAGATCTGTTATTTGAAAATTAATAGGAGGTATTAAACACATTTTATTGACTAATAAGATGCTTATATAGATGAAACAATGTCCATTAGTTGAAAATGGCCATATAGTTTTAAGTAAATTTTTTATCATAATTCTCTAAAACTCTAAAACTAAATGTTCATGGGAATTTATTGTAATGAAATATTTAAGACATGTAACTTATGTGGACTTGTCTATGGGGTGTTATAGTTGGTACCAAAGTAGGGTTTATATAAATTTATAGATTTTGGTTTTAGTTGATAATTACACTTTTGTTTGGTTGAGATAATATTGAATATATCAGGGACTATTATAAGGTATGTTTAGTGAAAACCCTAGGGATAAATATAAGGGATATGTATAATAATAGGATAACTCTTTAAACTATTGGTAAAGTACATATTTTATTGTTGTATAGAAAATTTCATTCTCTTCATAATACAATAAGTGCATATAGGATTTCTAATAAATGTATCTAGGGGTAATAACAATGAAAATTGAGTTTTTCTAATACCCCTAAATTCTAATATATAATTACCCTTAAATAAGTCAATGTGTTTGAAATATTTCTCCCAATGAAACACCAAATTTAAATGAATTGATGATAAGATTATTTTATTAAAAACCAAGTTGTGGAATAAGTATGAATGAATAATATTAACTTATTTATGAGTTATATATATACAAAAAATGATGGATACTTTTCATATGAAATATATTCAATTATTTTACATCGAATGGATAATAATATATTTTATTTCATTTTGAATTAATTTTATTAAATAATTCCTTTAATTTCATACACATTTATATATCTAAAATATTATGAATAATGGTAAAATATTTTAGGTATTTTTTTACATCAGTTTATTTTGTATGTGATATGAAAAACAGAATAATAACAGTTTACCTTTGAAGATGAAATTTTCTAATAAAAAATGATTTCAAATACATTTTATGATTTTATTAAAAACCTAAATTTAAAAATTTTGGAATTATAATTTAAAAAAATCATTTTATAATTCATCAGATCAATATTCACCCATGATGAGTTATTGAGATTTTTTCTAAAAGGGATGGTTTTTAGTTGAAAAATATGTTTTCATGAAACATGAAATTTTTATGAGTTTTTCATTATATAAGCATGATATATAATATTTCCAAAAAAATTGTTGATGAAATATTAATCAATTAAATAAAACCATTTAGTTTAAAATATTCTTTAATCAGGTAAATCTGATAACCAAAAATTTTCGAACTAATTAAATATATGCATTAATAAAAATCTATTTCTGACCTTCTCTATGATGATTTCATTTTTCTGTTTGGATTTTATTTTGGATTCAATCAGAATCCTAAAAAAATTAAATTCATAATAATTCAATTTATTTCATTAAAATCAACAACCACGATAATTTAATCATATATATATAAATATATTTAAGAACAAAATGTTGATATTTTCCAAAAAATGATTGATGCATTTAAGTGTTTTTATTTTAAAATTAAATTTTCATATAATTTAAAAAAATTTATAACTTCCAAATCATAATATTAAAATTTTGTAATAATTTCAATTTTATTTTTATTTCATCAAAATTAATTACAAAGGTTTAATTATCTCATTAAAATTAAAAGTTGTAAATAGCGTTTAACATAGTGTGAAAGTCCTGAACCAATTTAAAAAAATTTACTTGAATCTCATATTGAACAATTTTAATGACTAATACATTTTTTCACAACAATGATTTCAATTTTGAATCCTTAGGACCTTGAAAATATCATTACGTTATTGGAATAATTAGAGGTGTTTTTAAATGTTCCCTTACATTCAATTATAAAAACATTACACTTATATCATTCAAATATACACATAACGATATATTTTCTTCTAGAAAATATGAAATATTTATATCTATAGAACCCATCCCTTAAAAATAGGCCCCTAGATCCTCGTAGTTAGCATGATCCCTTCAATATCAAGGAAGATTACAAGGAAATATCAAGTCTCAAATGTTAGCATTATCTACTTATTAGGTTTTTCTTCTTAATATTAAACTCCGAAACATATTATCACCATATTAATATGATAACTTAAGTATAATTTGAATACATATATGTTTTTATATTAATTACACTATAACCTCCCACACTAGAACAACAATCAATAGTACCCTAAGCCAAGTGGTCACATAGCCTCATGCACATTTCCCCAAAATTAAGAGGCTACTAAATAATGGTGAAGCCCTAGGGTGTGTGTGTGTGGAGAATATTCCCTCATTTACACAGTGTAACATGGTGGAGTGGAAATTAAAATCAAAAGAGTAATCAGATTCAACAACCATACAATTGATAAATAAACAAGACATGAATACATAACAAATACAAAAATGTCTCATATACAATGATGATGATACATGTGTCTAAAAAGTATCCAATTTAGGTGTACATAATTATAGTACAATACAATTATCCAAAATACCTAAAAGATAAGAAGTATTTACATTTAATAGCATCATCATCCCCACTAGAATCCCTAGCTCCCTTTCTCCTACGGAGTGTCCAAAATAAACTCTCGAACTGCGAGGGCTTTCATCCATCTCTACATGTGACCAAATAATCTTTTCTGGTACCCAATAGAGGCCCAAACTATGTTTGAGATACAATCCCAATGGTCAACCTCCTATATATCTATACAATTTCATGTTTTCAATATAATAATCTAAAATATTGTGTAGTTAAATAGTTAATCTTAAATATAAGTATAGATTCCCAAGGCATGTAACTACTAAATTAGTAACACCGAAATAGCCTTTCGAGGATCACTTCAAAATATGGTGAAGATACTCTATCAAGGTAGCTATAAACAATGAATAAATAACTAACAATGCCTTTTCATTCATCCAAACAGGTCATGTCATCCACGACCTTGTCGTATAACCCATGGTGTCAAGTAGTTACCACCGAGCCATATAATTAATCATTAAATATTTTTCATGATCGTTTTGTATATCAATGTGTCAAACCAAAAAGGGATGGATCCATAGTGCCAGAGACCAAGGAATCATAATCAATTCTTAAGAGCATATGAGTGGATGTTTGTTGAGAAATATTTGTATTCATATGAGTATTTCATATCAAACATATCCTACACGAGTCCAAAAAATTCATATTAAAGGTGTAACAAAGCCCCTGGCATCACACAGAATCAATACCCAAGGAGCACAATCAATCCACAGTGTTCACAAGCATGTCCTATATGAAAGAAGAATCATCCAAGCATCTATTCATTCATTCATCATTTTATACTGTTTATCATTTCATAAAATATAAGTCTATCAAATCATATAACCATTAAAATTAAATTCCATCTCATGAGTATACACACTCATATATCACAATTCAATTTCAAAGGCATCCTAGGAATATATCCACTCATAAATCACAATTCACCTTTAATCATGTTACAGGAGTTTACCCACCCATTTATAATTTTTATATTTAATGGAAAACAATCTATGTGTATACCCAATAATTTAATCAAAAACAAAATTAAAAATTTATTCAAATTCGACAATTAAAAAGCTTAATATCTCAATATCACATTGAAAAATTCATGTATGTATGTTTTCTCATAGGAATGTTACCCTATTCAAATTAATCATAACTAAATTTCATATATCAAGGAAAGCGTGAATCACATCCCATTGATGGTTTAATAAGGAATTAACAAGGAAAATTCATATGTAAGACCGCATGTGTGGTCTTGGGATTGGAAACAACCGCCAATACATCTCAAAGGAACCTGAGGGAATTCATAAGGGGTCATATTTTATTTAATTCAATTATCCAGTTCAATTCTAGTTCCTTGTTGGAAATTTTAGCAGGTATCATAATGGAAGCTCGATCTATAAAGAACCAAAATGATCAGAAAATTATAGACCACCTACCGTAGCTCGGAAAATGAGTTCTCATCCATTATACACTCATAATTTGACTCGGATCAGATGAAATATGAGGAACAAATGAAGAACCTAAAATTAAGTCCAGACATTTTTTACTTAAATAACATTATCGACAGGATGATGAATTATAAAAGACTAAAATGGAATGAATTACTCACTGATGTAATTCTAATAAGACATTTCATCATATAGTCTGAGAACATATGGAGATTTAGTCACAATTCCCATGAATTATCACCCCAAATATATCTCAAAATGAGTGTTTCACGTTCATTCAATAAAAACCCATTTTTTATTAATAGATTTTCATTTAATTTTAAATTATTAAATTCCCATGATTTTAGGTCATGTATGGTTTAGGTGCACGTTTTTAAAAATTATGGACCAATCCATATTATTCTTTGTAGGATATGGGAACTGTCATGGTTACCTCGCATTATTTGACCGTGTTGAAACCATGCAGAAACCTTCTATCAAAACTACAGACATGGCTGCATCATTATTTACCCAAAGACGCATGATTTTCCTTGACTATATGTACTCCTCCAACTATATACTCATGCCATTCCTAGTTAATTAGTTCGTACATCCTTCACTGCATAGTTTGAACTAACTATGCACTAGGAATTTGTTTTAACATAAATGTGTGGGCTCTATGTTATGATAAATTCCCAAACACCCCAAAACAACTGCAATCAAATTGGGTACTCAAAAATTTCAAATATAAACATTTAATCCCAAATAAAATGGATTTGTACCTTCCATTAAAACTAGAGTTCATACATTCTTCCCCCTTAATGAAATCCAACCCTAAATTTTCTCCTCTAGGGTGGTCAAGATTCATCTAAGAACACTTTTGTCAACTGAGAACGTACATTGGCTTCCAGATATCAAGTATCATTCTATAAAAATTTATGTTGCCATATCACTCAAACTATTGGAACCAACTGGTCTTGGAGAACCTTCATGATCCTATCAACCATACAAATCAGATGCTCCACAAAGGATGCATCAACCTATAACACATCTTCCTCATGCTAAAAATAATGACATAGGTCTAGGTGATAGCATTGTAGCTGAGATAAGTGCAAGATATCATGCATGGACATGATCCTCTGAGGTAACTAAAACAAATTGGCTACTATCCCACCTCTATCCAGAAACCCAAATTGCCCGAAATATCATGTTGAAAACTAACCATGTCTCATGATCCTTATGCATCCCATACTAAGTGAAATATGCAAAAATACCTAATCCCCGACCTCATACTATATAGTTATTCTATGGTGATTGGAATTTGATTTCTATTGAGACCGTGTAGTAGACATCCTCCTTTAATTCAACTGGACCAACTCAGAAGTCTCTTACATGAGACATAGTCCTAATAAGGGACATCACCTACCTCTAGCCAGCATATGGGTGATCAATATGGAAGACCGCCCAAAGCCTCATAATGTTCAATCTATATAGACTCCTAATGGAAATTTTCATATGTGAAATATACCAGGGGTATGTGCCTCTGTTAGGAGCCCTCAAAAAATAGTACACCTGCTAGAATCATGTCTTGATGAACTTGTATCATACACTTTGACTGACCATCAATCAAAGGGTTGTTTTTTGTACTCATAATCAGCAGTGTAACCGGTTCCCTTTAAAAACACTACTTGAAACAAGATGTAAACTATATGTTCCTATCTGAAATGACAATGTGTGTGAGCCTGTGGAGTCGTACTATCTCATGGATAAACAACTTCCCAAGTCCATCTAAACTAAAGTCCTCATTGATTAGTAATAAATGAGAAAAAATTATATGCCTATCTATAACGATGCATACATAATCAAAACTTTGAGGTGACCTTAGTAAATCTATCACAAAATACGTAACAACATCATTCAATGTCCACTTGGGAATGGGAAACTACTCTAAAAGCCTATTTGGTCGCTAGTGTTCCATCTTCACCTACTAATAGGTGGAACATCTCATGAAAAAACTAGATACCTTCTATGTTATAATAGGGAACCATTACTGGATATACCAATTATCTACATAAAAGACCATGTCATAGTCTCGTTAAACATCTCAACCTTGGTTCTCTCCCACATGGATTGTATCACGAAAATGGGATAATTCTGAACCATAGTACCACCACTATGGGAATTTACATACAAGTGACAACACTATGAACTCTAACAACACTCCCAATGTGTATTATTTAAGTAATGGAACCAAATTACATATTGGGTCATAGTAGGAACCTCACCATAATAGAAATGGTGAATCCCGATCGAACAAACTAAAGTTGGTCATCAATGATAATTGAAAGACACTACCAACCTTTTTACTACACCCACCATAACCAAGGTATGTGTTTAAACCAAATCCTTACAACCATAAACATTAAACAAGATGGATAAAAAGTGAATCCACCATGTATGACTACTCATAAAATAGTCAACTTGTATGGGATACATATTAAAAACTGAGTCTCAACAACTCCATTAATGGAATCATGAATTTACCACAAACGCATACACTGAAGTCCATACTCAATTCCTGGTGATGTTCTATATTAGACCATCACCCAACCATTAAAAAGTATAATGCCTCAACATGAATAAGGGGGTAACCCAAATCCAACTCACTGGAATCATCATCATTTTTAAACATCACATTTGAGATCGATACAAGTTTGTGTTACAATCAGATTCATTAAAATGGAGTTCAAAGAACTAACCCCATGTATTACATACTCTATGTTTATATGTGAGATGCCAGTACTTTTCTAATAGGTTCACGTTAAAACATCGACTGATCCTAGAGTGACGTCCACATAATATCCAAGTCAGAGGAAAGAATCTAGTGTCCAAGAGTCCATCCAAGGAATTTCTATAAGGGTACCCATGTGTCACTTAGGACTAACCATGCCTCAATAAAAACCATGCCTCAACATTAAACAATAAAAAACCATCCAGAAAAACCCAACATATTTTAAAACATTAGCATACAATAATACTAATGCTCTATTACTACATCAAGGTTGAAATCATCATAGGGGACAAGATTGTATCTTTATTACTAATTCACTAAGTGGATTTCAAGATTTTCAAGAAGACTAGTCAAACCAATATTGGCCAAATTCCCTTGAAATAATCGTTTCTTCACCTACGAATGCACCATTACATGTTGAGCATAATAATTTACCACCTGAGGCATCTCATGACCCCTCATGTTAAAACACCAAATTCCTCAATATATCAATAGTCTTAATCAAAGTGTTCATATACTTCCAACCATTTAAAATTTTTTTGTTAAGAAAGAACTAACAAAATTCACATTTTCAAGCCTCATGGGAATGAAACCAAAACCAAACCTTTCCCAGTGGTCATATTAGGTTGTTCTCCTTCTTTTTGGAAGGTCACCTATTAACCAGAACTAATGTGATGCTCCCCATACTAAGAGTGTCCTAGTAATTGAATATTAGGACATACCATATTCTCATATGAATGCAATATCAATCCCACCTTAAGAACATTTGTGATATTCCTCCGAGTCATACTTACATATTCCAAATCATTTGTCCCAAAAATCAAACCCAAACTGACGAGTTTGTAAAAACACCCAAGTCTCTTGAAGGTTATCCCAAGCATTGGGTAGAACATGATTCTTTAACACATTGGCCACTCTACTATAGAGATGACCTGAGAATGTAGTAAACAACACAAGGATCAAATACTTCACCAAAATAAAAGAGTTTTCTATATCATTTTACTACTCAATGGCTACTATGTATATGAATGCATACTACCTTGAGATTCCAAAATAAATACAACACCTCAATAAAATTCATATGCTATCTGAACTAGGTATCCAAGTATCACGTGGTCTGTATATGATATTTAACCCCGAGTTGTACTACCCCATGGGACCTTTGACCTGGATGATGTCATAGCGTGTCTACCATTACTCTAGAAAAGTAGAGGGTTAGAAGACCAATTAAGTCACTGGCCATGCCTTAGGCATATCTAACCATCTAAACACATGAATTACTTAATGAGAATTCCCATAACAAGGGTCAAGGATACCATGAACCCCCATCCAATCAAGGGTTTCATTTAGAAGGTAATATTCTATCCAGGGACAACGATGCACGAAAATCCCCAAATGTTGGAAACTAACAACTAGAAATGAACTTAAGATCTAAGGGTGCTACCTTCCTCAGTCTAACCCCATACAAACCATAAATCATCTTCCCAATCACTAGTTTATGTTAATCATAACTCACCAGGAACAAAATCTGATCATTTAAGAAGTTGATAAAAATGAGATGGCCTATGGAAAACACCTTCGTTTCCATTCTAAGGAAACGCAAAACACATTTAAAACAATGACACCACTGAGATATTCCATTTTAAAGACATTTTATTAATTAAAATTTAATATATAAAAATTTAAATGATCTAAAAAATCATCAAGTACAATTAATAAAAAAACCACTTGGTACATGATCTAACTAGAGTCCCTTGAAAAAATGGGCACGTCTTATAAATATTCATTTTTAAACATTCAGAATGCACTAACACCCTATCATAAATTAAGGAATTTATCATCTAAGTTTCTATTTTTAGGTTCTAATAGATAAGGATTCCTACAAGGATCCATTAAACCAACTCGGGTCCCTTGAAATGAAACTGTATAGTAGTTGGTTAATTATAATGGTTATACACACTCATTACAAGGAATCTCAATGAAACATGCCCCAAATGACCTACCTAGGTCAATCATGAATTCTTTTATCTATACACACACCTCAAAAAATAAAAACATCATGTTTTGTAGCTTAAAACAATTGGATAGGTTAATGCCATCATATAAACAAGGTATACCACACAGTAAAATCATAAAGCTAGTATTGTAAAAATGTACAACTGAATAAGTTCCAAAAACCACAAGATATGCTTCCTCTTATACATTTAAAAGTCTGGTATAGGTCAAGTCTCCATTTCCCTGTCCACATTCCCATTTTAAATCATGACTAGTTCACATTTATTTTACATCATTCATTAAATTAAATGTTTTAACAAATATTTCACTAAGTTCCAGTCTATGTGGTCCCATAACTACTCACGAAACAAAATAAGGTTCCCATATAATCTAAACTATATAAAATTTACATTAAATAATTGAATAAAAAATTACATCATGTTCCATTCCATAATCCCCATAATCCTTCAGAACTGAAATTTGGAATCACTTTATGTATCCAATGAAAAAAATCTATCACAATAGTATGTAAGGTTTTCAAATCACCTATAATAATAGCATGCAATAAGTAATGTATCCAAGATGGAGTGGAATAATGCATGGAATGTGATTTATAATATGTTTCTAGTATTATGCATGATTTGGAATACCCTCATCTTACCATGTTACAACAAAATAGAACCCATAATCTTATAAATAATAACATGACAATCTAGGAGCATCACCCAATAGTGGAATCAAATAAACAGAAGTAGAAAAAATCTAGAAAATGGTAATTTCATTCGGAGAAATTTAGATTTCCCTTATAAATGTCGTAACTACTCCTGGGCATTTCTTCTTAACAAAATCATATCCCTTGCTATACCAGTATATTGTCACCAAAGAGTAAAAAAAATAGATATTTCTTTAATACCACGTTGTTACATCCCGAACCCCGATGCCACTCAATAGTACACAGAGCCTGGTGGGTCACATGGCCTGAATCACATCTCCCTAAATTCCATAGAATGAAAAATAGTAATGAGGGCTTATAGTTTGTCTATTGAGGGACTATCTCGTCATTACTAAAGTGTAACACAAAGAATTAGCAATAATAGTCAATTGTTAATGTTGAAAAAAAGACAACTTATAAATAATCAAATTGGGATTACATAACCAAGTCGTAAATGTATCATATATAATGATGATGACACACTTATCTAAAAATCATCCAAAATAGTTATATTTAAGTACACTACAATATAAGTACCCAAAATAACTCAATGAAAAAACTCCTATCACTGAATAGAATCATGAGCCTCATCATAACACCCTACTCCTAGGCATTGTACAAATCAACTCATAAATCATGGAAACTTCCCCTATCTCTACCAAAAACCAAATAGTCTTTTCAGTAGCCAATGGCATCCAGAACAAGGTGTTAGATAAAATCCAAGTATGTAACCACCCAAAATATCTATAAATTTATTTTGTGTAGTATAACAAGCCTAAATACTATTTAGATAAATAAGTAAGAAACACATGTAAGCGCAAAATCCATGGCATGTGACTACTGGTGCATTAACAATGAAAAAGAATTTCGAGGCTCCCTATTAAATATGTTCAATCTACACTAACAAGGTAGCTATAAACAATTCATAAATAACTGACATTGTCTTCACATTCATCCAAACATGTCATTTCTTCCATGTACTTGTTGTGTAACCCATGGTGTCAAACAATCATAGTCGAGCAATATAATAAAACATAACATATTTCTAATTCTCATTCCATATGTTAAAGTGTTTGACTATGAATGGATGAATACATGTTGTGAAATACCTAGTTATCTTCATCAAGTCTCAGAACCATCTCGATGGAAAATTAGTTTGCAACTAGTTGGACTCCTATGAGCCTGTCATACCGTACGTGTCCTATGTGAGTCCATGAAAACTGGATATAAGGGGTACAAAATCCCACGTAATCCCATAGAATCAGAACCAAGTATAATACTCTAATATGGGAATCCACTACCACATTCTCGATTCAAGAATAATCTATTAATTCATCAATTCATTCATTCACCATTTCAGAAAATATATTATTTCATACAATACGTGTCTACCTATTCATATAACCAATCAAATTCAATTCCATCTCATGAGTATAACCATTCATATATCATAATTATATTTACAAGGAAAACTAAGAGAATACCAACATGTAAATCAAAATTCACATTTAAACATGTCACATGTGTTTAACCACCCATTTATCCTTTTTAAATTTAAAAGAAAATAAAACAATGAGTACACCCAATAATTAAATCGTAGAAAAAAATTACCATTTGTTTAAATTCAACAATTAAATAGTTCAATAGCTCAATATTATGTTCAACAATTTATGGAGGAAAGATATTTCCTAGGCATGAAATCCTATATCATTAAATCACAATTAAGCTTTCTCTAAATACACAAGAATGAATCACACTCCATGAATTTTTTAACAAGGAATTAACATGTAGAAATCATATGAAACTCCCCACGCCTGGTCGTAGATTCTAAAAAATCACCAATACATATCAAAAGAAAACTAATGGAATATTTAACATGCCTAATTCCATTTTATTCAATTAACTTGTTTAATTTCAGGGTCCCATAGAAAATATCGATGAATGGTTTATTAGAAGTTAGCCCTATAAATCACCAAAACAAATGGGAAAAGTATATACCACCTACCTTATCTCGGGATTTGAGTAATCTTCCAATATCATCTCCAAAATAAACTCATTATAGATAAAATATGAAGAACAAATGAAGAACCTGAAATTGGGGGGAAACAACTTTCACCTAAATAGCCTCACCAATATGAAGAAGAAAGATGAATGGATATTAATGAATCAAGTACTCACTGATGTAGATCGAATGAGTCATTTTTTACGTGAATAGGAGATCAGATAGGGAGTTGGTTTCAAATATAAGAATAATTCCCCTACAATGAGATCTCAAATTAATAATTACTTGTCTATTGAATGAAAACCCAATTAGCATTAAAAATGAATTTAATTTAATTAAAATTAATAAATCTCAAAAAATTATGGTGGATGAACAATTAAGGTTCCTACTTGGCTATAGGATAAGGGCACCTACACTTTTACCTTGGACGGTTTGACTAATCGTGTAGAAACTGGGTAAAAACCAACTTTCAAAACTGCTAACATGGACACAAGATCGTGCGCCGCAAGTCATGAAGTTTGGACTAACCATGTGTCCTCCTCCTACTATAATCCCATGACCTTCATGGGTTACCATACCATTCATCCTACACCACATGGTTTAAATTAACCATGTTTCTGACATTTTTGAACCCAAAATCTAGGGTTCCAAACTCCGAACAATCCTTAGACACCTCAAAACACCCATGATCAAATTAGGTACTCAAAGGGCCATATTTAAAAATTTAAAATAGAAGAAATGTATTTGTACAGAATACCAAAACCCAATATTTTTCTGTAAGAATATTTATTTACTCATTTCTATCAACATAAAAAAACAACAGAAAGTAAATCGTGTTTAAGGGTCGATGACCACCTCAACAAGGAATATTTTTTCCATTTTTCTTCTAGTTTTTAATTATTTATAATATTATATTTTAAAATGGTTAATATTAATAAAAAATAAAAATAATATCATTTTTCTTAAGTTATAATGAAAATATGTTAAAATAAACACTTCATTAACTATAGTCACCCAATGAGTTAATGTGTGTTCATGTTTGGGTCAGTTTATCCACCTATATGAATGATGATTAAAAATCTGATCATGTATTACAATGTAAAACTAACTATTGATAATATTATATATTAAGAAATAATAAGAATAATTTTATGGTGTAAATAATATATTGTATATAATCCATTATTAATATATCATCTTTGACTACCAAAATTATGGAAATAATCTATTATCATCATCATCGTCATATTTTTATTTATTTTACAGAGGGAAGAATCCCCATAATAATGGCATGTAAAGGTAATCCAAATTATAAAAAAACAAGATCATCACATCAAACTAAATCCACTTCATCGTGGGAAGGTATCCAAAAGAGAATAATTAGTTTAACTATATGTCATGAGTTTATATAGAGGTAGATAATTATACTACATTATTCACATCATGATATGTATGTAGGAATTACATACCTTATATAATTATGGTTTTTCTCTTTAAAATGAGATAATATATAGAACAAGGAATTAACTTGATCTCATATAAGTAATTATAAATAATTTTGGAGCCCATTTCTACTGCAACGTGATTGATATTGTTCTGTATGCACTTAATGAGAGCCATAAACATCATCCTTGACTTAGAATGAAGATAGTCACCACTACTAAGAAATGATTTAAATCGGTAATATATAATATTATTGTTCTTAAATATAATATTATTTTACTTATTTTTGTTTGATAGGTGGTTATAATGTTGTCAACAATGAAAAAAAACAAGGTAAGGGTTTTCAACTCAGATTTCACTATTTAAGACACATTTGATATAATACACCTAATTAAATTTATGTGGAATAAAATTACTATGTGTTAAATCATTTCATGAATTTTATTTTATTTATGGTATTTTATATTAAATTAAAATTTCACTCTTTCAATGTTATTTATTAATGTTTAACTCAAGCCATAATTTTATTATCAGTCTCAATTCTGATTCATTGAGATATTTTACATATTACGAAACATGTTTTAATTATATGGTTTATTCACCACATGTGCATATTTTTTTCATAATATTTCAATTTAATGGGATTTACTATAAACATAATGTTACCGTATTCATGTATCAATTGATACAGTTATTTCCATAGCAGTTCGGATTTTTGGTTACTCAAATCCACTTATTTTAGTTATAATGTTTTATCTTGAACATTTTCCTCCAATTCATGGGTTATAACACCCTAATATTTTGAATTATTTTATAATAAACAATGGTAAAATGAAGTTCTAATATAAGTAATTTTTCATAAATTGTTCTGCATAATGAGTTTTGAACAATGGAATTTTTAAAAATACTAAAAAGGGTGTTTCCTTTTGCTTTCTAAAGATTTTTCTTCATCACCACATTTATCCATGAAAAACATTATGTATGTTAAATTTCATAATATTAATGAATTTTTATAAATATATTTGTTTTATATATATTTCATATCACCTTTTCCAATTTTTCCTTGGAAAACTACATATAAAATTTCATTTTACTTCAATGTTAAAAATGTTTTCAAAAATCTATTTTTTGGTTTTTATTTTATTTACATAATAAATTTCAAAATTATTAACAATTATGGGTTTTTTATTAAGTATTTATCATCAAATATATAATTATATATATATATATTATCATTTCATGGAAATTAACACATGGTACCATGAAATCCAATTCTAGATCCCATCATGGGTGGTCTTATTCAAATATTTTTTGTAGGGTTTTTTCATCTATGTCAACATAATTATAGGTTTACTTTGTTATTGTAGGGATATTTTATTTTTAAGACCATCCAAATTTATCCTATATATGTTATATGATCATATTATTCAATTATTTAATTATCTATATACACATTCCTCTATAAAACATGAATAACCCATTTTATTTAATATAGTTTAGATTATTTTCACCTAGATAGAATTAATTTATATTGAAATGGAGGAAATTATTGAAATTTCATATATTTTTATTACAATAGTGTAAATTATTTGAATATTAAATATATATTCTTTAGCCATCTACCTTATTCATATGAATGTATTATGATCATTTTTCCATTTTATTGGCATGGGGAGAAGTATTGTCCTTCAGTATATTATTATTCCAATATAGATAGTTATTGGAATATTAACTATGTACTGTTTGACTATAATCCTTTGTCAACATGATGGTTTATTATCTTTTTATCCCTTTTATTGAAAAGTAGAACAATATTTTTATTCGTGATTATTATTAACACCCAACATAGTTTTATCATATACTTAAATTCATTATTATTTATTATAAAGATATCTACATTTTATTTAGTGAGAGTTTCCTAATGGAATGTTATAAATTATGGTGATAAATCTTATTGTTAATGATTTTGATATAATCATGTGATATGTGGGGCTGATTATTATATTTCCCCTCTATTAATTGATCGCTCTCATGAGAAAAGTTGATTTTGGGAATTTGGTCTATCCATTCCAAATTCAACAAGATGTATTGATTATGGTCTCAGTGATATGTAATTATTCTTTACAGAAGGACATGACAAAATAATTTTTATTTAAAAATATAAAATATTTCATCAGTAAAATATTATTATTTTTGATATCCATGATTTAATTTATTATCACGGATAAGGAATAATCAAAGTTTCATATTGATTATGGCTATATTTGGTTTACCAATTCCTTCCAAAGAATATTTTTGTAATGTTTATGTCATGATTATTATAGTTATATGTTTCCCCTTTTTTAGAATTTTATCTCACCCCTTATTATGTTTCCATTTCCCTAGGATATGAATAAAATTATTACACATGGCATATTTAGAAGGATATATCATGTGGAATAATATTTGGGACTTCTTGATGATTTATGATAGATTATGTATCTCATATATATTATAAAAAGAATATAATATATACAAAGTACTTGTTATTTAATAGTTTTTATTATTTTCTAATTCTCTAAAGTATTAAATCCTTAAATTTACTTATGAATATAAGGGATAAAATAATAATAGTTATTTTTTATTTAAGGATGGTTATATATATCCTTTTACTAACGGTATCAAAGTGTGTATGTATATTTGTGTTTATGAGCATTGGATCTAAGAGTGTGGGTATGGTGCATCAATGTTTGTATTAAAATAACGGTTTTGTAAAATAGATTTTAGGATATTATTTATTGTTAATTTATGGAGTAATATGTCACATTTGAAAAAAAACATTTAAAGGAGTATTTAACCCTTTAGAATAATTTATGATTTAATATTAAAGTATAATTTAAGTTTTATTAGGATTTTGAATGAGAGAACTATAGTGAAAATCCGAATAATTATTCAATGTTTATGATGAAAGCATGATGTTTTTATAAGTTCATAAGTATGTAGTTTTACTATAAATTACTTTTGAATATTGAAACAAATAATGGGATGTGTTACATTCCTAGATGTACCTTGGGGTAAAAAATTAAATAGGGTGTGTTTCATATTAACTCAACCATGACCCAGTTTATGAAAACATGACCTTAATAAAAATATGGATAAAAACTCCTTAGTGATATTATTTAGTAAATCACTTCTCCATATAACCCATTTTTAGGTATTGATTTTGTTATGGTTAGAGAAGATAATTGAAAAATGACCAGGGATAACCAAGGATTGAACTAGGAGAGTCATAAGTTGATATGAAATAATCATATTTTTAGAGTGAAGGTTTCATAATGGAAGACATATTTGGATTGATATTTTAAAATTTCTCTTTTGGATATTTTCATAACAAATTTGGTTTAAGTATATTTCTGAAACAGGATAAATAAAATGTTGTTTAAAATGGAATCCACCAGCATATCCTTATATCTTATAACAAAATAATTAAACATAATTAAATGTTTGATAACCATTTAGATTTAATGTTACATTTTAAAACAAGACATTTAAAGAGTTATATTAGGTAGTGAGATTGATATTAAAATTATCTTAAAACTCTTAGTTATTCTCATTAGTGAGTGATATTTGTCAATGATATTCTGTTATATTCTAAAAGATTTTAGAATTATATGAAGTATGTATGTAGTTTTCTCTAAAACAAGTACTTTAATGATTTGTAATCACATATTAAATAGTATTAATAACCTTAAAAAGTTATTTTTTGGGATAACTATTAGAGAAAATAAGATTGAGGTATAGATCACTCTTAAGTTTAATATACATGTCATGATGAAATAATAAATGTAGGTTTGATTTGGATGAAATAAGTTAGATAGTAATTGGTATCATTAAGATTTATAATTGGTTCATTATATTTATAGAAATATTCAATAGTCTTTTTGTATAAATATATATAGTGACTAGCTTGTGACCTTAAGAACTGTTGTTTAATATTATTTGAGGTCTAATGATTGTGTTATTTTTGGTGGAATATATAATATTGCTATGGTTTAATGTATTTGATACTAAAATAGGTTTCAGAAAAGTGATGTTATTGAGAGTATACTGTTATGGTATGTTTATAATTGAGTATATGATTCTACAAAAGGCTAATATTGTAGTTAGAAGGATAAGACATATTTTGAGAGCATATATTTTAGGATTACTGTGTTTATAATATTGTAAGAATGTTTAAGGAAATTTGGGGTCTCTATTTTAATAATTATGTTAATAAGTTTGAGAGAACCCAAATCAAAGAATCCTAGGGTGAACCATTAATGATATATGTTAAACATAGAGTGATATAGGTTGACAAAAATTGAAACAAGGTGATTTGTAAGAATAATTGGATAAAATAATTGTGTAATAATGTGAGTCATATTGTGGTAAAATTTTCGTATGGTTATTTATGATAAATCACTTATAATTATCATCACAAGTATTAAATCTGTTAGTTTGAGTAAAAGATATAACTAGAAGGAACCATGGATGTCATGGAAAATATGGAGATCCCCTTGATGATTAACCCATAAAAATGGGATAGATAGTGAGAAATGATGTGATTAATCTAAGCTAACTATCATAAAATATGATTAATAATGTGAACATAACAAATGTCCCAAATACATAAATTTAGAGATATATAGATTCTAATGAAATATAAAGTGACAAATTTGATGATGGAAAAAAGATATAATTTCCAATATTTTAGAAACATCTTAAAAACATTGAAAAATATCTTTTAGGGGATGGGTACTTACAATAAGTGTGGATATGAAAATTATCAGACTCACATGTGTTCAGGAAAGAGATCAGCTAAAAAATATTAATCTTATTACAATATATTTGGGTATTGTGTGACATAATTTCCCAATACAAGGGTAAACTAAAAATATAGTTTCCAATAACCATTAAAATAATGAAAACATAGTAATACAATTACTAATGGATCATATAGTGAGTTTTCACATAATATTTTCTAGTTTCCTATGTCATATAAATTTTCACCAACTAGTGGATGTTGAGTTACAAATAAAAAACACTTGTTTTATTTTTATCATATAAATCATTATCCGTGATTATGGGAATTTATTCCATATTGATCTAGATATACATATGTTAGTTTAATTTGATGTGAAATTATGAATTGAATAACACACATTATAAAGCGCTTTTCTGGATTTTTCATATAGATAAATATCATTCCACATCCTAAATATACCAATGATTATATAGTGGTGTATGGTTAGTTATGACATACCAATAGAAATTACTCAAAAATTATGAGTCAAATTGTGGGGATGAATTTTATTTAAGTGGGGTGAATGTAAAACCCAAAAATCTAATATATGATTTATTTTAAATAATTCAAAGTGTTTGATAACATTTACTACACATAAAACTGAACTAAAATTACATTATGATTTGTTTAGGTCATTAAAAATATCGTAGTATAATTAGAATGAATGAATAGAATTATTCTATTTATTAATAGCATTTATATAAAAAATAAAGTATAATCTTAGTATGATTGAAATTCAGTTTGTTTCTCAAAAATTAATAATATGATCATTTATTATTTAAAAAAGATTTTTTCAAATAAAACACTTTACTTGATGAACTTTTCTATTTTAAGATGCATATAAATAATTATAAATTATATTTTATATTAATAATTTTTTAACAACAATTTAGCGGGTCAGTAATATGAAATTTGAATAATAGTAGTTAACATTTGAATATGTCATTTTATAATAAAAACAGTTTTTCAAAATATTTTATAATTTTATTAAAAATTTGAAATTTGAAATTTCGGAATTTTAAATTAATAAAATGGAATTAATTTTTTAATTTATCATATAACAAGTTACATTGGAAGAATTTTTTCTCTTTTTCTTAAAAGGTCTATTCTTAGTAAATAAATAGAATTTGTTGGAAACTTCTAATTCTTATGAATGTATCATTATATAAGAATGGTATATATGATTAAAAATACTTTTAGGTGTCCAAATATGAATATATGAAAAATAATTATTCATTTAAAAATATTATTATAGATTATAAAAATTAAGCCCCAACATTTTCAAAACTAATCAAAATGTTACTTTAATTAAAAAAAATTTGTTTGATCTTTCCTTTAAATAAATTATTGTAAAGTTGGGGTTTAGTTTTGTATTTCCTTATAACTTTTATTAAATTCAAAAAGATAAATTTATGGCTTTAAAATCAGTATCTATTATAATTTTAACATATATATATTTAAAATCTTAATAATGTTATTTTTCAAAATAAAATTACAATCTCCCTTTAAGTATTTTCATTTCCAAATATATTTTTCATAAGTATAGATATTTCATTTTATAATTTTTTTTTAAAAAAAAATAAAAAATATGTTCAATTTTAATTTTTTTTAAAAAGAATTATTTACTAATGTTAGAAAATTATTTATTACTGTAAAAGTAAAAATGGTAAAATTGAGAATTTACATAGTGTAAAAGTACTAAAACATTTCAAAAGTGATTATTGGACTATATTTTTGACCTTTTAATCATCTAATATATGTTTCCCCTAAACGCTTGTCCATTTTTAGCCTTGGGACCTTGAAAAGGACATTACATTATTGAAAAATGTAAAGTTATTTAAAAAAGTACCCTTACTTTCACTTATAAAAACATACCACCTATTCCACTAAAATATACACTTAACGTATGAATTATTCCTTTATAATTTTATAATTTAATCTCTCTATAAACCCCTATCAAAAAAATAATCTATTGGTAGTAAGATTAAGTCCTTAAATTTTAAGGACACTTCCAATGAAAGACTAACTCTCCAATATAGGTATAATATGTTCCATAAATTTTTCTTCATAAAAATTCACTTCGAAATATCATATCACCATAACAAAAAGATTAGTTCGGTATTATTATTATACCTTTAATTATTTATATTAATATAACAATGCTTATTTTCACATTTCCATCTACTTAGACAAGCAAAGGAACATCAATCGTGTGTCTACGCAGACTACAACCTCAATGAAGAATCATTTTTTTTATTTTTCATATTTTAATTTAATTATAAAATATATTAAATTATGGTTCACCATAATAAAAAAATCAAATTAACGTTAAAATGTTTCTATTAAATGATATTATGTCAAAATAATCACTACCTTAACCATACTCACGGACTTTGTTAAATCTGGTTCATGTTTGGGTCTGTTTGGCCACCAACATGAATGAAGAATTAATATAATATCATGGTTGAATATGATAAAAAAGTAATCATATTATTTTCATTTAATAAAAAATTATACAAATGATATATTTTTTTAAAAAATATATTATGTGTAATAAATATTCTTTGACAACCTAAATTACTGAATGAAATTGTTATCATTGTGGTTTCCCCATATCGTATCCAAAACACATATAGAATGAAATAAGATAATTTTAAATTAGTTAAAGTTATATATTATATAATATTAAATATAAATTGAATTTTGAAGTGTGGTTCTGTTGCATCAAAGTGTTTTGTATTAAATCAATATTCACATAGTGTATGATAAAGATACTTAACTACACACCTAGTTTGACACTCTTAATGGATATGTATTGTATAATTAAACCCTTTTTAATATAAATTATTATGGATTTATAATTTTAATTGACTTTTATAATAATCATGAGAGAACCAAATATAAATAAACCTATATTAAACTTATTGTGATTTAGTTTGAACTGAAATCAAATGTAATAATTTCAAAAAGTAAGCCATTATAAGGTTGAATATTTTAAAAATATTATAAAATAATTGTCATATAGTGTTAATTATTCATCACTCTTGATTAAATCCTTTTGGGTTTTTAATGGTTGTTTCTTGAAGAAACCATGTTTACAATGGATTCCATGGACAATACAGTGATTATCCCAACAAGCAAGGAAATATGATTAGAGTTGGAGTTAGAAACATTACCATTATACCAAACGAGATATCCATAATTATGATTAATGACATTAAAATAGTTGAGTTTACTAAAACCTCAAATAATATAAGGAAAGAGTGTCTTTAATGGTAGTGTGATTATGATGATTAATTAAGGAAGATTCACTTTTCTTCGAGTCGAGAATTTGGGAAGAAGTGATGGGGAAAATGTCTTAATGGAACCGGAAGATGTTTTATCTTTTGTAAAGGATGGAATATAGAAACTAATTACAAAAGCATAGTGAATATCCAAGTTGTCATGTAAAAAGGAAACAAATTCATCCTTATTTACCACTAGAAAGTCATTGCATTAAATGTGGAGAACATTGACATTAACTAAATTAATTCCCAAATGCAAGTGCTAAATAATATCATATTCCCCAATAACATTCATGAAAATGGATTGAATATGATACTATAACTATGGATGTGTGTTCAAGAAATAATGTGGAGTGCGGAACACTAATAATACTCCCATGTATGATAGGTATTATATTTATATCTTGGTCTAGAAACTCCCTTATACCGAGTATGTTTCCTATGAATATAAAATCCCCCTAATGTATATATATTGAATTATTAATAAATAATTAGTGGAATGATTATTGTACCCCATGTATATAAATCCTCTTTAATATTTGTTTATATAAATAATACTCTTATAAATTTTTATTATCCTTACTTCATTAACATTTAATGTAATATTAAACATGTTTTAGCTTTCTAGACACGGGGGGAAGACTAATTCTATGATAGTAAAATCTCATCTAACTACCAACCCATGATGACATGTTAATATAATGCTAACTATAAAATTCTTATGAAATATTATCCCTACTATATTGGGGTATTTAAAAAAATGGTCTGAAAAAACTCAACCTTAGTTATATTCCATGTTTGATAAAAAAAGATGAGTTTAATAGTAATAAAAAAGATAGTGAGTTAGAAAACTCATTCGAAATTAAAATTAGATATATGTTAAAATTATGTACACAGAAAAATATTTTAATTATGAATAATCAAAATAGTGAGAAAAAAATTATTTAAGGTAGAAGTATGTAATGTCCCACAAATTCACTTTGTATTTTCCTTAAATAAATACCATTTTAATTGAATCCTCTTCCTAAAACCCTTATCTAAATGGATACATTAAATATTAGATAATAATTCTATAATGATAATAATATCGGTGTTGGATAAAAATATTGTATTCAATTAGAAATTCATGCGAAATGGGATGAAAGCCCTTAATATTAAAATGGCGTTCAAAATAAAAAATGTTTTCCTTTGAATATTATATTTCTATTTAAAAGATAAGATTTATAATTTTATAGTTTTAATTTGGAAAAGTGTAATCATTTTAACTAATCATTTAAATATTTTCATATTATTAATTGTTTTTTTTCTAAAATAAATGATTTTTAGGTGAATAGTGAGAAATATATATATTTTTTCAATACCATAATTTTTAAGACATAAAAATATTTGAGAAATTATTTCTAAAAAAATATCAATTTTAAAATTAAAATAAAAAATTTAAAAACACTATATTAAATTTATAAAAACCATGTTTAATGTTGAGGAAATATAAAAATTGTTCACTCTAAAAAACATTTTTTAATTGGTTATATTAAAAATTAGTTTTCATCACTTATAAAACTTATATATATTTATATAATATATTTAATATTTTACATAAAAATTTTCATTTTATGTAATATGATTAATTAAATTTTACTAGAAAAATTTATGATTACTAAGATTAAAATTAATATACTTGATAATGGAAAAAACTATTATTTTCAAAGAATTGTATTCATGATATTGTATAATTTTTATCTAATAGAATAAATTAACATATTATAAACAATGAAATTAAAAATATTTTAAACCTATTATAACCTATATTACTTGTCATTAAATTATTAATCAATACTAAATATGATTATGGACACTTACTGGTGATAACAACATGTTTCTGTAAATATGTTTTTTCTATATATAAAATTTTATAATTTAAAAATTATTTTTCAATTATTTAAAAATTGTAATTGGTCAAATGGAGATTAAATATAGTTTCAGGACCCCAATTTTTTTTAGGTTTATTTTATATTATTTTTATTACATGAGTTACATGGGTATAAAAAGTTACTCTACAACAAACAAACAAAAGTTAGAAGTATCAATTAAAGTGTAAATGTCTTCAAACATGTTTATAACATAAATAATAATACTTAATTTTTGTTTACTAAAAAAATATCACTAAAAAAATACATTATTTCCAAATTATGAAGTCATTGAAACATGAATAATGTAATGATATTATTGTAATGTAAAGTGTATTCACAACTTTTTCATCCCTTGTAAAAGGGGATCAGTTCCACCCTTTCAATGGTCTAATTTTCCTTCAAAATGTATTTGATCCCTACCCATTTTTCACAAATATATGTAACTTTATATACATAAATACCTTCATCACCATAAGTTATCATAATCCATTCATTTTCATCGATATTTTCTAGACATGGTTTAAGGTCTCAAAGTTAGTATTACTTAATCCTTATCATTTTCTTCTTAGTAATTCCCTTACTGAATATATCCAAACAAATGTAATATAATGTCCAAATAATAATTAATATAATTATTTTATATTATATTAATTCAACAACCATTATTCATTCTCTACCTTCAACTTGTAAAAAATTAAATGTCTATCGTGCGTTGTGTCAATGGCCACCTCCATGAAGCGACATCTTTAGTTTTTTACCACCACCACTATTAAATATTTATAACGATTTAATAGAAGAATAAATATTAAAAATACAATATATTTTAATTATTTTGTGTGAAAATTTATAATACATCTTAATATACTCCCATTCTTCTAGAAATGAAAACACTAACTAAGTGTTTTGTGGACTAATACCACCACAATGCAACATTTTGTTTCATTTCATCTTGATTTTTATTGGTTATCCAAAACACATAATTTATTTAAAACAATAAAAATACAACTAATATAATTATTATTCTACCATATTTATATCATGTAAAAATAAATAATTCCATAACCTTAATCACCCATAAAATTATGGTGTGTTCATATCTAGGTCGGTCTAACAACCTACATGGGAGTGTTATAAAACACTATCATGTATTACTATAGGAACATAAATAATAATATCATTATAATTTTGATAAGAAAATAATTATTGTTTTACGGTTTTATAAATTTCATATTAATTATTCAACTTATTAATAAAATATCATCTAAAATCGCTAAAATAATCAAAATAATCTGACATCGATTCATTTTTCATAAAATATTAAAATCATAATCAACAATTATATATAATAAATAAATATAAAATGATAATAAAGAGTCCTAATTAAAAAAATAATTATTATAAAATTTTATAATAATGTTCTTAATAAAAATAACTTGTTTATTTAGTTGTTAAGAATATGTTCATAGTGAATGAGGACTACAAAAAGGGTTTCTTGCCTAAATTTTTACCCATTGAGGCATATTTCTTATTATACATCATTTTTATTTATAATGGTTTATATAATAACCCTTTATTATTGCCTATAATTATCCTCTTATTAATCATTATATTAATTATTTAGTTGAAATAACATTATTCAAGGGTTTTTATTTTAATGATTTTAGTATAATATGGGTTTATGTTAACTCAATTTTCTTATATTGAATCATTTTATTTCTTATTGAACTCCATCACTCCATGTTTGATTTATTATAACTTATAAATACATTTTTTTGAGAAAAAACGGTGTCTTTTCTAGATTAAATGAATCCAAAAATAAATAAATAAATGTTACATAAGTCTAAAAGAAGGAATTTTACATTTATTCTTTCAGAAAAGGTGAAATAATTTCTCTGGGAGCATGTTGGAAAATGATCAATCATCAAAATTTACCACATTTTACAACCTAATGAATAATTTTTATATAATTCATTAATTATTTTTTATTTTTTTATAATTATTTCTTATAACCCCATTATCAAATAATTCAATTCATAAAGATTATGTAACTTGAAAATGTTTCTTCACCTCAATGTCCATTCCTTGAGGCATATTTCAAGTTATAAACCAATTTAGTTTCTTATGGTTTTTATACAATCTATTTTTTTATAATATATTATCAAATATATTTCATTAAATGAATTTTAATTTCTTTTAAAATATCATATTCATTCAGTAGTTTTGATTTCAATGTTACTCAAGATGAAAGTATTCCTTTCTTAACAACATATTCAAACAAAGATCTCTCAAATTTAATAACCCCTATATGTAATTTGTATACTATTTCATTATAATTTCAAAATTATTTGCATCCCCATCAGATTTCCTTTGTGAAATTTGTTTCATCATTATCTATTTTATAAATTGGAGGTTTAATAATCATTTCAGGTGTTGTGGATTTAAAAATAGTAACTTTTAACACCATATCAATGAAATTGTATTTTATCTTTGAATCCACATTATTTGGATTTGACTATAATTATTTAGAATGTTTAAACGTTTTATTTTTAAATACAAGGTCTTTGTTTACAATATATTTAAAAAATATCATTGTAATGTTTTATGTACAGATCATTTAAAAATAGATATTTTAGAAAATATATTAATACATATCATTCTACTTAATTTTTCATCTCATATGAAATGTTATTTATAAGTTTTCAAGATTTCAAAAAAAAATAATTTTCCCCTATATTTATAAAATATTTCATTTGAAAATATTTTTGAATATCAAGGTTATTTATTATTTCAAAAGTGGTTTTTCTAAAAATTATAAATTTTTTCTTTCCTATAAGGGATTATAATTTAACATAAATTATTCTTGATTGAGGATACTCCTAAAATGATACCATATACCTTCATTATATAAATTGTTAAGTAATTGTCTTTTATAACTAAGAAATGATCCATAATTTCCTTTTTAATTCCTAATAATATTAAGGGTATAAGCCTAAATTTTCTTCTAGTGTGTTTCCTTTTTGAATAACCTATTGTTGATTAATTATATTAGAAGATATTATCTTGCATTATATTCATTGATTTGTTGGGTAAACTGTTGACTAAACAAGATACCATTTATCTATGATGTGTAAATATCACGTTATATATTATTTGAGGGATATTTTCCTAGATAGTCACTTAATGTCATAGGATACTAATTTATATTCCATGTGTTTATCAAATTTATTGATGGAATTAATAATTTATACCTTATATGATTTCATTTTAGAGGGATATGAACCCTATTTTCATTCCATGGGTTTTTAGGATACGATGAATGACATATTTCAAGTGGCACATAAATTTATGGACAGATGGAAATATAAGTCCTATATCAACTAAAAATGATTTAGTTAAATGTTCTAACTTCCGTATATATGTATAAACTGACCAAATTTATTTGTTCAAAAAAA
Source organism: Viscum album (assembly GCA_963277665.1). Taxonomy (NCBI): domain Eukaryota; kingdom Viridiplantae; phylum Streptophyta; class Magnoliopsida; order Santalales; family Viscaceae; genus Viscum; species Viscum album. Next base: position 1,977,117,332 of record OY728143.1, on the reverse strand, counting down.
ATTGAATAGTTTTTCGTTTTAAAATGGTGATCGACACGTGAATACAAGTTATACATTATAGGCATAGCAAAAGATCTTGTTTGGAATGGAAAACTCAAATTTCAGTCTTAATTTATGAATTATTTGAATTATAAATGATTAAAAAAATGACCAATGGATGAAAATAATACATTAATTTAATTAATATTTTAAAATTATTTAATCAAAAGTGGAGGATCATCATAGGTAATTTGTAATTAATTTATAAATAGATCTAGAATTAACTGAACATGTTGTTATTAAATTTTTGATGATCTTTTTGGATAGATGTCGTCAAACAATAATTTATGTACAGTATTTAAGTATAGAATACCTCTATTGGTGATCCACACATGCTAAAAAATCTTATAGCACCACTATATAATTTTTGGGTTCTAGCATCTCCAATCTCGATTTTTTACATCATTTGTGCTTGATAACAGATGAATTCCCTTCGATGAAGAAGAATTATTGATTTTTTCAAGAAGGATTGAGAGAATATGTGGAGAGTGAACATTATATATCTTATAAATATCTCCAGGGAGTGATAGATATTATTTTTATATGTCGTGTACAATGACCATGTATATATAATATGATATAATTAAATATTTATTATAATTGTTTATGGGATAGCACAATACTCATAAGAGCCTTTAAAATTTTTCGATTAATTGTTTACCTAATATATAATAATAATAATATCATTATTATAATTCTTCACTTGGCATGGGAATTAAAAACATAAAATTGAATATATTTTATATAATTTCCAACCAAACAACAAAGCTCGTTAATCTTATCCACCTCAACATTTATCGAACATTGAATAATGACTATTTATTTAGAAATAAGTATAAAAATATTATTCATAGATATATGAAATAAATATTATATTCTATAAACCTTGAAATTAAATATTCATTATTATTATTTAACTCATTTATTCTTCTGAATAACTTGTTATTAAATCTTTGTGATCAACCTATGAAAAATAATTCTTAAACCACAAAGAATGAATAATATTTATTTGTACTTGTTAAATTCAACATTCTCTTTACCCAATATTTTATATAAGCTTATTATTTCACCCTCTAGGCCTCTATATTATATGATGTAGGTAAAGGTTACTAATGTTCAATGTTATCCTCTATAAACAAATAAATACACCCATAGATAAATATATTAATGTTACAATGACATACAACCTCTTAAGAACGATTAATTTCTATTATAATACTTTCAACATGATACCTCAAATCTTTAGGTTTTTGGGCAGATATCTTCAACCAATGCGCTTGATGTCTCTTTCATTGACTTTCTTGAAATGATCATTCCTATTAAACTCTATAGACATTGATTTAACGTGGTTGTTTCATTCCCATAAAAAGTACTTAGATTTCCAATCCTATTAATAAAAATAAGGAATAAATAATTTCTTGCATTATTCATTAATGCAGTATCACTCCTGATTCACCCAACATATAGTACTTCACTATGATGAAATGTCATCACAATTTTTTTTTCAAAACATCAAAGTATGTGACTTATGGTATTATTTATTGGTAATACAAATCTCTAAGGATCAAAACATAAAACTAAACATAGGATCATCCAATTTCACATTAAATTTATATTTCTGACTTGTGGGTATAGTTCTCATGATCTATTCATCTAGAAATTACTAGGGAACACCTCCAAATATAGTTCTTAAAAGTATTATGAGTCTCCACCACTGATATCCAATATAATTTTTATCCAATCAAATGATTGCACCCACCTATAAAACATTTTTTTGGGAATATTGTCGTTTAAACTTTATCATACCATCATAATGAGGAATTTTTATGATCTTCCAGTGGGATATATATTCCTAGGAAATTATCACAGACTATGTCATGTAGATGAAAAAAATGGGATCAGAAAATTAATAATGTCCATGAAAATAAATACATGTTATTATCAAGTACTTATAAATTGGATCATGGGAATGGACTCCAACATATACCACCTTCACTAGAGAGAATTTTTAATAACCTTCAGTTGACTAGCTCTCAAATAATACTCATTACTCTTTTGATATAGAGCCTTCCTGATGGGGTCCACGCCATTTCCCTCAGTTGATATTCTTCTCCCTATTACTTAAACTTATTGATAAAAATTCCTTAATAGATGAAGCATCCGTCAGATATTATTTATCCATTTATGTCAACATGGATCTTCCTAATATTACACTATTATATTTTTATCATAGTAAACATTGATATGAAATTTTCTACTAGCAACCACATCATCATCTTGGAAAAATATTTGAATACAAAAAAACTTACTTAGAAACATCGAAAGGCACAATATACTCAGAATCCACTATTGTATCAGAGAAAATTTGATTCTTTAAACTCTTACAACTCAATTATCCTATATTGGGAAAAAAAGAATATCCATAATGTTATATCAAATCCTTTTTATTTTTCTAAAAGATAGAATATGTATAACTATAAATTACTATATCATCATCTCCTCTATACAGGCGGATCATGTCCTTAGTTAGCTTTAGAAAATTAAGGATAAACATAAAACAATATAATGTTTCTCCCCTAGTTCATCATTATATCTTCTTACTATTTTAAAATCATAGGAAATATCAAGACTCATACATAACATGCCATACATGATAGATCTTATCACATAAACACATGGGATCTTACTCATCCTCACTCTTTCCTACTTTTTCTGAGGGACCGTCATCTTGGAATGATATATACCAAGTGAAAGTTGAGATGATCTTGTTGTGTTGGTCCATACTAAACCTCTTCTGTATAGGATCTACATATTCGCATTTACATAGTATAGGAAGCCTTTTTAACCTATAACTTCTCAAATTTATAACCAAAAAATAGTCTATTTAACCTGAATCCTTCATGGGGAATCACTTTCGGATCCATTCAATATCATATTCTATGGATGTTATCTCATTTACAATTAGAAATATTTCATAAATGTATTATTTTTTTTAAAATGAATGTACTCCCACTAATCATCTTGAAAACACATGGAGCATATCCATTCTTAATTAATTTCTTTTATAGCTTCATCAAACCGAATGTTCCATGACCTGAATTTATTATTCAATCCATAAATGGATTTTGGAAACTTTCATACGTTTTTATCATTTCATTCAATCACAATCCTTTTTATTTGTTTTATATACATGTCTTTCTAAAGGTTCCTATTAAGGAAATCAGTTTGTACATCAATGTATACAATCAAATAGTAATTTAAATCTATAATGATATGGAAAATATTTATGGGTTTATGAATATAAATTTGTGAAAATGTTTTGTCATAGTTTATGCCCAGACACATTATAAACCCTTTAGACACAATCATTCTTTACAGGTACATATCTAAAATTAAATTTCTAGTTGATCCTTAAATTATTATTCAAAATCCAATAGGTTTTACATCATCTATTGGATCTACCAAAACCCTTGAATAGTTTTCGTACATGGAATCCATCTCATAATTCATTACCTCCTGCCATTTTTCTACTTCAGAGCTTTATATTGACTCTTTATAGAATAGTGCGTGATTATTTTTAACCAATAATGAGTCACCACATTTTTAACTAGAATCCATATCTCTCTGGTTTTTAACATATATGGTGATCCAACATTGTACATGTGTTTTAAGAAAAAATTATTCCCTGGGGAATTATGGAAACTATTTCAATCATAAATTTTTTATAACTTGATAACAAACTTCATTATAGGTAATTTTTCCCCATCTATTCTTTTTGAGGATGTTTTCCCTCTCAAAAATTACAACTTTCTTAGCAATTATAACTTTTTTATCTATGAGATCATGTACGTTGTATACCATGATTTTTTGGGGGTAACATATAATGAAAAAACTCATGCTCTAAGGTGTTGGGGGGTTTCTTCATCTAGCATTAAAAACACCTCTCACCCCCATGCATATATGTATGACAAAAAATGTTAATTTCCACTCAAAAATTCAATGGGAATATCATTTTTCACATTAATTGGTACTCGGTCGAGTATCCGTTATGTTGTGTGTAATTAATTTCCCTGAAAGGATAATTAATGCCTTGTGTGACTCATCATTACCCTTACCATGTCTCAAAGGGTATGAATCTTTCTTTCAATAACACCATTCCATTATAGTGAATAAGGAGGAGAAATCTAAGATAAAATCTCATAAAACCCTAAAAATTTGATAAATCATTTTTATTATAATCACCAACTCAATCTAATAGAATTTTTATTAATTTATTACCTTGTCTATTCTCAACTTTATTCTTGAGTAATTTTAATATATAAAAGGATTTTGACTTATACCTCATTATATAGGGATAACGATACCTTCATTGGATGTTTTTAAAATTCATAAATTTTTTGAATCCACCTCTATCTTATGCTTGAAAAGGATCACAATCCTCATTATGTACCTATTCTGGAAGTTCTCTGGCCCATTCAACCAGAGCATAAAATGTTTGTTTGGTTATAATGCCTTGTAAATAGTAATGAAATCTCAAAAGTGGTTTAATATCAAATGATTCTAATTAACTATCTTGATATACCTTTATCGAATGTTTCACATTTACGTTAATAAGATAATGATTCCACGACTACATGTGAAATCAGCCAGGATAATTTTATTCATTATCAGTTTCTAATATTTATTTTGTATAATTTAATACGTAAATAAAATTATTCAACTCAGACATTCCATGGTAGATGTTGTCTCTATAAAAGTAGAAAATATTATTTCCTATGTTTTAATAATTAAATCCCTGTCCTAATAAGAAATATAAATGATGTTCTTGGTAACACTATACACATAATAATTTTTTTTTACAAATGATATCATTTTTTTGTTAAAATTAGGTTTTAGTCTTCAATAGCTATAGTAGCTAGCCTCACTCTATTGGATGCCCATAGATCCACCACTATTATAAAAACATTCTAAATCGTATGTGGTGAATATATTTTTATAATAATTTGAGCAGAGATGAATTATCTAATTCCTAACTTATAGATATGGTAATATCACACATTATAATGATTGAAGATGAAGATTCCATATGTATATTTGGATGGGTTCAATTCATTTTACAGTAGCCATTCATTCACATAAAAACACACTACATTCATCCCCTTTGTTTTTATTATATATTAATATTCTTTAAAGGACATCTCTATGTATCCTTATATATAGAGTGAATCATGAACATAATTTGTTAATCTTCCATTGCTTATTCTCCATAAGGATTGTTGGTTTTTCATTCCCCCTGTCTTTTTCAAATTAGTGGTGAGGATTAGAATTTATAAAAGAGTCGTATCCAAATTAATCATTCTATAATTCATAATGACACTGTATATAGTTTTAGGTAGTGAGGAAAAATGGGATTTGTTCATAAGACATTAGAGATCTTACACAATAAGATTCCTAGGTGATAAATGTAGCTTATCACCTTGACTATATGAGACCCAGTATTCCCTAACTCTCCAAGCATGCACATCAATAGCACATTGGTGATCTCATACCTCTCATTTCTCAAATTATATTGAAAAAGGTATTGAGGGTTGGAAATGATGTTATACGCATCCATATTCTTATATCACTTTATAATATAACAAGACATAGAGAATACCATTTAGAATTGGACATCCATTGTGTCATCCACATGTTTCATATAGATAGATACTTATTCATCACAATATTATTTTACATGTAATTCAAGATACATGGTTTCTAGTATGTATATTTTCTATTAATTATTTATTATAATGCATAATATCCTATAAATTTCATTGACACTCCACTCCATCCATAATTTTTTATTAAGCCACTTTAAGGACAAGTGGGAAACCAAAGTTCGCACACAAGGACTACGTGCTGAAAGAGCTCACAGAATCATTAAACACAAGACTAAGGTTATATGAGTCAGATCCTCTATATAATTCCCAGTGCAGAGTACTAACCTGGATGTCTGGATCCTCCCTAATAAGTCCTTCAAGGAGTGAAATCATTCTATCCATTATATGGATGAGTTCCTCCTAATTAAATAAGTGATTATTAGTACTTCCTTGAAATTTTGATTAATAAATTTGAAATTTTAATTTTATTAATCACGTTCCATTTTTTCAAAACCTAATTTTCCTAACCATTAGTTTTTCAATTTCTTATTTCATATATATTCTGTTGTCAACTTCCGTATCCCCCTTCTTATAACACATAGATGGGTCTGACAAGTTATTTAAAGGGTTATAGATTAGCATAACTTTACTCCTGCCCGAATGGCCCAAAGGCCTTATTTTTTATTTTATTATAGATAGATAATGCCCCTTTTAAGGGTTGAAGGGGAACCCGTACATGACCCGTATTCCCAAGGCACATGGCCCGACCTGACCTGTAATACCTGACCCAAAGGCCCAGAGGCATACCATGCCCATTACTTCTGTATTAACTGATAATTCCATGAAATGATGGGTGGAATCCTATATAATATAATCCTAGATAAATTTATCCATGACCATTTCCTATTAGTTGTATTGTTCCATATTTGGTCAGTCAACCCATAATATGAACAACGTTAATTCAACCCAATCAATCAGGATAAAAAATACCCAATAATTTAAAGTGCGCCAAATGGGTTAGTCAAGAACATTGAACTATGGTTGTGATCTTAAATTAAGTATTGGATTTCTATGTTTACTAAATATTTTCGTTTAGGGGTTTTTATCCTTATAAGAAAAAACCAATTTTAACTTATCACATTCCTTGTTAACATTAACTGTATTATGCATAACCAATTGACCAGAATAGATAATTTTTTTATAATTTTGTTTAATTTTATTCCATATTTCTTGCTTATTAATTCACCTCTTTAGTGAATGTGTATCATCAACAGAAAAGAATAACGAGCCCTATAACTGACATAAATAAAATATTAGTGTAATGATCATGATATTCCTTAATGGTTAGTTTTTCTAGTAAATGAGAAACTAATCATCAACCCTAGGGTAAAATTCATTGAATGATAGTTTGGTTCGTATTGAAACATTTAACATCAACTATTATTTATCAAATTGATTGGTTTCACCTAGTATATGAGACTCGGATTTCCTCATCTTAATTTGGACCTCTATCCTTATATAAGATTTTACTCAATTATAGGTGAGGTAATCTATTGGATTAGATAAGTGGGTTGATTTAAAAGAAAATAAATTCATTTGGTCCCTTTCAATATTAGGTGGAGGGTATGAAACACATGACATTTTTTTAATAAAATAAATTAAAAGGAAACCAATTACATACATAGGACTAGTATAATCCCATGATCTCCTAAATAACATACAACGAATCATACATTTTCAATCTAGTTATCAATTACAACGATTCATTCTTTAATTAAGATAATGATTCATCAATTAATCTAATTTATTGAATTTAAATAAAGTCCATCAAAGATTACATGAATTACCATAATCCATAATTTTAAACAAGGTAAATTAATTTTATTTAAAATTAATAATGTAAAAAATTATACTTATAGGCAATAGAAAACACCTGTCTAAACTATCTGGAATGGACCTTACTGTCATCAATCCCCTTGGAATCCAAAACACATTACACTATATATAATTACATGGCATATACTATTAATAATATGGAACAAGGAACACATTTAAATCATAGTACATATGATATTCATTATGTGTGTACAGTACACTATATGTTTAGACTAGACAAGTATTGTAGTTTTAGAAATTAATAAATAAATTAATTCAGTATATAATTAAAAATACCATGACATCGTATGTAATATAAAATTAATTACAATTTAAACATAGGGTAATTTTTTTAATTATATAATTATTTCTTCTCTTTATATTATGTCATGTGCATTGTGTTCAGGAGTCATACATTTTCTATACTTATTTATATGGCATGTAATCTCTTTTTTTTGTCTACAACACATTCCATGGGGTTGGGCATGTTTTCTTTCATATATGTGCATTACATATATGGTTTATAGATATCTTACATTAATTTTGGCATCGTATTTTATTGGTTTTTCATTTCCCATGTCATGTAAGAGGTACGCGACATTTTTAAATTCTCATGTTCTCCATCACTAAGCAAGAGGACTATATGTCGTGTGTAGGTTACAAGGAATTTAGTTCCTAAAACCATATCCTATCATGATATATATCTATGAATTAATCTTCTTTTATTAGATCACTTATCTAGTTATTTTTAGAATAATACAATATCTATGTGAGATATAGAGAATATGAATGGGTACAAATCATACAGTTTTAGGTACACACATTGTATGCTTGTGGTATCCATCTAGAACCCTTAGCTTCTCTAGAAGATGTTTTTGGATACGTGTTCATTTTAATTTAACTATTCTGTTAGTGATGCAAGTGGGAATAAATAAAGTGAATATAATAATGTTCAAATTTGAATAATGAATAGATTTGTAGTAAAATTAATTTGGAACCACATGTAAACAATCAATAATAAATAAATAATTTACAAATTAACCATGTTGGTCCTCTAATACCACTTATAGGTTTTGGGAATACATATGCTCCTTCATGTCATGGAAAAGTCACTTTTTATTATTAATATATAAATAATCCAAAAAATACATTAAAAAAATATTTTATGGCCAACAGATTAAATTAACAGATTTATTGACTTGATAATTTAAAATTCAAAATCCAAAAGAGTAGGATCATCACATGTAATTTCTATTAATTTTAAAAAAACATATAGAATTAATTAAACTTTTAATTATTCCTTTATTGATAATTTGGTTGAATCATCCTCAACATACGATAATTTTGTAGTACAATCTATGTTCAGAATCCCCTAGTGATGATCCACATTTAAACCCAAATCTTAAACCACCATTGCAGAATCACCATGTTTCAACACAGTAGATCCTGATTGTTTTCATTGTTTAAAACTAATTACATAAAAATTATTTTTGAGGATGAATAATTCTTGGTGTCCTCTTAATGTCTAAGGAGAAGGGGAGGAGTTATCAAACATTAGATCTCCATAACTATATATAGGGATTAAGAGAGATTTATTCTATTCGTTGTGCATAATGAGTGTGTCTATTGAACGTGTGATAATTAGATGCATATTATGAAAGTTATAGGGTTAGAAATTTATGCAAATGACCCATTAAAATTTTATAATTCTTATCTATCCCCATTTCTAATAATAATAATACATATATTATTATTATTCACTTGTAATGATCATCTCATATGAATCTATAAATAACTATCACTTACACCATTTCTAACTGGACCGTTCATCTCAGAACACTTATAATCCTCAGTATTTACTAAACCATGAATACTTATTTAACAAATAAGATTCTCTAAATAGTTTATTAATAAATATAATTAATATCATATTTTACATACCTTGAAAATAAATATTTATTATTGTTATTTAGATCAATTATTCTTTCAACTAACTTGCGATTAAATCATGGTGATTAACCAACCCAATTATTATTAAACCAAAAATATGGAATAATATATATTCAAACTAGTTGAATGGAAAAATAAATTTATCCAAGAATCCCAAAAAACTTATTTTATGACTATATAGGCCTTTTTTTCTAGTTTCAATGGGTGTGGGTTCCATAATTCCATGATTAATATCTAGAAACAACACTGGGAACCCATAAAGAAATAATTTAGTTTCATAATGACATAAAAAAATCTATGAATAATTATTTTGTAATGTAATTACTTCATCATGATTTGTCCAATCAAGCCGGAAGCATTATTTTTTCATCAACCAATGTGTTTGATGTCTCTTTTATTATCTTCATGGACATGAACATGTCCATATAACACCATGAAAAAGGATGTATCTGGGAAGTTCCATTCCCATAAAAGGACCTTGGATATAAACAAGCATTAATATATAGAAGGGATAATTCCTTTATCCCATTATCCATTAATTAAATATCATTCTGGATGCAGTCAATATATCCTACTTCAATGTGATCATATATCGTCGATGTTTTCCAAAATAAAACAAAATATATGACTTAAGGTATTGTTTAATGATAATCATAATGTATATGGATCAATACACACAACGAATGATATGAATATCCAAAGACACATAAAATATTGATTTCATACTCGCTGGTGTTGGTATCATAATCACCTACTCTAGAAATTACCAATGGTCCACGCAATCAAAGAGTTATTTAAATTCAAATATGTCTCCATTCCTAATAGTATATATAATTTTCATCACATAAAATGATGTCATCAATAATAGAAAATTTATCAACAATAATTTCATTGAACCTCTAGGTAGTCAACATATTATGGAAGTACTACAACCTTTCATTATTGTATATATTCCTAGGAAATTATCATATACTATTTTATAAAGAGGAACATGAATGATGTGGTATGAAAATTCATTAATATTAATGATAATGAATACATGTGATCATAATGTACGTAGAAGTTGGTTCTCGTTCACCAACTCCAAAATAATTATGTTTTCTCACAAGCATAGGTCAAAGGGATTAACTTATGAAGTAGATATTTCTATAGGATTATGCTTGTTCTACAATTTTAATGCATATATTGTTTCTGTGATATGATGTAGATCCTCGATATGTTCTTATGTTATACCACTCTTTGTGGCATTATTTATGAAATATTTTTTATGACTTTATTAATTATATTTATTATACCAATATGATCATATTATAGTCACTTTTGATCCTAGATTCATATCACTTATATTCACCCTTATTGGGAATCTGAGATCATCCATTTTTTATATTTCCTTTTCCTCACATTATAAAGTTAATAAATTCATGAAATGAATATAAGAGTATATTATGTTGATAATTTTTTAGATATGTTGAGGACTTTTAATGGAATAAAAATTCTATTATATCAAATAAAAAAGTCCCCATTGGTTAAAAAAATACATGGGTTGTTTGTTAATTTTCTTTCCTTTATTCTATTAAACTATTTACCTAAAAGGCATTGGGAATATATTATAATATAATACTTTTTGTTTAAATCATGTAATTGATAGGGTCTCATTCATGGGGATCGTATCCATGGTATGAATACTTGGCCATTATTTGGAATATTTAATGCACCAGCATTGTAAAAATACTTATCCTAAAGAATAATCTTTGTGATTATATATAACAACCATGATTATATCTGAACTGGGTATCTTCTACTCATGAGAGGACTAAAAACACCCAAAACCCAATTTATAACTATAAAATATTTCCCCACTCCCATGTTATGGTATTTCACAACCCCCCACCCCCACCCTTATCATTTTCAATATTGTCTACAAATCAAAGGGGGAGATTTCAAAAACACTTATCCAATCCATTACTCATGCAACCCCAAGATTACAACCATAGTATTGATGTCATTTGATAATCACTACAAAAACCTACCAATATCACCCCAATACAACTCAATGTATAAAATGAGCGTAATATCATCCTTTATTTAACTCAACACTCAACCCACCCATAATACCAACCCCACAAAATTTAATTCACTAATTTATTATAATATCCAAACCATGTAACTCAATAAAATAACAAGAAAACAAAAAAATCAAAGTAATTAAATGAATTCATTTATGAAAATTCCAAAATCCACTTCATTATTTTCCATAATTTTCCCAAAAAACATCCAACTACTTTTACAACCACTAATTTTTTATTTTCCCAAACATTCACATTCCCAACCACTTTTGCAAAAAATCAAATCAGTGCCATAGAAAATTAATTATTACCACCTAAAACATTTAAATAAAAAATCTTTTCAAATCCAATTTAATTTCCAAAAATTAGAATTTGTTACATTCCACCTATGTTGAATCACTTTTAAACATCCATTTTCATCTCAAATGGTCATCACATCCCCCAATCATTCCTCCTTGATAAAAACATTATATTTCAAAACAATTCATATCTTGATATTTCAACCAAAAAAGATTATTCCAAATAAATACATTCTACTATTTTATCTACATTATTTTTTCCTCAATAAATGTGTGGAAACAAAATTTATATATTATATTCTCATAAAAATAGAATCACATTCATTCAAGATAGTTTTTCTATGATTCAGTGAAACCCCCCACACCAATATCCATAGATCTAGCCATAGAAAATATAAGATATAAAAAAAGAATAATATAAGAGGAGGTTTGAAAAATAACACAAATACATGAGGTTTAGAAGTGATATAATTTTCCTCAAGAGCCTAAAAATTTCCCATAAACCCCCATTATTGAGTTACGAACAAAATGGGGGAGGAAAGGGGGTGTTGTGGTTAACAATATCATTTTAGAGACACATTAAAACGATTCATGGTCACCCTTCATGGTGTATCAGACCAAAAACCAGATAATTAAACCATAACTTCATCAAATCCAACATGTGGTCGATCTATACAATCTCAACATGATTCATTTGTAGAGTAGAATTTCCATTGTATCAAATTTCACATTGGTTCACCTCAAGACATCCTAAAACACTTCCCTACTTCCTAAAACATCATTTGATGATTTATAATACTTTTCCAACTCTTAATAAAACCCAAATAATTCCATTATAAAATATTTAAAAAAAATAATCTCCACCCTTATAATGAATGCAACTATAATCTTAATTAAACCCCAATTAAAATCCCTATGTACATTAATAAATACAACAAAACACATTTCAAAACTCTTAAATACCTTCAAAAATGATCTAAACTAACCGATAACAAATATTTTTATTTTATCTCAAAATGTGGTCCCAATAATTGAACATTTGTTAACATTTTTTATCCTAAAAAACATGTATAAAAAATCTATAAAACTACAACAAAAATAAGGGTAACAATTGTTCCTGTTATCATGACTTTCTCCATATAAATTAAAGCATATATCCCAAGATAAAAACTATCTTGTCTTGGCTATAAGAATCATCTATATTCTAAAAGGTATTAAGGATTTCCAACAACCTTCAATTGGATTTCCCTTGAATGCGATTAACTTTTTTTTTACCATATCATTAAAAAATATTATTGATTCATTGCATGATCTAGTGTTTCCCCATATTATATCCCCAAACTCATTGAATGGTGAACTCAAATAGAAACACCAAAGGGTACAATACAAATACCTTCTAAAGGGTGACATTGAATTAATTCTTTAACCTCTACCCCAATTAATTCCTCTAACATGTTCATTGATATAAGAATTCTAGGTGACACCAAAAACCATGAAATCACTTCCCTAAGAAACCATAAAATGATCAAGTGATCTCAACCCAGTTTTATAAATCCAATGCCAAAATTAAAATAAATACCATCTTAACCCAAAATCTTTCCTCAAAATATCTAAAAAAATTTCATTTAACAAAATACCATAAACAATGCAACCACTAAAAAGACTATAATGTTACAAATCATGAATCCATCGAGACCACCACATCCTTATATATATTCTCAAAATATATTTTCATTATTAACTTACCAATTTCCCACATATAAATAAACCACTTATCAATGTCTTGCACAAACTAACCAGATAGTTGGCCAATAAAAATATTATTTTGACTTACTAAAAATACAAGTCAGAATTATTATTCTTACTCTAATTGAATCAATGTTACCCAGATCAAATAATATACCTTACACTTATTATACCTCACTAAATCCTTGGTCCAAACTAGACAATGGTACTTTAGTGAATAAACTATTTGGTAGACAATATAAACTAATTAATTCTATCCCCTACAACACACATACTATACATCACTAGATCATGTTTCAAAAACTATCCTACTACCCATTCACAGTTATAACATCCAATAAATCATAAAATATAACATAATTAGGTAAAATATTATATAATATCTTAAATTCAATACACTCATATTATGAATTCAAGTACTTTTCCAATTTTATTTCGCTAATAGAACCACTCATACAAAAAACAACTAGTTCTAATTGATATATACCAACATAGATAAAATAAAACACTATGATCCAATTTTTATTTACATTCTATGAACAATAAAAAATGAACTATGTTCTCAATTATCCATATCTAGAAAATAACCACCACCCAATAGCTGTGTAAAATATAATCTACACATGTACCACATCATAATAAACTATGATAATCCCAAATAATAGATATTGAAGCCTCTTAGTTTCCTTAATCTATGAATTTGCGAGAATAAAATACTAATGAAAAAAAATTGAAACAAATCTCAAGACTACACCACATATACACAAGGTATTCAAAAATTACCAAAAAATTATATATGATTCAATCAATAATATTTTCTCCCATCATAAATACAAGTGAAACCCCTTTTCTAGATGGTCCCACAATAGGCTAACCAAACAAATATTGGGTCATAAACTGATAATACATCCCAAGTGAACCATACATATCCCTTGGATATTATACACTCAAATAGTTTCCTAAAATCGTGATTCTGTACATCTCATTTGGATACATTACAAAACAAAACAAAAAACAGTTAAATAAGATAACTCACAATATACTAAGTTAACATGCATGTTTCTAATATCATATACATGGATAAAGCCTACCCCACAACCAAATAACCCTTTCTACCAAGTAGAATAAACATTAAAATGAAAAATAATACTTAAAATATGATTATATCATTACATATCAATCACATCCATAAAAATAAAAAAACACATTATTAAAAAAAAATTCATGACACATTTTATTGAAAAACCATTTCCCCCACATGGGAAAATATTCCCATAATGTAATGTAAATAAAATTTGAAATCCAAACCCCAATTTAAATTATTTTATGTCAACACTTTTATAAACTACCCCACTGTAGATTAAAAATAAAATGTATTGAATCGGTATTATGATTTTAAACAAAAACACCCACTTTATAAATACTAATTCCAAATTTAAATATACTAGTTTCATTATAATATTCTAAAAAACCACATTTATGAAAACTAGGTTAAATAAACAAAAATTCTCAACAAGGGTTACACCCAAATAATTTTACATTCAAAATCAAATCCCAAACCATCCATTACCTACACAATTTGTAAAATGTAACTGTAAAAATTTGGTGTCATTTGATAATTTTTTCCCCAATAAGAGACATTTATATTAATCAATAATTTTCTTGAATAAAAATATACTTCATACTCTATTGTATAAATATCACCAAACATGTAACAAAATGTAAAATTTCATTTTCACTAATAATATAAAAACAATCCAAAAAATTGAAAATATTAATTTTATTCACAAAAAATCATACATCCCATGGGATCATTAAAATATCTAGGATAATAAACACCTATTTTCCATACACCATTAATAAATGTCATCTAATCCTATCAAAAATAAGTTAAACCATTACATAAGTAACGAAAAAAATAAATTAATAAAATTGGATTCTATTAAAAATTAAATAATAATATCATTATATAAACCTAGTCAACACTCAAAAACAATTTAAAAAAATTCAAATTCCTATTAATAATATTTATAACTAAAGAAATATTTTACAAAACTACATGGGAATACATGAAAATTACACAAGATAATAAATAACATACTAATTTTGCATCATATAAATTATACCATTTAAATTGAATGAATTAGCTTACCAACAATTACACTGTCTAATTTTATAGAATCCAAATAATAACAACTATGAATCAATGAAAACAATCAAGGTAAAGTGTACTTAATTTTAAACACATAAAATATAATAAATAAAACTACTCATCAAATACAATAGTAAATACAAAAAACCACATACACACTTATAGCTATATAGATATGGTGGAGATGTTTATTTCTATCTTTTTCATCGTAGAAAATTATTCTATATCAAAACTCAAATACTATTTGTTTTCAAAAAATAATATAAATAAATAAAAATTACACTGTAATAATTCAAATTCATTTATATTAAAAATAAATCAATAATAATAAAAATTTAAACACATTCCAAAATTTATATATCATAAATCTTACGATTCATGAGGCAAAACAACTGTTTGTGTCCACTATTTCCAGGAAACCATATCATGCCAAATCAAAACTAATTGAAAAATACAATGTCAAAAAACTCTTAACATTCCTGAACATAAAAGGTAACTTTGACATCACTATAAATATGTTAATCAATAATTTTTAAAGGACACCTACTAATTACCAACACATAGACTCTATGATTACAAGATAATGATCTAACCAAACTAATTGAATTTATAAAATGTCAACCTAGAACATCCTTTAAAAAATTGGAACTGAAAGACATAAAATATTCAACTAAGAACCTGGATTCATCCCCTATCTAACAAATACCAAAAAGATAAACATACTGACTAACATAAAACAAAGGGAATGGTGTTAAACCAATCCCACATTCTATATACATCATTACAAAATAGAATGTTTTAGGAATACCATGAGTTTTAGGAATACTACCCATATATATACTACAATAATATTTTTCATCATATTGTAAATGTGGAAACACTTTTTTTAAACATAAAATTTCCATTACATGGTAAAACAATTAATAATAGATAAGATATTTTGAGGTTTAGTTATCTAGGAAAATAGGAATGTAACACTTGAAAAACATAAGAATTATTCTAATATACTTGAAAGGATTCTGTAAAGATTCTTCCAAGGATACATTTACTATATATCATATCCTATATCCATACATAAAAATAATTTCATCAACATAAATCTCAATAAGGGAATAAATATAAGAAAATATTAACTATGTGATTATCTAACAACCCAAAAACGTACTTCTTTTATTTATGGATCTCTTTCCTCCCAGTTTTCTTATTTTTTTTATATTAGAAGCACAAATAAAGACCTTTCTTTAACGATAACATTGTAAATCATGCATAAAATTGGAAAAGTATGTCTATTGACAATAATGGGATATACACATTAGAGAATAGTTCATTCACATCAACAAAGTCTGTATGCTTAAAATTCCCCAATAAGATCACCCCTTCCATAAAGATTGTAAAAACAAAAAAAAGCATTAGGATAACAAATAGAAATTAGAAATGGATGTGTATGGTACTTTTTAATCAATGTTTTGATTTATTATGAAATTATTATAGGATAATTATAGGGAAATAATATCATCATCATTTATGTTTGTCAGCTAATACAATTAATAATAATTATGTTATATAGTTAATAAATTAGTTGGTCGTTACTATTATCCGTTACATAGACACATTCAAATGATCATCAGGGATATTAATGATAAAATAAAAAACAATCAATTTTAATGACTAAAAAACAAATTCTATTAAAATATTTTTTATATGGGAGTATTATATAAAATTGGATGTCATCTAATAATAAAAATAAATTTCTTTTAAATGGTAATAAATTTTAATGAATCTCTATATAATCTTTATAATGATATGAATATATATTATCCAATTAAATATTTAATTTTCAATGAAATAAATTAATATTTATAATTTAAAAAAAATTATGATAAACTAAAGTATTATGAATAGTATTTTTTTAATGATATACAATGATGAAAAAAAATTATTTAAATATAAATTTTAACATAATTTTATTATTTCCTTGAATAGTTTTAAGTGTTAGAAACATTAATATGCATTACAATCCACTATTTTTTTTATTAAACCGTGAATTTGATATTTAAAAGTAATAATCATCATAGTTAAAGAATTGTTACGAAAATATAGACATAGGTTTCTAAATAAATATTGTTTTTTAAATATTGTTTTTCTCATTAATAGTGAACACTCAGTTTGATGTTTCAAGAATTTTTAATGAATTCATTATTATGTTATAATGTTTTAATGATTCATTTATAAAAATAAATGAATGAAAATATTTTAGTTTGTTAATATCAATTAATTTTTTAGTGATTTTAATCAATTTCCAAATGTATAAGTTACTTTTCAATGTAAGAAATAGAAACCATAATATTAAAAACATTATTTTGTAGAAACATTATTTTTCCTAGAAAAAATAATTAATGTTATCTGATTCATGAATCTTGTTCTTAAAATAACAAAAACTATTTCTTATATTAGGAAAACCATTTAAAAAAACCATGTTCAATCCCATGGTTTTTATTTTCCACAACATAGATTTTTAAGTCCTATATTTGAAAATTATTAAACAAATCATCCACTTTTTCTATAAAAATCCACCAATATCCCAATTTACATTCACTCACAACACATTATCCATAAATCTATCGTACTTTAACCTCCTAGGGTGTCCCCAAAATGATTCACCAAACCCCCAAGGTCTCAATCCTCATTTTTAGGAGTAACTCTTCAAGGTAAGGGAATTCTACTTCCTTTCTCTTAAATTCAATAACTATTTTTTATATGTGTCGTATAATTTTTTTTATTACTATATTTTATTACACTTTTGATTCTAACCAAAATTCCAATTTATTTTTTATCAATGGAATAGAATTTTCCTCACTTTCTTTACCCTTTCCTAAAACTATGTTTTATACCAGTTGTACAGCTGGATTTACTCTTCAAAATTTGTCTCTTCTCCTCGATAAATTATCTTTTATGTTCTTCTTCTGAATAACCATGACTATTTAATTTCCAAGTTTATTCCCAAAATTTTAATAATTATTTATTTTATTTTTTTATTAACTTACTTGATACCTACATTCCACTTTTGTGGATGTAAAATGGCATATTGATCATGTTTTTTTTTCACTTTTGAAACGCTATGATTTTAATATGAAACCATTTTATTTTATTCTCCATGGGTTATTAATTAATTGTTTAATTATGATATATGTTGATCACTTGAATTTAAGAAATAATATGGTTTCACCCAAATGGAACTCCTAATAATTGGGTATAAAATTTAGTCATTGTAGATGATATATTTTACGATGCCATGATGAATAACCTCAATAATTATTATTTATGACACTTTAGGTATAGAATATAGTGATATACATATTAATGTCTAAATTAAATGTTTTATCCATATTTACTTATTATTATTCATTTAATTTCTTTTATTATATCCTCATATTCATAGGATCATGCCAGATTATATGCCTCTTGGTCACATGTATAATGCTACCCTTATTTATTCCCTTGCTGGGCTTTATGATCACCCATTTAATTGATGTATTTCCTCAGGATATGAGATATAGTGAGGTGAATTTGAGTGAATTAAATTGGTGTATCCAAAAATTTGTAGTTAATTTTTTTCCCTTATATATATTTCATGTAATATATACAAAATTTACAAGACACAAAACCCAAAATAGCTTATGATTTGTAAAAGGTTTATTATGAAAGAATGTATTTATGTAATAAAAACGTGGGCTGTAATATTTGGTATCAATGGATGATTTAAATATTTTTTATAAATTTGGATTCTAATACTTTTGGAAGAACCCCAGGGACACGTTTAAATAAAATATAACAGCAATGTATTTTTGTGAATTATTAAGTATGTGGTTTCAAAAAAATACATACATGTATAAATATGAAAAATTTGATATGGCTATACCGCATATGAATATAAGGGTAACACCCCAAAACACCACTTTTGGAAAGACTCAAATGGGAACTGGTGCACGACAATGGGCCCTCCAGTACATCTAATTTGACACTCCTCAGTGATATTTTTGGTTAATCGCAAGATTATTTATGTAAAACTATAAAGTATATAATGATATGCAAAAAACATTATCATGAATAATGTATATCAACCAAGAAGCAATATATCAGAAAATTAAAATATTATTGTATCATTTTGAGTTTTTATTATATTATTCCTAATATTAACAAGTTTCTCTTATTTAGGAAAACAAATTATAGGAAATAGATAAAATCGTGAAAAGTTGAATGAAATAAACAATGTGCTTATGGATTCCACAATATGGGGGGAGATAAAATATGGAATCTTGTTTATACTTTATTTCTTTTGGAAATGGGGACGACCTTTTTAGTTTAATGTTCATACATTCTAATCGGTTTCTAATGGGTTTTATCATAGAACCAGAAACATCCAATGATTCGATATCCATTTGTACATAATTTCCAAATGTAGGTGATCATTATTTGTGGACCGATGAGGCTTAAGAATTTTCATTGGTCGAGAGATTGGGAGGTCATACTCATCACACCTTTTTGGGGGAAATTATTGTCTTATCTGGGACTCTCTTTATAGATTTGAGTTATGTTCGTGAATCCTTATTAATTTACCAAGTATTAAAATGAGATTTCCTTTATATCTGGAAATCAATGAATGATAAATATGACATTTAGAGAATCTTATATATGTATTTGAGGTTCTTCAACGATAGATAATCTTCCATATTTATTATAGATTCATAGTAAATGGTATCATTCAATACATTATATATAAATATCTTGGTCATTATGATAACCATGCTAGTCTTAAAGCCAGTCAGTGGGGAAATTGAAGTGTATTGTCTTTCAGACAGACAAGGATTTTTTTAGAGTTGGGACCGTACCCACAGATGGGCTATCTATGTATCGTTTCTAGAAAAGGAATCAGAACCCACATAGTTCGAGTGACGAAGTATGATGTTTATGCATGATTAATGGCTCAAAAAGAGATGTCATAATTAATTTTACACTCTAAACTCACGTGAGTCATGCTCGGTGTGTTCAACAAGAGGAATTAGTAAAACCTGATGATTATGCCATGAACGATGCAATCATAAGAAATGATGTGGGGCTTACATATGTATGACCGCCCAAGATATATGAGTACTAAGATTTACTTCAGGGAAGAAACTCGAGAACAAGGTTCATAAAGAAATATCTTCTTTATGGAGAACTAAATACATAACATAGGGCTTACTCCTGAGAAGAGTGCTCAAATTAGAGATGGACTAATGATTGGGTTTTATTCCTGAGAAGGAAGCCTAAGTCAAAAAAAATTAAGCCTTTGGATTACTCGTGAAAAGGAGGCCCATGTTAAGAGAAATTAGGATTGGGGCTTACTCCTAAGAAGGATTCCCAGATTAGGGAACATGGGGATTACTCCTAAGGAGGATGACCAGATTAGGGAACATGGGGCTTACTCCTAAGGAGGATGCCCAGATTAGGTAACATGGGTCTTACACCTAAGGAGGATGCCTAGATTAAAAATCTTCTCATCATAAAGGATGAGGTTGAATGGAGGAAATATCTAACCTTCGAGAAATATAGGTATGTAAATGAAGAAGTTTTGAGAGGTGTTCCACTGAATTCCATTCATATAAGGAAACCAACAAAGGAACCATTCTATAAATGGATTTGAAGAAGGTTTTGAAGGTTGTCCTTGACAAAAAAAGTTTGATTTGAGGAAAGGATGTTAATTGGAAGGAGACGCGCAAGTATTGGTCTGGTACACAAGTCCTGGTCGCGCAAGTATACTTGCACGACATGAGTTCACTTGGGATATGAAGAACCTATGAAGTGATACTTTGTAGACATTGAATTGGAGCTCTAAGTATTATCTCTATAAGATTTCATATAGTTGGCGTGCAAGTTTTCGTGAGAGGGAAAGGCGACACCTAGGTATCATCACTTCCCTTAAGGGGTGGACACCTAGGCATGAAAGTATTGATGAGTTCTAATACACATCATTATTCTTCATCTTTAGAGCTTCCATTCTAGGTAAATAATTACCTTAGGAGTGTTCGGAAGACATCAGATGGAGACTTGGGTGACCAGAGCTTGAATCTGAGTTCTGGATTTTTTTCATCTTCAAAATGGGGGGCCCACATTGGGTATTTATAGGCCATTGAGAACCTCAGGAAAAAAACAATAAGGCACGCACGTGACTTGCGTGACCCATATGTGGTGTGCAAATCTACTTGTGCGACCAACTAGGAACTTGCGCGACACATTATTAACGAGTTCATTGTTCATTGATTTTCCATTTTTTGATGTTCTTCAAAGGATGACTCTCTTTGTGCTTATGGTATTCCCCAATTTCATTCATTAGAATCTGTGATGGAAAGAAGCGTCAACAAAAGTCCCCCCTCAGTGTTGGATCTGAAAAAGGAAAGAGTAATCAACTCTGAGTAAAATGAGAAATAAGGTACTTTGGCGTGCAAGTAGTAGGCACGCATGTATGCTTCTGGCGCGCAGGGGTCGGCGCACAGGGGTATAGACTTGCCAATATATATGTGGAACCACTTCGCACAAAGTACCCGGTTTCAAAAACTTTTGAGCTCTTGGCACGAAAGTAGCTCTCGTTTGTGTAAGTGACTTATCTTTCCACTTGAACGCGCTTCTGTAGTGAGTTTCTGACTTGTGTGCCAGTACTAGAACGATAAAACATTTGTGACCAACTTGGACTTTCGCGCCAATATAGGACTTCCGCGCCTTAATGCCTTAGCCATTTTTTTTGAATTTCATCACAAATTTTATGAAAAATCAACTTACTTAAAAGTTAATTATTTGATGTTTGTGCAGATTCAATGGCTCCCAGAAGAATTGGAACGGCTGATGTGCTGGCTAGTAAGTAGATTGATGACAAGATGAACATCGTTGGCCACAATTACTGTGATATATGCGACAACACTCTCCCAGATTTTTTCATGTACTTGAGAAAGTATCATCTTAATTTCCCACAGAGCATCTACCTACCTCTTTATGGCCATGGTCATCTGCAAGGAGTCAACATTCCAGAGCCAAAGAACTATCTCTCGCATTCATAGTTTCAAAATTACACCAACTTTTCATCAGCAAATGTGTCAGTTGCAGGATCATTTTTCAATGCTAGGACAGTGGTGTCGGTTGGTGGAGAGAAGACTATCATGAAATTAGAAACAATATATGAGAAGATTTCTCTCTCCAAATGGCTCTTTACTTCCAAATGCTCCATTCTTAAATCCATGTATCCATCTTCCAAGTCTCTTGGACAGAAACAGAGTCACTGTTTGATCAGCATAATATTTTCTCAAACTGCACTCCAGAACATTCTTTTACAATTGTTCCAAGAAGAGTCGGTATCACCGTGTCTCTTATTGTATCCAGTTGAATGAATGAATTCCAGGTGACTGCTGATGAAGCTCAATATTTCGTAAATTAAATGACGAGTTATATTGAAAGCCTCTTGTCATTCCTAAAAAATAGAAGAGACTCCAGTCTGTGGATGTCCTTATAACTCTTGTGTGTTAATGAAAACAATTTCATCTTCAATAATTTTTTTCATTCTCTTGCTACCTGCTTTAAAATTTTACCTTAGCCAGTGGGACTAGTATGCATAGTTTGATTGTTTCTAGGATTATAAAAATAACCCTACAAACATTGAATCTTTTTATTGCTCAATATTACCAAAATCATACAAAATGTATGTTTAGTGATATGGGACATGACTTTTGTTCAGAGATCCCTTGTCTTTTTTGGGCAGTTTAAATTCATGCACATCGGATATAATAAGACTAATGTTTACGGTCAAAATAGATTTGACCGAATGGATTATAAATTTACTCAATTCCTTGATAATTTTTCTGAAAACATGTTACCACATACAAGTATGGGGGAAAACATGTAAACTATGACTTAAGAAATTTTGAATATGAGGAATGATATGAAAAAGGGCTAAAAGGCATTAGAGGAAGTATTTAATAAAAGTGAAGTTACCGCTATTTAACAAACTTGTTAGGGGGTTGAATTATGTAGGGACACTTAAGGGAATTGGCTAAATACTCAAATAATAACATCTTTTGGTTGACAGGTCCCTTATGTAGACTACTTATGCAAGGTCACCTAGGGGCACGTGCCACATAGTCAGGAAAATGAACTCTATGAAATTTTACATTTCTATTGCTAAAAAGAAGGTAATGTTTATAGTGATTCAAATTTCTCAAAGCATAGAGTCTGCTGTATGGGGAGAGGTACTTCAATATGGATAGGATATTCCCAATTAATATTGTCAAAGAATTTGATGAATGTCACTATTGCGAAGGATTGACCCAAACATTGGGAAGGGAAATATAAACCATAGACTTGTACACTTTTAGATCATGAAAAAGAGTATGGGACAGATATGTTAAGGATGGTTATTTTTTTCAGATCCCTGCATATTGTTATTAAGAATAATAAGGACAATAGTGGTTTTCCTCCCAAGAATGAAATTACTACTATTTTACAAACCCATTATGGGGTTGAATTATGTAGGCACTTAAGGTCATTGGCTTCATATTCAAGTAATTGCATTTTTTGGCTGACCGGTTCATTATGTAGACTACTTATGCAAGGCTGCCTAAGGGCACGTGCTGCATAGTCAGGAAAAAGAATTCCCATGTATCCGAAATTTTGTGACCAGAAGTCAAGAAAAGGGTTATAGAGATCTGGAAGTATCTAAGGTTAGTAATATGACACATCAAAATTGGAATTGTCTAATGCATAAAGGAGATACACATACCAATGCTAATCATAATCATGTTGTGGCTGGGTCCTGAGCTGGACTTCACTATGTATCCAATAAGGATGGGAATCATGACATAGGTAGTTATTGAAATACAGTTTAACATCATGTGGGATGAGAGTGTATAAGATCTTTGTTTACGGTCATAGAGCTCATACCATACTGTAGAATACACATATAAACGTCATTTGAATGAAGAACAGGGTTTTTTAACCACATTCATGTTTTCAGAGGGGGGCTTTTCAGCCAAGGGACTGGAGGTGGAATTTGGGTTAGGCCCAAAGACTTGGGGATGGATTTGAGGGACGATTGAACATTCCTACATATCCCATAAGGATGGGAATCAATCCATACGTATTTCTTGAAATACCGTTTGTACAGATTTCGTTCGTACAAGTGAAGGGTGAAAGTGGACTTTAGTGCAATGATGGTTTGGCCCAAGATTAAATGTTCGAGCATTACCATGTATTCGCATAGTCTTTGAAACATGACATGATTGGAGATCAATGTCAATGAGGATTCCCTCTCAGGCGAGGGACAATGGGAGACTATATTGTTTAACATTATATAGCAAGGAAGATGG
The DNA here is from genome assembly GCA_963277665.1 of Viscum album. Lineage (NCBI taxonomy): Eukaryota > Viridiplantae > Streptophyta > Magnoliopsida > Santalales > Viscaceae > Viscum > Viscum album. Next base: position 1,977,092,174 of record OY728143.1, on the reverse strand, counting down.
TGTTGCACAGTTTAATTTCATGTAGTAGGGACAAAAGGGACTTACATAGTTTAACATCATGTGGGACGGAGCTGAACCAATGTGAAGAAATTGTTTTATGTCTGCTTCACGGATAAACATCATATGAGACAGAGGTGAACCGATGTGAAGAGATTGGTTTTGGGCTTGAACCTCGGTAGGATTCCTACGTACCTAGCCTAGAAGGCACGGATCAAAGTCCACATAGTTCAATTGATAATGAATTGGTGATCGAGTTTTAGTTGAGGACAATGACCTAAAAAAGGTGTTGGGACATATGCATAGTTAGTAACCCAGAGAAGGTATTGTGGTTTTGGTTTAATCTAAGCTCATGTGAGTCATACTCGGTGTGAGAAACAAGAGATAGCAAAAACCCTGATGATTCATAGTTTAATGACATGTAGGAAATATAAGGGACTGGACATAGTTTAATGTCATTTTTGGACGAATTAGGGACTTTTACAGTTTAACATCATGTAGGATGAGGGTTTTTGGTTTAACGTCATGTAGGACATAATTGGGGACTTTTTTCATCAATTTAACATCATGTAGGACGAGAAGATGTACAGTTTAATTTCATGTGGGACAAACAAAGCTACATTTCAGTTTAACATAATGTAGGACAAAAGTACAGTTTAATGAAATGTAGGATGTAAGGGGGCTATGCAGTTTAATGTATTGCATTGTGAACTACAACAGTTTAAGGTCATATGAATGGACCGGTGCTGCATAATTTAGCATCATGTAGTAAAGACAAAACAGTTTAATGTCATGTTGGATGAAAGGTTGTTGTACAGTTTAGCATCATGTAGCTAGGACATATTGTATTTGTGTTACAAAAAATACTTCTTTATGAATCTTTCATTGGTTGGAGTCGTAATGAGTTCTCTGTCCATTGAGATTAAAGAAGAAGCTCCATTGGAGTAGACCATATGTATTCTGTAAGGTCCTTCACACATTGGCTTATGATTTGGTGGTTTCTTTCATAGTATCATTGGAGTTCTGAGAACCAATACCAAATCCCCTTGAATGAATGAACGTAGACAAACTTTTTTGTTGAAAGCCTGTGATATTTGATTCTGATGGAATTCCAAGTGGTGCAGGGTGCGCAATATTTTTTCCTCTAATTGTTCCAATTCATCCAATCACTTTTGAGATTGTTCATCTGTAGATGACTGATCCCAAATGTCTACTATGAGCGAAGGTAATTGAACCTCAATGGGAAAGAATGCTTCTATTCCACATACCAATGAATATAGAGTTGACCGCGTAGCAGTGCGGGTGGTGGTCCGATAAGCCCATAAAGCATGAAATTTTTTATCATGCCATGATTTCTTATCCTTATCAACTATCATTTTCAGAATGTTTGAAAGAGACTTATTGAAAGCTTCTATTTGGCCATTTGTCTGTTGCATGATATAGAGATGAATGGTTGGGTTTGATGTTGTATTATTGATACAACTTCCTTAACTCATATGAACAGAAGTTGGTGCCATTATACGTCAATATGGTATCAGGGACAGCAAATTTGGTATAGATGTTTGACTTGATGAAGCTAACAATTCTTTTATGAATAACTTATTTGAGAGGTATTGCCTCTTCCCATTTGGAAAAGAAGTCAGTAGCAGTAACAATATAAATAAACTGCTTGGATGTAGCTGAAGGGTAAGGTCCTAATACATATATTCCCTATGTGAAAAATGGCCATGAGTATTTAGCTATATGACGCAAATCTGGGGGTTAATGAATGAAGTTGGAACATACTTGGAAAGAATGACACTACTTAGTGAAATCAACACAATCTTGTATCATTGAAGGCCAAAAGTATCCAAGCCTTCGAATTTGATCAGACAGTCTATGTACAGACTGGTGGGAACCACAGACTCTAACATGTACTTCTTTCATGAAATCCATTGTCTCGTAACCATCAATACATTTGAAGATAATTCCATAAAAACCTCGCTTTTAGATAAATTTTTGGTGATCTGAGCTATCATAAAGAGTAAAATTGACCACACGTCACCGAACTTGTTCATTCCCAGCTCTATCAGGTGGGAGTGTTCCATTTTGATGTTACTTTCTGATATGTGTCATCCATCTTGTAGTATGACCATAAGGATCTGAAATGGGACTAATTTCATTGATTTCATCTATTCTGATTTGAACATAATGTGAAACTGTACGACGTTGGGAAATACTGATAATTGTTTCGTCCCGATTAGGATCTGCCAGAGTTGTAGCTACATTACCCAGTGCATCATCTTGGGCATTTTGTGATCGCGGGAAATAAGAAAATATCGGTTCCGATGGAATTTCCGCCATTAACTATCTAACATAATCATACAATTGGATTAATTAATATTTTATGATATCATAATCTCCATTGACTTGTTTGATTACTAGGTCTGAATCACCTTTCACTTTTATGTGATTCATTTGTTCCTGAAGCACTGACTCCAATCCGGCGATGCGAGCTTGATATTCTGATTCATTATTTGTACCACCTTCCAAAAATAAGAAAAATAGGGTAGAACTTCCTTTTCAGTGGAAATAAGTACAATTCATATCCAAACTATGTTGAATTTAGGATCCTCCATTTTCTTCCCTATTGGACTTCTGGATGCACCATCAAAGTACATTTACCATGTTTGAATATTATCTCAAATAGAGAAGAATTCCTCATCAGGAAGTTCAATATCTAAAGAAGTATCTTCTACTGAAGGGTTTTCAGCAAGGAAATCAGCCAGATCTTGGCCCTCTATTACCTTCTGAGACACATACTGGATATCAAACTGCCCCAAAATAACTGCCCACCTTGCCAGAAATCATGTAAGCATTGGACAACCAAGGATAAATTTTAGAGGTTTATTGCGAGATACCAATTGGACCTCATGATGCTGCAAGTAGTGTCTCAATTTCTTAACATCAAAGATTAATGCTAGGAAGCACTTTTCAATACTTGAATATTGAATTTCTGCCTCTAGTATTGTCCGACTGAGATATTAAAGGCTGTTTTCATTCCCAGCATCATTCTTTTGGGCAAGGAAGGCACCCAATGATCTCTCTAAAGCTGTCACATATAGAATAATTGGTCTTCCTTCAACATGTGGCATTAATACCAGTAGACTCAAGATATATCTCTTGAAAATATTGAATGCCTCTTGACATTATTCAGTCCACTGGTATGTGACTCCCTTATTCATCAATTTGGTGAAGGGTAAACATTTTCCTCCCAAATTGGTGATGAAACATCGAATATAGGACAAATGTCCTTGAATTCCTCTCAATTACATCAAATTTCGAGGAGGTAACATACCAATGATTGATTTTTTTTTCTCAATATCGATATCGTTACCAAGATGGCGTACAACAATGTCGTAAAATTTTCCTAAGGTTACCCCAAAAGAACATTTTAAGGGGTTCATCTTAAAATTGTGTTGTCGATGTTTGTGGAATATGATTTCCAAATAATCAAAGTGGTTAGAACGTTGTCTGGATTTAACCACCAAATAGTCCACAAAACATTCAACAAATTTCCCAAAAAAGGGTTTGAAGATATGGTTCATGGCACGTTGATATGTTTCACCTGCATTTTTCAGGCCAAAGGGCATTACCCGATAGAAAAACACACCTTGAGGGGATCTGAAGGCTGTATATTTTTCATCCTGCAGAGCCATTCGGATTTGATTATACCCATAATATCAATCCACAAAGGAATGTAATTTAAAGCCAGTTGTTGAATCAATTAAGAGTTCTGTAATCGGAACTAGAAAATCATCTTTGGGACAATGCCGATTAAGAACTCTGAAATCAATGAAAACTCTAATTTGTCCATTCTTATTTTTTAGAAGAACAATTTTAAACAGCCATTTGGGATATTGAACTTCTCTAAAGAATTTATCCATGATAAGATTATATAATCCAGCTTCAATCTTGGAGGCATAAGTTGGGTGTGTTCTTCTTCCGGCTTGATTGAATCCTAGATGTTCTTCTAGAAAACCCAAATGATGATTAGAAAAATCAAGATTAAGCCCTAGAATTTCTGTATAGTACCAATCAAATATATCTCGATTTTGATTTAAAAATTAAATATACATTTCTTCCTCTTCAAGATTCATGGCCACACTAATTAAAGTGGGGCGTGGATCTTCTTTTGTACCCAGATTTATTTCTCTGAGTTCATCCATAGTGGTATAGATCCCCTCTTCAAATGCTGGAGAATCATCTATGATATCTTCCTCTTCTTCATCAACACGTCTAATTTCATCTGTTTCTACATGCATAGTAGATGAAGAAGCAGAATTTCCATGATCAAGAGAGTTGCTAAAATTAAATCATCTTGAAGAAGAGGATACCATTTCTGACCCTATTGATGATGAAGGGTATCCCTTGGGTAATAAAGAGGTGATGATGGATTGAGAATCAACATCATTATTCCTCTCTGACATTTCTATAACTTCTTCTAGCATGGTTAATGAAGTATAGAATTGCTGGATTTCAGTGGATGAAATGAAGACATCCCAATTTGAGCTTTCATAATTTCTTGGTGAATCGACAGCTTCTACCATGTTGTCTGTCTTGGTTGTCATAATTGATAATATGGAAGTTTCCATAAGAGTATTTAGATTTGGGTATATCCTATCAATTTTATTTATAGGAAACACATAATCTATACTCACATGTATGAATGGGTTTACTAGAATATTTTCAAACCATATAGAGCATTAATTTTGATAACCTCTGTTATTGTAGATACCTCATTTCCCTCAATGTGATAGAATTATGCCCCAATGAATTGATATTAATGTGTTTTTAATGAGGCATTATCACCATACAATGTGCCAATTTTACCATTGAAACAATATTTGAGACATTGATGGTATTATAAAGGTGTATTTGTATGTTGATGTAGCCAAGGTCTTCCAAGAAAAATGTTGAAGGCTGTGTCATGACAAACAACCATGAAATATGAATTTGATATAAGATCTCCAAACTTAGTTCTGAGTGAAATCTCTCCCAGAGCTTCTTGTTCATTTTTATAATATCCTTGCAACATCAAAGTAGAAGCACATAAATCAAATTTGGTGAGGCCCAGTCGACGAAGTGTATGAATAGGGATGAGGTTGACTCATCATCCCTTATCAATGAAAACTAGTCAGATGTCTATATAATTGACCATGCCAAATAAATACAAAGGTCTAATATGTCCATGCACAACATCATCTTCATCTTCATCTCTAAAAGATTTCACATCATGGTATTATACAAGATCATTCCCTACATGGTATACTTAAGCCACAACAATTTCATTTTAGAATTCCTAAGGACTTGACAATGCCTCAATGAGCGCCTTCTAAAGATCCTTTGATTGATTCAAGGCATTAAAAATTGATAACATTGTCGGTACATGGGATAACTGTTTCCATACATCATAATTTTTTTTCCAAAGGTCTGTGTTTTTGAGTTGGAATATGTTTGTTCGCAGGTGCCTTAGAAGATGATGCTTTTGAAGTAGATGAATCTTGTATTGGGGTAGGAGTTGGAAATAATCCTGGTTTTGTAATATTAGACAGACTAGGTTTATTTATTTTATGAGAGGAAGAAGGTGTAACTTCTAACTGATCTTCTAATATAATTGTGCCAGTACTGAATACTTCTTGAGTTGAAGAACTTTGTTGTTCTTGTTGAGCCCGCTGAAGGGGTCTACCAAGAGTTTCTGCAACATATGCAGTTCTAGCATGGGTAGGATTGAAATTGTGGCTTCTGGAATATCCACGTCTTCCTCTGTATCCTAGCCCTCTGGAACTCCCTCGAATTCTTCTGTTTGATATAGGGAACTCAGGCTCATTAGGATCGAAACTTTGACTGGCAGAAGGATCTGTTAAGAGAATCATGTTAATAGAACCATAGATAAAATCTCCATCTGAGGAAGACTATGTTTGATTAGCCAGTTTATGTTATGACATTTGGTGGGGTGGTCCCCGCGCTTTTGAAGTAGATGGCATAAAATCATCCAGAGTCAAAGACAACTTGGGCTTTAACATGGGCTCATCTTCTTCTGACTGCTATTCTTTCATTAAATTATGCCGCTTCTTTGACGATATTCTTTCTAATAAAGTGGGTTTTCTATGGAATTCATAGAAGAAGACACAATTGGTTTCTTCAATTGCATTTGTAAAATGGCATGAGTTTGGTTGATCATTTTCGTGACCATCCAATCATTATATTTCTGCGCATTTTCTCTTTTGACTTCTTGCCACTCCCTTTCTTTCTCTAGATCTGTAGCAGTAACACATGCTACCTGGGCTAATGAACCTTTCAGTTTGACTTGTCCTGAGTCCACAATCTTTTGTAGGAGGTATTTGAAGACAAAACACTCCTGAATGGGATGCCCCAACATCTGATGAAATGGGAAATAGTTGGGAAGGTCTTCATCTCCTTCCTTGTTTGGCCTTTTAGGCCTTGGAAACTGAACCAAATTATTTTCCAGAGCCAAAATGAAGTAACCAGGAACATGTTCTTTTCGGAAAGAATAAACATTGTTTCTTAATTCCTCAAATTGTTTCTGTCATTGATCTCTTTGATCATAATGATGAAACGACCGCTGTTTTTGAAGCTCAGGAGGTGGAGACCATCAGTATGATGAAGGTTTTGAAGTGGAAGTAGGTACATGTGATTGTTTAATTGTGACTGTAGTAGAATCTGCTTTACCCATTCTCCTTCCTAGAGCTAGTGTAATTACACGAGTTTTGTCATTAGTCTTTGTGAGAGAGTCTTCGATCTGCTGAGCGATCGAAGTAAGGTCTCGAAACCCTCTTTTGTATTTTGCAGTGATCAACGGTGCGCGTAATTCATCACACAAATTTTCCACACAGATTGGAAACAATTCTTCTTGAGGGAGTGACATGATTATGGAATATGATAATCCCTTCCAGCGAGCAACGGAATCCGAAACTCTTTCATTCACCATTTTCTGACAATTTGTAAGATCAAACACTGTTTTATTTGGAAATGTTGAGCTGAATTGAAGAAGGGATCGTTGACCGAGATCTTTCCACCTGGTAATTTACCGGGATTGCAAGCTTGTATACCAGACAAAATCATGCCCTTGTAATGACGGTACAAAAAACCTGAGCTTAACTGCTTCTTGTTGTTTAGTAGTTCCCATCATAGGATCACAATGTGAAAGAAATTGTTTTAAGTGTTGTCCTGGATCTCCCGAACTATTAAAAATTAGAAATGTGGTACATGAAAAATATGACGGGGGAGGAATTGCATCCACCCATTCAGGGTAAGCTCTCTTTTCTGGTTGAATTTGTCCACGTTTTTCCCTGCATAGATTCCAAATGAGCAGTTGATGACTCAATGGTAGTTATTAACTTTTAAGAGATATCTGGTTGATCTTGGACCTGAGCAGGTGCAATAACTGAAGATTGGACAGGTGTGGTGACTGGTACTGCAACTGATAGTAGCACTACTAGTTGTTTTGAATTACCTAAATGATTAGACCTCTTAGGGTGTATTGGTAAAGGAGGATATTCTTGATACATCTTAGTAGCTACAACAAATTCCCTTGATTGACTGACTCCAGCACACTTAAGAGGAAGACTACCTTGAAGTAGTTCTGCATTCAACCTCCTTAAGTCCTTAATTTCTTCTTCTTGTTGTGAAAACCTTTGATCTAGTTAGTGTGATTGGCCTTCTCTAGATGTAGGGTGTAATGCAACCTAACATTTTTCCTTTCCCCTTTTTGGACACCTATCGAAGAGGGGGGAGTTGGTTTTTTGAATGAATACCTAGATTCTGGGTAAGCCTTTGATTTCGGGTGTGTACACCTTCTTCATTAGCATCTGTGTGCACAGCTTCTTGAAAAGGAACTTTTTCATCTGATCCCTCTGAGTGAGGACATGTTCTAGAAGATTAGTAACAACGGCATTGAAGACATTTATCGATGCATAACGCATTGCATCCCCTCTATCGGTATTTCTGTGATACTGTATTCTCCCATGTCCTTGACATGTCATTACCTTTTGTTGTGTTGATGCATCAAGAACTTCTTGATGAACCATAATTTGGAGGGAATCTCATGATAATTCAGCTCTGTGTTCCTATTCTGGCTTCTTCCCTAATCGAGGGAAGACTAACTTTCACTGAGGAAGAGATTGATGAATTGAAAAAGTCTCCAGTCCGGTGGGCTGGGGCTATTACTACTGTTCCTACTCAACTCCTCGATTCCTATTTGTTTATTCTGAGGTTTGGGCTAAAATAGTCCCCAGTTTGGAAAGCTGAGGTGGTTCTTGAGCTGCTACATCTGAGACTTTCTTAAAATCTCATTTGATTTTTTAGGCTTTAGTCTGGAAATTGGATGGATGCATCAACCTACATCAACTCAAATCACCTGGCTCAAATGACCATTGGATGATTTCTGACACTTCTGTCACCTGATGATGTGCATGCTCTAAACGAGAAGCATATTTGATATTCACATTTTCCTGATGCAAGTGTAATTCGACAACTTGTTCTTTTCATTCTTGACTTTGTGAGGAACTAGTTGAGGCTTGTTCCTGAGAAAGTCTTTGATTGCACACAAAAGTAATTGGTTGTGGCCGGCCATGGGCAATAACATTGCATGAGACCATTTTGGCGGTCATTGTTGACTAGAGAGTACATTGAAATGCAGTTCTCTATAAACACCCCATCCCCTAATATTATTACCTGATGGGGCATTATCAATTAACTAACATAATCTTTTTTGTGCGCCAAGGCATGAACGCTGAAGGGCTCTCTCCTACTTTTTATCCTTTGGATATAGGGAAACTGAGAGAGATGCCCAATCGATTTAGTGTTGTAACCCTTCTATTATCAGGAAATTCTTTTCAAATTCATCATAAGATAGTATTTTCTTTTTCAAGTGACAAATATTTTTCCACATGTTGAGAAGAATATCATGAATACAATCTTCCATCAACATTTCTGGAATATCATAATGAGATTCAACCAAAGGCCAAAACATGACTGGTACTTCACCATTCACTAGCTATTTTCTCATATTCAGTACTTCCTCCCTAATATTCGATGGAGATTATTCTACCTTATTAGACCAAAGTTTGTGCTTCTTTGTTGCTTCATCAGATTCATCAAGATTGGTAGAGAATTAATTTATCAATTTAGAAGATGAATGACCCAGTTGTTGTTCGGAGAATGACCGACAACCTGGGCTATCTTCTTGTTCAGAAAGTATTTCACCTGCTAGAGGTAATGCATCAGACATGAATGGCTTCACATTTTCAAGTGCCTAAGGATAAAATGGATTTATTGTTACTGCATTGTCCTTTGAATAATTTTCCATGCAATGCGTATTACTACTTCGGAGATGACTTTCACAGCAAAATTCATCATCATGGGGAGGACCGCCATGGTGGTTTATATCAAAGGATGAAAACTTTTTCTCCTTGATCTTCTGGCCACACAAAGGGTTATCATGGCTATCATCTAGAGTTGATACTTCGAGATCGACCGAACTGTCATGAATCAAGACTTCATGAGGATGTGTTGGACAATGACCTTCAGAATTATTGATCCCACTATTGGGAAATGAGAGAGTAGAATATTTAGTTGCAATAGATAATTGTCTATGGTATTAAATAACTCCAGCATCAAGCAAGGCCTTATTACAGATTGGATCTTGATTCCTTGACTTTACTAAACAAGTCATTTTCTTAGACGCATTCTTATTCACTTTGGAATCCACTTGTTGACAAAAGTGGTTATTATGGGCGGGTGTATGTGCCCGATTAGTTTAAATGGTCAGGCTAAGATGATTATCTCAATTCAAATCGGGTGTGTGTGCCTGACGTGATTGTCCACATGACATGGGGGAGTATTCCACACGACTATATTGGACTGGGATAGAAGTGTGTATCTGTTCTAGAGTGATATGTAGATGAGTCACTCCACTAGTAGGGATAGATTTTTATTTCTTTTCCTGTGATGCTCTTGAAGTTGTTATAACATTCTAACAGGCATCCAGAATATGGGAAAGGATTTCCTTCTTCTCTTTCACCATTGTCAGAATGTGCTTGGTGACTTTAGCTGCCGGAACAGGAATATACGTCCATTCCACGCTTGGAGTAGGTGTATATTCCTACTCCTATCTTCCTTTTCCTATTAGTGAATTTAGTCAGTACTCATGTATAGGGGAAGAGAAATGAGTCTGCTCCAAATTTGTCATCGGAGCATTCCGACTGACTTCTTCGGGTGCTACCGAACAAGCCAGTTGGTAGGCCTGATGAACATTGGTATGTGTATGTGCCTGCTGTGTATTATTGGTCAAGTATGGTTGACGATTTTCATTCAACACTGGCAGAAGATACTGGTGACCGAATTTTTGATTATAAATAGGCGTTTATTCCTACCTATAATACTCCGCAAGAATTTCCTAGCGGGATTTGTGTGTTACTTCCAGACGAGTCTGCTGGGAAGTAACATCAGGACATATTGGTGTATATTCCCACTCGTTGTTTGCCATAAAGTTGTCTTGATGGAATTCTTTGGAGGGGGGATAAGTAATAACATGCTCCCTGTTGACCAGATTTCTCATGTGATGATTTTTATTGCGGACTCAGGTCTGAGGAACCTGTGAAGAACCCCTAAAGGTGGTACCCTAATCATGTTTAGGGCACACTACCACACGTGTTTCGAAGCGATTGTTGATGGGAGCCCTTAGGAAAGACTCTTATAATCTTTAATTAAGGCCTTGAGTGACCTTATCATTCACCTATGTATAATATGGGATGGACTGGTGATTGCGTTCTGGGGATAACGACCTGAAACGGTTGGAGACAGTGGATGGCACCACCTGCTTCTTGACCACTGGTCATCGTTGTCTGGACAACCAGGGTGAGTTGTTAACTTGGAGGGAATTTCCAGTGGCCTACAGAGTTGTAATGGTATAGTGTTGACAGAATTCTTTAACCAGTTAATTTGAGACCAAGTGTTGAAGACGCTGAGTAATTGATGTCTTCATCAGAGCGGACGAGGATCCAGTAGGAGTAGCGGTTGAGGCATTCACTAGTGTGAATTTTGGAGAATCGATTTCTTTAAGGCAGATAGATCTTGGAAAAGAGTTCATGTTTCATATAATAGACATAATCAAGATAAGTTCAGCCACTACATCTTTTGGATGAGCACATATATTATTGATTTCTTTGTAGGCCCTCACATTGAATTAAATAGGGTCCTAAAAAATAAGTAAAACATATTTTATCTTGGTTAAGGATTCACGTCGGGTTCACCATGTTTTCCTTCCAAAAATGGGGATGACCGTGTTTGTTTAAGGTTCAAGAATTCCAATCAGTTTCTAATGGGTTTATTCATAGAATCGAAAACATCCAATGCTTCTATATCAATTTGGACATACCTTCCAAAGGTAAGTGATCATTAGTTGTGGAATGATGAGGAATAGGATTTTGCATTGGTTTAGAGGATGGGAGGTCAGACTCATCAAACCTTTTTAGGGGGAATTATTGTCTACTTCGGGACTCTCTTTATAGATTTGAGTTATGTTCGTGAATCCTTATTAATTTACAAAGTATGAAAATGTTCTTTCCTTTAGATTTGACAATCAATGATTGATATGTATGAGATATAGAGAATCTTGTATATGTATTTGAGTTTCATCATCGATAGAGAATCATCCATATTTATTAGAGATTCTTATTAAATGGTATCCTTTAACACGTCATATAGAAATATCTTGGCCATTATGATAACCATACTGGTTTTAATGCCACTCAATGGGGAACTTGATGTTTATTGTCGTTTCGAAGGGCATGGATTATTTTAGAGTTGGGATCGTACCTGGAGATGGGCTACCAACATATCCTTGTTAAAAAAGGAATCAGTACCCACATAGTCCGAGTGAAGAAGTATAAGGTTTATTCATGGATAATGTCTCCAAGGGAGATGTCATTATTACTTTTACACTCTATGCTCACGCGATTCATGCTCGGTGTGAGAAACAACAAGTATTAGTAATACATGACGATTGTGCCACGAAATATGTAATCATAAGAAATGTTGTGGGGATTAATTTTGTTTGACTGCCTAAATATATTAGGATCGGGATTTAAATCAAGGAAGAAACCCGAGAACAAGGTCTATAAAAGTATATGTGCATTATAGATATTTAAATACATAATTTAAGGCATACTCATGAGATGGATTCTCAAATTAGAGAGGGACTAATGAGGGGGTTTTATTCCTGATAAGGAAGCCCAAGTCAAAATAAATTAATCCTGGGGCTTAATCTTGAAAAGGATCCCCAGGTTAAGAAAAATTAGGATTAGGGATTACTACTAAGGAGGATTCCTAGATTAGGAAACATGGTGCTTACTCCTAAGGAGGATGCCCAGATTAGGGAACATGGGGCATAATCATAAGGAGGATTCCCAGATTAGGGATCTTGGGGCTTACTCCTCAGGAGGATGCTCAGATTAGGAAACTTGGGGCTTAGTCTTAAGGAGGATGCGTAGATTAAAGATATTCTCATCATAAAGGATGAGGTTGAATGGATGAAATCTCTAACGTTAGTGACATAAAGTTATGTAAATCACGAGGTTTTGAGATATTGTCCTCTGAATTCATTTTAGATAAGGAAAATAATAATGGAAACATGCCATAAATGGATTTGAAGAAGGTTTTGAAGGCTGTACTTGAAGAGGAAAGGTGCATTTGAGGAAATGAAGTGAATTGGAAGGAAGCACGCAAGTATTGGCCTATTTCACAAGTCCTGGTCGCGCAAGTATACTTTTTTGACATGAGTTCACATGGGAGATGAAGAACCTGTGAAGTGATACTTGGGCGGCTTTGAATTGGAGCCCTTAGTATCATCTCTAGTGGATTTTAGATAGTTGTAAAGAAAATTTCCTTAAGAGGTAAAGGTGGCACGCAAATATCATCACTTCCCTTAAGGGGTGGACACTTAGGCACACAAGTATTGGTAATTTCTAATACTTAGAGTTATTATTCCTCTTTAGAGCTTCCATTATAGTTAAATAATTACCTTAGAAGTGTTCGGAAGACTTCAGATGGAGACTTGGGAGACCAGAGCTTGAATATGAGTTTTGGATTTTTTTCACCTTCAAAATGGGGGGCCCATAGGGGGTATTTATAGGCCATTGATGACATTGGGAGAAAAAAGAATAGGGTTCACAAGTTACTTGCGTGACCCATATGTGGCACGCAAGTCTACTTGTGTGACCATCTTGGAACTTGTGCGACCCATGCATAAAGAGTTCCTTGTTCATGCCTTTTCCATTTTGTTGATGTTCTTCAAAGGACGACTCTCTTTGTGCTTATGGTATTCCCCTTTTTAATTTGTTAGACTCTATGACATAAAGGAGCGTCAACATACTCCAAACCATTTATTGTGTATTATGATTATAAATTATAATAGAGACGAGTTTCCTAACATAACATATAAGAGAATATTAGGGAATGATTTTGGGGAGAATCCAATCACAATGAAATTAAAACACCCCCATGAATAAAAATGTGGGAAGAATTATTTACTGAAATAATTTCTTGGGAGTGGAAAGTTCTATAAGTTTGGAAGTGATGTCAAAATAGCATGGAATATTCAAATTAAGGTGATGCCTCAACTTCTCCATACAAATGAAAAATGAATGATATTTTAGTACTAGTATAATGATAAATGTATCATGTGTATAATTCTTGGGAACATTACCGATCATAGTCAAAATTTGAGGATAAATATGGGGGAAATAGTTGAAGCTAAGGCCCTATTAACTTTTCAATGTTGTAGATTAAAGGAACATGGAAATTACCCAAGTTAATTTCCAATTCTAATGGATAATAGGGATGGGAACTTGTAATATTTAAACCATGTGAACTACATTGGAAGTACAATATGATGATTATGATCTACTACACCATAATTATATTTTTCTTGTTTAGAGTCATGTTTATTGTGGATGTTCCCAGAAATTATTGATTCACAACCTAAATTGAATTGATTTCTTCAAGGGAAAACCCTTATGATTTTTTATCACATGTTAAATTTTAATACAAATTAATTTTAAAAAATCATAACACCATTAGTATATTTTTAATATTAAAATTTCACTTTTAGTATTTATGTTATTATTTTAGTTGAAAAATAGAAATAAGGGTTATTTAACATGTGAAAATTAATTAATGCTTTTTCTTAACAATGTATTCTCCTAAGGAAACATATCATACAAATAGAGAGAAATCAAGTATAGAATTATTATCCCTCCATGAAGATATAATCTTCAGTATTATTAGAAAAACAATTTGAACAGATTTATAAGTTTTTAAAATATTCAACTCACCTACAAGAAAATATTTAATCTATCAAACAACATTTATTTTCTCCTATCAATGAATATTTGTGAAATTGTTTCAACAGATCAGTTCTATCATCTCTTTTGGGAAAGGAAACACCACCATGGGATTATCTATTTTGTTATTTGAGTTACGAACTGCTTATTAGAGGTTGAATTAAATATTTGTAATGTTACGGAGGACCCTAATATTTATAATTATTTTGTAGCATCCTGGACCCAGTTATCCACCTGAACAATGTTATCGGTTAGGGTGGCATTAGCTTTATGTGCACCTCCCAAAACACCAAAGGATATCAACTAGTAGTGAGGGTGTGAAATATGTATAGTGAGGTTGTTATACCCTCTAGGGTTGATGTAATACTAGTCTGAGGTGTTAAATATTGAATTTTTCATAGAAGTAAGATTCAACAGACTTGAACTACACTCAAAAATGGTAGAAGTACAGTCAATAAAATTAAATAGTAGAATCATTTAATAATATAACGATTAGAAATTAAAGTAACATACCACTTTTATCACTAAATCAAGACATACATAACAACACAGGTCAGACAGCTCAATGTAAATAAATGGGTCACCCATGGTATACTGTTGTAGCTATATTCTTATAAAAGCAGCATGTTGAAATAGAAAAGGAAAATTAAAAAAATGAAGACTAGCTACGAAAACACCTCAAGGTCTAATGCTGACCTCAATGCCAAATAGCTCTATGAACCAACTTTTGAAGTCAATCCCTTACCTGAATGTAAATACATAAACTCTATATTCATCCCTAAGGGCCCGTATTGGGTGTGAGAAAATGTATCAGTAAAATACCACCCAAGTGTGCATACCCATAATATTTTTTTAGGTAAATGTGTAATATAAAACGAAATAGGAGAAATTTATCAACGAATCGAAATAAAAACATAACTCCATGGGTGATCAATAACTAACATAGAGATCTCATATACTTCGGCCAACATCGGAATTCTAAATAGTAGAGGATGCATGGACGAAGGCCAAATGCATCCCTCTGATAAATAATTTCCTTGAAAAAAACATTAGTTTTCTCCTTCAAATAATCAACATATAACCTTATGCCTATTGACACCTCATGTCTCAAAAAATTCACCTACACCCTGAATTCAAGCCCACATAAAATGATTTGGTCCCACAGACCCCTTCTTGAGGGAACTCGGCTTCTCAGAGCATGACATCAGGAGTCACAACAATGCATGTACTCAAATAAATATCATTGTGGGATCTTATCTTGACAACCAGAGGAATGGTAATTATCATACTCCAAAACATGTCCAGGACTATCACCATCCATCACAGTGAGCCTCATCGCCCTACTGTTTTCCTCATCGCTATTAATCAAATCATCCTCACCAACCTTGTTTTTTTCTATAGAAGGTAACCCCAACATAGTTCCTTATCCACACTGCTGGAGGCCTTCACCCATATGTGTCGTCAATCCTAGCTCATCACAGTGTCACCTATGTGGACACAAATCAATTCAGTGCTTTGGCCATCATGTGTGAGTGGCAATTACCAAATAAAATACCTAATCCACATGAAACCCACACCCATTCCCCTTGTGACCATTTAACTCAAATAAAATGATCATTCCGTCCAATGTCACATGCTACGCCCAACATGATGGTCTCACCACTTTAATATGACATCCATGCTGGCCAATCGATGGCTAACACCACCAAATTAAATCTAGGATTATCCCAACCAAATAATCAGCATCACCTCATTCCTGATGGTTGGGCCACCACAATCTCATGGTAATCCCATCACAACCATATGGGCCTCAGAATTTTATCTAAATCATCATGTATAAATGATATAATTATTATAAAAAATTCTATTTAGAATTACTAAATTTTAAAACATCAATAAACACAATAATTAAACATATATCAATTGGAAAACTCAAATCCAAATAGTCAATTAAATCTAAAAGGACAACCCAAACAATGAAATTTAATATCGAAACTCAAATTTTAAAAAATTAATCAATTTAAATCAAAAACACACCCCGACCTAATCACCCAAGGTGGTCGATGGCCTCTCACCAAACCTCACAACCATGGAAAAGTCAAGGGAATTCCTAGAGGCATCCCATATAGTAGAACAATCAAATTATTATGAAACAAGGGGGACTCTATCAATTATTCACTAGTGTGAAAAAATCCATTCCATCCCAATTTCGGAAAATATGAAAAGAAATACTTCCACCACTTACCTTGGACTCATAGATGTAGGAACACCTAATATCAAGCTCTAACTTCTAGAGGTTTGGAAAAGAGTTGAGTTTTCATCGAATTCCCTGAAAATAGGGTAAAATAGTTCGGATGGAATCAATACTCTTTGAGGTGAAATATAAATGAGAGAGAAGATAGGGTGATGTTAGCCATACCGATGCAGTCTTATCAAAGTCAACGGTGATGAAAACGGATCTCTGTTGGAGGATCTTGCTAAGAACCTAGGAAGATGAGGAATGGATGAGCTCCCTCTCTACTGTGCGCATTACCAATGAGAAAGAAAGGGGTAGAATGAGGGGAAAATGAAAAATAAAAGACATAAAAATTCCAAGAATAGCCTCTTTAATATGGTCACATGGTATACTCACACATGTTTCCAAACCATGCACAAATCGTGAATGCTACATTTTTGAGCTACTGCCCAAAATGGATCCCTGGCATGACTTGCATAGAAGTTTCCCTAGTTCTGCACAAACAATGTGGAATCCCCCTATAAAAACTATAGATATCATCACATGGTATTGCGTATCACCTTCACAGTTTACCCAAACCATGATGCATTTAATAAAAGGAGTCGCATGGTAACCTAGAAGGGGAAACATGATTTGCCCCCAAATTTTGCGTCATCGCCTGCAACTCCAAAACAAGTTGTCATTCCTCTTATGCTTCTTGATCCCTTCCAAAACACTCGAGTAAATATCAAATATTCTAAAAACAAGTAAATAACATGATATATATTTAATGAAACTCTTGTAATTGAGATTCGATCATTGATATAGAAAGGGGCATATACACTAATTCAAAATTTGAAAAAGGGAGAGGTTTTTTACCCGATTCAAAAACTCAAGACATTACAATCTCCTCAACATAACATATCTCTTCCCCGAGCTATAGAAGAAAACACAGAGATTGTATCAAATGCTACCATCTCATTATAATAAACCTAGACAATCCCAGTCTAAAGTGAGTAGGCCAATTTCTTTAATGGTGCACCCTACCTTTGGAATTACATAACCTGGTCATCACCTGATCAAAACTGAAAGCAAAACAATGGTCCATTGACTAATATTATTACTCAAAGGTCCTCTTGTGACGTATCATAACTCGTTCACATCATTAGAAGCTCTCGTGCCATACCAGACACCCCAATGAATCTTGCATTACATCGGTTCCCACCTCATGCCCATGGTTTACATGGTACATATGAGGTTTATCATCTTAACAAATGGTCAAATCAAACCCAGCTCCTCACACCTCAATCATGTATCACACTACATTTGTGCCCATATTACTCTCATATCATGTAATCCTACCTTCAATGATTTCCCAGTGTTAAGAACCTTAGTAATACGATATCTAACAATTCCCCAGTTCCAAGTACCTCATATAATATGTGCACCAGCAATTCTTAAAATACATCATAGTGTCATGCACCTCATATATATCAATCATACAACAAATCTGGTGCTGAACTACTTTCCACTGTCTAGTTAGACCATTCATATATACCTTATGAACCAAAATAGGCATTCCTTAATAGGTCATAAAAATGTAAAACAAATAACAGGGATATACCCATAGAAAACCACTAACTGTCACTATATCCCCAGCCTGCTCATCCCCTATAAGATCTATAGTATTCATTTATCGTAAAGCACAAATACCTTCCCCAAACCTTCTTCTGGTGCTACACCATTCACTATCTAGTAACCCTACTATTAGTCCCCATTCTATATGAAATGACTACCACATTTAGATGATGTTGAGCTTCCTTCACCTATTACCTACCCTAAACAAATCATAGATCCCTGAGTCTAACATCGTCCATGACTATCGAATATACGAGAAAGATTCATGTAGAACTTATTGAGATTCTCAACCGGACAACATTCCCTCCAATTCATTATATTCCCCTCACACTAAATATATACATGTACTGGCTTCCCACACTGGAAGACAACATTCAAGTATCCAATACGAAATGCTCTAGCTAATTCCTTCACATAACTTCCCTGCTGAAACTTATCTCTTTTCCAATTACTACTATCTAAAATGTCACCACTAAAATCACCTAACGACTCTGCCCAGCTCAAGTACAACTGAAACATATGGTTTCCTTTTTCTATGATCACTTGGTTCACTGTCTCTGAGAATGGGGACAACCAGAATATGTTAACCTGCACCAAAATTTCGTTCCATAAACCAACATTGAAGTTATTCACCGTCATGGTGTCGTCACTCACCATACTAGGTGAAAAAAAAGACATCTAAATGAACATCACTTCGTACTCCATTATGAGCATGTCTACTTGCATATGTCTTAAGAATTCCCAAGATCGTTCATCCCTCGATGTCTCAGGGAAGAAATACTCAAACAACCTAGATTCATTGTCCATTCAGGCTAGTCCCTCGTGTCCAACTACTTTCACCCACACATCCCACCTACTCTTAGCTGATACTTGGAGCATATAGGTGGATAGATTGACCCTCGACCCTAGAGGTGTCCTCAGCTACTTGAAAATCGTTTTTATACCCTTGATCCAGTTCTCAGCCACATGAAGACTACCCTCGCCATGAAACAATGGTAGGTGCTTCAACTTAATCTCCTAATTCAGGTAGGCCCTAGATGGATTTACTCCCCAAGAACCCATATCAATCCCTAATAACACACGTATAAGTCTCACTCATAGTGGTGCATTAAGATATGAACTAAATTTTACAAGATCATGAAGGTGACCCTCCTTTACAGGAATCTGAGCTGGTCCCAAAGCATATACATGCAACTCATTCTCTAGATGACCCTCAGGGTCATCAACCTTATAAAGAACCTACAGTACCAAACAAACACCTTTCTAACCCTCCATCATGTCCATTAAAGAGTAACTTTCCTAATTTCATCAACATGGTCAAAAAACCCATAATATATATATATATCATAGATATGGAAAGAGGTAAAATGAAGTGAATCCTCACAACCCTTACCCTTTCCTATTACAACCATTACACATGGAATACTTGCCTCATGTCCTCCTTATACTCCCACAATAGATCTAACTATCATTATTCTCTAGGCTATTCCCATATTGACAACCAAGGTTGCATCAAACTGACAACCTTGTCACCCAACCTGGTGATCAAAATCACCCCATTCCACAGACCGTCTAATTAATATAAGCGCCAGAACTATTTCACATCATTTTCAATTTTTATATATATATATATCACATATAATTTCACATTATATAGAAAAATCAATTTCATACCCAAAAATATCACATTTAAGGAAGAATTTTATCATGGAACATGCATATTTATAATTGAAATATACTTCTATGTTCCTAAACAGAACATAAACATGCATACATATAAAAAACCATGTTATACCGAGACAAGTTCTATATTGCATGTAGAGACCCTAAGCTTGACGTACATGGACATTACATTACTTTAGCGGAATACTTAATACAAAACAAAAACAGACACACAAGGATTGTAATAGTTTAGTGTCTTTGGAAACATGGAACGTAATCTTCTAATCGTGTTGAAAGATCTTAAACATCTCCCATAAAGATCTTTCCCTTTTTTTTCTTACCTAAAACCTTTCTTTATATCCTGGGGAAAAGTAAAAATAAAAAGGGTGAGCTCAAATGCTCAGTAAGGGTAAGCATGGATAAAATAAAACATACCATATACGTTTGAACTTAAAAATATGAACATAATGTTTAAACATCAAAATCTTGAGCAACGACATAAAACATGGATGTACATAAGGCATAGATCATAATGTACCATAAATCATGATAAAATAGCATGGGAATAAAACATGTAATTTTGGCATCCATTAAGCACATGTAATGATTTCCATAGTAGCCAAGGCATTGCTGCCAAGACCATCTTAGTGGAGAAAGTCCCTTTCTGAATCGAGTTCACTCCTCGTTTCAGTCCTGTTTTACTGAATAGGTTTAACTTGCCGTTCCAGCCATTTCTATCTCATGAGATATAAATCTTTACCCAATGCATTGGAGGGAGATATAGGTCCCACCCATCTCATAATGAAATAATTCTTACTTGTGACACAAAATAAACTTAAAACATTCATCATAACCCAAAGAATAAAATGGGTTTCATAAACATCATCTCATCATCTCATAATCCATATAAAACAAATGGAAATTTCATCATAAGAAAAGTGAAACCGTGTAAATCATAGAGAAATTAAACTTGAAACATACACATGTTAAATAATTTCATCTTAGATGAAAATGGTTTTGATAGAACACTTTAAATGAATTCTTGAGGAAAATATCCTTTTTTTCTTCAAAATCATTTTCTTTTCACAAAATGTCATGCAATTTATGAAGAAAAGGTTTTTGTTGAAAATAGTCATGAAATATTTTGAAGGAGGATTCATAAAAATAAGGCTTTATAAAACCATAAAAATCATTTCATGCCATATAAGTTAAAAAAACATTATTCTCGTAATTTGGTCGAAAAAGTCAAAAAGTACCTTGTAGGGTAAATAAAAGAAAGATTCCTTTCATACCATGGGGTAAATTTAAAATGCTTAAAAATTACATTAAACATACATGAATACAATTTTATAAAACATGGACATTAATGATAGCAATAACCCCAGTAAATACTTACGAATAAGCAATCTCGGATAAAAATGAGATTTGCACAATTATCCCTTACCTTAGGTCTGATATGCTTCGTACGTATCTGAACCTCATGTATAATGATTTAAATAATGTCATTGACTTATTACAGAATAATATTCATTGTTATGATATCATATATGTTTCACTTATTACTTTATATTACCCGTTCTTTTTTAAATTCCATGTTAAAGCAGCGTTTTGGGTAAAATCATTTTATTTATCGTATGTGTTTCGACTTATCGTTCTTGATATTATTACTTATATCCTGATTTACATAATTACAAAATGTAAAACATGATTTATATATAATATATATCCATCAAATACATATATATATATTATAGATCGATTAAAGAAATGAAATACACCGTTCATGGAGATGGTAGGCCGTACGTACGCACGAACGATGTTTTCGTTTCCCTTTTGAATTGAATAGAATTAATTAAATGAAATAAATAAATATATATATATATATATACATAAATCCAGTATCATTATTATTTCATAGATTTCATTATTATTATATATACTTTATAATCATTCATGAATGGTTAACATTGAGAGTGAATCTCATCGCGACGAGGAGACGGTAGTCCGTACGTACGCACGAGTGATGATATCATTCCCAAGATCGTGGAATTGTATTAAAGTGTATGTATAATATTACAGAATCAATATCACTTTACAATAATCATATATATTCATTACTTTCACCCTTATACCCATCCAAGTAACATGGTGGTGGAAAATAGATTACACCACGGCGTGGAGACGGTATTCCGTACGTACACACGCGCGGTGATTTCGTTTTCGTTAGATGGATAGATGGTGAAATATGGTTGTTTAATAATTATAATAAAATATCAGTATATTATTGATACTAATGTTATTACCTCATAATGAAACAACTAAAAAAGAAGAAGTGGAAGAAGAAATAAAGTTGAATGAATCGGTAATGGACATTACCTCTTCTTTGAAGCGCCTCTTTGAGACCTCCTCTTAGGGCACTAAAATTGGTCTTTGAAGAAAACCAGGACCTCTAGGATTTTTCTAGGGAATTGGAGAAGAGGTTTGGGTAGGGTTTGGCTGAGCATGAGGGCTCAATGTGGTGTGAGGAAGAGAGGGAGGGGGTGCCCTTTTATAAGGGAGGAGAGGGGCACCTTTGGAATTCTTTAAAATATTAATTTATAATAAATCTATCCCCACTTAAAAACCTCCAAAAATGACACATATTAGAATATTAGATGCGATAGGGTTGTAATCTCATCAACCAATAAAATTTATACATGTTTGGTTCTTATTTTAAACCTTATCATTTTTATTTATCCCTTTTTAATCTATTTAAGTTTATTTGTGGTAATAAAATTCTAAATTTTAAATTATAACCAATAATTACTTATTTGTTGTGAATTTTCCATAATTGTTTAATTTATAACATTATATACAATATAAATATAAATTTATAATATTTAAATATTTTTGTGATTTTTAAACAATTTTATAATATGTTATTTTTATAAAATAACAATAGTGTCAATTTTGACACTATTCATTTATTTGAATTTAAATAAAATATATACAGAAGATATGTTCGAAATAAAAGATTTAATAGATTCATAAATGATCATATGTATCTATAAAATTAGTGTATCACATTAAATAGTTCATATAATATTTATTTTATTATTTTTAATACCATTTATTTGGTTTATCACTTAATAAAATAATTACTACAACATTTTTGTATAATTATTTAATATTCTGATTTGTTGCATAAAAATTTAAAATAAAATCTTATGATGAAGGTAAATCTATTATATTTCACAATAATAATTTTACTCGAATTTATCATCTTAAAATCACAATATTTAAATTGTTATACTTATTAAATATGGAGGTGACAACTTTGGCATCATTTAAAATAAAATAATATAAGTGTCATAATCACCTCAATAAAGATCCAAATGGTCCACAATTAGGCCAGTGTATGATTAGGGATTATATATACCCTAATTATAAGTTTTGTGAATATTTTTGGGCCTTTTGATATGTAATAATATTTCAATAAAAACTATATTATTGATTTTTTACTAAATAAATAATTTCTGCATCCCTATTGTGTCTAAATTAATGATATTTATTTAATACCTGAAAATTATAAATAAATTTATATGTTGTAGATAATTTCCTTAGATTTCTGGATACTATTCATGTTTTAAGTTTCATGAAGTTTATCACTAAATTAAAATTAATATACTTATAAGATTTAAGAGAGTGACATGTTGTAACTTTCTTTGGATTTAATAATAATTAAGTTATTTTCATGCAAAAAAGTCCATTAAATGATTCTAATCCGACCCTTAGGTGATATGAGTCGACTTTTAGTCATCAAATAGGATTTTTCCAGCTGTTAGGTTAGTTTTATAATCTTATATTTACCCTTAATTACCCAATTTACCTTTAACTATGGTAAATAAAATTTACCGTAGTTAATATTTATAATTCTCAAAAATAAAAAAGTAGCTTATTAACATAATTTGTACCCACTGATTCCAAATATGGAATAAATTTGTCCAAATTAAATACACAAAAGCTGCAGAAATTAAATCTAAATTAATCCCGTTGTCGAAAGAAAACAGGTTTTTCTTTAAAACATTGCAAAAAATTGAATTGATTTAACCTACGAATTCAATGTAAAATTAATGCTAATGACATACATTATATTAAATGGTAAAAATATATTCTATTTATACTTTGAAACCATTCAATATTATAATTTAACCATATAAATCATTACGATGAAAAATGTTGTTTTTCATTAAAATATAGCATGTTTTTACTATTCATCAAAATATGAAAGTTACCAGAATAATACGAAAAATTTATCCAAAGTAAATTTTTAAATCTTTATTCCAAAGAAGAATTTTATTTTGTCAAATTGAACTTATAAACATGTCAAAAACTAGATTTATGGTGGGTGCGCCATCAAAAGGTGGCAAAACTGCATTTTTTTAAAAATACTTGTTTTACCCGAAAAATTTATTTTGTTATTATACCATGTTCTAGAAAATGTATAAGATGAATAATAATGTTATAAATTCAATATTTAGTTAATACTATTCATAATGGCTAGTTCATAATAATATTATAATAATATATCATTGTTTAGTAAAACCCGGTATTGCGTACAACAAACGCTATCGAGGAAGGTCGCGATTGCGTGTAATGCAAGCCAAGTTAGAGTTGCATGTAGTAAAATAATCCTTCGTTGTTTCGTATAACAGAATCCAACCATATTTTATTTATACATTGAATATATATATATATATATAAACACACTCAATGTTGCGTAGAATGACTATTATAAAATGAACTTGAAATTGTGTGTAACACGATCCAAAAATAGTGTTGCATATACTGCAAGCAAATACGGTGTTGCGTATAGTACAAGCTAAACATTGTGTGGTGTATAATAGAACACATCAATGAAATTAAAAGAATATTTTTCATAAAATCTTGGGGTGTTACGTTGCATCCCTTTCCTTAGTAGTTCAAGGGCCACATATCATAAAATATAACAACCCATTTTAAATAAGCCACTCTGGGTAGAAATAAAACCAACCATAAAATGAGAAAACTATATAGGTAATTCCCACACATGGTAACTTGGTCATTCTCTTATACATGGAGTTTAAGGCACCCAACCAGAAGTTATAAACCCAGTTCTGACCATATACTATTCACCAGTCTAACATAACAAAAATATTAAGACCATAGGAAAAGAAAACACAGTCTTGGCCTCATTAGTATCTAGAAAAGCACCACTACTAAATCCATTTCAA
Organism: Viscum album; assembly: GCA_963277665.1. Lineage (NCBI taxonomy): Eukaryota > Viridiplantae > Streptophyta > Magnoliopsida > Santalales > Viscaceae > Viscum > Viscum album. The sequence goes on along the minus strand of OY728143.1, from coordinate 1,977,067,005 downwards.
GAACTACTCTGATACCACATGTAGAATCCCCAACCTGATTAGCCACCTGAATAGTTATATCAGGATGGCTTCCAATGGCCATAAGCGCACCTCCCCAAGGGACAAATGATTCTGACTAGAATAGAAGATGTGAAAGAGGTATAGTGGGGAGGCTAATACCTATGGGGATGATGTAATACTAGTTTGAGTAGATAAATTTAACATGAAGTTAAAATGTAAGATTCCATATACTGGAACTAGAACCACCATTGGTCGATGCATATTCAAATATAATAAATTGTTGAAGTGATTAATAAGATAAGGGGCGTAAATTATATAAACATGCCACTTGCAACATGAAAATATTACATGCATAACAATACATGTCATATATATCAATATTCGAAAAGGGTTCCCTCTTGATATACCACTATAGCTACAAACATATACAAGCATCATGCTATAATTGACAAGAAAAACTAATTCAGAAACACCAACTAAGAAAATACGTTGAGGTACTATTCCATCTTCTTTTAAAAGTAACATTACAAACCAACACCTAAAGATAATCCCATACAGGAGTTTAAATAAATAAAGTATACACATGCCCTAAAGCGACCGCATATGGTGTGAGATCATGTCTGAGTATGATACCACACATGTGTGCATATCCCACATAATTGTTTATGCAGATTCATAATATAAAACTAAATAGAAGCAACAACCCAAGGAATTAAAATAATAACATAACTCCACTTGTTCACAATATCCACCATGGATATAGAACTTGCATCAAACAATTCCAAATGTATGAATATCAGAGGATACTTGGACCATGATCCAAGGTATCCCTCAATTAAATATCAGCTCAGGTGAAGCCTCAGGTTTCAACATCACGTAATCAACCTGACACCTTATGCCACCTAACACCTTGTGTCTCTAAAAGTTCCAATGACATCCCGAAGGCATGACCAAGTAACATGATCTAATCCCCCAGACCCATTCTCTAATCAACTCATCATCTAAAATCCTATCATCCATTTTCACAATGACATCTTTCAGCAAATAAATATTAATATCATCTCTTAGTATGATGTCCTGAGGAACGAGGATGTCCATCCTCTAAAATATGTCCATGCCCATCAGCCTCAATCCCGGTGAGCCTGAGCCCCCAACCTATATCCTCATCATTATAAAATGAAGAAATCACACATTAGACATCGATCTCTAAACCAAGCACCTCCAAAATAATTCATATGATGCACTTCAAGTGGAATCTACCCACTTGAGTGGTCAGAACCACCTCATCATGGAATCACCATGTGTGAACATGACTCAATTTGGTGCCTTGACTGACTAAAAATTCATTTTTTTGAAACACATTTTTGTTATGTGAAAACCCACCATTCAAATCACTTTGAGTCCAAGTGAGAACTAGAATATCATCATAAGGAACCATTAACGGGCTTGGAAAAAACATTTTCCAAGACCAAGCCCATCCAAAAAAACACCACAAAACATGCGAGACCATCACTTTGTGGCTAAGTGAGAACCAAAATCAAGATCCTCCATAATTAGAAACGTCATCATCAAATCCTCCAACACCATCCCAATTTTCCATAGAATCCTTGGAAATTAAAAGACAACATAAATCACAAATAAAATACCTATGACCTATCAAAATGAAACCTCATTCCCCTATGATAGTGTTTCTAATGTCAGATGGACTTTTAATCCAATGTCATAGGACATGCCCAACCTGACGGTCTCACCACCTCAATCCAACATTCGTGACGCCCAACCGATGGTCAACACCAACCAAGTAAATCTGATCTAACACCAACCAGACGATTAAAATAACATCAATCCTGATCACCAAGTATCCTCAATATCAGGTTGAGAATATCATGACCCTATGGTCCTTATTAGTATATCACAAGAAAAATATATAAATTATTCGCTTACTAATCCATTAAATTTAAAATGACTGAATTTTAAAACATAAATAAACACATCATTTAAACTTATATCAATTGGCTAACACAAATCCATATAACAATTTCAATCTAAAAAATCAACCCAAAAAATTAAATTGAATTACTCAACTATAATTTAAAAAACAAATCAATTTAATCCGAAAACATACCCCATCCTAAACACCCAAGGTGGTCAATGAACTTTAACCCACCCAGACACCCATGGAAGATGTTAGGGTGTTCTTAATGGAATCCCATTTATTCATACAGTCAATTTAATATGCATCAAGGTGGTGTCCCTAAATTACCCACCAGCTCACTAAAAATCCGAATCACCCAAAAATCTTCACAAAACACAAATAGTGTTATACACTGCCTACCTTTTACATATAGATATAGGCTCATCCGATATCAAGCTTTAACTTCAAGTGGTTTTGAAGATATCTAAGTTTCTATTGAATGGAATTAAAATAGGTTATAATATCTTAAATGGTGTATGAGGTGAAATCTAAACAAAATATAAGCTAGGATATGGTTATCCATATAAATTCAGTCCCATCACACCTACTGGAAGAAAAAAAGAAACACCAATTAAGGATTTATCATATAAATGAAGAGGAGGAGTAATAGAAGATCTCTCCTCAACTATTGAGTGAGACCAATGAGAATGAAAGGGGGGTAAAGGAAAGAAAAAGTAAAAATAAATAATGTGAAAATATTAAATAAACTCTTTAAAGGGGTTTCATGGTTTAATCACCTAGTTTCCCAATCAATGTGAAAGTATGCGAGCTCTAGTGCTGATATATTGCCAAAAATGGTTCCCTCACACAGCTTGCACATTGTTTTCCCTAACCATGAAAAAACCATATATTATCCCTATATAACTACAGTATAAAACCTCGAAAGGATATGATCCTCCCCCTCATATTTTAATAAAACCATGTGTTAGTTCAAAAATGAGCCACACAGTTACCTGGAAGGGGACACACTATTAACCCTAAATCATACACCTTGACCTGCAACTCCAAAATATGCCTTTAGCCCTCCAATTCTCTCAATGCTCTTAAAAAACACCCAATACAATATTTATGCATCATAATCCTAGTAAAAACATGATATAAAGATTTTAGAACTCTTAGAATTGATTTTTGATCAATGATATAGAAAATAAAATTACCACTACTTCAAAAATAGAAAAAGGTAGTGGTTTTTTTTATGAATTAAAAAACCTAGGTCTTTACAAATATTATCATTAAATAAGATAAATTTGAGATGTTGAAATTTCATTATGGGGGAATAATGTGAAGGCCCAAAAAATGTACTTAATTTATTTATGGATCTCTTTTCTCCCAAAAACAATTTATTATGTTTTATAATAGAATCACATGGAATGGAATTTTATTTCATGAGAACATCATGCATCATGCATTATTTTGGACTAGTAAAACTAGAAACAAAAATTGGACATACACATTAAATAATAGTACATTAATTTTAAAAAACTACTTAGGCCTGAATTCCCTAAGAAAAATACCCCATCCACAATGATGGTAAAAAGGAAAATAAGGATTCAAAAAAATTGATTTTATCAAAGGATGTGTAAGATCCATTGAAATCGATGTAGAGAGTAATGATGAGTGTAAAATACACTAATTATAGGGAAATATGATCATTATAATCTATTATTTTCAACATATAAAATTGATCATAATTTTGATATATAGTCAATAAATTAGTGGGTAATTACTATTTTTTGTTACGTTGATACATGCAAATAATCATTGGGATTATTTAATGATATAATAAAAAAACTATAATTTTCAAACACTAAAAAACACATTATATAAAAATATTTTTTATGTGAAATTATTAAATAAAACGTGATATATTTTAATAATCATAATAAATGGATTCTAAATTATAATATATTTTAATGAATCCCAATGCAATTTTAATAATGGTATGGATGTTGATTATCTTATTAAATCATTAATTTCCATATGATAATGATTTACTTAACATATATTGATTTTTACAGTAAACTAATGTATTATGAATAATATTTATTTTAATGAGACAATATGACAAAAACACAATTATTTAAATAGAAATTACAAAAAAAAATTATTATACCCTTGAAAAGATGTAAGTGTCCAAATTATTACAAGACATTGTCGACCCGTTATGTTTTTAATAAATATGGATTTTTATATTTAAAATTTAAATGTATCATTCTTAGAGAATTATTATGAAAAAATAAATATAATTACTTTTATCATAATGTATAAATTAGTTTAGGGTTATTTTATGAGAATTTTCTAAAAACAATATTTTTCATGAATTGAAAAAATACAGTTTGTTATTTTCTGTATGTTTAATCTCCTCATAATTATTTCATATTGAATTAATAATTAATTAACCACATTTCAGAGCATAAGATATTTTATTTTAATAATATAAATTATTTTAAGGATTTTAATCAATTTCGAAACCTATAAGTAACTTTCCAATGTCTAAAATAGAAAAATTAATATTAAAAAAACTATTTTTTTGAAAAAAATTAATTTTTATTTCCAAATTAGGTAATATATTGTTATTATATACTCTATTACGTTGAAGTAACATTATTTTTTTCCAAAATTTCCAAACTAATTTGAAAAAACCATGGGCAATCCCACAATTTTCATTTTCTACAGCCTAGATTTAAAATGCCTACAATTAGAATTTTTTTGAAAAAATCATCCAATTTTGAAAATAATATGCAGAAACTTGTCTATTTATTTTCACTAAATATTAATACTATAAATATACCTATTAATTTTACCACCCAAGGATTCACCCCTAGGTTTCTCGAAGCCCCCATGTTCTTAATCCTCATGCTTTAGGTGTAACACTTCCTCGTAAGGGAATTGTCCTGCCATTCTCTTCAATTCAAGAGCCAGTTTATATAACTATATTTTAATTATTATGATTAACCTATTTTATTTATCTTTTTATCCTACCCTTAATTCAAAATTATTTTTTTATCAATGGTAGACCCCTGTCTAAAATTGTTTTAACCTTTTCTAAAACCATGTTTTATGCTCGTTATGTTGCCAGATTTCCTTCACAAAATTTCATTCTTAACGATAAGAAATTTTCATTATTTATTCTTATGAATACCAATGAATTTTTATCTTCTAATTTTATTTAAATAAATGTAAAAATAATTTATTATATTATATTATTAACATACTTTAAACTGTCATTCATTTTCTGTGGGCTCAAAATTACCTAATGCTCAAGTTTTTAAGAACTTTTGAAATGTCACAATTTTAATATAAATCCCAGTTCATTTATTCTTCATGTGTTATTTATGAAATTTTTGATTATAATATATTTAGATTAAATGATATTAAGGAAAATTAATGGTGAACCCTAATAGAGATCAAATATAGTCAGAAATTAACTTAATCCCTAAAGATGGCATTTTGTACGATTCCTAGGTGAATAACCCCTGTTATTAGGATTTTGGACACTTATTGGTGGTCACTGGGTATAAAATTATGAATGAAAAAAATTAAAATTTATATAAAATTTTAGATATTATTATTCATGTCTATATTTTTATTATATTCATCATATTCATATGGTCATGCCTAGTTATATGCCTCTTTTTCACTTTTAAATTTTTGCCCATGTGTATTTACTTTATAGGTTTTATGCTTATCTATTTCATTGAGATGGTTCCCCAGTATATGAGATGAAATGAGATGAATTAGGATGAGATAAAAAATGATCCTTAAAAAATAATTGATTAATGTTTATTTTCATGTTATCCTTATGTAATTAATGTAATATATACATAATTTCCAATACACTAAAACCAAAAGATCTTATGATATGTTAAATATGTATTATGAAATTAAAGATTTAGGGACATAAGAACATGAGGTATGTCATAATATAATGATCCGATAACATAATGTGAAAACATGTGTATGACATAAAAATGATACACTCATAATCATATCATTATGGTTTATCAGCACATTTTCATAATGTATAATTACCAATGTTAATTAGAATTGTATGGTAAAAAAATTAAGATATAGAGATTATTTTATTACCCAACACATTAGAGAGATATCATTGTTAAATATTTAAACGTTATAATTCATGTGATCCACATGGATCATAATAAATCATATCATTAATAACCTGTTGAGAATAAAGGATAGGTTTTATATAAAATCTGTGACTACATAATTGTTTAAATACATAACATTTCATTGTTTTTAACCATAGAGAAGAAAATGTGGCTGTAATACATATAAATCCCATATAAATGATGTATAATTTTATATATACAAAATATCTTGAATTAAAATAGGTTTGGGTATTCATACTATAAAAATAGAGGCAGGAAAATTTTAAACTGATTTCAACATCATTACTAGTATAAAAAAGTATTTATGTAATGAAATTAATTATATATAATGGAAATATATCATCGATATAAAAACACATAGAAAGTAGAACAATTATTATATATTCATGATAATAATATAACTATGAAATTAGGAGGCTAAATACAAGGAGAGTACATAGATAAACGGGAGGGTGAAAGATGATACATTACCTTAAAAAGTAACTTTGTAATGCATGGAGATGGAAATCATTGAATTATGGAGAAACATTGGGGTTAATTTATAGCAGATAAATGATTATATTATAGTACTCAGTGTATTTGGAGTTGAGATTAATGGGGGTGGTGGGTATTTAAAGTAAAATAGGTGGAATTTTATAATAATTTCAAAAATTAGATCATTGAATTCTAGGATGGGTGAAATAAAAAATCAATGGGTTAACCATGAATTTTACCATGGTTCATGATTCGTAAGTCATTTCTTTAATATTTTAATGATTTTTAAGTAAAATAGATTTTAAATAATAATTTTTCTGAGGAAAATAAATTTTTTCACAGAATATAGTTCTTTCAAATATTACTTGTTATTTTTGACTTTGGATGGTCTTGTAATGGTTTGTGAATTTATTTAAATCAATTAAAATAGATTTTATTTTTATATTAATCTATTATAAATCATATATTATGATTTATCAATTAGTATCTAATTATTATGTATTTATGAAGTCATGAAACAACCTGAATACCCAAAATTCTAATTTTATTTTTCACTAAAAAATGATATATTTTTTAAATCTCTATTAATTTCATTCTAACCTAATTTCATCATTTTAATTCAGAATTAAAATTTTATTTTATAAAAATAATATTCTATGTTATATGATTATAATATTTAGAAAAATAATCATTTATCAAAAAATAATAGTCTTTATGAAACAATCAACTTGTTATCCCTTATAAAAATTCCGTAGTATATTATAAATTTAAATTGTAATTTATAATTAAATAAGTAGTGTTTTATAAGAATATTTCATAAAAATATATTTTATTATGAATAACAGGATTATTATAAAATTGTATATATTTTATAAAAAAATTTATGATCTATCATTATCTAATAAATTATTTACATTATTACTCTTATATTCATATGTATTTTATAAATAAAATGTGGATGAAAATATGATTAATGAAAATATATTTCATTTATAAAATGTAAATTACACTTTTATGAAACTATTATCTAAATACATAACCCCTTATTAAACCAGCATACACCCAAAGGATAATTTTTTCCATAATGGTAGTCTTCTGGAGAGGTTCTGCTAACATTGACCTAGAGGTGACACCCAATAACTTGAACTTATCAGGTACATGATTTCACTTGGCCCTTCAATGTTGATGTTCTTCGTAGTATTTTTCAAGGATGAAATGTAGTGGTGCTACATCCCTATGAAGTTTGGATAAATATTCTTCAAAAGAATAATCCTAAAGGGTGAAGAAATTATTTATCAGTTTCAAATCAATTATATTTTATTATTTCCCTTTATAAAAATTAATTATATTGGTTACATTATTACAAATAGTCATATTAACCATCAATCATATAGACCATCAGTCATATTGACCAATGGTCTTATTTCCGAATGGTCCTATTTAACAAAAGACATATTGACCAATGGTCACATTGACACTTTATTAATTTTCATAGTCGCCATGAAATATCTTTGGGACCAATCATGAGAGAGTGTATTCCTAAAAACTGATATGTAAACACTCTCATATACCATGGAGTATGAGTTCATTTTACAATGTTTCATGTTTCACCTTGGATCACATTAAAAATTACCCAAACATTATCCCACCTCTAAAAACATAATTCTGTATCTTTATATGAAATTTCGTAAATAAGATAAAAAACTTTTAATACCTACACCAAATGTTACTTAGTTTTTTCTTCTACCTTATTTTACCCCAACCATATGCACTAAACAGAACTAAAAAAATAATTAAAATCACCTTAACATTATCCTAAGAGATCTAAACACTTTCTAATACATTCAGAAATTTTCTATAATGGTCTGACATAAAAATCCCTGAGTCATTTACTATAATTAGAAAACACTAGAAAAAATATTCTATCATCCTTACAAAATTTCATCATCTAAAAACTAGGTAAAAAAACAAATACAATAATACTAGAAATACTTGTAACATTTTTATCTTAACCTTATAAAAGATCTTAAAGAGTGAATTATTATCATTAATATCATGGGACATGTTCATTTTGGTTTATCAATATGATACATTTCCTCCCATGACTTGGTAATTGATTAATGCAATTTTATATTTTCAATGACTAAGGATTTATTGATTTATTATATGAATATTGTCATGATTATTCTCTTCTAGACCCCATAATGGTATAGTATTGATGTTACGAGTCACTAATAAATACATCCTATAATATTATATAATTTGATTCCTAGTAGGGATAGTATATTACATATATTATCGGAGGAAATTCCCTCTATAGTCCTATGAATGAAAAAAACCCACCTATAAACACAGTATTCATGAAAGAAATTTCTTAATCCGAACAGAATGATTGTAATGACATATAGAATCTAGTATTATCCTAATAAATTACAAAATATAAAATAAAACTTATTGTACAAATTCATACTCCTACTAAATCACAACATAATGAGCTAGTAGTTCTTATCCTAATATCAAAGACAATCATTAAAATCTAAAAAAAAATTATAGACACTAGTGATGATATAAGTATTATAATTTGGTTCCTCTATATAATGTTTTGTAGTAATTTGGATGACTCATATTAAAAAATCACTGGTCGAATAGGGAAAATTACTCATTAGTTTTCCTAGGTCAGTTATACACTATCTCACTATGGCACACTCAAAAAATTCACACAAAAGTAATTCCAATATAATGAAAAAATATATTGAGATATGGTTACCTACACCCACTTCTCCAATGATATAGTTTCCAACATACCCTAATGGAGAATATCATGGATCTCACATCCCATCACATATATGTGTACAAAAAATATATTCTAAAACCACATAATTATATTAACATACCACAACCACATGGCACATACCATGGACACATAAACACATTACAACCATATCACTTCCATATGAACACATCACTACCATATAATCACATAACTAAACTATAACTATAAAGGGGAGTTGGATAGGGGTAGTTTTCCATCTACTTAACCCACATCCTAAATATTTGCGATGCATCCAAAACTCAAAACCTCAAGTGGTTGTCAGTTATATTAACATAATTGGGTGATGGTGTGTAATAAATTAAAAAATTAAAATTGATATGTGTGTGTGCGTAACAATGCAATCATAACCTAGGGTCAAATTCCAATCAGCATACATTTAAAAACATAGCTCACCATTTCATTATCACACAACAATAACCATTTCCACCTTTAGATACAAAATTTTCTAACAACACAAAAATTATATAATCAACCACATAACTTCTTCGTGTTTCGTATCATTACCAATTTCGTATTAATAATTTTATAAAAACATTTATTAATTTGGTGTAATTATTTACAATAACCACTTGTTCCACTAAACCATTAATCAAATACTATGATTTTCATTATTCTTTTTTATTTTCTAAATAATTAATACAAATTATTATTTCTTCTTATATAAAACTACATATCCCATTCCCATTTCATATTAATCAATTCATTAATCAATTAAATATTATTCTATATCCTTAGTAAATTACTAATAGAGAAATAACCTAAACATTTACATTTGATTAATGTATTTTGGTTGTATCACATTATATGATATAGGAAATTTCATAAGGTATGACATACATGAACCAAAGTAACATGTTATGCCTTGGTATAACATAACGTAGAGTATGATAGAGCAATATTATATCATTTTGTTACATATATTATAGTGTACAATATAAGAATATTGTATGCATTAAATACCATCATCATATTCATTGACTAATGGTAGAATTATATGAATAATAAATGTTATTAGTTAGGTATTACTCCTTATAAGATATTTTTAAAAATTATAATTCCATATAAAAATGATATAGAATTAATAAGTAATTTTTATGTGTTAAACGATATGGTTATAACATTATTCAAACATTATATAAAATTAATTTAAATCCAAGATGGATTAAAATAATTCTCAAGGCCCATATAAAGAGGTCAAATCGATGATAATGGTGTTATTACGTCTAAAAACTCTCCATGATTCAATTTTTATTCTCCTTAATCTTTTACTTTGAGAGGAATTACAATATCATGGTCTAAAGGAGAATCCAATCCATGTATTAGGTGACTCATCAACGCATTTATACTATTGGGTGAAGGAGTCTATAGTGTAATAGTTAAGAATCTCTATCAAGCATATTCCTCAATACATGAGGTTGAGGCATCATTGGTACATTGAAAATTCAATATTTTATATTATATATGGCTTTGGTTTAAATGAATATATGATATTAGTTTATGGATTCTTAATGTAGTCTACTGCTTGAATAAGTTTTATTTGTTCCTATGAAATCCAATAGTGGTATCAAATCCATTTCATGATTCTTTGATACATGAAATCATGTTTTAAATATAGAAAAATAGATATCATATTCTTAATCCTGAAATATGATACATATTTTGAAGAGCATATCTTGTCACAATAAGGGATTACATAATCAGTGATATAACTGCAACATATTATATAAGATATCATAGAATTTTATATATTATAAATTATTTATGTTTTAGCATGTTGTAACATATGATATGTTTATTTGTTGGATGTAGTAAATAATGTACTATGTATCATATTATAGGGCTGAAGGAATCATTGTCTATGATAACACTATTTTTGAATTATACATACATCTATAAAACAATGAATCATATCATCTTTATGGTATATGTGATATTATAAAATATGAATACTAAAACGAGAATAATATGTTTCATGTCAGTTATAACATGTGATATATGTTTTTCACTATATCAAGACATAAAATATAAGGTATATCATGTGTCTAGAAATCCAGTATTAATGGTTGATATTATATTCGATAAAACATATTTTTTTAAACCATTATATGAATTTTTAACAATTTTATTAATTACAATTATGGTTCTATCATTGAATATTGTACAAGTAATGTTTTTATTTTGCAGTTATTAAATTTACAATTGAATTAAATAATTTATATATTATATATCCATTATTGAAAATAGAATATTGGTGTATTTATTATATTTTTAAATTGTTTGTAAGTAAATAAATTAATAGAAATATGTTTTTAACTAATTATTTTTTTTTTATAAAACATTTAATAAACAAATATCATTAATAATAACTGTTAATATTAAATACCAATGATCTATATAGCATGATATATAATCATGATAAAAATTGTTTGTATAGAAATTATAAGGTAATGTATACAGTGTTTATAAATTTGAAAATAATAAAATTATAAAAGTTCTTATATTATTATGATTTATTAATAATTATTAATTTGAAATGTTCAAATTAAATTCCATTTTTTAGAAAACATTTAAACCATATCAAAAGTTTTTTTTGGATAATTAATATGATCAATGTTAAAATAATATTAATTTTATGGTATTAAGATTATGTAATATGTTAACAATTGTTAAAATGGAATATAAAATGTTTATATTTAAATTAAATAGTGTATATTTATATAAATTACATATACAATGATAATATAAGGGAATTTATGTTATAAATAAACATAAATTGTTTTATTTATTTATTTATGGAATTTCCATAAAGATATTAAATTATATCATTTCTATAATTTTTTATTTTTGATTTATTATAAAATTGTTATCTCATTTATAAATTTCTGAAATGTTACATTACAGTATTATGTCATGCTTTATTCATAAATATAAATTTTGTATATTATGACTTCACATATTCATTATTTTGAATTCTTAAACTACTATTATAAAATATCATAAAAGCATCTAAAGGGTTACATTATTGGTATAATAATTGATTAAGATTTCATCAACCTTGACATTAGAATATTTAAGATATATCATCTAGAATTTTAAGGTAAATTTTTATTTATACATTTTAGTGTTATAATTGTGATGACATTGAGGTATCATTTAATAATAATTAATGGATAGATGGAATATCGATTTGACATCTGAGTAGCGTAGTATTTCAGGTTTTGTTTATAAATATTGTTTTTAGATATGAATGTGTTTATATACCTTATAGAAATGATGCTTATGGATATGTGTAGATATATTTTTATATTAATTTGGGTGAGTAACAAAATATTGGATTTGTGCATATATTTTAAGATCATTATATTTTGTAAATATTTATTTGGTGGGAGAAATAGAGATTCAAGAATAAATAAACTAAATCATGCATAAATGTAATCAGAATAAATGAGATAATTTGGTATTATATTAAATCCCCTTTAAGAAACTATGACTTATATTCCTTTTGAAGTGAACACTTTTTTAAGCATTTTTTATCCAACATGGTAAGTAAAATATAATATTGGATTCCCATGGATTATATTATGAAACACTTGGTAAAAATGGATAATCAAAAAGTTATGTAAACAAAACCTTTTTTGAACCTGGTACAACACTTATCTAGAAACCCTATGAGTTTGGGGAGTAAAGAAATAGATTTTAGGTAATCCATATGATGGATCGAGAATGTTTTTTCAACTAAACTATCTAAGTTTCATATATGATATAATTAGAATGATAGTCTCACTAAATTCCTATGTTTGAATAGGAACACTATGCTGGACATAAATCATAGTCAAATATAGATCATAAACCGCTATTTTTTATAATAAAATATTAATGGGTCTATTATTTTAGTGTAATCATATTTAATAAAAAAATTATTCAACAAACGTAAAATATGATACTCATGAGGTAAAATCTTATTCTATAAATAAAATAGAATTATCATCATCAAATTAGACTTTGAAATCAACCATAGAAAAGGAGAAGCATAATGGAATTAACTTCTTGTAAAAGTTCAAAAACATAAAAATAAATCATAAAAAAGAATTAAACAATTATATGTTTTGGAAACCCATTAATAAGATACAAAAAATTTATGTTTTATAAAAAGGATATATATGACTATGAAAAGAGTTGAATGATTAAATTGATGCTTTAAAAATATTATTATGATGAAATATTACAAAAAAAACTATTATATACAAATATAAATTATATGATTGGGCATTTTGCGGATTAGAGGGACTAAAGGTCATCATTAGGGATTGATGTGGATATATAATTCATAACATAATCATTTTTTTATCCAATATAGTGAAAAAATTCAATTAAAAGTTTCATGATGTCCTAAAACTATTGTGCATTGATCAAGAGAAGTCCTCACATTGGTGTTGTGTTGATATTACAAAAGGGTAAAAGTTTAATATGAAATAAAATCATTGTATGGTCTAATAGTAATCATTAGACATTAAAACCTAAATGATTTATTAAGAATGATGTACGATATTTTTATATAAAATGCATTTGTTTAAAATACCCTAATGGGTTTTTGAATCTATTTGGAGGGTCTACATAAATTATTAATATTATATAAAGAAACTATTTTATTTTAAAGGTAATATGATACCAAATTTATATTTCAATATTCTGGTAAATATATGGGAGTTATAAAATAAGGAAATTTTCGATGGAGAATGATGTTTAATTTTAATTGATAAAGAAAAGGGTAACTGGATAATGGTGTCGGGTTAAATAAAATATTTAAATCTTAAATGGATCAATATAATTTGATTTGAACAATAAGAGATAGTTTACCTTATAAACATGGATTAAATTTCATCAAATTTAATAAATATTATAAAATAATATAAGGATAAAGTGTGTTTTATAATTGTTAAAAAAGGCCATTGAAGATATTTTCCAAAATGTGTGGGATATGATCCCACAAAATGATAGTGGGGTATTTTAAATAATGAAATATAATTTTTGAAAATAATTTCTAAAAACATAGAATACAATATTAGATATGATAATTAAGAATTTATTTATTAAATATTCCAATAATGGGAAATGATTTTTATTTCTAAAACTAAATGATTTTTTGTTGAAGAGAAAATAAATTTTCTACGATACTAGTGGGATTATTTTTAAACTTATAGAAGATAAAATAGTAAAAATTAATATATTATATAGTATGAATTTAATGTAATAAAAAATATTATATATTAAAATATTTTAGGTCATATTGGGAATCAAAGACAATGTAAAGACTTACATTATATAACAAAATTATATAAAATAAATATTTAAATTGAAAATTGATTAGATGAAAATAAAAAATAAAAATTGATATAAGTAGAAAACAAATGTTATTAACATTATAAAAATGTTTGTTCTGAGGTAAATAAGTTTAAAAACATTTTAAAATATTTTAAATTTCCCAAAATGATTCAAAATGACAACATTTTCCAATAAATCATTCATTATTGAATTTAATCGATAAATATGTTTAGTTGTTGTTGGTTTGTTAAAAGAAAATATAGAAAATTACCACGAATTATAAATAGATTTAATGTGTTTAATAAAACACTAAATGTGCAGTAAACATTATGTATCTCTAGTGTTCTATCCTAAAAGATTTGATTATATGGACACATATGTATTGTTTTATTAGTATTATTTAAATAATATAAGAATTAAAAATGTATCATTTTATTTGAAGGATGTCTATAATTTATCATTCTTTTATTTTGGATATATATAATCATCATGTAAAATAATAATTAACAACTAAAAATATAACATTTAGTTATCCATTACTTATTTTTTTCAGAGAGTTTTATATGTTATAGTGACATGTTATGGTTTACATAGACATAATTTCCTATAGAGATATAACATATTATCATGATACACAAAATTATTTTTTTGAATTGGATAAACCCTTATGTATACCACTTAGTGTGGTATGCACAATATTTTTAATATATTTGGTTATTATGTTTTATTTTGAAGCCATATACCTGATGTTAGAAAAGAAACCTATAATGCGAAGAACTATTGTTAATTTACATTATTAAGGTATCTTTTATGCCTAGCTAACCAATGTGTGGTTTGGTATGTTATTAATAATTTCATCTGTTTATGTATAATAAAGATATAATTGTTCCACTCCAAGGATAGGTGCATGATTTTCTCCCTTGATTAAAACTGACTGAATGAGTGTATCATCATTCCCCAATAAGATACATGTGATGTGATGATATATTTTGTGATGGTGTGTGATGTATAAATCCATCTATATAAATTAAATATGATGAAATCATCCATTTGGATTGATTATATTTAAATAATCGAGAACATGTGGGTATCTTTATAGGATTGAGATACTCAATGCCTCATTGTTTCTTAATGTCTTAGTGAAATTAATAATGTGACTATATAAAATAATATTTGATAAAATTGGTGGAAATAGTTTAATATTTGAATATTTGGATAGATATCCCACTCGATCCATTTATAGATTGATTTATACTGAATATTTTCTAGAGGCCACTCCTTACATAAATTTACAGATTTGGAATTCATATTTGTTTTCTATAATATAAACATCATTGGGGTTACACATTATAGTTAAATAAACAAAGATTCAGTTATGAAAAACCTAACTAGTTATGCTAAATGTGTTTTATGTTTATATAAATATTTGTTTTTCGATTTTACAAGTGTTAACATATGATGTGATATGTTGTGAAATTATTGATATCTTTTTCAAATTGTTTGAGAAATAACCAAAATAATTTTTACATATTTTTTCACAAGTTATTATATAAAATAATATATAAGGTGAAATGAAAAAATTTATATGTGGTCATAAAATAATTGATTGATTGGCATATACTTTCCATAAATAATTATATATATTTTGCGTTTTGGATGTATATAAATATATCGCAAGGTATAATATAGATGAACCAAAGGCATATCATATGCCTTAATTTGGAATAATGTGGGGGTATGATATTGTTTTTTTTTTGTAACACTTGATTACCTATACAATACTGTATGTTTTTCGAATATCATAAGTTTTATTATCTATCAACTTAATAATATGATTGAGGATAAGTAAAACATTAATTCTAAAGTTTTCTTCTATAAAATCTATAATTAATGATTAATGTTTCATATAATTGAATGTTTAAATAATATATTGAGTGTTTAACTATTAAATGACATGTTTATCATATTATCGAAATGTTACATAATTTCTTAGTAAATTTGTATGGAATTAAGAAGTTTTTTGAAGCCTATATAAATAGGCTAAACCAATGAGAATTGATTGAAATCTTGTAATAATTATCCCTAGATAAGGTTCCCTTCTCTTACTTCATTTTCCTAATATGAACAACCATACAATGGTTGATGGTGGGATCTCACCAAAAAAATTGGATATTAATCAACACATGGAAACCTTCAACACTCCAATATATTATTATATAATTTAACTTTATTAATTTTATATCTTTGATTGCATACTTAACAGAGTACATCAAGCTCTAAGCAATCTGTGATATACTATAAAAAATTATTATTTAAATGTTACAGTTATAACATAGTAATTAAATTTTTTGTATTAATAGGAATATCAAAATTTTGAAAAATATGTATAAAAGTATAATATAATTAAATTTTCTCTGTTTGTTCAGAAAAAATAATTACTCAACTTCCAGTAATTTGATTTTATGCTTCATAATTATATTTTTTTTAATGATTTTTATTTCATTTTTTGGGTTGAAATTATAATTAATTATTTTTATTTTTTTTAATTTATTTGAAAAAATGGATATAATTTTGTAATTAACAATATCATAATAGTCTTCGGATGAAATGTTTTAAATTTCTTGAAAATATAGATTTTTGATTGAATACTAATAAATAAAAAAGATTGAAATACTATCACATTTATGAAATTAATATTATTTAAACATAACATAAATAAATTTATAACATTTTTCTAGAGAAAATATATTTTTTACTAAAATAATTATTTTAATAGTTTATTTTGAAATTGGGAGCCCATTATTGACTTTTGTGAAAATAATTTATATTTTACTGAAATTATAATATATTCTTTGATCATTGAATTTAATGTTACGGTTAGAAGGTTCCATTTATTATTATATTGATAAAAAATTATAATAAAATTAATTTTCATCCAAAAATTGATTTTTAGGCCAATTTTTTATTAGAATTCAATGTGAAAATGATTTTATACTTAAATCATGTACTTTCCTGAAACGTTTTTTCATGAATTTTATGTTAAAATATTAGAAGTAATTTATGCAACCAATATAAATAGAATCTAATAAAATGGATTCCAAATTTATAATAATAACGTAAAAATCATATAAGTTTCCATTTCTTTTTGGTCATATAATTATGTTGTTGTGGTAAGAAAGTTAAGTTATCCAAATTAAGGTTAGAATGGGTATAAACTGGTTTAACATGGAGATAAGTACTAAATTTTCACCAAAACATGTTTAAATATGTTTTTTAGTATATTTATAATATATAACATATTATCTTTGAATTATTGGATCCTTGGTTCTACATGAAATTATTATTTTATATATTATATTTTCATGTTTTAGGTGATTAATAATGTATAAATAATATACTAATATTTTATCATGATTATGGGACAACCATTTCCCACCTCCATTACTTCAAATTGGAAATGAATGTTCCACACGTGTGTTTGTGTCGACTACCACCTTCTCATAGAAATAGGATTCATTTTTCATCACCCTATTTAAGTAATGGTTATTAGGATGAATTTTATATTTAAATGATATATTAATGAAATAATTATTTATTAATTACAATAATATATTATCTATGTAATTAACTTATATTCTATTGTAAAACAATAACATAGCTCATGTGTACATAAGGACTACCACCTCCATGAAATGATGTATTTTTCGTTTATTTGTACAAGGATAGTTATAAGGATATATATATAGAATATATATATATATTATATTTATATCATAATAATGATTCTATAAAAACTAGTTATTATTTATAATTATTTTATTCCATCCTTCTAAAAGTGGAAACATCACTTCTGTGTATATACAGATAATCATCTCCATAAAGTGATGTATTTCATTTTACATCTCCAATATATAGGAATATTTATAAAAATGTATAAAATGATTAAATATGATACCTTTTATGAAATTAATAATACAGAGATAATGAATCCATGATCAATGTACAATTATTGATACATTTGAAGGGAAACATGCTTAAAAATGAAATAGTTGTCACACAAATTAAAGAGTTTAGTGAAGAACTATTAATAATCTTGTGATAAGATGTTATAATTAAATAATATATTCTCTGATATGTATTAATATGGTTTATAAATAGTCATAAAATAAAAATATATTTATTATATAGTGGGTTTGAACATGATGTAAGAAACACGAAACATTAGGTAAGGGTTCGACATCTCTCTTTTATTTCCAAGAGACATATGCCATATTCACATATTATTTCCATTTTGTGGTGGATATATTAACAATGAATATATTTTATGATCCTTTTCATGAAAAGTATGTGGATTTATAATCCTATATATGGTTTTATCTTTCATGAGGCTTTGATTCAGATATTATGAAAGTTGTAAGGGTTTATGTTCTAATCTCATTTCTTTTTAGGATTATTCTGGCATTGTCCATTCTATCATTATAGAACTAGTAATTTATATCCACGAGGTTATTTATGTGGTTATGTCATCCATGGATATATTTTCTTTTTATGATATTCTTATATGGAATAATTGATTATTTTTTATATATTTCATGTTATTTATTTTTTATGATAACTTATTTTTTATAATTTCCATTACTGATCATTTCTGTTCACCCCGAATAATGTGTTACATTACCCAAGATTCCAAAAATTATATATGAATGACTTAATTGGTATAATAGATGAAATAATAAATTTCTCACTATAATTTTATGTTTTATTTCAGGTTTTCAAATGTGATGTGAGAATAATGTGTCTATTTAGTCTTCAAATATTGCTAAATTATTTTATCTATTAAGCTGTACTCTAAATCATTATTTCTTATTTTTAAAAAATAAACATTGGGGAAAAAGTGTAAACCAAAAACAACCAAAAAAACCAGTGGGAAACCAATCAAATATTCTAACAGTTCATAGAGTGAAAATTTTAAATGAAAATCATCTTTGCAGGATCTGTCGTGTCAGCCGTATACCTTGAAAATTGTGTACCTACTCTATGGAAGATTCCTATCAAAATCATTGAATCTATCATTATCACATGTTTTCATCATCCTGTAGTTTCTAACCACTCCAAAAATTATCTTCTAAACCCTCTCCCCTAGAGTCACCACATCGACACTGGGAAAACCTCCTTCATCATTGTCAACCATCATCATCGGAGCCGAGAACCGAGGCACAGATCCAGGACATCCACCAACCTCAAACGATGTCATCATATCACTACCATATCACTATAACATCACCACCATAAAAACATCATTACCGAATATCACAACCATCCGAACCTTCGACGGTGGGCCAGTCTCTCTCCAGGAGACCCTATAACACTCGATCTGCACCTCCCAAATCTTTGGTAGACCTGCACACTAGATCGATAGGGAAAGGATCGATGGACCATGACGTCAGAGAAGGGATGAAAAAATTGATACCTCATAAGGGTAATAAGCTATAAAACCCATCATTCCATCAAAATAGATACCCACTAATAGAAACACAAAATCGATCCCCAACAACAACACCAAAACATACCTTGAACCACATTTGAAAAATATTGAGTGTTCCAAAATATCTAGAACCTAACAACACTAAAAATCATATACATAGATAAACATACACCAAATAGTATTTTTTGATTTCAAGGGAATATAACTACAAACCTTTAAAATGTATTGAAGATGAAAAATCAAGCAATCCATCAAACAAGAACCTGACTTCAAAAGTGGAAATGAAGACAACATAGGATCACCTAGAAAATCATCGACCACTAACCCTCGTAATAAAAAACCAATTTGAACCCACCACTCCAAATCAAATTTTTATATTTATAGAGGAAGTATAGTTTAGAGACTTAAATTGCGATTCCAAGCGACTTGACTTCACAACCTTCATCGAGACCACCACCCTCAATAATGTGAGAAGACATTGTCAAAAGGAGAAACACAGAGCAGTAGTTAGAAAATGAGACCGCCAATTGGAAAGTGGGAAAGGATAGATGAAAACAAGAATAAACGAGGGAGGAGGAGGGGGAGGAACTAGGGAAATCATCCCCTCCCAATCACCACCTTATCCATTAGGATGCAACCTGTTGTATTCTATTATTATTTATTATGTAAACAATTGAATTTCTATTACTAGATATATGGTGTTACATAATATCTATATTCTAGTGAATTCAAGGATTATTGACCCCATATAATCTTTCCACTCTTTGGTGGAACAAGTTTATATAGTCAAATATATAAAAATAATATTTTTGCGAGTAAATCTTATAGATGATGACGCTTCAGCTATCATGGATAATAGAGATTTCAATATAGAAATGAATAATGGATTTTTTATTAAAAGTCATAATAGTAATCTACATCATAGTTATATGGATGAAATAAATTTCCATCAAGTATCTTGATGTGAGAAGCTATAGAACAAGATTTTACAAAGGAGTATGGATATTTACTTTAGGATCCATGGTGGTTGAATGAAGTGTAATATATGAGACTCTTTATCTATCTAAAAGACCATATTGAATGATAATTATTAGAGTAATAAATTTATAATGCCATTAATTGTGGAATTGTTGGATTATAAAAATTAGGATGAATAACATGAAGTTTTTAATAGTAAGAGACTTGTGGAATTTTGATTATATTAACATAAAAAATTGTGAAATTTGTATACTATGGAAATGGGTGAGGGTATGGATTAACTTGTACAAAAATAAAGCTCTGAGTCTGAATTTATATCTTTCTCACTCGGTTGTTTAGAGGTTAAACCAAAATCATTCTCATGTTTAATCACATTACATTATGAATTTCATTGATCATAATATAGGGATTTTAAGGGTTTAATTCCATATAAAATTTTGATTTCATCAAAGAGTTTGTTTAAATAAAATACATGTCATAAAGGGAAACTATATATGTAACACCCTGAGATTTTAAGAGAAGTATTCTTTTTAATTTATTTTATTTATTGTGTTGTATGATACACCAAGATTATATCGCTCTATATGCAACACCGTATTAGCTTACAGTATACACAACACTATTCTTATATTGTGTTACACAAAATTTTAAGTTCGTTTGATAGAAGTTATCCTACGCAACATTGAGTGTGTATATATATATATATTCAATGAATAAATGAAATATGGTTGGATTCTATTATACACAACAAAAAATGAATCTTGCACTGCACTCAACCCTGGCTTGCCTTATTTTACACGCAATCGTGACCTTCCACGATATTGTGTGTTGTACGCAATACCGAGTTTCATAAAACAACGATATGTTATTAAAATATTATATAAACTCGCCCGTATGAATAGTAATACACGATTTTTGAAATCTTTTAAATTTAATTTTTCAAAATGGGCTTCATTTTTGGATACAGAATATCAATGTTAGCCTCGGGTGAATTTTTTGTATTGTTTTTGAAAACATTCATTTTTTGAGGAATAGTGAAAACACTGGATTACTATTTTAAACCCGATGTTTTATTTAAATATTATTTATTTTATTTAAATTTATTTTATATCAAAAATTTTACATAATACCTATATATTTTCAATGTAATTAATTGGAGTCATTTTATAATAATTTTAGATATATAAAAATTTTATTGAACTTTTCACCGTCTTTTACACACCTCCTAGGAGAATTTGAAAATTTACATAAAACATAATTTTACCGCTTCTGTGATTGGATTTTAAATATTCTACAGACATGGTTAATAAAATTGAATAATATGTGGTCAATAAGATAAAAATAATTTTTGGTGAACAATAACTTTTTACTTTTATTTACAACGGTTAAAAGTAAATAGGGTAATTAAAGGTAAAAAAGATATTATCATTACCCTAACACATGTCATAATTCTATTGGATAAGTTTAATTTGACAAAAAACCACATTAGGATTAAAATACGACCATTTAGGTCCACTTGGATTAGATTGGGACGTTTATTATTATTTTAATTAAAAAAGAGTTAAAAGAGTTAAAATCAACGTTTAATAAGTAAAAAAATTTTAATATAGGGTTATACATATGATAAATTGGTCTATAAATATTAATTAGAAATATGAAATTATTTCTTACATAATGGTATTTTATTTATAAATTTTAGTCATTAAATAATTTAAATTTATTTAGGACACAATGATGATGCAGTAATTACATTATTAATGAAATATTAACATAATTGATATTATAAATACACAAATAATTTTAATTTGTAAATTTTTATGAATTACACTAATTTTATAGGTTAATATAACATGGTATTATTGATTTAATTAACGTTTTTAGAACTATTCATTCTGTAATTATTTTTACAAAAACAATTTCCAAATAGTGTCAAAATTGACAAGAAATAATTTTTAGAACAAATATTATATTATTAATTGTTATTATATTACTAAAAATCTATGGTTCTGAAAAATGACATAGATAAAGTTATATATATTAATAATGTACCACTTGGGGTTCTTTTGGCTTGTTATAGTAACATTATTAACCATATAGTGTAAGAAAACAAGAAGACACTGTAAAAGTTAAATTATTTAACTTATAGTTAAATATAAATGATAAGGTTACAATAGCAACCTAAAATTTAATAAAACCTATTGGTTGAGAGGATTTAGACTCATAAACAATTTATCTTCTAAATAAGTCACTTTTGTTCCATTATAAATATAATATAACTTTATTATAAAATAATATTTTCTATTTTTTCCTAAAGTGCCCTTCTCCTCCCTTATACAAGGGCACCTCCTCCCTCTTCACTTTACACAATTTTGAGTCGTCAAGAACGGCCAACACCTTCCCATTTCCCTTATCAAATTCCCTAGAAATATTATATAGGTTATGGTCTACTAAAATGACTAACTCTAGTGCCTTAAGAGGAGGCTTAGAATAGGCGCGTCAAAGAAGAGGTAATATCCTTTACTAATTCTTTCAAATTTATTTCTTCTTCTACATCTTCTTATTTATTTGTTTCATCATAAATTAATAACATAATTATCACTAACATATTTATATGTTATTATAAATATGAAACAACCCTATTTCATCTTCTATCCATCCTACGGAAAATGAAATCACCGCGCGTGCGTACGTACGGAATACCGTTTCCACGTCGCGGTGTAATCTGTTTTCCACCACCACCTTACATGGATGGGTATAATGGTGTAAATAATTAACTATATATGATTATTGTAAAGTGATATTGATTCTGAAATATTATACATACACTTCAATACAATTCCACGATCATGGAAATGATATCATCGCTCGTGCGTACGTACGGACTACCGTCTCCACGAACTAGATGAGATTCATTTTCACTGATTAACCATTCATGTATGATTATAAATTATATATAATGAATAATCATTAAATATAATATATAATAATGATACTATATTTATGTACACATATGTTTCATTTACATAATTTCATTTAATTCAATAAGGAAACGAAAATAGCGTTCATGCGTACGTACGACCTACCATCTCCAAGAACGGTGTATTTCATTCCATTTATCGATCTATCATATATATTAATATGATGAATATTTATTATATTTAAATCATGTTTTAAATTCTGGAATTAATTAAACCGACATATAAGTAATAATATCAAGAATAACATGTCAAACATGTACGATAAATGAAGCGATTTTACCCAAAACACTGCTTTAACATAGAATTTACAAAAGAACATGTAATATAAAGTCATAAGTGAACCATATATGATATCATAACAATGTATATGATTCTGTAATAAGTTAATGTAATTATTTAAATCATTATACTGGATTTTTGGATACATATGAAGCATATCCGAAATAAGGTAAGGGATAACTTTTCCAATCTCGTTTTTATCCGAGATTGTTTATTCCTCAGTATTTACTGGGATTATATTTATCATTCATGTCCCTATTCTCTAATAATGGTTTCATGTATGTTTAATGTCCTTTTTACCCATTTTCGATTTTTACCCCAGTTTATGGAGGGAATCTTTCTTTTGTTTAACATAAGTTGAATTTTTTGACTTTTCTGTTAAAAGTAAGAGGAGAATGTTTTTTATCTTATATGGGATAAACGGATTTTTATGGTTTCATAAAGCCTTTTACACATGATGAATACTCTACAAGATTTCCTGATTATTTTCAATAAAATAATTTTCTTTTAAAATTTCATGGAATATTGTGAAAAGAAAATTATTTTGAATAAGAAAGGATATTTTCCTCAAGAATTATTTTCATGTTTTTTATCAAAACCATTTTCCATATAAGATGAAATTATTTCATATTTGTATCTTTCAATTATAATGCCTCTATTATTTATATGGTTTGATTTTTCTTCTAATGAAATGATATCCATTTCTTTTATATGGATTATGTTATGATTGGACGATGTTTATGAAACCCATTTTATTTGTTGGGTTATTATGAATGATGTATGTTTATTTTATGGAAAACTTATAAATGATTTCAATATGAGATGGGTGGGACATATATCTCCCACCAATGTCTTGGGTAAAGATTTATATATTATGAGATAGATATGGATGGAACAACAAGTAAATCCATTTCAGTAATACAGGGCTGGAACGGCAACTAAACCTGGTCCAGTAAGGGACTTTTTCCACTAAGATGGTCTTGGAAAAAATGCCTTGGCTACTATAGAAATCATATCATGTGCTTAATGTTTTTCCACTATTACAAGTTTTATTCCCATGCTATTTTATCATGATTGATGTTCCCTTGTGATCTATTCCTTACTACTACCAAGATTAATTTCACAACTCAATATTTTTATGTTTAAACATTATGTTTAGGTTTTTAAGTTCAAATGTATATGGTTTGTTTTATTTTCTCCACACTTACCGTTACTGATCATTTGAACTCACCCTTTATATGTTTTCATTTCCCCACGATATAAAGTAAGGTTTTAGGTAAAAAAGCGAATCTCTTTGTGGGAGATGTTGAAGATCTTTCAAAAAGATTAGAAGATTATGTTCCAGGTTTCCAAAGACACTAAACTATTACCGTCCTTTGGTGTCTATTTTTTTATGTATTAAGTATTCTGCAAAATTAATGTAATTTCCATGTACGTCAAGCTATAGGTTTCTACAGTTGGTATCAGAGGAAAGGTTTAGTTAACCTTTGGAAATTAGGATGTGAAAACTTTAGTGAGATCCTTAGAGATATTTCTAAGGTACGTCTAGGGATGTCCCAAAGGTTTAGTATAACTATTGGTTACAATACTAGAGGTATGTTGATGATCATGAATAACCTAGGGTGACCCTAAGGTATCATGGATTAAAGAATGTGTGATAAGATAGACATCCCATAAGTGACTTTTAATGATTATGTGGTTCCTCGTTATTTTTAATGTTTCTTACACTATGGTTTCTGGGTTTAGTCAATGCAGGAAATGAGAAGGAATTCAGTTAATGTTGATTCTGATGGACAAATTGGTGATTTTGATAAAAAAAATCGTGTAATTCCTACAGAGAAATATATTGTGATTATAACGAATCAGTCATCACGATATATTATTAACAAGGTGAACTTTGGTGGTATTCCTAAGTCATCAAATAAAAGGAAGATGATCTTTTATACAAGTTCCCATGGAGCAGAACATAGAGGAAGGAAGATGAAGCTTTCTACATATCAAGAATAAGGGAAGAAGAACCTTGAGGAATATCTCAAATGGAGGGGAAGATGTTATCTGTGTGTAGAAAAGGGTCATAGAGTGACAGACTGTTATGGAGTGCAATGTCTTATTTATGGAGAACGTGGGAATTACCCAACTCAATGCCCTGACCTAAGAGGATACTTCTAAATCGATGAAGGACTTATTACATGACAATATTGAAGATGTTGGATTGAAGTGTTTATTTATTGGTATTCAAGAATAATGTTGTTGAGATACTTCTATGGTATATGAGAATATTTTTGTATTAGTCAATTGTGGTTTTAAATAATTTTATGGTATGGGTAACCATGGAAAGTGATTGAGAAATTTTTGTAAAGAAGATGATATGCACATAATGAAGGGATAAGGAGAAAATGAAATGTTTGATAGTATTCATGAGATCATGACTGATATAAGGACAATGTTATATCATGGTTTTAGTATATAGAATATTTGGATTTTGTTGTGTGGAACGAGTTAACTTTTAACAGCATTCATGTTTACACTAAGGTTCAATGGGTATTCATTTTTCAAGAGAATACAAGATTAAGGTATTCACATGTTCAGAATGCCATCAACAAGATATATCTTCTGATATATGAGGGATAAATGACGGTATTCACATGCTTGTTATATGACCATTTTAGTAATCATTCTCCTTATACTATGAGTTTGGAAAGATGTATTTTGGATGAGCATAATGATTGAAATGGATTATGTTGAACATAAGTTAGTATTGTTTATGGCTAGAAATTCTATTGATATTATTGATAGAATGTTATAATAGTGTAGTTTAAGAAAAGGGACAACCTGCAGAACGGGCGACAACCCGTCGTGTCAGACACGGCTGTGGGAATCGAACCCACAACCAATGTGTGATAAGCCTTTATCGCCTACCACTGGCCTACAGGAAGTCCCTGCTTAGTAGAAACTAGTTTTATTATATTATGTGTTATGATATATGAAGTATAAGTCCATTTTTGGAACCATATACGATTAGTCTCACTATAGATGGACATATGTATATTTAATAACTATTTTTATCCTTTTGTTTGAGAAAGATGGATGGACCCATTATTCTATCACATGATTTTCTAACACTTCAAGAATGACAAATTCAACTTCATTTCATTAAGAGATGAAGTTGAAATTGTTCAAGGCACTAAAACATATTGTACCAAAATAAATTAAGTATTTCATCTAATTCAAATTCATCAACTGTAGGGAAATGATCTTGAAAATCAAAAATGTTGTCTTAGTGTCCTCATATATGATGAATCAGATGGTACCTTAGATCATCACAAATTTATGGCTTTGTGATTGTTGTATTTTTCATAGCCATATTCTCTACCACTCTCCATCAGAACATGAAGGTTAGATTGATCTTTCATATCCATATTTTCACCTATGTTTTCCTATCTGGAAACCCTGTGATTAGTTAATTTGAGCAACCTTTACGTTTCATAATTTAGTTTTTAATGTTAGCTTTTGGTATTCATTTTTACGATGTGGGTTTCTATTAAAGAAACTATCAAGTAGTAAACCATTTATAAGCCTGGTGAATTTTGAGGGTGAAATTCATTTTAAGGGGGGGGGGGGTAGAATGTAACACCCCAAGATTTTAAGAGAAGTATTCTTTTTAATTTATTTGATGTCTTGTGTTGTGCGATACACAAAGATTATCTCACGCTATACGCAACACCGTATTCGCTTGCAGTATACACAACATTATTCTTGGATCGTGTTACAAAAAATTTCATGTTGGTTTGAAAGAAGTTATTCTACGCAACATTAAGTGTGTATATATATATATATATATTCAATGTTTAAATGAAATATGGTCGGATTCTATTATACAGAACAAGAAAAGGAATCTTACACTACACTCAACCCTAACATGGCTTGCTTTACACGCAATCGTGACCTTCCACAATAGCGTGTGTTGTACGCAATACTGAGTTTCACAAAACAATGATATGTTATCAAAATATTATATACACTAGCCATTATGAATAGTAATAAAAAATTTATGAAATTTTATAATTTTAATCATTCAAAATGGACTTCATTTTTGGATTCAGAATATCGAAATTATCCTAGGGTTAATTTTTGGTATTTTTATGAAAACATTCATTTTTTGATGAATAGTAAAAACATTAGGTTGCTATTAAAAAACTGACTTTTTATTTAAATAATTATTTAATTTATTTAAATTTATATTAGGTCAAAATTTATATATAATACCCATATACGTTCAATGTAATTCATTGGAGTCATTTTATAATAATTTTAGATATATGAAAATGTTATTGAACTTTTCATCGTCTTTTACCCACCTCCTAGGAGAATTTGAAAATATACATAAAACATAATTTTACCGCTTCTATGAGTGGAATTTTGAAAATAAAAGAGACATGGTAAATTTCAAGGAATAAAATGTGGTTCATTAAGATAAAAATAATTTTGGGTCAATAGTAACAGGTTACTTTTATTTACCACGGTTATAAGTAAATAGTGTAATTAATGGTAAAAATGATATTATTATTACCCTAACACATGTCCTAATTCTATTGGATATGTTTAATTCAACCAAAAACAACCTTAGGATTAAAATATGACCATTTAGATCCACTTGGATTAGATTATGACGTTTATTATTATTTTATTTAAAGATGAGTTAAAAGAGTTAAAAGCAAGTATAATAACTATAACATTTTTAATATAAGGTTATACATAAGATTTATTCGACTATAAATGTTAATTATAAAGATAGAAATATTTTCTACATAATGGTAGTTTATTTATAATTTTTTGACATTAAACGATTTAATTTATTTATGACACAATGATGATGGAGTAACTACCTTATTAATGAAATATTAACATAATTGCTATTTTAAATACCCAAATAAATGTAATTTGAGACTTTTTATGAATTCCGCTAATTTTATAGGTTAATAGGACATTGTATTATTGATTTAATTACTCTTTTATAACTAATCATTTTGTTATGATTTTTACAAAAATAAATTAAAAAATAATTTCAAAATTGACATAAAATAATTTTTAAAACAAATATTATATTATTAATTGTTATTATATTCCTAAAAATCTAAGGTTCGGCCAAATGAAATATATAAGGTTATATATATTAATAATGAACCACTCAGGGTTCGTTTGTCTTGTTATAGAAAGATTATTAATTATATAGTTTAATAAAACAAGAAGACAATGTAAAAGTTAAATATAAATGATAAGGTTAAAATCGTAATCTAAACTTGTGTAGAACCTATTGGTGGAGAGTATTTCGACCCATACCAAATTTATCTTCGAAATAAGTCACTTTAGAGCCATTATAAACCAAATATTACCTTATTATAAAATAATATTTTATGTTTTTTCCTAAAGTGCCACTCTGTTCCCTTATAAAAGGGAACCTCCTCTGTCTTCTCTTTACACAATATTGAGCCTTCAAGATCAGCCAACACCTAACCATTTCACTAATAAACTTCCATAGAAAGATTTTAGAGGTTCTGTTCTACTCAAAATACCAACTCTAGTGCCTTAAGAGGAGGTTAAGAAGAGGCGCGTCAAAGAATAGGTAATCTCCTTTACCGATTCTTTCTTATTTATTTCTTCTTATACTAATTCTTCTTTATTTCTATCATCATAAATTAATAACATCAGTATCCCTAATATAATGATATGTTATTATAAATATGAAACAACCCTATTTCATCTTCTATCCATCCTACGGAAAACAAAATCACCGCGCGTGCGTACGTACGTAATACCGTCTCCACGTCGTGGTGTAATCTGTTTTCAACCACCACCATACAAGGATGGGTATAATGGTGTAAATAAATAACTATATATGATTATTGTAAAGTGATATTGATTCTGAAATATTATACATACACTTCAATACAATTCCACAATCGTGGAAACGACATCATCGCTCGTGCGTACGTATGGACTATCGTCTCCACGAACGCGATGAGATTCATTTTCAGTGATTAACCATTAAATATGATTATAATGTATATATAATAAAAAATCATTAAATATATTACATAATAATGATACTGTATTTATGTACACATATGTTTCCTTTACTTAATTCCATTTAATTCAATAAGGAAAAGAAAACAACGTTTCTACTTTCGTATGGCCCACCGTCTCCAAGAATGGTGTAATTCATTCCATTTTTCGATCTATAATATATATTTATATGATGAATATATATTATATATAAATCATGTGTTTGAATTCTGGAATTAATTATATCATGATATAAGTAATGATATCAAGAACAACATGTCAAAACACGTATGATAAATGAAACGATTTTACAAAAAACACTTCTTTAACATTGAATTTATAAAAATATGGGTAATATAAAGCCATTAGTGAACCATATATGATATCATGACAATGAATATGATTCTGTAATAAGTCAATGACATTATTTAAATCATTATACAAGATGTTCAGATATATACGAAGCATATCAGACATAAGGTAAGGGATAACTATTCCAATCTCGTTTTTATCCGAGATTGTTTATTCATAAGTATTTACTAGGGTTATATTTATCAATCATGTCCCTGTTTTCTAAAAATGGATTCATGTATGTTCAAAGTCCTTTTTACCCATTTTTTACTTTTACCACATGTTATGGAAGGAATCTTTCCTTTTTTTACCATATAAGGAATTTTTTGACATTTCCGTTAAAAGTACGAGGATAATGTTTTATTTAACTTATATGGAATAAATTTATTTTTATGGTTTCATAACGTCTTTTACTCATGAAGAATACTCTACAATATTTCATTATTATTTTCAATAAAATTCTTTTCTTTAAAAATTGCATGGTATTTTGTGAAAATAATATGATTTTGAATAAGAAAGGATATATTCCTCAAGAATTATTTTCATGTTTTTTATCAAAACCATTTTCCATATAAGATGAAAGTATTCCATATGTGTATGTTTCAAGTATAATGTATCTATTAATTAAATGGTTTGATTTTTCTTGTGATGAAATTATCTCCATTTCTTTTATATGGAATATGTTATGATGGGATGATATTTATGAAACCCATTTTATTTTTTGGGTTATTATGAATGATGTATGTTTATTTTGTGGTACATGTAAGAATGATTTCATTATGAGATGGGTGGGACCTATATCTCCCTCCAATGAATTGGGTAAAGATTTAAATCTCATGAGATATACATTTCTGGAATGTCAAGTAAATCTGATTCAGTAATACAGGGCTAGAACAGAACGTAAACCTGATCCAGTAAGGGACATTGTCCACTAAGATGGTCTTGGCAGCAATGCCTTGGCTACTATGGAAATCATAACATGTGCTTAATGTTTTTCCAAAATTACATGTTTTATTACCATTCTATTTTATCATGATTGATGTTCCCTTATTATCTATTCCTTACTACTGCAAAGATTTATTTCTCAACTCAAGATTTTGATGTTTAAACATTAAGTTCATGTTTTGAAGTTAAAATGTATATGGTTTGTTTTATTTTCTTCATGCTCACAATTACTGAGCATTTGAGCTCACTCTTTATATGTTTTCTTTTCCCCATGATATAAATAATGGTTTTAGGGAAAAAGGGAATATCTTTATGGGAGATGTTGAAGATCTTTCACTGGGATTAGAATATATTGTTCCATGATTCCAAAGACACTAAACTATTACGTTCCTTTGGTGTCTGTTTTTGTTATGTATTAAGTATTCCACAAAAGTAATGTAATTTCCATGTACGTCAAGATATAGGTCTCTAAAATATATAATATAAAATTCATAATATTTGGTAAGGTTTATGAGTATTGTTGAAGAAAATTCAACAAATTTTATCAGAATAAAGAGATCATGTAGGAGAAAATTATAAACCACACACTATAGAATCATTGAGTGGATGAGTACTGAAATCATTGTTTGATAAATAATGGTCGGAGTATGTGGTCAAACATGGTAATATTTAATTCAATGTTATTTAATATAATCGAATTAATATTATACTTTTTGAATATAATAAAATCTACCACTAAGGGATAGGAAATTCCAAAAGCGGTTTGGTCCAGAAAATTAGTGGAAGTTATCCACTTAAAAAATTTTGTTGTATTTATTACGGCCCAGTTTATGGTTTGGATATAAATTAACATAATTTCAAGTCAAGTACATGCTTTAATAAAAGATACAGTGATGAAAATTTTAGATCTCAACTCTGGGATGATGAAAATTAGATGATAATCAAGTGAAGAATGTTCGATGTAAATAGAAGTTTATTTAGAATGACCAAACCTTCTCTAAAAAATGCTTTTGAATTAAT
Source organism: Viscum album (assembly GCA_963277665.1). Taxonomy (NCBI): domain Eukaryota; kingdom Viridiplantae; phylum Streptophyta; class Magnoliopsida; order Santalales; family Viscaceae; genus Viscum; species Viscum album. The sequence continues at coordinate 1,977,034,172 of OY728143.1, read as the reverse complement.
AGAATCTTCTGAATGGATTTCTATTGATCTGGATAGAGATACCTTAAGAACAAAACTTTTGTAGACATTTTATAAATATATGAAAATAATGGATTTAAGGCTACTGGAAGATGTACCATAAATCTCTTGGACTACTATATCCCAAGGAAAATATCCAAAAGATATTGAATTAGAATATGAAAATACATAAAAGATGATATTAGAACTGAAATATATGTTCCATGTATCTTTTTACGAATATAATAATATTTTTCACATAGAGAAAATAAAATTACATTTTATTTAGGGAAAAGTATCTTTATGCCTAAAGGAGAAATAGATGACAGCTACATATACGATATGACTATTCACACATAGAGAGATACATATTTCAAAAAAAACATTACATAGTCTGTTAATATCATGGTGAGAACATCCCTTTTGGAGTAGTCCATCTAATTATAAATTGCTAATGAAAATGTTGTAAGGATCATAAAAAAATTTTATTTGTTTATGAGACTGTAACAGCCCAAGATTTTATAAAAAAAATATTCTTTTTAATTTTATTAAAGTCTTGTGTTGTACGCTACACCAAAAGGAGCTTGCACAACACGCATCCTTGACTTGCTTTGCATTACACGCAATCACGACCTTCCTCGATAGCGTGTGTAATACGCAATACCGAGTTTCACTAAACAACGATATGCTATTAAAATATTATTAAAACTAGCCGTTATGAATAGTAATAACCACTTTTTAAAACTCTGTAAATCTTATTTTTCAAAATGAACTTCATTTTTGGATTTGGAGTATCGAATTTAGCCTAAGGTGAAATTTTGGTACTTTTCGGATAACTTTCATATTCTGATGAATAGTGAAAATTACTAAATTATAATTAAAAACAACTTTTTTAATCGAAATAATTAATAGTGATAAATTATTAATTTGAGTGGTTTTAAAGTATATTTAGAATATATTTTTACAATTTAATACAATGTTGGTCATTGGATGTAATTTCACATTTAAACTAGACATAAACAAGTGTCAATCTTTTGATAGATATTGTTTCTTAAAAACACGCTATTTGTTTTAACAGCGGGATTTAATTATAAAAATAATTAATGCAACTTTTATGTTATGATTTTGGTACAATAGACTTCATTTTTGAATTCGGAATATGAAATATAGCTTGGGATGAAATTTTGGCATTGTTCTGAAAAACATCAATTTTTGATGAATAGTGAAACTACTAAGTGGTAGGTTAAAAACTGAATTTTGCATAAAACTTAATTTTACCGCTTCTGTGAATGGAATTTCGAAAATCCGAGAGACACGGTTAATATCAAGGACTAAAATGTGGTTCAATGAGATGAAAATAATTTTTTGGTGAATAGTAACTTTTTACTTTTTTTACCACGGTTAATAGTAAATAGGGTAACTAAGGGTAAATATGATATTAATATTACCCTAACACATGTCCTAATTCTATTGGACAAGTGTAATTCGACAAAAAACAAACTTAGGAATAAAATATGACCATTTAGGCCCACTTGGATTAGATTAGGACATTTATTATTAATTTATTTAAAGAAGGGTTAAAATAGTTAAAATCAAAGTTTAATAAGTAAATCATTTTTAATATGGGGTTATACATAAGATAAATTCGACTATAAATATTCCTTAGAAAGCTAAAACGATTTCCTACATGATGGTATTTTATTTGTAATTTTTAGACATCATATAATATAATTTATTTATGACAAAAAGATGATGCAGTAATTATCTTATTAATGAAATATTGACATAATTGATAATATAAATACCAAAATAAATGTAATTTAAGACTTTTTATGAATTCCACTAATTTTCTAGGTTACTATGATATATTAGTGTTGATTTAATCAACTTGGTTCGAACATATAATTCTGTTATGACTTTCAAAAAAAATCATATATCAAATAGTGTCAAACTTGACACAAAATAGTTTTTAAATCAAATATTATATTATTAATTGTTATTTTATTCCTAAAAATCTAAGGTTCGGCCAAATGACTTAGATAAGGATATATGTATTAATAATATACAATTTGGGGTTCGTTTGGCATGTTATAGTAAGTTTATTAACCATATAGTGAAAGAAAACAAAAAGACACGGTAAAAGTTAAATTATTTAACTTAGAGTTAAATCTAATTGATAAGGTTAAAATAATACCCTAAACTTGTCTAAATCCTATTGTTTGATAGTATTTCGACCCATCCCCACTTTATCTTCGAAATAAGACCCTTTGGAACCATTATAAACCGATTTTTACTTTAATATAAAATAATATTTTGAGATATTCCTAAGGTGCCCCTCTCCTCCCTTATAAAAGGGCACCTCCTCCCCCTCCTCCTCACACCAAATTGAGCACTCAAGCTCGGCCAACCCCTGCCATTTTCTCCTCTCCACTTCCCTAGAATAATCCTAGAGGTCCTGGTATTCTCCAAAGACCAATCTTAGTTCCTTAAGTGGAGGATTCAAAGAGGCGTTCCAAAGAAGAGGTAATATCCATTACCGATCTTTTCAATTTCTTTCTTCTTCAACTTCTTCTTCTTTAGTTGTTTCATGATAAAGTAATAACATCAGTATTACTTACATACTGATATGTTATTATAAATATGAAACAACCCTATTTCACCTTCTATCCATCCTACGGAAAAATGAAATCACCACGCGTGCGTACGTACGGAATACCGTCTCCACGCCGTGGTGTAATCTATTTTCCACCATCACCTTACAAGGATGGTTATAATGGTGTAATGAGTAACTAAATATGATTATTATGAAGTAATATTCATACTGAAATAATATATATATACTCCAATACAATTCCACGATCATAGGAATGATATAATCACTCGTGCGTACGTACGGAATACCGTCTCCACGATGTGATGCGACTCGTTCTACATGATCTTCATTTCATAATGATTATATAAATGAATTGAATGAATGAATATTGTATATAATACACTAATACCATTCTGGAAATGAATTATCTATAACCTAAAGATAAGAATAAGAATTTATTCGACAAAACACGCATAAGAACAAAAAGTTATAAAGACCCGAGTAACAAGTAACAATGAAATATTACTAACAAGAAGCTAATAATATGACCATATATGACATCATATAAATATGTATGATTCTGGAATAAGTCAATAACATTATTTAAACCATTATACAGGAGCTTCGGACACGTACAAAGCTAATCGGGCCTAAGGTAAGGGAAATATCACAATCTCATTTTTATCCGAGATTGTTTATTCGTAAGTATTTACTAGGGTGTATTTTATCATCCACATCCATGTTCCCTCAATGTGAAATATTGTTTCCATCAACTTGCAATAGTTTAAATCCAATTTTACCCTTAGGTGAGTTTTTAGTAAAGAATATGAAAGGAATCTTTTGTCGTTTTTCCGTACGAGGTACTTTTTGACTTTTCCGACAAAAGTACGAAGAATGTTTTTTTTAACTTATACGGCATGAATGGATTTTTAAAACGTTGTTTCCAAGAAGCTTCCTTTACAAGTTTTCAAGTTTATTTTTAATCAACTTATTTTATTTTAAAGTTGTATGACATGTTATGAAAGGAAAAATGTTTTTGAAGAAGAAAGGATATTTTCCTCAAGAATGGAGTTCAAGTGATTTTCAAAATTATTTTCCATCTAAGATAATAAAGGGTTCTGTTTTTATCCCTATTATTACATTGATTTGATCATGTTGTGATGGAATTATTTTTATGAATTACTTTATCTTATATGAATTGATTTATGATGTCATGATGTTTCAAGAATCCCATTTTTGTTTCATGTGTTATGCGATGATGTATGTTTTATGATTATGTGGCACACATAAGAAAGGATTCATTATAAGATGGGTGGGACCTATATCTCCCTCCAATGCATTGGGTAAAGATTTTATATCTCATGAGATAGACATGGCTGGAACGGAAGGTTATTTCGGTTCAGTGATACAGGACTGAAACGAGGAGTGAACTCGGTTCAGAAAGGGACTTTGTCCACTAAGATAGTCTTGGCGATGAGTCATGACTAACAAGAAATGATTTTCCATGATTATGTGTGCATGCCACAAAGTTTCATGTTTTATGTTATGATTATGGGGATCTCATTTTCACTCCTATGATTTGTTCCATGTTAAGATATTATGATCTCTTTTGCAGGTTATGATTTTCAAAAAGATATGATATGATTTTTATTTCCTTTATTTGCCTTGCTGAGCATTTGAGCTCACCCTTTTATATTTTCTTTTCCCCAGGATATAAAGAAAGGTTTTAGGTAAAAAAAAGGAAGATCTTTATGGGAGATTTTGAAGATCTTTCACCACGATTAGAAGATTATAGTCCAAGTTTCCAAAGACACTAAACTATTACGGCCCTTGTGTGTGTGTTTTTGTAATGTACTAAGTATTCCGCACAAGTAATGTAATGTCCATGTACGATAAGCTTCGGGTCTCTACAGTTGGTATCAGAGGAAAGGTTTAGTCAACCTTTGGAAACTAGGATGCGAGAACTTTAGTGAGATCCCTAGAGATATTTCTAAGGTATGTCTAGGGATGTCTCTAAGGTTAAGTATACGTATAGGTTATAGTCCTAGAATTGCGCTAACGATCTTCGAATTTAACCTAAGATGTTAGATATTGAGGGTACTAACCCTTTATTATGTTGTTTTCCCTAGCATGATTTTTGCCTCTCACACAATTCTTTTGGGGTTTTAGACGATGGCTGGAACCCGAAGGAACCGTGTTAATGCGGAATGTGATGGGCAATGCAATGATTGTAACCCTGAGCAACCAAACGATATAGGAGCTGGAATGAAAAATCTTGTAGCCATGCTCACACAACTTTCTCAAGCTATGAATCATGCAGGACTTCCAAACGAGCAAAGGAAGGAGCAACATTCTGTTGAATCCTTCATGAGGCAGCGTCCACCTTCTTTCAGTGGGTCTACTGATCCATTAGTTGCTGAAAAATGGATTAGTACTACTGAAAAGATATTTTCAGTTCTTCAATGTTCTGAACATGATAAAGTCATCCTAGCAGTGTATCGTTTGGAAGGAGATGCTGATCAATGGTGGAATCTTATTAAGAATACAAGGCAAAGGGATGAAATTGAGTCTATGGAATGGGACGAGTTCAATAACTTATTTTTCAATAAGTACTTCCCTCGTATTCTTCGAACAAAGATGGAGAAAGAGTTTCTTGAACTGAAGCAAAGGGACGATGAATCTGTTGGTACCTATGAAGAAAATTTTACAAGACTTGCAAGGTATGCTTCTGGAATTATCATCCAACCTGAAAGTAAAGTTGATCGATTTTTCAGTGGCTTAAAACCAAGTCTTCGAAGGGAATTAGCTATAAGAGACTTCAGTAGCTATGAAGAAATTGTGCGTTGTGCTATCAAGGTAGAAATGGAAGTTGGTGTTACATATCCATCTCATGGTTTTGACAAGAAACGAAAGATGGAGTTCAAGGAGAAATCTCAGAATAATGGTGAAAAGAAGATGAATGTTTCCTTATGCACAAAGTGTGGAAAGAAGCATAGTGGAGATTGTCTAAAAGGGACTAGAAAATGTTTTAAGTGTGGAAAAGAAGGTCATCGAGCAGCTGAGTGTCGAAGTAATGGAAAAAGGGTTTCTAATGATAAAGCAAACACTGCAGAGAACGCACTGCCAACACTTCAATGCTTCAAGTGCAAGGAAATGGGGCATTATGCTAATAATTTCCCTAATCCAAGGGTTAGTGATGATCAACATGAGCAACCACTGAAGGCAAAGGACAAAGGGAAATCACATGCGATCACTTTTGGCAATGTTGAATATGACAACGATGTGGTGGAATGATTAAGTGTTTATGTAATGGGATTCCAAAATAATGTTGTATCATTGAGTATTGCAATATTTATTGATGTGGTATTCAAAGTGATTGAGATATTTTTTGGAAATAAGATGATATGCGCATAATGAAGACGAGAAAATGAAATGTTTAATAGTATTCATGAGCTCATGATTGATATAAGGACTAAGTGATATCATGGTTTGAGTATATAGAATTTTGAGGATTTTGGTATGTGGAAAGTGTTAACTTTTAACTGCACTCATGTTTTCACTAAGGTATTCAAGAGAATACACGATTAAGGACTTTGAATGTTTGGAATGTGACCAACAAGACATATCTTATGATATGTGGGGATCAACGGCAGTATTAAATCTCTGGTAATTGATGTCACTATATTATGAGAGTGGACTGCAGTATTATGTATAAGCCTAAAGATTAGACTGGATTATGTTGGACATAAGTTAGTATTGTTTAAGGATAGAAGATTTTCGATATTATTGATGGGATGTTATAGTAACGTAGTTTTAGAAAAAGGACAACCTGCAGGACGGGCGACAGCCCATCGCTTCGGACAAGGCTGTGGGAATCGAACCCACAACCGAAGTGCGACTGTCCTTTATCGCCTACCACTGGCCTACAGGAAGTCCCTGTTTAGTAGCAGTATGATATATGAAGTATAAGTCCATTTTAGGAACTATATATGATTAATCTCACTATATATCGACTTATGTATATAATTTTTTCTAACCTTTTGTTTGAGACAGATGGAATGACCCGTCATTCTATCACATGATCTGCTAACACTTCACGAATAACAAATTCAACTTCATTTATTTAAGAGATGAAGTGGAAATTGTTCTAGGCACGAACAATAGTGAGATTGTACCAAAATAAAGAAAGTATTTATTCCAATTCAAATTTTCAACTTTAGGGAAATGATCTTGAAAACCAAAAATGTTGTCCTAGTGATCTTATACCTGATGAATCGGATGGTACCTTAGATCGTCACAAATTTATGGATTTGTGATTATTGGCTTTTCCATAGCCACGTTCTCTACCACTCTCCATCAGAACATGATGGTTAGATTTCTCTTCCATATCCATATTTTCACCTATGTGGAAACCCAATGATTAGTTTATTTGGGTAACCGTTACGTTTCATACTTTTGTTTTTAAATATTGGTTTTGATATTCCTTTTTACGATGTGGGTTTCTATTAAAGAAACTTTCAAATAGTAAACAATTTATAACCCCGACGAATTTCGAGGGCGAAATTCATTTTAAGGGGGGTAGAATGTAACAGACCAAGATTTTATAAAAAAAATATTCTTTTTAATTTTATTAAAGTCTTGTGTTGTACGCTACACCAAAAGGAGCTTGCACAACACGCATCCTTGACTTGCTTTGCATTACACGCAATCACGACCTTCCTCGATAGCGTGTGTAATACGAAATACCGAGTTTCACTAAACAACGATATGCTATTAAAATATTATTAAAACTAGCCGTTATGAATAGTAATAACCACTTTTTAAAACTCTGTAAATCTTATTTTTCAAAATGAACTTCATTTTTGGATTTGGAGTATCGAATTTAGCCTAAGGTGAAATTTTGGTACTTTTCGGATAACTTTCATATTCTGATGAATAGTGAAAATTACTAAATTATAATTAAAAACAACTTTTTTAATCGAAATAATTAATAGTGATAAATTATTAATTTGAGTGGTTTTAAAGTATATTTAGAATATATTTTTACAATTTAATACAATGTTTGTCATTGGATGTAATTTCACATTTAAACTAGACATAAACAAGTGTCAATCTTTTGATAGATATTGTTTCTTAAAAACACGCTATTTGTTTTAACAGCGGGATTTAATTATAAAAATAATTAATGCAACTTTTATGTTATGATTTTGGTACAATAGACTACATTTTTGAATTCGGAATATGAAATATAGCTTGGGATGAAATTTTGGCATTGTTCTGAAAAACATCAATTTTTGATGAATAGTGAAACTACTAAGTGGTAGGTTAAAAACTGAATTTTGCATAAAACATAATTTTACCGCTTCTGTGAATGGAATTTCGAAAATCCGAGAGACACGGTTAATATCAAGGACTAAAATGTGGTTCAATGAGATGAAAATAATTTTTTGGTGAATAGTAACTTTTTACTTTTTTTACCACGGTTAATAGTAAATAGGGTAACTAAGGGTAAATATGATATTAATATTACCCTAACACATGTCCTAATTCTATTGGACAAGTGTAATTCGACAAAAAACAAACTTAGGAATAAAATATTACCATTTAGGCCCACTTGGATTAGATTAGGACATTTATTATTAATTTATTTAAAGAAGGGTTAAAATAGTTAAAATCAAAGTTTAATAAGTAAATCATTTTTAATATGGGGTTATACATAAGATAAATTCGACTATAAATATTCATTAGAAAGCTAAAAAGATTTACTACATGATGGTATTTTATTTGTAATTTTTAGACATCATAGAATATAATTTATTTATGACACAAAGATGATGCAGTAATTATCTTATTAATGAAATATTGACATAATTGATAATATAAATACCAAAATAAATGTAATTTAAGACTTTTTATGAATTCCACTAATTTTCTAGGTTACTATGATATATTAGTGTTGATTTAATCAACTTGTTTCGAACATATAATTCTGTTATGACTTTCAAAAAAATCATATATCAAATAGTGTCAAAATTGACACAAAATAGTTTTTAAATCAAATATTATATTATTAATTGTTATTTTATTCCTAAAAATATAAGGTTCGGCCAAATCACTTAGATAAGGATATATGTATTAATAATATACAATTTGGGGTTCGTTTGGCATGTTATAGTAAGTTTATTAACCATATAGTGAAAGAAAACAAAAAGACACGGTAAAAGTTAAATTATTTAACTTAGTGTTAAATCTAATTGATAAGGTTAAAATAATACCCTAAACTTGTCTAAATCCTATTGGTTGATAGGATTTCGACCCATCCCCACTTTAGCTTCGAAATAAGACCCTTTGGAACCATTATAAACCGATTTTTACTTTAATATAAAATAATATTTTGAGATATTCCTAAGGTGCCCCTCTCCTCCCTTATAAAAGGGCACCTCCTCCCCCTCCTCCTCACACCAAATTGAGCACTCATGCTCGGCCAAACCCTGCCATTTTCACCTCTCCACTTCCCTAGAATAATCCTAGAGGTCCTGGTCTTCTCCAAAGACCAATCTTAGTTCCTTAAGTGGAGGATTCAAAGAGGCGTTCCAAAGAAGAGGTAATATCCATTACCGATCTTTTCAATTTCTTTCTTCTTCAACTTCTTCTTCTTTAGTTGTTTCATGATAAAGTAATAACATAAGTATTACTTACATACTGATATGTTATTATAAATATGAAACAACCCTATTTCACCTTCTATCCATCCTACGGAAAAATGAAATCACCACGCGTGCGTACGTACGGAATACCGTCTCCACGCCGTGGTGTAATCTATTTTCCACCATCACCTTACAAGGATGGTTATAATGGTGTAATGAGTAACTAAATATGATTATTATGAAGTAATATTGATACTGAAATAATATATATATACTCCAATACAATTCCACGATCATAGGAATGATATCATCACTCGTGCGTACGTACGGAATACCGTCTCCACGATGTGATGCGACTCGTTCTACATGATCTTCATTTCATAATGATTATATAAATGAATTGAATGAATGAATATGGTATATAATACACTAATACCATTCTGGAAATGAATTATCTATAACCTAAAGATAAGAATAAGAATTTATTCGACAAAACACGCATAAGAACAAAAAGTTATAAAGACCCGAGTAACAAGTAACAATGAAATATTACTAACAAGAAGCTAATAATATGTCCATATATGATATCATATAAATATGTATGATTCTGGAATAAGTAAATAACATTATTTAAACCATTATACAGGAGCTTCGGACACGTACAAAGCTAATCGGGCCTAAGGTAAGGGAAATATCACAATCTCATTTTTATCCGAGATTGTTTATTCGTAAGTATTTACTGGGGTGTATTTTATCATCCACATCCATGTTCCCTCAATGTGAAATATTGTTTCCATCCACTTGCAATAGTTTAAATCCAATTTTACCCTTAGGTGAGTTTTTAGTAAAGAATATGAAAGGAATCTTTTGTCGTTTTTCCGTATGAGATACTTTTTGACTTTTCCGACAAAAGTACGAAGAATGTTTTTTTTAACTTATACGGCATGAATGGATTTTTAAAACGTTGTTTCCAAGAAGCTTCCTTTACAAGTTTTCAAGTTTATTTTTAATCAACTTCTTTTATTTTAAAGTTGTATGACATGTTATGAAAGGAAAAATGTTTTTGAAGAAGAAAGGATATTTTCCTCAAGAATGGAGTTCAAGTGATTTTCAAATTATTTTCCATCTAAGATAATAAAGGGTTCTGCTTTTATCCCTATTATTACATTGATTTGATCATGTTGTGATGGAATTATTTTAATGAATTCCTTTATCTTATATGAATTGATTTATGATGTCATGATGTTTCAAGAATCCCATTTTTGTTTCATGTGTTATGCGATGATGTATGTTTTATGATTATGTGGCACACATAAGAAAGGATTCATTATAAGATGGGTGGGACCTATATCTCCCTCCAATGCATTGGGTAAAGATTTTATATCTCATGAGATAGACATGGCTGGAACGGAAGGTTATTTCGGTTCAGTGATACAGGACTGAAACGAGGAGTGAACTCGGTTCAGAAAGGGACTTTGTCCACTAAGATAGTCTTGGCGATGAGTCATGACTAACAAGAAATGATTTTCCATGATTATGTGTGCATGCCACAAAGTTTCATGTTTTATGTTATGATTATGGGGATCTCATTTTCACTCCTATGATTTGTTCCATGTTAAGATATTATGATCTCTTTTGCAGGTTATGATTTTCAAAAAGATATGATATGATTTTTATTTCCTTTATTTGCCTTGATGAGCATTTGAGCTCACCCTTTTATATTTTCTTTTCCCCAGGATATAAAGAAAGGTTTTAGGTAAAAAAAAAGTAAGATCTTTATGGGAGATTTTGAAGATCTTTCACCACGATTAGAAGATTATAGTCCGAGTTTCCAAAGACACTAAACTATTACGGTCCTTGTGTGTGTGTTTTTGTAATGTACTAAGTATTCCGCAAAAGTAATGTAATGTCCATGTACGATAAGCTTCAGGTCTCTACAGAGACACTCTTTGAATTAATAAATCTTGTGGTGTTTCAGAAACCACAATCCCATAGTGAATTTTTATTATTTGACTACGAATTGAGCTGAAATAGACTTATATATAAATTTTTTGTCATTTGAAGTTGGAGGGAATTTCTCTAGATTATGGTTTTGTGATGAGGAGTATGGATACCCTATTCTCATGTTCCATACCTCATGATTACACACCCCAGTATCACTGACCCATGTTTATGAACCCATATCTAATAATTCCCATATCAGTCCACCAAATTTTCTTTATCCAGGTAAATTTTCTTAGACATCAGGTCCCACACCATGTTTCTTTCTCACAAATCACTCATAAATTCCATCTAATGAGCATAACTGTATTCCCACAACTGTCATGAATAATCCAAAAATAATTCTTTTGTTCGTCTTTAAACCCATATTCAAGAGATAATAGGATGAAATACCACTTATACTCAAACCTTATGAGCCTAGGTATCAATATTTTCCTATAAATCATACCATAGGGGTCCTCATTTGAAATGTTTTCAAATATTAAGAAAAAACTCTGATATATGGACATGGTATACTCTAAGATCCTTTAGGTATATTTATTAAACATAAATCATAGATGAATTTACCAAAAACAATATGGGTAATTATGTGAACATAATGTTTAAATTATATAAATTTTTTGGGATTCCACATTTACACTAGTCTTTTAAGACTATAGTGAAGGACTATATTTTTTATGATGCACCAGAGTTTCATAGGCCTGAGTCATATCTAGTGTTCTCTATATAAGGGTAACATCTCCCCCAATGACTCTTTTTTTAGCAATTACTTTACCCATCCCCATATAAAATCATAATAGAGACTCTTGTAGACTTTTCTAGACTAAGGAAAAACTTTTCTCTTCCTTAAAACAGTAATGTTCTTCACCAACCCATATACTAGTTAGAAAGTCTTTACCAATACCTATAAATTTTTGACCACTTAGATCAAATCTCTGCATGGGTGAAACACTTCACCCAGCTTTATACGAAGGTTACTAATTCTCCCATCAACATACGTAGATGAACCGTAATACCCTTCCCTATACCTTGGATACCACATTGTCATCCATCTACTCAAGTGATCCTCTATTCGAAACCACCACAAGGGTGAACCAACATAACCCAAGAATAATAGTATTCAAATTTCAAAATGTCTCATGGTGGTGGTCATCCTTTCCCATATCTTCTAAATAGGTTCATACTTATCTAGTCCCTCTCTCGAACCACAAGACATGTATGATCAGGCCATAAAGCATTCTAAATTTCTCTCCTTATATCATGTATTCCATTGATAATGGGACTCTCACAAGTTTTCCTCTAAGGTTGATTAGACCTTTATGGTGACAATAATTATGTATCCCATTGATTATAAAAGATTCAATGAAAATGATGGTAGTGATATTAGTCTTGAAATTGGATTCCCTTGTTGGATGGTCTATGTCTAGAATCTTGTCATATTTGGAATCTATTATCATATATTAAATTAGCAATGTGATAATATGGAATCTAATCTGGTGTAAGCTCAAATCCTCGAAACTCTTACATATGGAGCTATATTTCTTATATGACCAATCATCCTTCATCATCTACCATTGGATAGGTATCATGCGACCCCCCATGAAATTTGCATTAATGTATTGATTGTAATGATTCATCAATGGGATATACAAAGAGATAAGAATCCCTCCTATTTTATTCCCTTAATATTTTTCACTTGATCTCTATCCACCATGCGCCCAATCATCTTTCACCGTCCACTAGTATGGAGGATATAGATAAGAAATGTGTCCCCTCAACAAGTGAAATCCATAACCATTTTCTTTGTCAAATTATATTAAATTGAACAGACCAGTCCAATCACATTATCTTAAACTATACATTTTAGATTACATGGGGTCCTATTCCAATCCCCCCAGGATATGCAACACAACTCTTTAATATTTGATCATAGTACTCATATTCCCTCAGGATTCTATGTTGGTAGAATATACCTGTATGAAAATATGGTAGATCCCTTGAATGAAACCCTGAATCAATAGAAACATGACCATCCTGGGAAGTATAAAGACTAATAGTCTTAACAATTTTGCTCTAGTCCAAGTAGGATTCTGTGGGAGTTGGTGTTCTCAAACAAAATCTTTATACATTGAATTACATGTATATTTGAATATTTTAATATTAATAAAAATATATTATTATATATCTTTCACTTTTCTAGAAGGATTTAATGTAATAATTCCATGGATCATATATCGTATTGATAAAGTGGAATCAATTCCTCACTATGATGCGTTATTTGAAATAGTAGGATTACATTCTAAAATATAGTTATATGGTTATATATAATTATATTATAGGGAAAATATTATGTTAACAATAAAGTGAGAGGGATCATGAGTAGATGAGCCATATTCTCAGCAAGTTATCACTTGGTAATATCCATAATAAGAGATTATAAGATTATAACTACCGAATTGAATTATTCGTGCTTTTGTGTCATTGGAAATTCCTATCTATGTGTATGTGTACTAGTCCTTATAATTTATGATTATCATTAATGAATTTCATGACTCATGCACTTAGATTAAATATTCAAAACTAGGATTCCATATATTCATAAGAAGTAGGGAATATTGGGTGAATCACAGTGGAAATGTTATTAATGGATAAGTTAGGGAAGGATTTTTTCCCTTACTTGTTTATAATATTTGATCTCTCATCCCCTTTATTGAAAGTGAACATTCAAGTTAAATTAAATGGTCATGGAGTATCGATGAGTTTATTTTAGATAGTTAAATAATGATGTATCAATCATATCAGTTGATGACTTGAATTTTTATAAATCATGATAAGATATTATAATAAAAAGATTAAATTACATAATAACCATTCATATGTGGTTTTCAAAATTATGAAATTAAGTAATTTATAATCAATGATTTGACTAGTTTCTATATAATATTATAGAGATTATGGAATGCTTTCTTAATTCTAACAACAATTAATCTTAGAGGGTCACACACTAGGTGTATCCATTGATCTTGATTAAATTCTATTTGAATTTTATTAATGGATTAAATATTATTTTCAATACCCAGGAATAATTTATTTTTTGATTTATCAATCGAAAATATTTATTTAATTGAATATTATATAAAATATTTATTCTCTATATTGCGGATAAAATATTTATGTATTGTTTAAATATGTAATTAATTTTTTTTAAAAGTTTGTGTCGAATCCACTTTTAATTATGAACCCAAAAACTAATTTCAATATGAGTATAGAGAGACCCATTACATATACTATTGGCCCAAGGCTAGGAGGCCCATGAACATGGCCCAGAGTTCTAGTGAAGTGTCACGCATGCATCATCCTACCTGCATCATCAGGTTTGTAGCATGTCGATTTCATTTTCTGTTTCATTTCCGAGAACATAATTTCCCTAGGTGATTTTTGGGATTCAAACCAAGTTGTTTTGGATGTATGATTATAGGGTTTACCACTAAGACACTACCCCACCTAAAAAATGTATTATTGGTTAACGATGTATAGATGGGTGCCACACTACGTTTTTCCTAAACCCAACCCACCACTTACGTGCTGCATGCCCCCATCTAAACTGGGGCGTGGTAGGAGTTGAACCTCTGCGGAAAATATTTATCAGGGTATTAAATAAATTTATAGGAGGATAATTAGATCAATATTGTTTCTAGAGATAAATATTAAATTTTTACCCAGTAAAATAATATTTATCATTTCCCTAGTTAGCCCAAGTAATAAAATAATAATATTCTTAATATTATAACGGAATGTGATAAAAAATGGTTTATTATATGGGTTAAGGGATATTATTAAAATAAATAATATTTTAATTAAAACCATACTCTATAAATAGATAGTTATGTCTATTATATAGGTTTATTCAAGAAAAGATAATCCTTAAATACAACAGATGTTTCTCTCAAATCCACATTCTTTCATTATCACAAGAATGTGGAGATCAAGAGAAACTCTTTGAAGTCAGGATCTTGATGAAATAAAGATTAAAAATGAAGTATGACTTATCTTTCATTCAATCACTCCGCATTAAAACAGTATTGTTTAGAGATCATATGAGAAAATATGGATAATCATTAAAGGGATTCTAAACATGGATCCTATAAATATAGTGAAGGTAATATAAAATGGGTTATTGGATGATCAAAAATGTCAATAAATAATGATCCTAATACATGGTAACATTTCATTAGATATAAATTAAAATAATAAAATTTTTAACATGAAAATTATCCACTCTAATTTTATGAGGATTTTTTTTGTTTCAATATTTGATGAAATAATTTCATTTTTCATGACTGTTACTTTGTAAAAAATGTATGAATAAAACATCAAACCAACAAAACCACCATATTTATTCCCCAACTAGGTTCTTTCACTACACCCAAACCCTCATAAATTGAGAGAAAAAATACGAATAGATAAGTGTTGTTTATCCATGTATCTTAAATATATATATGGTCAGTTAGATCAATGTGTTGAGAAACCAACTATGTCATGGTGTTGACATTATTATTTATATATGATGTTTTTTAAATGGAAACATGTGACAAAACGTGAGAAAAATTTTCATAACATTAAAATGTGTTTATTTAGAAAATTTGGGTTGGGTTTGGGTAGAATAATGATTCTGTATGCTTGATCAAACATTATATACAATTGATGATGGAAGAAAAATATAAATCAACTTATTGGTACTTATTTTGATCATTCTGGTACATGGAGTTCAAGACCTTCTCTTTACTCATAAAACATTTTTCATGTTGATGATAAGATTTGAATGTGGATCATAAGATCAGAAATATTGGTAACTAAGGATTAACCAACCAATAAAAATTTGTTTGAAACGTGTATATATTTTGTTCCATGTTTGTTTTATCTTTGTTAATCTCTTGTGATTTCATGTTCTTGTTCATGTATCCTAGCCTTAAAATTCAACAGACTAATAAATTCAATAGTCAGTGTTTTGGTAACTATATATTCACTCCCACATCCATCTCAATGGTTGTACATCCCTCACACAGGCTTCAAAATAATTTATTGTTTCTACGGATTATAAATTTTCTTTTTAATTTTTATTTTCTATATTATTATAATTATTCATTTTACTCTATATTATTTACAATATAATTATTTTAATAATAATTTATTTTAATAAAATTAAGAAATTCATGATTATTTTCATTATTATTCTTAATACCTATTTACATACATTGATTTGCATGTTTCTCTCAATTTTTTTATTTTACGGGATGAAAGTGAGGATCTCCATGTGGACTCTGCTTCTCGTCATGGGGAGCCCTCACTCGGAGAAAATGTAACCACTCAAGACATACCAAAATATATTCCTTTTACCAACAAGGTATTATCTCATGATGTTACTATAGAAAATGATATAACTCATGTTTCCAATCAAGAATGTCAGGTTTTTTTTCAAAAGATGACTTAGATTGAGGTCAAGACATTGAATATAATATATTCAAGGATTAATAACACATATTAACATTATGATACTTGGGAATCTCTAAAAATAAAGGAGAGGAATAATCCTGAGAGGTCATCGTAGCTCATGATGAATAGGTGGTAGACATAAGAAATGGTGATTGTGTTGATAAGTTAGACCAATGTTCTATGGTGGATCTATGCATTCCAATTTTATCATATAAATCCACTGCCCCTTAGTATTCTTACTCTCAATTTAAACAAATCTTCTAGGACCATGTTTTTTAATTCCATGGGTCACTCAATTCGTGGTATTAATTAAAATTTTAAATATTAATTCTTATATTATTATATATTATAAAAATTCATTATTAAATATTTTTTAATAATTATTTATTGTATTATTTGTCAGTGGTTAATTACTAAATATGTATTATCATTAATAATTTATTATTATTAATTTTTATTAATATTGATATACTTCTCATTCAATTCGATAAATGTGGATCTAGAATCCCACATCAAAAATCCTGAAGATATATCAAGGACAACTCCCATAAAATAGTACAAATTGGGTTATAGTTTATATAATATTTTTATAATACTAAAATATATGTAAACCAAAATATAAAAATAGTAAACCACTAATTAATATTTTATGTATTTATATTTATATATATAATATTAAAATATTAAAAATATATAAGGTTTCAAAGAATTTGATGAATTCCATTAAAATACATTAAATATATCATTTATGGGTAAATCACATACTCTCAAAAAAATTTATTGAAGTGATTCTCTTATTATGGGTCTTCATTGGAAAATTTATAGAGAAGGTAAAAATGATAAAAGTTTTTCTTCATAATTTTTCCTAATAAGATACCTAATGAAATTTACCCTTTCCCTTATTTTAAAATAAATTTTATTTTTGAAATATATTTACCTATCTAATATTTCATGAATTTACTTTTTATTTTCATTATATAAAATTATTTTTAAATTAATTAACTAAGGTCATAAATATCATATTTTTCATTTGGATGGTTATGTTTATAATAAAATATAGAATTGGAGTTGAATAATATATTCAATAACATACTATATTGAATGATGAACATATTGGAATGTATTCATATGATAGAGCCACAAAAAAGGATACATCCAAATCTCAACCCAATTTAGTTGTTGATTCATTATTATCTATGCATGATGAGGTTCCTCATGAAACAGACTAATATAAAAATGGGAATATAAATGAAAATTTAATTAAGTGGGATGTTTATATATATATTTAATATCATAATTAATCAAAATAATGTAGATATTGATGATGATGATGATAATTTCGAAAAATGTGGTTATGAAAGTGGTAGTGAGGATGGAAATACAGTATATCCTATATATTTTCCCCTCACGAAAAGTAACATTATGGTACATTTCCATTTATAAATATGTTTTTAATCTCTGATCATGGATATAATATTAAATTATCAAACAATTAATGACCCAATATCATCATAGGGATTGTATACTAAATACGTTGAATTGACTATTTAAAATGAAGTAAAAATAAAAATATTTTTCAGTTGAGGTAAATAACAACCATGTTTATAGAGATTATACTTATCATATTATAGAGATTGGGAAAAAAATGTATCCTTAGTTTTGATCTAGTTAGAGAAAAATTAATTATTTAGTTGAAAGATGTCATCAGTTGAAAAACCAGAACATAAAAAAGTAAGCCATGTTTAAGACTACACACATGTTTAAATAAGTTGTAAACCAATTCATGTCTCTATTAATTATGTTTTTCATCAATAATTTCTGAAATTATCAAAACTCACAAATATGTTAAATTCCAGCTTACAAAAGTGTTTTTCCATTCAATGTAAATGTATAATATTTTTTACAATGAAATCATTGAATGTCAAACATGTGGCTACCATGATTTTTTATGAGTTCTTGGATACATTATAACAAACACATATGGATTTTTTACATTATCTAGAAGATATAAATTATATGAAATTCATGTTCTTTTTTCCGTGATATGTTAATGATTATGGTAGGTTTTCTTAAGGATTAATATTCTTTTTAAATTTCAATTTTATATTTTCTTGAATTATTTTATTTTTTTAATTTATATGAAATATTTAATTAAATATAATTTCAGGAAACATTAGATTTTTAGGAGGTTTTATAGTGGAAAATTATATTTTTAGATGTTATTCGATCTTAGTTGATGGTTACAGAATAGACTAACTATTTAATAGGGGTTCACTAAGGACTTGGTTATCATAACGGAAATTATTTTTTCCCTTGTCATCATCGAGAATCCAGTGGTGGCCACCAAATACCCAATATCCTTGGGAAATCATTTTAAAATTTAATGGTTCCCAATAAATTTCCCAAAAAATATTTTCACAAGGTAATTTAAATAATTTTTATATAGTTTTTTCTAAATTACCTTAGGTTATTAAATTTTTGTGGGAAATTTGTATTGAATAAATCCTTTATTCCCTCTATTTATTCTCCATCAATACTCTATAAAAACACATTTATTAGAAATGATAATTGTTCCACAATTCT
This sequence comes from Viscum album, assembly GCA_963277665.1. NCBI lineage: Eukaryota > Viridiplantae > Streptophyta > Magnoliopsida > Santalales > Viscaceae > Viscum > Viscum album. The sequence continues at coordinate 1,977,014,858 of OY728143.1, read as the reverse complement.
CCATTAGTGGTAAAAACACCCTTATTTATTCTTTCTACATCAATTATCCATCAATCCTCTATAAATTCACATTTATTAAAAAAAATTAATCTATCTATGACATTATGATATGATGATTGAGATTAATGCAATCAATCAAATTTTGTATACATTTGATTATATTTAAGTATCATTTTTTTATAATGGGACTCTTTTCTTTAGCTTTGAATGTTTTATAAATTGATATTTAATTATTGATATTTGGATGTTTACTCCCCACTATAATCTTTATTCTGGATTTTGGTCAATGAACATAGACACATCCTATGAATTAATTACTATTTCAATTGTATAAATGTGATTTTTCTAGGATTATATTTTTATGGGATCCAAAGTTGTGTCATATGGAATCAAATTTCAATAAAAGTAAAAAACGATAGATGTTATAATTATATTTATGATAACACAATGGATAAATTAAGTTTTTAAAGAGTTGATCATTTGAGTGATTTTTATAATTTCTGTTAAAATGATCATATATTTTTATATGGGTTTATAAATTTATAAAATGCATAATTAAATATATTTTATGTTTTGAACTATATATAGTTAGTCATGGTGTAAATTTTTTGAAGGGTTATATGATGAAAATTCATATTTGGATTGACTGTGGGATATAATTATAGTTTAAATTTGATTAAATGAAAATGCTTCTTAGGTTGAAATATTTGTTTGTTTACATTGAAAAACAGGAAATAATCACAAGGGGTATTTAAATTTTCTATGTCACATTATGGATACATTGGGTATTTTGATAAAAAAATACACTATGAATGTGACAATTTAATTAGTTATGTTCGGCCATGGACAATGAGTGATTATAAAAGCTAAATTATGGGTCGAGTGGGTTATTTACATAAGCCACGTTATTTTATGTACTAGTGATTTTTATAAAGTATATTTTCTGTCATGAATAAGTGTATCTTTATGCTAGAATAATAATCGATCATACTTTCTAGAAATGGATAAAGATAGCCAGAATATGCATCATAGTGAATTGGTAATCACATAATATCTCAATATGTTATTTATTTTTATTTTTATTAATACAATATTTTAAAAATGGTATTTCATGACAAAATTTATATTATTACTATTTCATCAGATATACCAATCCCAGTTAGTGTTATCCTAATGATTTATACTATAAAATCGAACACACACGTCATGATTATACACATACATTAAGCCACATGGTTCGTGTATGGTGTAACATCCCACCCTAGTTTACCTAAAGGAATCTCAACTTATAGCATCAGATGTCCTTAGTAACACTCCTAAATATTTTTGTGGTTACTAACAAGAGGTGAAGCACTAAGATTTTCATGAGGAGAATACAACCATAAAATAAAAATGTAACAAACTGACCTGGGTCAACCTAACATTTCAACCAATTTGTCCCACCATAAAGCCTCAAGCATGCCTCCTCATATTCCAATGGTTTCCAAAAATTGGTGAGGGTCTAATAAATTTTGTGGGGATATTAAGTTCAGAGTAAAATAAAATTATAAATTAAACAAAACATCCACAAAGATAAACCTCTGAGTATGAAAAATAAATAAGATTAAACAATGGAATGGTATAATAAATTTAATACATTATATATTTATATAAACTCAAAGCATGTGTAATTAAAAATAGTTGGCTTCCCATTTATAATAACACATATAAAAAATAAAAATACAAAAAAATACATCATGATCTACTTAAAACTCTTAGATGAACATTCCACATGGTCTTCATGACTGTCAATCCCCACCAAAATGATCATGGGACTCCACATAAGTGACTTTGATTAATCAAGAAACATTGGTCCTATACCCAATCTATTGCACAATTTTCGATCCAACCCAAAATAAGACATATTTTTTTCAGGAACATCGAGGTCTATGTACAGGGGGTGGGAAATAAAGCTCAGTAGGCTACTCTTAATAGTGAAGAAATAATCTTCTATCATAACATGTGAATGCATATGTGATATAGCTATCCTAGTTGAAAATTAATAATAGCTGGCATAAAATAAACAACTGCATAAACTAATTTTTTTAAAGTAAAAAAACAAAAAAACAGTCAGCCCCATGTTTTATCTTGTCACCCGAGGTAAATCTACCCCCACCAAAGCCCATGCTGAAGGATTTATAATGCATGGATCACCCTGAAATTAGACATGAGGTCTAGAAAATCTATACAAGAGCTCCATAAAATCTAAATTAAGATGCATGAATTCTGAACCCTATAGTGTAATAATAGGTATCAACATAAAAACATGAAACTATCAAGATCTAGTAATTCAATAGAATAATTAGAAATGGATACATGACTTTATGTCATAACCTAGAGAACCTTTCTTATTCTTCATTTCCAATAGAAAAAATTGGTCCCAGAAGAAGCACAATCCCATGGGTCACATTCATCTATGTTCCTAAGATAAGAATTACCCTATGGTTTTCATCCGTGTAACTAGGATTTCTTAGCATCCATGATAGGTAACCTCTCTCTAGGGTGTAACTATCAACTAGCGGGATTCATTCATCAAGATCACTCATTATCATCCCAATCACATCTAACCACAACCATGAAATGGATAAGAGAACTAGATTAAAATACAAGTGCAATGATCAGTCCGAAATGTCTAATGGTTTCCTCAAACCAATTACAAAGGAAAAAATTCCTCGAATTACTCGGCAAAAAATACAACATGTCATTCGATCCAACTCTCAAACCCAACATTCAAAAACAGTAACAAGCAGTGTTGATCAACTCTTTGATAAAAAATCATGGATCCTCTATTAGCCCCTTGGATCTCCTCATCTACATAAAAACCACAATGAGCTCTCAGTGTCCCACCATAGGATTAAACAAAACATGGTGTTGCAATGATCGCTGAGGTCATAGTATAAAGATATGTCATACATGGTACTCCCCTACTACATCCAAACTCTCTGGCCGCACCCACCAAAAGACCAAAAATTGAGAAAGGGACACAGTAAGAGATGGAAAACCTCCTAGGTACTCTTCTATTACAACCTTAAACTCTAGTCAATCCTTAAATGAGGCACAATCAATAGTAGTCAACAAAAACCTCTAATTGATCCTCAATTAGCAAAGCACTTTCAAGGGAATCAAAAATCACAAGCACCCCTGGATGAGTGTTATCAATAGTCCTTCTGACCAACTCAAATTAGAAAACCATATAGGGGTCCTCATCATATGAAAAACCCCAGGGATATTCCGATTACATGAACACCATAGTCAAACTCCCTAGAAAACAACCAATAATTTGGTATTAAATCTCCATTAAGGCTATCAAAAGAAACAACATGGAACACGGTCATACTCAGAAATCGATTATAGCATCCACTGATCAATTTTTGGAAAACTACACCAAAATGAAATCATTGAAATTCCCTCATACACATATCTACATCATCTCAATGGAACCCCATCGTAGCTTCAATCCCACACTTTCAACCCAGCCCGATGGCTCCAATAGCTATGATTCTCAAACTTAGGATCTAAACCACTACTTATTTAACCTCAAGACACGAGTCCCAATACCCAAGGAATTTCCAAGATCTACTCATAGATTTAACTTGATCCTACCTTTGAGGATCTATGTAATTAAAAATAAGAAAACTGAGCTTACATTGACAATCGATACAAACTAATTATCTCGCATCCCTCACTCTGGTCATTCATAGAACAACTCATCCCACTAAAGGATTCTAAATCTAAACCACAACAAAATCCTCCCACCAAATTATCTTAGTCCAAAAAATTATTCAAACATCCTATAAGTGATGAATGGATTACACTATCATGATCTATGCGAAAAACTCTCAAAATTGAGTATTCTTTTGTTTAATTTAGGATTTGAGGCACAAAAATCCAAAACACTTGATGTAAAAAGTACATGTTGTGTACTTATGAATACATAGTGTGTACTCTCAGATATGCACCAATCCATGTACTTATACATTGTCAGTTCAAAGTCTGGATATGGCCTTGTGTCAGTACACGATCTGGGTAAACCAGAGGTATGGTCTTGTATTACTAATGGGCCATGTCCACCCCCCCACATACATAGGGTGTCTTCCAAAGTTCCTAGACACATGGAAATGTACTACTACCTGGTGTGTACTCTAAGAAAATGGTGTGTAGTCCCAAAAACTCCATACTCCCATGTAATCAGCTACATGTAAAAGTATCAATATATGTAACTTTCTCAGATTATACTGTGTATAATTTCAAAAACATTATCTTAACAAAATAGGAAGAACAAGCGACATGTGTTATTGAAAATACATGTTGTGTTATTGGAATTTATGATTGACAAACCCATGGGAGCCTCCTTAGACTACCACCATCCCCTATTAATCCTAGACCAACCCTCAATTGGTACTTGGAAATTGATATAATACATTAAATAGATAATGTAATAAATATATAGAGATATATGAAAAATCAGTAAAACAAACCTACCCTTGGGAAGAAAACACTAGAGCTTCATGCCAAAACTCTAACCTATAGCTGCCACACTCAGATGTAGCCCTCATATGGGACCCTGGAGACACCTAATCCTCTATCTCCGGCTTCTATCCCTCTCCCTATCTCAGTCATGAGACATAGGATCATATGGATTTATACGACACAATTCAAAGGGATTAAGGAAAATAATAAAAAGAAAAAAGAAAATTAAGAACACAAAAGGGTGTCCTAGAATAGCCCCAATGCCCACAAAAAGGTTATTCCACACCTAGGAAAACCCCCATTCCAGACTCACCCACAAAGATGCAATTTCAATATGATTCACTTTTTAAATGATGTCATTTAATGAACATGAATTGATAAATTAATATTTATTTATTTAAATATTCTATTTTAAATATTCTATGAAAACGTAAATGTGTCCAATTTCATCCAGAATAAATTCTTAGTGCATAAACTATATTTAGAGTCTAATTGAGTGGTTTGAAAAATTATCCAATATCATATTATAAGTGAAATTACATTGTCCCCTGAAACATTCCTTGGAACAAAAAATAAAATTTCTCGGGATTTTATTAACATGTGATGATGTGGTTGCTCAAAAAATCCTCACCATAAACACTTTACACCCCTTTGAAGACTCAGTAATCGACTAGTGTCCAATATTTAGCTCTATGAACAATCATAGTCAACATTATCACCACTATCCAATGGAAAATCATACAACATCCACAACTCTCTCCCAACAAGAGAAACAATACTTCATAATTAATCTAATGCTCCCCAATAAAGAATATTCATATATTTTCTACCCAAATAGAAAGATTTATGGGACATGTGACATCTATCACTAAACATAATGGAATAAATTTTCCAAACCACTCACACATGAGCATCATCCTGAAAAAAAAACAACAACCCAATCTCATTCCCCACTCACCATGAAGAGCAACCTCAATTTTTGAAACCCCGCATAAAAGAGTTTCATGAACTCTAGTAGTTTATGGTTTACTACCCACCACAAGTATCTCCTTAAAAACATACAACAACAAAACATGGATTTGTAACACATGGGAAAAGTCTTAAAAAAGCTAGTCTTATATGCCTAAAACAACTGACCATGTTTCTCACGTAGGTAAATCCGAATAAAACATATCACCCATGGAAATCCTCTTCATATATGATGTGTCTCTGTTATTACAAGTTCATCCACACAACCACCCACCACTCAGGCATCAATCCAAATCCACAAGAATCCAACCACGATCTCACAACACATCCCACAGAACTACCAAAATGAATAGGGTTAGGTGTCCAACAAAATATTTCCCCTAAATAAATCCATGAGGCTAAATTAAATACTAGTACTCTAATTCTAAACCCACTAGAAATAAACATGCCTAACCACACCATATATATAAAATACCTTAATGGTCCCACTAGGATTAACAAAGATTCCCACTTAAGAGATTAGTTATTGCAGGTAAAAGATCCCCACTGCAAGACTCGATCGATAAAATGTTGGAAAAAAACTCCCTCCCATGAAAATATAACCTAAGAATTTAGTGGAACCACGAACTCAGGGAAACATGAGCCTGATCCAAACATTTCTCAGGTCTTCCTTCCACCAACTACCTACCAACAAGGAACACATTTCCCACACCGACCCACATGGTTCTCTATGCATCATTCAATGAAGGTATTGTATCTTTATCAATAAAAAACAACTCACCCTCATGACTTGTAATTAGATTAAAATATATACAAGTGGTTATGTTAGGCCAATTAACATAAAGACCATAAGTGGGGGTGGGGAGTTAAATCATGGTATGAAAGATTAAAAAACCTTCCCGATCGGATATTGTTTCGTTGTTAAAAAACACTCTTCTTTCCCTTTACCATCGTAATTTATGAAGATAATTGAAATTATGCATTATACACATAAATTTTAACTTAGTTCACACTCATTTTTCTATGTTCAAGGAGCATATACTTGTGATGTAGAGATGTACCAAATCCAACAAGCCTCAATGCCAAATTATGAGGTTCGGGCTAGATCACTTCTAAGCCCTAGGCTCACTACCATTACAATGATTATGGTCAACTCACTGCTTTCCCAATGGTAACTTCCAATATATCATTCTTTGGGTCACTACTGGTGGAAAGGATCATCATCTTCCTCATCCTTTTCTCAAAACTCTTGAAATGGATTCATTAATAGCATAGATACTTTTATGTCCCTTTATTTACATAAAATCATAGATCCTCAACTACATATAGATGTTTTCTTGAAGTCCATTTTTCCCATTGATGAATTACACTTTACTATAAACTATTAGTTTTCATAAATTACTATTTTAAAAAAATTTAGTCCCTTTAAAAAATTCTCCAAGTCCTATATGAGTTGCCTTCCACCACATTGCATGATTGCTTCATGGACCACCTCTTACTTCATATACATCCTCCTATTCCGAGGACCATCTCCCCTTCAATGAATTATCGATTTCCCATAGACTGCCTTGCTTACTTGGACCATTCATCCATTATGAGGTACTGATCCCTACAAAACACTTTTGTGAAATTTTACCATGAACGACTTCACCCTTCATACAATTCTCCCTCATGATCTCTTCTGCTTCATAGACTCCCTTGAAAACTCCATTGAACATATGTAAATTCATCCCATAGCGATAATATTTTATAATGGGTTTTTCTATCTACATAATGATCTGATTTTGAGAACATGTATAGGAAAATAGATCAAAAAAATATACTAATACAATTTCCCCAAAACATCTAGGAGGTACAACCACCACCACAAACTTTGTTATATGGTCTGTATAGCGTCATTCTCTATTTGTAGTAGATGATCTTTCGCATTGAAAAGAACCCATTGCTACTCCTCAATTCATAGCCTACTTTCCACAAATAACAAGCCTCCCATGAGTATCAAGCCTCACGTGAACTATGGTCTTCCCAATATTTTTTCCTCCATGATCTATGTAACATAATTCATGTTCTGCATAACAAAACAATGCGAAAATCCTCACTTTCCTAATTGTCATCATGATTAAACATACTCCCTTTCTTGTTCTTGAACTATGTTTCACGGTCCATGAACTATGTTCTTTGGAAAATCATTCATTTTACAAAAAATAAATTCTCAATTTTGAGTCAAAAATGATTTAAAAACATTCGGAAAATATTCCACCATAAACACCTTCTTTGGAAAACATCATCTATTGTGATTTATAGTCATCTAGAATTGAAAACAAACACAATCACATCCAGAAAAACCGAGATATATCCTTCTGGGATTTTCGTCCATCAATCATTCCTTTTGGTTTTTTGACAACTCTTCACATTTTGATACACCATTATATCTTCTTCCACCATCAACCAAAATTTGCTTCTTGTGATTTATATTGAAATAAATGATTTAATCAACATGCACTCTTATCCCACATGATCCATGATCGGTATGATAAACTATAGTATAATTAGATGTTCAGAAATGAATAACTTCATTTCATTCCATAAAAACTAATCTAATCACATCACAAACCTCATCTGTCGTGATATATAATCTATGATTTATCACCTCTAGTATTATTATATTTAATATTACCCCTTCATCACTTATCCTCTAAGTATATTCAAATCCTATTATCTCACTACTCCACCTAGAAGCTTCTCCCATATATTGATTAATACATTATCTCCACTTTTATAGCCATAATTTCTCCCCATTTCACTACTAAAAAAATAACCTATTCCCACAATTCGAAACTGTGGGTTTAGCCCCGAAAACCCTGGGTATAGTCTATAGCCATGATTTTGGGAACCGTGGGCAACCAAGATGTCAACATAGCTCCATAGTCTATGCACATGGTTTTGTAAACTATGGGCATAGTTTCTTCCAATGTGTCACATCATTTTTCCACTGTTTCATAGATTTCTACTTATGGTTTTAAAACCGTGGGTCTATTAGCATTAAACGCATGGTTTTAAAATTGTGGGTCTAAATATATTGAAAAAATAGGGCCCTGAGTGTTAATATTGCGGCCTATACTTATTTCTCATTGTGTCTCACTATCCAAAAGGCTTCCCATTCTAATATATATATGTATCAATTTATATAAATATATTAATATTTTTCATCCGTTGTATAACAAAACATATAGATAGATTGGAACTCATGACCTCTTATTCAATTACACAGTGCCTCAACACCCGATATAGATATCTTACTATTATTTATATGCACATTACTTTAAATATATTAAGAAATATCCTAATAGTTAAATATCATGCTACGAGTTTCGATTACAAAACACCCTCTCTTAATCCTCGGACCTCACCACTCGGGCTAATTATTTTTAAATATCATGTAACTAAAATTTATTAAATATATTAATCTAAACATCTATATTGAGAAAATTCACGATGAAAGTATAGAACCTAGGGTGTAGACTAAAAACAACCACCACCTATCCACTCAAAATAGAATACATTCATTATTAGAAATATATATTTATGTTAATATATTAATATAAAACACTTTTAAAAATTCAAACCCACTAAATTTCGAGCCCACACCACTATAACAACACTGAAATCACCTACAACTATATCGAATTCTATTTTATCAATTCTTGTATACATTATATTATATATATTTTCTATGCAAAACATTAAGGACCCTTTCCCCACTGTTTTTAAAAACCTGGTGTATAAATCTCTCTTATACCCATGGGTTTCATATACTGTGGGTATAATCATCGACATATAATCCTATATCTAGGATTCATGAAAACCATGGGTATAGATGTCACCTATACCCAATGTTCATTGTGAACAATGGGTATAGGTTTTCTGATCGTATTTTAATGAGACTTTTTTCCTTCTCGTGCATACGCAGGTACCCTATACCCATGGTTTAGCACGAACCATGGGTATTGGTTCGAAAATGTCACTTGTAACCACAGTTCATTAAATGTGTTTCTAAAGACCCCTTTTTATTAGTGTTCTAAATGAACCAGATAGACACTCCTTTGAGGTGGGCAATAGGTTAAAGAATACATATATGCCAATTAGGGGAGAAAACCCCATACCTCAGATAAAGGGGGTCCCAAATTCACACTTTTTAAGTGTGGGGAGTTGATATAACTACCAAATCTAGTATATTTAATGCAAATTATAATTTGGTAAGGCCTTTGTTATAATTTCTACAACCCGTAGTTTTATATAAATATACTCAATCTTCAAAATCCCTTTCTCTACATTATCCTAGATAAAATGATATTTTATTTCAATGTACTTTTTTCATGAGTGATGGATATGAATTCTTCTCCAATTAATATCACCTGAACTATCACAATGGATTTAGATCGGATATATAGCTTCTGTAGTGCTCAATGAAATGGAATCCCATTTATTTCTTATCCAAGATATTCACAATCATCTAGGATTGAAATCACCTACGAACATTGATTTCCTATCACCTTTCGATTTGTCTCATTCTGCATCTGTATATCCTAATAACTCATTCTAAAATTTTTCAATGTACATCAATTGAAAATAAATCATTCCCATGATATACCGATGAATTATTTTCACTAAAATCATTATAATTTATTTTGTAATTATTTGATTTTGTTCTTCTTAAGTTGTAGAAAAAATAATATTAGTTTCTGTTGTTGTTAAGTAAATGCGACTTCCAATGATCTGCCTTTAGTTGCAGACATTAACGACATTGCCTTCATTATCCAATGACAATTCCATTTAGGTAGCCACCAGAGTTATCATCTCCCTGGAATTATCCATTAAAAATCTTCTCAATACATCCTTGTTATATTTGATATGAGAAATTAATGTGACATTGCTTTTGTGTGTTACTTATAAACTAACTAAAAATCACAGTTCCCCAATCAATGACATTTTGAACTCACTTTTCATGAATTTGGAAAAATGTCTAAACTTTTCTTGAATCTGATACACTAAAAATTATTTCATCAGCATACACGAGCACCATAATCTTTTGATTACATTCATTGTTAACATACAAATTATAATAAACTACACCACACTAAAACCCGAGAATCCTCTATAAGTAATATAGCCTTTAATTCCACAATCTTAGGGTTTGTTTCAAACCATATAAAGCCTTATTCACCCAAAAAACTATGTTATAATCTTCATGAATGAGAATAACAAATGGCTTCTCAATGTAAACTTATTCTTTTATAACCCTATTCAAAAATGAGGAATGGACATCCAACTGGAAGACATTGAAATTTATATGCACTGTTATGCTCAAGAATAACAGGATTGTATCTAGCCCTGAAATTGTTGTAAGTGTTTCATCAACATTGATACCCTCTATCTTGGAGAAAACTATTCAAACTTATCTTTCTTTTTTTTTGAATAAAAAAAATCATCCTCATTCATCTTTTTGTAAAAGACCCATTTAGTCGTGATAACATTATTATTAGTTGTCTTAGAAAAAATTTCCCACTTCTTATTTTTTTCAATTTGGTCAAGCTCATCATTCATATATTGGACCGAATTAATATATCCAACTACTTCATCAAAACATTTAGGCTCCCCCTTTGTTGAGTACGATGCTTTCTATAGAATATTCACCTTTTTTATTTTCACCAGCACTTTATGATCACCAATTATGTCCTATTTAAGAATTTTGGATATTCTCTTTAGTCTTTTTGATGATACCTAATTATGATCACCATTTTCATCATATTAATAATCTTCTAAATCAGCCTCGGTAACTGGAACATCTCCTGATTTCTTATCTCTTAATTTATATCCTCCCATAATAGATCATGTATTAGCTGAAGATTCTTCTCATTCTATTCTATGGTTACATCATTACATTCAACTATCTTTCCTAGATACTTATTAATGAATTTATATTCTTTTATTTTATTTTACTAGGAATGAAATATCCCTTCATCTCCATGGGATTCAAACCTATTGTGTTTCTTCTAATTGATAACAGAACACTTTATTCTAAAGACTCAAATGTAATTTAATGATGGCTTCTCTCTATACTTAAGCTCAAATGGATTTTTCACTTTTTTTGGACATAATAATGCTCTATTTGATTTGTAGATTTATTTGATCACTTCTTCTTTCAAAAAAATCTATGGAAGGTCATTATCAATGAGAATTTTTCTATACATGTTGTTGATAATTCAATTTCTTCTCTCAACTACTCCATTTTTTGTGGGGTTCTTATCGCTGAAACATGATGCAATATCCCTTATTTATCAAGATAATCCTCTACGTGGATATTTGTGAACTATGCTTTATTATCTATTCGGATCTTCCAGATTATTTGACCCAATATCTTCTCAAATTCAATTCAATAAATATTTTTGAAAATGATCTCCTTAAATTTTTATGTGATGATTGAATCTCATTCCATTGTATTATAATCATTAATGAAGAGAAGACAATATCTCCCCCCATCAATAGATCTTGGTGAAATTGGTCGACACACATCAATATGCACTAACTCAAGCCACTTTATTGAACTTTTCTCTTTTGAATTAAATGATTTTCAAATGATATGCCCTTTTTGAAAAGGATCAGATGTATTGGTATGATCACATTATGATCTAGGGATGTCCTGAGCAGCATCATATTTCTCTAAATCTTCCAACTTCGTTTGTGTCATATGACCAAGGTGTTTATTCCAAAAAGTTTCCTTCTTACCAAAAAAAAACACATATCTTTTTCTCCACATACAAGGTAGATATTTACATTCATAAATGTTTTCCAAAAAACAACTACATCATCATTTTCCGTGATGACACATAATTTCTTGGAAAATGTTATAGCATGTCCAGAATCTCATATAAACTGGAACATAGTCAGTTGTAAATAATACCTTCAACAACCAATACATATGCACATCTCATATCTTTTACTCTAACAGTTTATTTTCTAGGGAAACTAATTCTGAATACTTCATCCTTACCATATATTACAATACCTTCCTTATCGTACATGGTTCTGGTCACTAGGTCCTTATTTTCTCTCATGTATGAGGTGAAAAAACTATCAATGCTCCATATTCTAGTGTGATGATATAAATTAAAATAAATTTCTTATACCACTACATGTTCATCTCTTTTCTTTTTGATCCTTGTTTTTGACGTTTTACTCAATATGGATTGGTAATCATGATCATTCTTGAGGAATGATGGACCATATTTATCCTGAAACACTGATCACTAAATTCTCATCTTCATCAAATTTGATGATCCATGAAATTGTTCCTTATGAACACATTCATTCGATTTTATCATATTTCACTGCATTTTGGATGAGAAGTATCATACCATGTTCCAAAATCCTCTATCTTGGAAATAGTGAACATCAAATGATCTTCTTGAAAATTGAGTTTTGTATGGTTTCCTCTTTTGACCTAATTCCCTTTTGTACCCCCTATCTATTGATCATGCATTTTGTGAGTGTGTTATTTTTTTCATAATAAAAACATACAATGTGAGGTTCATTTTTTCGTATAAATACTGAAGTACTGGTTTTCCCTTGGGTTATCTAAATCTTATTATTCTGATTCTGTCTGATATCAATCTTCAACCTCAGAGTGGGAGCTTCTGGTCTAACTTTTGCCATTACTAATTTGTTTTTCTTTTGATAAAGATCCATACTAGTTATATCATTCTGATCAATCATTTTACTTTCCTTACACTCCATTTTCTACTTCATTGGATCTCTGAATTATACTTTTAATTGTTTTTGTTTTATGTGTATCATGCATTGCTTGTATAAAGATTTTCTCCATATATGTCATGTTTTGTTGAATAATGACATCATATGTTTCATGATCTTTGATATGTTTTATTTTATATTTTTTATTATTAGTAACAATATCATTCAATAATTTCTATTATTCAATTTTGAGTTTGTAATCAATAAGTCTTTATGAGATATCTGGCAATGAATTATTTAGTTTCCAATTTTCATTTTCTGCTAAAATATCTCTTCTTCTTACATTTGCATATAAATATTAGCATCATGAACAATTGTTTTTTTAATTATTGGTTTTTTCTCTCTAAATTTCTATCTTTTCGATTGCATATTATATTTAAACATGAAAGTTTGCTCTTCCTTTAACTTATTCATCATCATTTTCACATTCTTCTCTTGTTTGGGAATATCTGACAACTGACTCCATAACATATTCTCCATGATCCTTGAAGTCCCCCAACTATTCTACCCCATATTCTTCTAGTATTTCATCCTATTTTGAAATTAGATTTTTTTGGAGGAATTTATCTTAGTACATCATCAACATTTCACATTTCATAAATACTTATTCTAGGGAGTTTCATCATTTTCTTCATTATAATATTTAATAGGGATCTTATTTGTGGAATTGAATGCCTCCTCTTTGGATTTTCCCTTCTCTACAACATTGTTATAATTATTTATTGTTTCGTACGCAACAAAGGTACTGTGTAAGTTATCTAATGTCTGATCATTTAGATATTTATCTTCTAATACTGAAACATTTAGATTGAAATGAGGTGGCTTTTTTATTAATATATTCTTCACAATAATTATATCTTCTATAATTTTATTATGACCACACATGTATTCTACATTAATATTTACCCTATCAAAGAATATATGAACAGAATCATTATGATACATTCAAATATCCTCATACTTATTCCATATATCCAATATCTTTTCATCTCATACTTTTTAGTCATGCTCATAAATATTAAAAATCATTTCCCACATATCATGTGATGTTTTTCATAATTTCACCTTCATAATAATTACACTGGATAGAGATGCCCCGAAAGCATTGATTTTTTTTGGAGTAAGAGTCAAATTACCTTCTTTTAGCATCGGATAATGAAAAACTACCAATACTAGCTGAAATACCATGCATCGCAACTGTAATGTCATCCATTCCTAAATATCATATGTCATTTTTCATCTGACGCTTCCATAATTGAAAATCATTTCTATCGAAGATTGGAATTCAATTGTGATTGTAAACCTATATTTCTTCTAGTGAGAGAGAACTACTGACTTTCATCATTTTCCTCTGATAACAATTGTTATCCCAATTAAGTTAAATATCTGTAGAGGTGGAGTGTGAATAAAGGTATGAAAGATAAAATAAATACCCCTTTGTATCTGTTTTCAGTGTTTGAAAAACCACTCTTCTAACTCTTTCCCATTACAATATATGAAAAGAATAAAAATAGTGCATAATCAACATCAATTATTACATCACTCACCCTCACTAGACTACATTCAAGGAGCATAAAATGGAGATGTACTAATATACCAAATCCACTAAGGGTCACTTAAAAATTACAAGGATCAGGATACATCACTTCTATGCACTGGCTCGCTTCCTTTACAAGGTTCACGGTCAACTCAATAATCTGCCAATGGTCACTCCCTATGTCAATTTTTCTGGATCATTGTCGGTGGAAAGGATAATTGTCATTATCATTCTTCAATCACTACTCTTGGGGGATCCAATCATAGTTTAAGGACTTGTAGGTCTCTTCATTTGCACGAAATCATGTATCCTCACATTTAGATAGAATCTCTGTTGATGTCCCTTTTTTAACCCATAGTTGAATTAAAATTTTCCATGAACTATTAGTTTGCATAAATTACTTTCGATAATTTTTTTAGTCCCCTCACAAACTTCCTCAAGTCCTCCGCGAGCTTCCTTTTATCACGTGGAACAAGTGCTTCATGGACCACCTCTTCATCCATAGAATGCCTCTACTTCTACATAATGTCTCTCTTTCTGTAGAACGTAGATGTTGCATGGACCAACTCTCCTCCATGAACCCTTATTTTTTTTATCCTATCGTCCCCACAAATCACTTTCCCAGATTGTTCTTACAAACAACTTCACCCTTCACAGAATTCTCCCTTGTGAAATCTTCTCCTTCGTGGACTCCCTCACAAACTTTTTCATACATAGCATAATTCTTCCCAAAGTGATGATATTATCTAATCGGATTCTCTCTCTACATAACGATATGATTAGAAATCCTTATATAGGGAAATTGAACTAAAAAATACACTTATATGTTTTAACCAAAACATTAATGTGGTTAAAACTTCTCTATGGACTAAGTTATGTGGCCCACATATTGCCTTTATCACTTTTCAAAAGACAATATCCATTATGGATGAAAACCATTTTCATATCCTCAAATTCAAACCTCCTTTCCTAAAATGATAATCCACTTAAAAACTTTTTCACTCCCATGAACTACGATCCTCCTGCGAACCTTTTTTCCCTCTATGATTTACGTGGCATGCTTCACAGTCCGTATAACACTGCTATGTGGAAGTACTTAATTTTCTAATTTCCTTCATCATTTTATGTACTCTATTTTTGGTTTATAAAATATTATTCACGTTCTTCAAAATATGTTCTATGAAAAAACAATCCTTTTTTTAAATCAAACTCCTAATTTTGTGGCACAAAAATTCGACAAACACTGGAAAACCACGCCACTTTAAACATATGCTTCAGCAAACACCATCCATAAAAACTCACATTCATTTTTACTTTTCAACAAATATAATCCCAAATAAAAACACTTAGATGGATCCTTGTGGTATTTTCTCAATAGTTTCCATATACTAAAATTACACCAAGGTTATAGGTGTGACACACTATATTGGTCATTGTAAACACTTTATAAAACTAAAACTCCATCATCTGTAAAGTCACATAGATACAATCATATGTAATTTTAATTCTATGTTCCTATAATTATGCATGAACACAAGCCACGTTTCCTTGGTTAAAGAGATAGAAACCATAATAAATCATAAATCCACAATCCCATTTTTATCACACAATATGAAATCACAAAATCGTAAAAATAGAATCGAAGAACATCCATCCCACTCCCAAGAAACATTGAATTACTATCAGAAAACGTGTTCATGAAACCCTAATTAGATGTCCACTATAACTTCCAACACATTCCTAGAACACCTATAAAAAATTTACAAATCACAAAACCATGTACCTATCACAACATTTTGTAAGGAATCGATCTTGATCAACCTGACTCACTGCATAATCTGTCCCACTATAAGTCTTTAAGAACACCTCTAGTTACACGAGAGACTATCAATAAGTAGTGAGGTTATTATTAATATAATTTAGATTCTATACCGCATTTTCAGTGTAAAATAAAAGAATTAAACATCCAAAACCTCCACAATTGTAAACATTGATGTATAGATAACAAATAAAATTAAATAATATCAACCTATAATAGATGAAATACATAATATACTCACATATAATAAACTTTTTAGAAAAAAACAGTAATTATTCACCCCTTGGGATGACAAGATATAAAAAAATAAACAAATATAAAAGAAATACCCCATGATCTACTTTTATCTCTAAGATGAACCACATAACCAGACATTAAAACACTCGACGTACACCGTCCTAATTGTGAGATTCCAAAAATAAATATACACAAAATAAATAAATACCATGCCTCCACCCGATACATTGTACAAACTATCCTTAAACCTAAAATAATACATATGGTCTGTATAAAAACATAGATTCACATACATTTGGTGATAAATAAGTCTCATTTATCCAACCCCAACGTTGAACATATAATCTATTTTCTTATAAAGTGCTTGCACAGATAATAAGGTCATCCTAGTTAAAATAACTAAAATCGTGAATAAAATTAAAAAAACTACATAAAAATAAAGGGATAAAAAATAAATAAAGCATCCAAATGTGTGTTCTGTCCTCACACCCATGGTAAATATACCCCCTCTTTATCCCACTCTAGAGGATTTATAGCACATGGATCACCCCACCACATGACATCAAGACCACCCACCAAATCTACACAGGAAGACAAATATATATAAACACAAAGGAACAAATGTCAGACCTTAAGGTATAACCATTGGCATCCAATAACAAAACACACAACTACCAAGATCTTGGTATCTAATAACTTGATCTGAGATTGATATAATAATCCACATGAAACCCCAGAGAATATATCATGCCCTAAAAGTCCTATGGAATTAATTGGGCCCTAACATAGGATTGATGGATTCACAATCATATGGATCTCATCAATCTAGGGGTTTAATAGATGAATTATAATATGGATCCCTTATAAGTTATTTTGAGGTCTCAGTATCCATGGTAGGTAACCTATATATAGGGAATAACTCCTAACTAGGAGAGTGTACTCATCCAGATCACCCATTAGCCCCCTAATCCTATCTACCCATAGTCTTCCAATTGTGGATATTAATAGAACAAGTCTAATGGACAATTACCATTCTAATTTATCCTAAGGGTATCCGCCTCAAAAAAATCCTAAATAAAAACATCCTAAAAAAAACTCATCCAAATAACACCAAAATGTGGGCCAATCTAACACTCGAACAAAATATCCAAAATGTTAAACCAATAGTGTTGATCAAATTTCTGATAATTAAGCATAGGGAATATTTTGGTGTCTTGGATATACTCATACACAAAATAACCATTATGGGATCTCAGTTATCCACTTAATGGTCATACAAAAGTCAGGTCTCCCTAGGTCCCTGGGGTTATAGCATAAAGCGAAGTCCAAATGGGAACTCCTATTCAACACCCAAGCTACAATTCTGTTCTAATAAATTGGTCCCCAAATGAATAAGGGGTCATAGAAACTATAGGGAACTCAAAGCATGTTTCCTCTATCTCATCCAGAAACATGGTCCAAGTTTGTTAAGAGAAACATCCTCATGTAGTCTTTAGTTGACTCAAATTGATCATCAATTAAAAACACACTGACAAGGGAATCTAAAAGTTAGAGAAAACCAGTAAAGCAATTCCCAAGGTTCCTTGTGACCACCTCAATGTAAGAAATCATACAAGGGATCCTAACCACAAGTTAAACCTCAATGAAAATATGATTAAGAAGACCTCAGCTACCCTCCTAGGAAAAAAACAAATCCTCATGTAATATCCATTCTAAAAGGGTATCGAACGCAATTCCATGACACAAGAGAATCCACAGTATCTGACTATGGTATCCATCGATCACTTGATAAGATACCATCCCTCAATTTCTTCCTAAAGATTACATCAAATCCATTTTAACATCATATTAATGGCACACTCTTATGACCACCATCCCACATCATCAACCCATATTGATGGGTTAAATATCCCTAATCCTCTAGAACAATATCTAAACCTCAGCTATTCTAACCCTCAATTACCCAATATCCCTAGAAAATCCAAGATCTCCTAATAGATACTACTTGATATCACCATCTGGTATCCATAAAAAATAACCTTAAAAAATACCAACATGAAATCTAAAAAATAGGACCCATAATGATATCACACCTGTCTCTTAGTTCTTGTACCATACAAACCAAACTAATATAGGATTTTCGAATCCAAACCTCAAATAAACCTTCCCAATAGACTCTATAAGTCCAATACCCTATCTAGTTAGACATTAACCACCAAAATGATTAAACCATCACAATCTATGTTGAAAAACACTTGGAGTTGAATCCTATTATAACACCCCAACCCCAGTTACCCAGAGTCGGTGCATTATTACAGAACATTGGCATGATCAGGAGGGATCAAATCCCTAAAGACTGATCCGTTTAGTAGCCTTTGAAGTACTAGATACATACATATGTTTTACATTACATTATGAATTAAAAAAATACCACATTTTGTCTCCTTTTAACACAATCATCACACAGAGACTATCCCTGTATGTTATTCATAATATACTTCTTTACATCCTGGGAAAAATAAAACACAGAAAGGGGTGATCACAGGTGCTTAGAAAGGATACCAATATAGAGGAAAATATCATTAATAAGAATAAAAAATTATGTAAAAGTATAAGACTAAAACACTAGAAATTTAATCATAAAAATCTGCATAATATTCCCACGATAAATAAAATAATGCAATTTACTTATTCACATAGATATTCTACTAGTCTAATAATCACATGTATTATAATTATCCAGTTTCATAACGATGGAATGAATAATGTCGAACATCATACCCACATAGTCATGGCCTCGTGCCAGGACTAAAAATAATATTTTTTCAAGGCCTAGTCCCAAGACACAAGTTTGTCTCATGAGACATACCAATGCTTTGAGGAGGTATAGCATGCTCGACCGACCACTTACTAACTCCAATTCATTCCTCATATGAAAATTTTGAAACATAACATAAACATTCGTATTAAAACTAGCATACAAAATGATAATACTATAACCATAAATAATGAATGGTATAAAAATAACACATCCACAATAAAAAATGTAACAAAATCTTCAATACAATATGGAGATGTTATCATAATAAATCAACTTCAAACAAGTGTAAAATCTATTAAAGGATGTTAAAAAAGATAAAATATAAACTCTTTGTGTGAAATATTCCTTTCAATTTTGAAATCATTTAAAAGTCACATAATTATAAAAGAAAAAACTTATTTGTAAAATATTCATATAATTTTTTAAGCGGTGATTCAAAGGTGTTTTAACGGCCAAAAATATCTGCACTCTTCTTATAAGTTAAAAAATCATTCTTTCATTTATTTTGTCGGAATGGTCATAAAGGACCTTTTTGGAATATGACTGAAATATTCCTCTATAAAAATCTTATAAAATTCATAAAATGGTATACATTAGTTTACCCCATAGTCTAGGAAATATTAAAAATGTTTTGAAAAACATTTTTAAGAAACACGAATGCGATAATGAAGTCCCAGTAGATACTCATATATAAACATCCTCGGATAATGAAAAGATTGTATAATTAAACATTACCTTGTAATTTTCCTTGATTTAGGGTACGTTAACCTGCTCTATAATAGTTAAATAATTGTTAATAAATTATAAAATAACCACATACATAAATGTGATATCATATAAGATCTTCTAATATTACTTTGTTACTAATATTTCAGTAGTATCTTTGTTTTGGGTGTTAAATGGTTCGTTTTACTTTATATGTTTTGTTACATAAGTAATGTTTGTTATGGGTATGATGTATTTAATTAATATCAAGATTTATATTATGTTTGTAAACATTATTTTTATTCTTAAAATGAACATTATTCCTAGATGATTATGATGGGTAATGAATCTTATCATGTTCGTGGAGACGGTAATCCATACATATGAACGAGCAACAATATCATTCTATTGATGGTGAAATAATATATAATTGGATGGAATATAATATATAAAGAATAATTAAAATTTTATTTTAATTATTTATGTCAGTTATACTCATTATTATACCCATCCAAATAATGAAGTGTTTGAATAAAAAACTATATCACGACGTGGAGACGGTAAGTCATACGTACATACATATGGTGACTTGTAATTCATAGGATGGGTAGAATAATGAATATGGTCATACCATATTTATAATAACATTATATTATGTATAAGGTACTATAGTTTCTATTTTGGAATGGAAACAACAAATAAAGAGTAACTGGAAGAAGAAAGGAACTTTGAAAGAGGTGGTGAAATTATCACAACTTATTCGGTTGTTTCCTATTGAGTTGATCAAAATGGATCCGTAGGATGGATTTATGATCAATGTATGACCTCCATGTTGTTTTGAGGGTAGTTGGGAGGATATTTGGGAAGGTGTTTTCTGATCCAAAATGCATTGGAGGTGTGATTATTAGAGAAGGGTAAGTACCCTTTTATTAGAGAGGTGAGGGTCACTTTAGGAAAACCTTAAAATATTATTTTATTTTACAGTCATATTTAGTTTATAATGGCTCAAAAATGATTTATTTAGAGTATAAGTTGTGGATGGGTCAAAAAACTCTCAACAAATAGGGTTTAGAATGGTTTAAGTCACCATATTAACCTTATGTTTTAGATTTAACTCTTAGTTAAATAGTTAAACTTTTACCATGTATTCTTGTTTTATTATAATAAATGATTAATAAAATAACTATAAAAATCCAAGAGAAACCAAAGTGGTTCATAATTAATATATATATCCTTATATATGTCATTTTCAAAATCATAGAGTTTTAGTAATATTATATCAATTAATAAAATATTATTTGTTTTAAAACCCCATTTATGTCAATTTTGACCCTATTTGGTATTTTGTATTTTTGAAGGTCATAAAAACATTAAAACATAGAAAAAAATTATTTAATAAACCATTAAATGTAATATTAACCTAAAAAAGTAGTGTAATTTTTCATAAGTCTCAATTTACATTTATTTGGATATTTATAATATCAATTATTTTAATCATTCATTAATAATGTATGTAACGCCCCGACCCCAGCTACCCAGAGTCGGTGCATTACTTCATAACATTGGCATGATCACAAAAGATCAAGTCTCGAAAGACCGATTAGTTTAGTAGCCTTGGAAACACTAGATACATTCATAAACATTACATTACATCATAAAAATGAAAACTACAATAACATGGTCTCCCTAGTCCACACTCATATCCTCACTGACTATTCTTGCAAGTCAGTCATAATACACTTCTTCACATCCTGGGAAAAATAAAACATTGAAAGGGGTGAGCTCAAATGCTCCGTAACGATAACAATATAGCGGAATCTTTCATAAGAAAACATAAGAATTTAAGGAAATGTATAACTAAAACAAAAGCCTTATTGATCTTGAACTTCAGCATAATATGGCCAAAGTAAAATAAAATAATGCCATTACTTACTCACATGGATATTCTACTAGACGAATAATCACGTGAAATATCAATAACCACTTTCATAATGAGGGAATGTATAATGCCATACATTCTGAAACACTTTGTCAAGGCCTCGGCCAAGACGTCTAAAATGATTAAGGCCTCGTCCAAAACCATAAATCAAATTGGGAAAGGGCCTCGGCCAATTCCACGTCTGGTTGTCTCATGAGACCTACCGATGCATCGAGGAACTATAGCGGGCTCCACCCGTCACATATTAAGTCCAATACATTCCTCATATGAATAGGTTTAAACATAACATAAATATTCGTATTAAAACTAGCATACGAAATGTCAACAATTTCTCCATAAACTATGGATGGTATAAAAATAACACATCCACAGTCAAATATTTCAGAAAATGTTCAATGGAAGTTTTGTATCATAAATCAATTTCAATTAAACTTAAAACCCATCAAAGGATGTTGACATGGATGAAATCAAAGCTATTTGAGAGTAATATCTCTCCTTTTTGAAATCCTTTTAAAGTCCCATAATTATAAAATAATACATTTACTTTGAAGATATTCTTATATGCTTGTTAGGGAAGCTTCGACAAAGTTATAATGGCGGAAAATAGCCGCACCTGCCGTATAAGTTAAAAAAACATTCTTACCTTAAATTTGTCAAAGAGGTAAAAAAGTACATTGTTTGGAAAACGACGGTAAGATTACTTTCAAAAATGTATAAGGGTATAAATGACTTTAACACATTTTCCATTTAATAGTAAAAATGTTTTGAAAGAGATTTTTAAGAAACATGGATGTGGATGATAATGAGGTCCCAGTAGATAATTATGTATAAACAACCTTGGATAATGAAGAGGTTGTGAAGTAAACCCTTACCTTGTACTTATCCTTGGTTGGGGTAGGTTAACCTCCTGTATAATGGTGAAATAATTGTTATTAAATTATACAAGAATCATATACATTCATATGATATCATATATGATCTTTTAACATTGCTTTGTTAACAATATCTTAGATTTATCGTTGTTTCAGGTGTTAACTTACTCATTTTCTTTTATATGTTTTGTTACGTAAGTCGTGTTTTTCATGGATAGGATGTATCTTATTCATATCCAGAATGATATCATGTCCTTAAACATTATTTTTAAATCATCAAATGATAATTATACCTGAATGGATACGACGGAGAATGAATCTCATCTCGTTCGTGGAGACGGTAGTCCGTACGTACGCACGAGCGACAATATCATTATATTGATATTAAAATAATATATAATTGGATAGTATATCATATATAAAGAATCATTATCATGTTATATTTATTATTTACATGAATTACATATCATTATTATACCCATCTAAATAATAATATATTGAATAACAATTACACCACGGCGTGGAGACGGTAAGCCGTACTTACGCACGTATGTTGACATGTCATTAAAATGATGGGTAGAATACTGAATATGGTTCTTCAATATTTATAATAACATCACAGTATATAGAAGATACTGGAGTTATAAATTTAGAATTGAAATAATAAACAAAGAGGGAGTGGAAGAAGAAAGAAACTTGAAAGAGGGTGATGAAAATGTTACCTCTTCTTCGGGTTCTTCCTTTTGATTTGATCAAAAGGACTCCTTAGGATGGATTTCTGACTAAATTAAAGCTTCTAGGATGAACGGAGAGAAGTTGGGAGAGTATTTGGGCAGAGGTTGGCCGAACCAAAAGGATTGGAAGTGTGAATAAGGTGGTAGAGGTGGGGGCCTTTTATAAGAGGAGAGGAGGGGCTCTTTTGGAATGATTGAAATGTTACATTATTATACAATGCTTTTCGGATTATAAAGATCCCACACTTATACAATTCGTGGCTAAGGTGATAAGGGTTCGAAATATCCTCATCCAATAGGATTTGGACAAGTGTAAGCCTTGGATTTTTCATTATCATATCATTTTATTTAAATCGTTAAATAATGAGGTCATCGCTGCATTATCATGATGTCATAAATAATTTAATTTATTTAATGTCTAAAAACTATAAAAAAAATACTATGATGTAGGAAATCTTTTTAGATTTCTAATGAGTATTTATAGTCAAAATTTGGACTTGTGTAACCCCACTTAAAAACTGTTTTAGTAAAACAACTCATGTTTGTGTCAATTTAATTTTAACATTAAATAAATATATATTAATGTAATTTTCCTACCAAAGTGGCTCCATGGGGTCCCCAAGTTGACCCACGGGTTTTCATGGTCGGCCATGACTCATCCAATAAGAGTAGGACAAGTGTCAAGCTCATATCATATTATTAAAACATTGTTTTTACCTTAAACTACACTAATTACCTCTAATCGCGATTAAGAACTTAAAAGTTACTATTCACCAAAAAATTATTTTAATCTCATTGAACCACATTTTAATTCTTAATGACAACCATGTATGTCGGATTTTTGAAAATCAAATCACAGAAGTGGTAATTTTTCATTTAAACGAATAATCAGTTATTTAACTACCTCTTAGTGGTTTCACTATTCATCAAAAATTGAAGTTTTTCAGAACAATGCCAAAATTTCACCCTAAGCTATAATTGATATTCAGAATTCAAAAATGATGTCTATTTTAAAAAATTCCAAACATATAAGTGGCATTAATTACTTTTATAATTAATTCCCGCTGTCACAACAAATAGCGTGTTTTAAGAAACAATTTATATCAAAAGATTGGCAATTGTTTATGTCCAATTTCAATGTTAAATTAATTCTAATGACCACCATTGGATAAAATGGTAAAAATATATTCTAATTATACTTTAAAACCACTAAATAGTATAATTTATCACTATAAATTATTTTGATTAAAAAATTTGTTTTTAAGTATTTTTCACTATTCATAAAAAATTAGAAGTTCTCAAAAAAATACCAAAAATTCAACATAGGATAATTTTGATATTCCGAATCCAAAAATGAAGTCCATTTTGATAAATAAAATTTATAAAATTTCAAAAAGTAGGTATTACTATTCACAACGGCTAGTTTAATTCGTAGTGGTGTGTGTTAGAGCTCGAGGTTGCGTACAACACACGCTATTGCATTATTAGAAGTGAAACGTACCGTGGAAGCTTGGGGTGTTACATTCTCCCCTCCTTCAATAAATTCCGTCCTCGCAATTTGAAATTTTTCTTTGAAAATAAAAGGTTGAAAAGAGAAAATACCTTTGAGGAAAACCCACATCGGAAATAAGGTTTATAAATATATAACATTAAAAAAAGCAAGATAAGTACAAAGGTCACCCAAGATTGCCCATTCTAGGATTCTATGAAAATATGGATATGGAGGAGAAACAAACCATCAAGGTCTGGTGGAGAGTTATAGAAAACAGGATTAGGAGAATGTTTAACTATAAGAAAATCACAAACTTGTGATTGGTTAAACGATCATAGATTCCCCAGTAGGAAAAGTTAACCGACAACATTTTTTTTGAGTTACCTTTTATAAAGTTTAGGAATTTATTTAGGTGATTTACTATGAACGTAAGGGAATATACATACTTGTCATCTAGACTTTCATTCTATAATAAATTTTTACCACAAACCCATCTTTCACTCTAAAATGTAATACAACTCAAAAATATTCTATTTATCGTAATTGTATAAGGTTCCAAATATTAACACATATCATTTAGATTAGTAAAACTATTTTGTAATAACCAGGGACTTCCTGTAGGCTAGTGGTAGGAAATAAAGGCATGTCGCACTATGGTTGTGGGTTCGATTCCAGCAGCTTTGTCCGACGTGACGGGTTATGCCCCACCCTGCAGGTTGTCCTTTTCCTAAAAATATAGTACTATACTATTCCAAAAATAATCTTCATAAATGTTTTAACCTTAAACAATACTATCCAATGTTCAACTTAATCCATTCCAACCTTTATAGTTATCCAAAATACCTCTGTCCAGACTTTCTCTAAAAGGTCTCTAAATTCCAAAATCAATTGTAACATCAGATTCCCCAAACAACATAAAGATTCTCTTTTGTCACATACTAAAAATATGATAACCTATATCATATTAAAACCTTACTGAAATCAAACAGTACTACAGTATAATCATTATATATCACATTATTCTATTAACTAGAATATAATCCATGAGTCCAAAAGCACCAATACATTAATTATTCCGCTTCAACTGTAGTCATAGCATAAGATTGGCCTTGATCCCTTGGCCTTTTCTGAGATAAGTTTCCTTGATGCTTAGGACATTCATTTTCATAATGCCCCATTTCTCTACACTTGTAGCATTCAACATTGATAGCCTCTTTCTTTCCCATGCAATCACGAGCCTGGTGACCTTTTTCTCCACATTTATAACAAACTCCCTTTCCTTTTAGGCAAGTACCAGGGTGATTCTTCCCATAATTATCACATAATGGAAAATCCTTCTTTCCCTTTTTCCCTTTATATGTCTCTTGTTCCACCGTTCTCTTCTTCTCTTGCTTTACTTTGTTGTCATAAGACTTAGAGAATTCCTTTTCTGTCTTGATAGCACACGAGACAATATCTTCGTATGATGAGAAGGATTGTGATACTAAAGCTCGACGGAGAAATGGTTTTAACCCATCAAAGAAACGATCAATCTTACTCCTTGGGTTACGTGTGTAATCTGCAGCATACCTTACTATCCTTGTAAAGTTAGACTCATACTTTGCGACATTCTCATCCTCCTTCTGCCTCAAACTCAGAAATTTCCTTTCCATATCTGCTCGATGGTCTTGAGGATAGTATTTTTCTAAGAACAGATCATTGAACTCCTACCATTCCATGTTTGTTAATTCATCATCTTCCTTTGTGTTTTGAATTAGTGACCACCATTGATCGGCATCTCCAGTGAGGCGGTAAACTGCCATGACAACATTGTCCCTTTCACTACTCCCCAAGGCATGGAATATTTTCTCTAAGGAATTTATCCATTGCTCAGATACTATAGGATTTGTATTCCCATTGAAGGATGGTGGTTATTGCCTCATGAAACGGTCTAACATTGATCTTCCACGTTGCGGATTAGGGTGCTCCATACGAGTAAGGTTGTTATTCATAACCTGCGTGAGTTGTCCCAGTACGGTGAGAAGCTGATCAGCACCAGTTGTATCACTAGCTCCACCATAATTATCTTGAGCAGGAGGGCAATCCCTACACAGAGTGCGTGCATTGATACGGTTTCCATTCCTTCCACTAGGCGCCATTTCTAAATAATGGCACAAACTAGATTAGTTCATGAATCAAAATACATAATTCCATACTTGTAAAACACTTAACATAAATTGAACTAATTATGGATATAATCCATAATTATAAAAATGTTTTCTTTGAGGAAGTATATACTCGTAACCCTTCATAGTGGTTTGTAAAGAAAATGGGAATTATCCAAAGCATATCCCCCGGGAGTGTCGTAACCAAGAGTGCAGCAAGGCCCGTTGTCGGGCACCAGTTCCCGTTCGAGTCTAGCTCAAAGCGGTGTTTTCGGGTTTTACCCCTAGGTACATCTGTGCCAGAGCCACCTCTACCTGCTCGTATCCAGATAGGGATGTATTGCTCGGAAAACTCAAAACATCTATACAATACCAAAATTCTTGGAAGTTCTTCTATACTAATCCTCAAAGTCTATCTTCGGGATATGTGCTCTAATCAGAGTTTATCTAAATCTAGCTTCCAAGGTTAGTACTAAACTGCCTCTGATACCAACTGTAACGCCCCGACCCCAGCTACCCAGAGTCGGTGCATTACTTCATTACATTGGCATGATCACAAAAGATCAAGTCTCGAAAGACCGATTAGTTTAGTAGCCTTGGAAACACTAGATAAATTCATAAACATTACATTACATCATAAAAATGAAAACTACAATAACATGGTCTCCCTAGTCCACATTCATATCCTCACTGACTATTCTTGCAAGTCAGTCATAATACACTTCTTCACATCCTGGGAAAAATAAAACATTGAAAGGGGTGAGCTAAAATGCTCCGTAAGGATAACAATATAGCGGAAACTTTCATAAGAAAACATAATCATTTAAGGCAATGTATAACTAAAACAAAAGCCTTATTGAACTTGAACATCAGCATAATATGGAAAAAGTAAAATAAAATAATTCCATTACTTACTCACATGGATATTCTACTAGACGAATAATCACGTGAAATATCAATAACCACTTTCATAATGAGGGAATGTATAATTCCAGACATTCTGAAACACTTTGTCAAGGCCTCGACCAAGACGTCTAAAATGATTAAGGCCTCGGCCAAAACCATAAATCAAATTGGGAAAGGGCATCGGCCAATTCCACGTCTAGTTGTCTCATGAGACCTACCGATGCATCGAGGAGCTATAGCAGGCTCCACCCGTCACATATTAAGTCCAATACATTCCTCATATGAATAGGTTTAAACATAACATAAATATTAGTATTAAAACTAGCATACGAAATGTCAACAATTTCTCCATAAATTATGGATGGTATAAAAATAACACATCCACAGTCAAATATTTCTCAAAATGTTCAATGGAAGTTTTGTATCATAAATCAATTTCAATTAAACTTAAAACCCATCAAAGGATGTTGACATGGATGAAATCAAAGCTATTTGAGAGTACTATCTCTCCTTTTTGAAATCATTTTAAAGTCCCATAATTATAAAATAATACATTTACTTTGAAGATATTCTTATAAGCTTGTTAGGGAAGCTTCGACAAAGTTATAATGGCGGAAAATAGCCGCACCCACCGTATAAGTTAAAAAAAACATTCTTACCTTAAATTTGTCAAAGAGGTAAAAAAGTACATTGTTTGGAAAACGACGGTAAGATTCCTTTCAAAAATGTATAAGGGTATAAATGACTTTAACACATTTTCCATTTAATAGTAAAAATGTTTTGAAATACATTTTTAAGAATCATGGATGTGGATGATAACGAGGTCCCAGTAGATAATTATGTATAAACAACCTTGGATAATGAAGAGGTTGTGAAGTAAACCCTTACCTTGTACTTTTCCTTGGTTGGGGTAGGTTAACCTCCTGTATAATGGTGAAATAATTGTTATTATATTATACAATAATCATATACATTCATATGATATCATATATGAACTTTTAACATTTCTTTGTTAACAATATCTTAGATTTATCGTTGTTTCGGGTGTTAACTTACTCATTTTCTTTTATATGTTTTGTTACGTAAGTCGTGTTTTTCAGGGATAGGTTGTATCTTATTCATATCCAGAATTATATCATGTCCTTAAACATTATTTTTAAATCATAAAATGATAATTATACTTGAACGGATACGACGGAGAATGAATCTCATCGCGTTCGTGGAGACGGTAGTCCGTACGTACGCACGAGCGACAATATCATTATTCTGATATTAAAATAATATATAATTGGATAGTATATCATATATACAG
Organism: Viscum album; assembly: GCA_963277665.1. Classification (NCBI taxonomy): domain Eukaryota; kingdom Viridiplantae; phylum Streptophyta; class Magnoliopsida; order Santalales; family Viscaceae; genus Viscum; species Viscum album. The sequence continues at coordinate 1,976,985,053 of OY728143.1, read as the reverse complement.
AATCATTATCATGTTATATTTATTATTTACATGAATTACATATCATTATTATACCCATCTAAATAATAATATATTTAATAACAATTACACCACGACGTGGAGACGGTAAGCCGTACGTACGCACGTATGGTGACATGTCATTCAAATGATGGGTAGAATACTGAATATGGTTGTTCCATATTTATAATAACATCACAGTATATAGAAGATACTGGAGTTATAAATTTAGAATTGAAATAATAATCAAAGAGGGAGTGGAAGAAGAAAGAAACTTGAACGAGGGGGATGAAAATGTTACCTCTTCTTCGGGTTCTTCTTTTTGATTTGATCAAAAGGACTCCATAGGATGGCTTTCTGATTAAATTAAAGATTCTAGGATGAAGGGAGAGAAGTTGGGAGAGTATTTTGGCAGAGTTTTGCCGAACCAAAAGTCTTGAATGTGTGAATAAGGTGGTAGAGGTGGGGGCCTTTTATAAGAGGAGAGGAGGGGATCTTTTGGAATGATTGAAATGTTACATTATTATACAATGATTTTCGGATTCTAAAGGTCCCAAACTTATAAAATTTGTGGCTAAGGTGATAAGGGTTCGAAATATTATCATCTAATAGGCTTTGAACAAGTGTAAGCCTTGGATTTTTCATTATCATCTCATTTTATTTAAATCGTTAAATAATGAGGTCATCCCTGCATCATCATGATGTCATAAATAATTTAATTTATTTAATGTCTAAAAATTTTAGAAAAAATACTATGATGTAGGAAATCTCTTTATATTTCTAATGAATATTTATAGTCAAAATTTGGACTTGTGTAACCCCAATTAAAAACTGTTTTAGTAAAACAACTCATGTTTGTGTCAATTTAATTTTAACATTAAATAAATATATATTAATGTCATTTTCCAACCAAAGTGGCTCCATGGGGTCCCCAAGTTGACCCATGGGGTTTCTTGGTCGGCCATGACTCATACAATAGTATTAGGACAAGTGTCAAGCTCATATCATATTATTAAAACATTGTTTTTACCTTAAACTACACTAATTACCTCAAATCGCGATTAAGAACTTAATAATTACTATTCACCAAAAAATTATTTTAATCTCATTTACCACATTTTAATTCTTAATGACAACCATGTATGTCGGATTTTTGAAAATCAAATCACAGAAGTGGTAATTTTTTATTTAAATGAATAATCAGTTATTTAACTACCACTTAGTGGTTTCACTATTCATCAAAAATTGAAGTTTTTCAGAACAATGCCAAAATTTCACCCTAAGCTATAATTGATATTCCGAATTCAAAAATGATGTCTATTTTACAAAATTCCAAACATATAAGTGGCATTAATTAATTTTATAATTAATTCCCGCTGTCACAACAAATAGCGTGTTTTAAGAAACAATTTATATCAAAAGATTGGCAATTGTTTATGTCCAATTTCAATGTTAAATTATTTCTAATGACCGCCATTGGATAAAATGGTAAAAATATATTCTAATTATACTTTAAAACCACTAAATAGTATAATTTATCACTATAAATTATTTTGATTAAAAATTTTTTTTTTAACTATTTTTCACTATTCATAAAAAATTAGAAGTTCTCATAAAAATACCAAAAATTCAACATAGGCTAATTTCGATATTCCGAATCCAAAAATGAAGTCCATTTTGATAAATAAAATTTATAAAATTTCAAAAAGTAGGTATTACTATTCACAACGGCTAGTTTAATTCGTTGTGGTGTGTGTTAGAGCTCGAGGTTGCGTACAACACACGCTGTTGCATTATTCGAAGTGAAACGTACCGTGGAAGCTTGGGGTGTTACATTCTCCCCTCCTTCAATAAATTGCGTCCTCGCAATTTGAAAATTTTCTTTGAAAATAAAAGGTTGAAAATAGAAAATACCTTTGAGGAAAACCCACATCGGAAATAAGGTTAATAAATATATAACATTAAAAGAAAGCAAGATAAGTACAAAGGTCACCCGAGGTTGCCCATTCTAGGATTCTATGAAAATATGGATATGGAGGAGAAACAAACCATCAAGGTCTGGTGGAGAGTTATAGAAAACAGGATTAGGAGAAAGTTTAACTACAAGAAAATCACAAACTTGTGATTGGTTAAACGATCATTGATTCCCCAGTAGGAAAAGATAACCGACAACATTTTTGTTTTGAGTTACCTTTTATAAAGTTTAGGAATTTATTTAGGTGATTTACTAAGAACGTAAGGGAATATACATACTTGTCATGTATACTTTCATTCTTTAATAAATTTTTACCACAAACCCATCGTTCACTCTAAAATGTAATACAACTCAAAAATATTCTATTTATCCTAATTGTATAAGCTTCCAAATATTAACACATATCATTTAGATTAGTAAAACTATTTTGTAATAACCAGGGACTTCCTGTAGGCTAGTGGTAGGAAATAAAGGCATGTCGCACTATGGTTGTGGGTTCGATTCCTGCAGCTTTGTCCGACGTGACGGGTTATGACCCACCCTGCAGGTTGTCCTTTTCCTAAAAATATAGTACTATACTATTCCAAAAATAATCTTCATAAATGTTTTAACCTTAAACAATACTATCCAAAGTTCAACTTAATCCATTCCAACCTTTATAGTTATCCAAAATACCTCTGTCCAGACTTTCTCTAAAAGGTCTCTAAATTCCAAAATCAATTGTAACATCAGATTCCCGAAACAAATTAAAGATTCTCTTTTGTCACATACTAAAAATATGATTACCTTTATCATATTAAAACCTTACTGAAATCAAAAAGTACTATAGTACAATCTTTATATATCACATTATTCTAATAACCAGAATATAATGCATGAGTCCAAAAGCACCAATACATTAATTATTCCGCTTCAACTGTAGTCATAACATAAGATTGGCCGTGATCCCTTCGCCTTTTCTGAGGTAAGTTTCCTTGACGCTTAGGACATTCATTTGCATAATTCCCTATTTCTCTACAATTGTAGAATTCAACATTGATAGCCTTTTTCTTTCCCTTGCAATCACGAGCCTGGTGACCTTTTTCTCCACATTTATAACAAACTCCCTTTCCTTTTAGGCAAGTACCAGAGTGATTCTTCCCACAATTATCACATAATGGAAAATCCTTCTTTCCCTTTTTCACGTTATCTGTCTCTTGTTCCACCGTTCTCTTCTTCTCTTGCTTTACTTTGTTGTCATAAGACTTAGAGAATTCCTTTTCTGTCTTGATAGCACACGAGACAATATCTTCGTATGATGAGAAGGATTGTGATACTAAAGCTCGACGGAGAAATGGTTTTAACCCATCAAAGAAACGATCAATCTTACTCTTTGGGTTACGTATGTAATCTGAAGCATACCTTTCTAACCTTGTAAAGTTAGCCTCATACTTTGTGACATTCTCATCCTCCTTCTGCCTCAGACTCAGAAATTGCCTTTCCATATCCGCTCGATGGTCTCGAGAAAAGTATTTTTCTAAGAACAGCTCTTTGAACTCCTGCCATTCCATGTTTGTTAATTCATCATCTTCCTTTGTGTTTTGAATTAGTGACCACCATTGATCGACATCTCCAGTGAGGCGGTAAACTGCCATGACAACATTCTCCCTTTCACTATTCCCCAAGGCATGGAATATTTTCTCTAAGGAATTTATCCATTGCTCAGCTACTATAGGATTTGTACTCCCATTGAAGGTTGGTGGTTGTTTCCTCATGAAACGGTCTAGCATTGATCCTCCACGTTGCGGATCAGGGTTCTCCATACGAGTAAGGTTGTTATTCATAACCTGCGTGAGTTGTCCCAGTACGGTGAGAAGCTGATCAGCACCAGTTGTATCACTAGCTCCACCATAATTATCTTGAGAAGGAGGGCAATCCCTACACGGAGTGCGTGCATTGATACTGTTTCCATTCCTTCCACTAGGCGCCATTTCTAAATAATGGCATAAACTAGATTAGTTCATGAATCAAAATACATAATTCCATACTTGTAAAACACTTAACATAAAATGAACTAATTATGGATATAATCCGTAATTATAAAAATGTTTTCTTTGAGGAAGTATATACTCGTAACCCTTCATAGTGGTTTTTAAAGAAAATGGGAATTATCCAAAGCATATCCCCCGGGAGTGTCGTAACCAAGAGTGCAGCAAGGCCCGTTGTCGTGCACCAGTTCCCGTTCGAGTCAAGCTCAAAGCAGTGTTTTCGGGTTTTACCCCTAGGTACATCTGTGCCAGAGCCGCCTCTACCTGCTCGTATCCAGACAGGGATGTATTGCTCGGAAAACTCACAACATCTCTACAATACCAAAATTCTAGGATGTTCTTCTATACTAATCCTCAAAGTCTATCTTCGGGATATGTGCTCTAATTAGAGTTTATCTAAATATAGCTTCCAAGGTTAGTACTAAACTGCCTCTGATACCAACTGTAACGCCCCGACCCCAGCTACCCAGAGTCGGTGCATTACTTCATAACATTGGCATGATCACAAAAGATCAAGTCTCGAAAGACCGATTAGTTTAGTAGCCTTGGAAACAATAGATACATTCATAAACATTACATTACATCATAAAAATGAAAACTACAATAACATGGTTTCCCTAGTCCACACTCATATCCTCACTGAATATTCTTGCAAGTCAGTCATAATACACTTCTTCACATCCTGGGAAAAATAAAACATTGAAAGGGGTGAGCTCAAATGCTCCGTAAGGATAACAATATAGCGGAAACTTTCATAAGAAAACATAAGCATTTAAGGCAATGTATAACTAAAACAAAAGCCTTATTGAACTTGAACTTCAGCATAATATGGAAAAAGTAAAATAAAATAATGCCATTACTTACTGACATGGATATTCTACTAGACGAATAATCACGTGAAATATCAATAACCACTTTCATAATGAGGGAATGTATAATGACAGACATTCTGAAACACTTTGTCAAGGCCTCGGCCAAGACATCTAAAATGATTAAGGCCTCGGCCAAAACCATAAATCAAATTGGGAATGGGCCTCAGCCAATTCCACGTCTAGTTGTCTCATGATACCTACCGATGCATCGAGGAGCTATAGCGAGCTCCACCCGTCACATATTAAGTCCAATACATTCCTCATATGAATAGGTTTAAACATAACATAAATATTCGTATTAAAACTAGCATACGAAATGTCAACAATTTCTCTATAAACTATGGATGGTATAAAAATAACACATCCACAGTCAAATATTTCACAAAATGTTCAATGGAAGTTTTGTATCATAAATCAATTTCAATTAAACTTAAAACCCATCAAAGGATGTTGACATGGATGAAATCAAAGCTATTTGAGAGTAATATCTCTCCTTTTTGAAAAAATTTAAAAGTCCCATAATTATAAAATAATACATTTACTTTGAATATATTCTTATAAGCTTTTTAGGGAAGCTTCGACGAAGTTATAATGGCGGAAAATAGCCACACCCGCCGTATAAGTTAAAAAAAACATTCTTACCTTAAATTTGTCAAAGAGGTCAAAAAGTAAATTGTTTGGAAAACGACGGTATGATTCCTTTCAAAAATGTATAAGGGTATAAATGACTTTAACACATTTTCCATTTAATAGTAAAAATTTTTTGAAAGACATTTTTAAGAAACATGGATGTGGATGATAACGAGGTCCCAGTAGATAATTATGTATAAACAACCTTGGATAATGAAGAGGTTGTGAAGTAAACCCTTACCTTGTACTTTTCCTTGGTTGGGGTAGGTTAACCTCCTGTATAATGGTGAAATAATTGTTATTAAATTATACAAGAATCATATACATTTATATGATATCATATATGATCTTTTAACATTGCTTTGTTAACAATATCTTAGATTTATCGTTGTTTCGGGTGTTAACTTACTCATTTTCTTTTATATGTTTTGTTACGTAAGTCGTGTTTTTCATGGATAGGTTGTATCTTATTCATATCCAGAATGATATCATGTCCTTAAACATTATTTTTAAATCATCAAATGATAATTATACTTGAATGGATACGACGGAGAATGAATCTCATCGCGTTCGTGGATACGGTAGTCCGTACGTACGCAGGAGCGACAATATCATTATTTTGATATTAAAATAATATATAATTGGATAGTATATAATATATACACAATCATTATCATGTTATATTTATTATTTACATGAATTAAATATCATTATTATACCCATCTAAATAATAATATATTGAATAACAATTACACCACGACGTAGAGACGGTAAGCCGTACGTACGCACGTATGGTGACATGTCATTCAAATGATGGGTAGAATACTGAATATCGTTGTTCCATATTTATAATAACATAACAGTATATAGAAGATACTGGAGTTATAATTTTAGAATTGAAATAATAAACAAAGAGGGAGTGGAAGAAGAAAGAAACTTGGAAGAGGGTGATGAAAATGTTACATCTTCTTCGGGTTCTTCCTTTTGATTTGATCAAAAGGACTCCATAGGATGGCTTTCTGACTAAATTAAAGCTTCTAGGATGAAGGGAGAGAAGTTGGGAGAGTATTTGGGCAGAGGTTGGCTGAACCAAAAGGCTTGAATGTGTGAATAAGGTGGTAGAGGTGGGGGCCTTTTATAAGAGGAGAGGAGGGGCTCTTTTGGAATGATTGAAATGTTACATTATTATACAATGCTTTTCGGATTCTAAAGCTCCCACACTTATAAAATTCGTGGCTAAGGTGATAAGGGTTCGAAATATCCTCATCCAATAGGCTTTGGACAAGTGGAAGCCTTGGATTTTGCATTATCTTCTCATTTTATTTAAATCGTTAAATAATGAGGTCATCGCTGCATCATCATGATGTCATAAATAATTTAATTTATTTAATGTCTAAAAATTATAAAAAAAATACTATGATGTAGGAAATCTTTTTATATTTCTAATGAATATTTATAGTCAAAATTTGGACTTGTGTAACCCCACTTAAAAACTGTTTTAGTAAACCAACTCATGTTTGTGTCAATTTAATTTTAACATTAAATAAATATATATTAATGTCATTTTCCAACCAAAGTGGCTCCATGGGGTCCCCAAGTTGACCCATGGGTTGTCTTGGTCGGCCATGACTCAACCAATAGGAGTAGTACAAGTGTCAAGCTCATGTCATATTATTAAAACATTGTTTTTAGCTTAAACTACACTAATTACCTCTAATCGCGATTAAGAACTTAAAAGTTACTATTCACCAAAAAATTATTTTAATCTCATTGAACCACATTTTAATTCTTAATGACAACCATGTATGTCGGATTTTTGAAAATCAAATCACAGAATTGGTAATTTTTCATTTAAACGAATAATCAGTTATTTAACTACCACTTAGTGGTTTCACTATTCATCAAAAATTGAAGTTTTTCAGAACAATGCCAAAATTTCACCCTAAGCTATAATTGATATTCCTAATTCAAAAATGATGTCTATTTTACAAAATTCCAAACATATAAGTGGCATTAATTAATTTTATAATTAATTCCTGCTGTCACAACAAATAGCGTGTTTTAAGAAACAATTTATATCAAAAGATTTGCAATTGTTTATGTCCAATTTCAATGTTAAATTTATTCTAATGACCACCATTGGATAAAATGGTAAAAATATATTCTAATTATACTTTAAACCCACTAAATAGTATAATTTATCACTATAAATTATTTTGATTAAAAAATTTGTTTTTAAGTATTTTTCACTATTCTTAAAAAATTAGAAGTTCTCAAAAAAATACCAAAAATTCAACATAGGCTAATTTCGATATTCCGAATCCAGAAATGAAGTCCATTTTGATAAATAAAATTTATAAAATTTCAAAAAGTAGGTATTACTATTCACAACGGTTAGTTTATTTCGTTGTGGTGTGTGTTAGAGCTCGAGGTTGCGTACAACACACGCTATTGCATTATTAGAAGTGAAACGTACCGTGGAAGCTTGGGGTGTTACATTCTCCCCTCCTTCAATAAATTGCGTCCTCGCAATTTGAAATTTTTCTTTGAAAATAAAAGGTTGAAAAGAGAAAATACCTTGGAGGAAAACCCACATCGGAAATAAGGTTTATAAATATATAACATTAAAAGAAAGAAAGATAAGTACAAAGGTCACCCGAGATTGCCCATTCTAGGATTCTATGAAAATATGGATATGGAGGAGAAACAAACCATCAAGGTCTGGTGGAGAGTTATAGAAAACAGGATTAGGAGAAAGTTTAACTACAAGAAAATCACAAACTTGTGATTGGTTAAACGATCATTGATTCCCCAGTAGGAAAAGTTAACCGACAACATTTTTGTTTTGAGTTACCTTTTATAAATTTTAGGAATTTATTTAGGTGATTTAGTAAGAACGTAAGGGAATATACATACTTGTCATGTAGACTTTCATTCTTTAATAAATTTTTACCACAAACCCATCTTTCACTCTAAAATGTAATACAAATCAAAAATATTCTATTTATCCTAATTGTATAAGGTTCCAAATATTATCACATATCATTTAGATTAGTAAAACTATTTTGTAATAACCAGGGACTTCCTGTAGGCTAGTGGTAGGAAATAAAGGCATGTCGCACTATGGTTGTGGGTTTGATTCCAGGAGCTTTGTCCGACGCGACGGGTTATGCCCCACCCTGCAGGTTGTCCTTTTCCTAAAAATATAGTACTATACTATTCCAAAAATAATATTCATAAATGTTTTAACCTTAAACAATACTATCCAAAGTTCAACTTAATCCATTCCAACCTTTATAGTTATCCAAAATACCTCTGTCCAGACTTTCTCTAAAAGGTCTCTAAATTCCAAAATCAATTGTAACATCAGATTCCCCAAAAAACTTAAATATTCTCTTTTGTCACATACTAAAAATATGATTACCTTTATCATATTAAAACCTTACTAAAATCAAAAAGTACTACAGTACAATCTATATATATCACATTATTCTATTAACCAGAATATAATCCATGAGTCCAAAAGCACCAATACATTAATTATTCCGCTTCAACTGTAGTCATAGCATAAGATTGGACTTGATCCCTTGGCCTTTTCTGAGGTAAGTTACCTTGATTCTTAGGAAATTCATTTGCATAATGCCCCATTTCTCTACAATTGTAGCATTCAACATTGATAGCCTCTTTCTTTCCCTTGCAATCACGAGTCTGGTGACCTTTTTCTCCACATTTATAACAAACTCCCTTTCCTTTTAGGCAAGTACCAGGGTGATTCTTTCCACAATTATCACATAATGGAAAATCCTTCTTTCCCCTTTTCCCTTTATATGTCTCTTGTTCCACCGTTCTCTTCTTCTCTTGCTTTACTTTGTTGTCATAAGACTTCGAGAATTCCTTTTCTGTCTTGATAGCACAAGAGACAATATCTTCGTATGATGAGAAGGATTGTGATACTAAAGCTCGATGGAGAAATGGTTTTAACCCATCAATGAAATGATCAATCTTACTCCTTGGGTTACGTATTTAATCTACAGCATACCTTGCTAACCTTGTAAAGTTAGCCTCATACTTTACTACATTCTCATCCTCCTTCTGCCTCAGACTCAGAAATTGCCTTTCCATATCCGCTCGATGGTCTCGAGGAAAGTATTTTTCTAAGAACAGCTCTTTGAACTCCTGCCATTCCATGTTTCTTAATTCATCATCTTCCTTTGTGTTTTGAATTAGTGACCACCATTGATCGGCATCTCCAGTGAGGTGGTAAACTGCCAGGACAACATTCTCCCTTTCACTACTCCCCAAGGCATGGAATATTTTCTCTAAGGAATTTATCCATTGCTCAGCTACTATAGGATTTGTACTCCCATTGAAGGTGGGTGGTTGTTGCCTCATGAAACGGTCTAGAATTGATCCTCCACGTTGCGGATCAGGGTGCTCCATACGAGTAAGGTTTTTATTCATAACCTGCGTGAGTTGTACCAGTACAGTGAGAAGCTGATCAGCACCAGTTGTATCACTAGCTCCACCATAATTATCTTGAGCAGGAGGGCAATCCCTACACAGAGTGCGTGCATTGATACAGTTTCCATTCCTTCCACTAGGCACCATTTCTAAATAATGGAATAAACTAGATTAGTTCATGAATCAAAATACATAATTCCATACTTGTAAAACACTTAACATAAATTGAACTAATTATGGATATAGTGCATAATTATAAAAATGTTTTCTTTGAGGAAGTATATACTCGTAACCCTTAATAGTGGTTTGTAAAGAAAATGGGAATTATCCAAAGCATGTCCCTCGGGAGTGTCGTAACCAAGAGTGCAGCAAGGCCCGTTGCCATGCACCAGTTCCTGTTCGAGTCTAGCTCAAAGCGGTGTTTTCGGGTTTTACCCCTAGGTACATCTGTGCCAGAGCCACCTCTACCTGCTCGTATCCAGACAGGGATGTATTGCTCGGAAAACTCAAAACATCTCTACAATACCAAAATTCTAGGAAGTTCTTCTATACTAATCCTCAAAGTGTATCTTCGGGATATGTTCTCTAATCAGAGTTTATCTAAATCTAGCTTCCAAGTTTAGTACTAAACTGCCTATGATACCAACTGTAACGCCCCGACCCCAGCTTCCCAGAGTCGGTGCATTAATTCATAACATTGGCATGATCACAAAATATCATGTCTCGAAAGACCGATTAGTTTAGTAGCCTTGGAAACACTAGATACATTAATAAACATTACATTACATCATGAAAATGAAAACTACAATAACATGGTCTCCCTAGTCCACACTCATATCCTCACTGACTATTCTTTCAAGTCAGTCATAATACACTTCTTCACATCTTGGGAAAAATAAAACATTGAAAGGGGTGAGCTCAAATGCTCCGTAAGGATAACAATATAGCAGAAACTTTCATAAGAAAACATAATCATTTAAGGAAATGTATAACTAAAACAAAAGCCTTATTGAACTTGAACTTCAGCATAATATGGCAAAAGTAAAATAAAATAATGCCATTACTTACTCACATGGATATTCTACTAGACGAATAATCACGTGAAATATCAATAACCACTTTCATAATGAGGGAATGTATAATGCCAGACATTCTGAAACACTTTGTCAAGGCCTCGGCCAAGACGTCTAAAATGATTAAGGCCTCGGCCAAAAGCATATATCAAATTGGGAAAGGGCCTCGGCCAATTCCACGTCTAGTTGTCTCATGAGACCTACCGATGCATCGAGGAGCTATAGCGGGCTCCACACGTCACATATTAAGTCCAATACATTCCTCATATGAATAGGTTTAAACATAACATAAATATTCGTATTAAAACTAGCATACAAAATGTCAACAATTTCTCCATAAACTATGGATGGTATAAAAATAACACATCCACAGTCAAATATTTCACAAAATGTTCAATGGATGTTTTGTATCATAAATCAATTTCAATTAAACTTAAAACCCATCAAAGGATGTTGACATGGATGAAATCAAAGCTATTTGAGAGTAATATCTATCCTTTTTGAAATCATTTTAAAGTCCCATAATTATAAAATAATACATTTACTTTGAATATATTCCTATAATCTTGTTAGGGAAGCTTCGACAAAGTTATAATGGCGGAAAATAGCTTCACCCGCCGTATAAGTTAAAAAAACATTCTTACATTAAATTTGTCAAAGAGGTCAAAAAGTACATTGTTTGGAAAACGACGGTAAGATTCCTTTCAAAAATGTATAAGGGTATAAATGACTTTAACACATTTTCCATTTAATAGTAAAAATGTTTTGAAAGACATTTTTAAGAAACATGGATGTGGATGATAACGAGGTCCCAGTAGATAATTATGTATAAACAACCTTGGATAATGAAGAGGTTGTGAAGTAAACCCTTACCTTGTACTTTTCCTTGGTTGGGGTAGGTTAACCTCCTGTATAATGGTGAAATAATTGTTATTAAATTATACAAGAATCATATACATTCATATGATATCATATATGATCTTTTAAAATTGCTTTGTTAACAATATCTTAGATTTATCGTTGTTTCGGGTGTTAACTTACTCGTTTTCTTTTATATGTTTTGTTACGTAAGTCGTGTTTTTCTTGGATAGGTTGTATCTTATTCATATCCAGAATGATATCATGTCCTTAAACATTATTTTTAAATCATCAAATGATAATTATACTTGAATGGATACGACGGAGAATGAATCTCATCGCGTTCGTGGAGACGGTAGTCCGTACGTACGCACGAGCGACAATATCATTATTTTGATATTAAAATAATATATAATTGGATATTATATCATATATACAGAATCATTATCATGTTATATTTATTATTTACATGAATTACATATCATTATTATACCCATCTAAATAATAATATATTGAATAACAATTACACCACGACGTGGAGACGGTAAGTCGTACGTACGCACGTATGGTGACATGTCATTCAAATGATGGGTAGAATACTGAATATGGTTGTTCCATATTTATAATAACATCACAGTATATAGAATATACTGGATTTATAAATTTAGAATTGAAATAATAATCAAATAGGGAGTGGAAGAAGAAAGAAACTTGAAAGAGGGTGATGAAAATGTTACCTCTTCTTCGGGTTCTTCCTTTTGATTTGATCAAAAGGACTCCATAGGATGGATTTATGACTAAAGTAAAGCTTCTAGGATGAAGGGAGAGAAGTTGGGAGAGTATTTTGGCAGAGGTTGGCCGAACCAAAAGTATTGAAAGTGTGAATAAGGTGGTAGAGGTGGGGGCCTTTTATAAGAGGAGAGGAGGGGCTCTTTTGGAATGATTGAAATGTTACATTATTATACAATGATTTTAGGATTCTAAAGGTCCCACACTTATAAGATTCGTGGATAAGGTGATAAGGGTTCTAAATATTTTCATCTAATAGGCTTTAGACAAGTGTAAGCCTTGGATTTTGCATTATCTTCTCATTTTATTTAAATCGTTAAATAATGAGGTCATCGCTGCATCATCATGATGTCATAAATAATTTAATTTATTTAATGTCTAAAAATTATAAAACAAATACTGTGATGTAGGAAATATTTTTATCTTTATAATGTATATTTATAGTCAAAATTTGGACTTGTGTAACCCCACTTAAAAACTGTTTTAGTTAAACAACTCATGTTTGTGTCAATTTAATTTTAACATTAAATAAATATATATTAATGTCATTTTCCAACCAAAGTGGCTCCATGGGGTCCCCAAGTTGACCCTTGGGTTTTCTTGGTCGGCCATGACTCATCCAATAGTAGTAGGACAAGTGTCAATATCATATCATATTATTAAAACATTGTTTTTACCTTAAACTACACTAATTACCTCTAATCGCGATTAAGAACTAAAAAGTTACTATTCACCAAAAAATTATTTTAATCTCATTGAACCACATTTTAATTCTTAATGACAACCATGTATGTCTGATTTTTGAAAATCAAATCACAGAAGTGGTAATTTTTCATTGAAACGAATAATCAGTTATTTAACTACCACTTAGTGGTTTCACTATTCATCAAAAATTGAAGTTTTTCAGAACAATGCCAAAATTTCACCCTAAGATATAATTGATATTCCGAATTCAAAAATGATGTCTATTTTACAAAATTACAAACATATAAGTGTCATTAATTAATTTTATAATTAATTCCCGTTGTCACAACAAATAGCGTGTTTTAAGAAACAATTTATATCAAAAGATTGGCAATTGTTTATGTCCAATTTCAATGTTAAATTAATTCTAATGACCACCACTGGATAAAATGGTAAAAATATATTCTAATTATACTTTAAAACCACTAAATATTATAATTTATAACTATAAATTATTTTGATTAAAAAATTTGTTTTTAAGTATTTTTCACTATTCATAAAAAATTAGAAGTTCTCAGAAAAATACCAAAAATTCAACATAGGATAATTTCGATATTCCGAATCAAAAATGAAGTCCATTTTGATAAATAAAATTTATAAAATTTCAAAAAGTAGGTATTACTATTCACAACGGCTAGTTTAATTCGTTGTGGTGTGTGTTAGAGCTCGAGGTTGCGTACAACACACACTATTGCATTATTCGAAATGAAACGTACCGTGGAAGTTTGGGGTGTTACATTCTCCCCTCCTTCAATAAATTGCGTCCTCGCAATTTGAAATTTTTCTTTGAAAATAAAAGGTTGAAAAGAGAAAATACCGTTGAGGAGAACCCACATCGAAAATAAGGTCAATAAATATATAACATTAAAAGAAAGAAAGATAAGTACAAAGGTCACCCAAGATTTCCCATTCTAGGATTCTATGAAAATATGGATATGGAGGAGAAACAAACCATCAAGGTCTGGTGGAGAGTTATAGAAAACAGGATTAAGAGAAAGTTTAACTACAATAAAATCACAAACTTGTGATTGGTTAAACGATCATTGATTCCCCAGTAGGAAAAGATAACTGACAACATTTTTGTTTTGAGTTACCTTTTATAAAATTTAGGAATTTATTTAGGTGATTTACTAAGAACGTAAGGGAATATACATACTTGTCATGTATACATTCATTCATTAATAAATATTTACCACAAACCCATCTTTCACTCTAAAATGTAATACAACTGAAAAATATTCTATTTATCCAAATTGTATAAGGTTCCAAATATTAACACATATCATTTAGATTAGTAAAACTATTTTGTAATAACCAGGGACTTCCTGTAGGCTAGTGGTAGGAAATAAAGGCCTGTCGCACTATGGTTGTGGGTTCGATTCCTGCAGCTTTGTCCGACGCGACGGGTTATGCCCCACCCTGCAGGATGTACTTTTCCTAATAATATAGTACTATACTATTCCAAAAATAATCTTCATAAATGTTTTAACCTTAAACAATACTATCCAAAGTTCAACTTAATCCATTCCAACCTTTATATTTATCCAAAATACCTCTGTCCAGACTTTCTCTAAAAGGTCTCTAAATTCCAAAATCAATTGTAACATCAGATTCCCCAAACAAATTAAAGATTCTCTTTTGTCACATACTAAAAATATGATTATCTTTATCATATTAAAACCTTACTAAAATCAAAAAGTACTACAGTACAATCTTTATATATCACATTATTCTAATAACCAGAATATAATCCATGAGTCCAAAAGCACCAATACATTAATTATTCCGCATCAACTGTAGTCATAGCATAAGATTGGCCGTGATCCCTTGGCCTTTTCTGAGGTAAGTTTACTTGACGCTTAGGACATTCATTTTCATAATGCCCTATTTCTCTACATTTGTAGCATTCAACATTGATAGCCTCTTTCTTTCCCTTGCAATCACGAGCCTGGTGACCTTTTTCTCCACATTTATAACAAACTCCCTTTCCTTTTAGGCAAGTACCAGGGTGATTCTTCCCACAATTATCACATAATGGAAAATCCTTCTTTCCCTTTTTCACTTTATCTGTCTCTTGTTCCACCGTTCTCTTCTTCTCTTGCTTTACTTTGTTGTCATAAGACTTACAGAATTCCTTTTCTGTCTTGATAGCACACGAGACAATATCTTCGTATGATGAGAAGGATTGTGATATTAAAGCTCGACGGAGAAATGGTTTTCACCCATCAAAGAAACGATTAATCTTACTCCTTGGGTTGCGTATGTAATCTGCAGGATACCTTGCTAACCTTGTAAAGTTAGCCTCATACTTTGCGACATTCTCATACTCCTTCTGCCTCAGACTCGGAAATTGCCTTTCCATATCCGCTCGATGGTCTCGAGGAAAGTATTTTTCTAAGAACAGCTCTTTGAACTCCTGCCATTCCATGTTTTTTAATTCATCATCTTCCTTTGTGTTTTGAATTAGTGACCACCATTGATCGGCATCTCCAGTGAGGAGGTAAACTGCCATGAAAACATTCTCCCTTTCACTACTCCCCAAGGCATGGAATATTTTCTCTAAGGAATTTATCCATTTCTCAGCTACTATAGGATTTGTACTCCCATTGAAGGATGGTGGTTGTTGCCTCATGAAACGGTCTATCATTGATCCTCCACGTTGCGGATCAGGGTGCTCCATACGAGTAAGGTTGTTATTCATAACTTGCGTGAGTTGTCCCGGTACGGTGAGAAGCTGATCAGCACCAGTTGTATCACTAGCTCCACCATAATTATCTTGAGCAGGAGGGTAATCCCTACACGGAGTGCGTGCATTGATACAGTTTCCATTCCTTCCACTAGGCGCCATTTCTAAATAATGGCATAAACTAGATTAGTTCATGAATCAAAATACATAAATCCATACTTGTAAAACACTTAACATAAATTGAACTAATTATGGATATAATCCATTATTATAAAAATGTTTTCCTTGAGGAAGTATATAATAGTAACCCTATATAGTGGTTTGTAAAGAAAATGGGAATTATCCAAAGCATATCCCCTGGGAGTGTCGTAACCAAGAGTGCAGCAAGGCCCGTTGTCGTGCACCAGTTCCCGTTCGAGTCAAGCTCAAAGCGGTGTTTTCGTGTTTTACCCCTAGGTACATCTGTGCCAGAGCCGCCTCTACCTGCTCGTATCCAGACAGGGATGTATTGCTCGGAAAACTCACATCATCTCTACAATACCAAAATTCTAGGAAGTTCTTCTATACTAATCCTCAAAGTCTATCTTTGGGATATGTGCACTAATCAGAGTTTATCTAAATCTAGCTTCCAAGGTTAGTACTAAACTGCCTCTGATACCAACTGTAACACCCCGACCCCAGCTACCCAGAGTCGGTGCATTACTTCATAACATTGGCATGATCACAAAAGATCAAGTCTTGAAAGACCGATTAGTTTAGTAGCCTTAAAAACACTAGATAAATTCATAAACATTACATTACATCATAAAAATGAAAACTACAATAACATGGTTTCCCTAGTCCACACTCATATCCTCACTGACTATTCTTGCAAGTCAGTCATAATACACTTCTTCACATCCTCAGAAAAATAAAACATTGAAAGGGGTGAGCTCAAATACTCTGTAAGGATAACAATATAGCGGAAACATTCATAAGAAAACATGAGCATTTAAGGCAATGTATAACTAAAACAAAAGTCTTATTGAACTTGAACTTCAGCATAATATGGAAAAAGTATAATAAAATAATGCCCTTACTTACTCACATGGATATTCTACTAGACGAATAATCACGTGAAATATCAATAACCACTTTCATAATGAGGGAATGTATAATGCCAGACATTCTGAAACACTTTGTCAAGGCCTCGGCAAAGACATCTAAAATGATTAAGGCCTCGGCCAAAACCATAAATCAAATTGGGAAAGGGCCTCGGCCAATTCCACGTCTAGTTGTCTCATGAGACCTACCGATGCATCGAGGAGCTACAGCGGGCTCCACTCGTCACATATTAAGTTCAATACTTTCCTCATATGAATTGGTTTAAACATAACATAAATATTCGTATTAAAACTAGCATACGAAATGTCAACAATTTCTCCATAAACTATGGATGGTATAAAAATAACACATCCACAGTCAAATATTTCACAAAATGTTCAATGGAAGTTTTGTATCATAAATCAATTTCAATTAAACTTAAAACCCATCAAAGGATGTTGACATGGATGAAATCAAAGCTATTTGAGAGTAATATATCTCCTTTTTGAAATCATTTAAAAGTCCCATAATTATAAAAAAATACATTTACTTTGAATATATTCTTATAAGCTTGTTAGGGAAGCTTCGACGAAGTTATAATGGTGGAAAATAGCCGCACCCACCGTATAAGTTAAAAAAAACATTCTTACCTTAAATTTGTCAAAGAGGTCAAAAAGTACATTGTTTGGAAAACGACGATAAGATTTCTTTCAAAAATTTATAAAGGTATAAATGACTTTAACACATTTTCCATTTAATAGTAAAAATGTTTTGAAATACATTTTTAAGAAACATGGATGTGGATGATAACGAGGTCCCAGTAGATAATTATGTATAAATAACCTTGGATAATGAAGAGGTTGTGAAGTAAACCCTTACCTTGTACTTTTCCTTGGTTGGGGTAGGTTAACCTCCTGTATAATGGTGAAATAATTGTTATTAAATTATACAAGAATCATATACATTTATATAATATCATATCTGATCTTTTAACATTGCTTTGTTAACAATATCTTAGATTTATCGTTGTTTCGGGTGTTAACTTACTCGTTTTCTTTTATATGTTTTGTTACGTAAGTTGTGTTTTTCATGGATAGGTTGTATCTTATTCATATCCAGAATTATATCATGTCCTTAAACATTATTTTTAAGTCATCAAATGATAATTATACTTGAATGGATACGACGGAGAATGAATCTCATCGCGTTCGTGGATACGGTAGTCCGTACGTACGCACGAGCGACAGTATCATTATTTTGATATTAAAATAATATATAATTGGATAGTATATCATATATACATAATCATTATCATGTTATATTTATTATTTAAATGAATTACATATCATTATTATACCCATCTAAATAATAATATATTGAATAACAATTACACCACGACGTGGAGACGGTAAGCCGTACGTACGCACGTATGGTGACATGTCTTTCAAATGATGGGTAGAATACTGAATATGGTTGTTCCATATTTATAATAACATCACAGTATATATAAGATACTGGAGTTATAATTTTATAATTGAAATAATAAACAAAGAGGGAGTGGAAGAAGAAAGAAACTTGAAAGAGGGTGATGAAAATGTTACCTCTTCTTCGGGTTCTTCCTTTTGATTTGATCCAAAGGACTCCTTAGGATGGCTTTCTGACTAAATTAAACCTTCTAGGATGAAGGGAGAGAAGTTGGGAGAGTATTTGGGCATAGTTTTGCCGAACCAAAAGGCTTGAAAGTGTGAGTAAGGTGGTAGAGCTGGGGGCCTTTTATAAGAGGAGAGGAGGGGCTCTTTTGGAATGATTGAAATGTTACATTATTATACAATGCTTTTCGGATTCTAAAGGTCCCACACTTATAAAATTCGTGGCTAAGGTGATAAGGGTTCTAAATATTTTCATCCAATAGTATTTGGACAAGTGTATGCCTTGGATTTTTCATTATCTTCTCATTTTATTTAAATCGTTAAATAATGAGGTCATCGCTGCATCATCATGATGTCATAAATAATTTAATTTATTTAATGTCTAAAAATTATAAAAAAAATACTATGATGTAGGAAATCTTTATCTTTCTAATGAATATTTATAGTCAAAATTTGGAGTTGTGTAACCCCACTTAAAAACTGTTTTAGTAAAACAACTCATGTTTGTGTCAATTTAATGTTAACATTAAATAAATATATATTAATGTCATTTTCCAACCAAAGTGGCTCCATGGGGTCCCCAAGTTGACCCATGGGTTGTCTTGGTCGGCCATGACTCATCCAATAAGAGTAGGACAAGTTTCAAGCTCATATCTTATTATTAAAACATTTTTTTACCTTAAACTACACTAATTACCTCTAATCGCGATTAAGAACTTAAAAGTTACTATTCACCAAAAAATTATTTTAATCTCATTGAACCACATTTTAATTCTTAATGACAACCATGTATGTCGGATTTTTGAAAATCAAATCACAGAAGTGGTAATTTTTCATTTAAACGAATAATCAGTTATTTAACTATCACTTAGTGGTTTCACTATTCATCAAAAATTGAAGTTTTTCAGAACAATGCCAAAATTTCACCCTAAGCTATAATTGATATTCCGAATTCAAAAATGATGTCTATTTTACAAAATTACAAAAATATAAGTGGAATTAATTAATTTTATAATTAATTCCCATTGTCATAACAAATAGCGTGTTTTAAGAAACAATTTATATCAAAAGATTGGCAATTGTTTATGTCCAATTTCAATGTTAAATTAATTCTAATGACCACCATTGGATAAAATGGTAAAAATATATTCTAATTATACTTTAAAACCACTAAATAGTATAATTTATCACTATAAATTATTTTGATTAAAAAATTTGTTTTTAAGTATTTTTCACTATTCATAAAAAATTAGAAGTTCTCAGAAAAATACCAAAAATTCAACATAGGCTAATTCCGATATTCCGAATCCAAAAATGAAGTCCATTTTGATAAATAAAATTTATAAAATTTCAAAAATTAGGTATTACAATTCACAATGGCTAGTTTAATTCATTGTGGTGTGTGTTAGAGCTCGAGTTTGCGTACAACACACGCTATCGCATTATTCGAAGTGAAACGTATCGTGGAAGCTTGGGGTGTTACAATGTAACTATTCCATCATCATTATGTAATAAATAAATATAATTATTTAATATCTAAAATTTATAAATAAAGAACCATTATATAGGAAATACTTTTAGATTCATAATGAATATTTATAGTCAAATTTCTCTTATTTATATATACCTATATTAAAAATGGTTTAGTTATTAAACATTGAACTTAACACTTTTAACTCTTATATAAATAAAATAGTAATAAATGTCCTAATATAATCCAAGTTGACCAAAATGATCATATTTTATTCTTATGGTTGACTTTGGACGAATAAAGTTATCCAATAGTATTATGACAAGTGTTAGGGTAATTATAATATCATTTTTACCTTCAATTACCCTATTTAGTTTTAATCGTGGTAAATAAATATTTAAAGTTCCTATTATACAAATATTATTTTCATCCTATTGAACCACATTTTACATATTTAAGACAAACATACCTCTTGGAATTTGGACATTCAATTCACTAATGTGGTAAAATAACGTTTTATGCAAGTTTACTAACGCACCAAAAAGGTGGGTAAAATACGATAAACATTTTAATAAAATTTTATATGGATTATATTATTATATAATGACTCCAATTAATTACATTGAACAAATATAGATATTATTCATTTATTTCTACCTAAAATAAATTTAAATAAAATCACTAATTATTTAAATAAATAGTCAGTTTTAAACAATAACATAGTCTTTTTCACTATTACTCAAAAATTGAATGTTTTCAGAAAAATAACAAAACATCACCCTAGGCTAATTTTGATATTCCAAATTCAAAAATGAAGTAAATTTTGAAAAATAAAGGTTATAAATTTTTTAAAAGTGGGTATTACTATTCTTAATGGCAATTTTGATTGGTCGTGGTGTGTTAGAACTCGAAGTTGCGTATAGTGCATGCTATTATAATATTCAAAGAGAAGCATATCGTGGAAGCATGGGGTGTTAAATTCTTCCCTCCATCAAACAATTTCTTCCTCAACATTTCTAGAATATAACTTCATAAATATATTCGGGAGGTTCTTCATCATATGTTCCTCAGGTTCCCATGTTGCCGCTTCCATTTTATGTTTTCTCTATAGAACATTTCCCAGAAGATTCATTCAGTTTCTCAACACTTGTTCTCTGGTTTCATGAATCATAATAGGCTATTACCAATTAGATAAGTTTGGTCCAGTTCTATTTTTTCATAGGTGACTATATGTGTTGGGTCAGGCATGAATTTTCTCAACAGTGATACATGTAACACATCATAATCTTACAGAGACTTCGCGGCATTGCCATACGATAAGCTACAACTCCAATTCGTTCTATAATTTCGAAATCCTGATATACCTCAGACTTATTATAACCTTCTTACCAAATCTTACAACACCCTTCCATGGAGATACCATCAAGAAAACATGATCTCCTACTTGAAATTTCAAATCATTTCTTCATTTATCGACACAGCTCTTTTGCCTACTTTGATCTGCATTGATGTGGGTTTGGAAAATCATTACCTTTTCAATTGTTTCCTTAATAAGTTCTGGGCCTATAAGTTAACATTCGTGAAAATCATCCCAACATTTAGGTGTGTGACATATCTGTATATATCGCTTCATATGTTTCCATCTAAATACTTGAATAGATGGTATTATTATAGGGAAATCTTACCCGAGGTAAATATTGATCCCACATACCATGAAAGTAAATTGAGCAAGATCTCAACATATCTTCTATGGTTTGAATAGTATATTCTTATTATGAATTAGTTTCAGGGTTATAGGAATTTCTCAAACAATGTTTAGTTTCTATGGCCTTATGAATACTTTTCTAGAATCTTGATGTTAAACGGGGATCACGATTAGAAACAATTGATAAGGGTACTCCATGAAGTCTTATAACTTCATTAAGATATAGTTTTTCTAGATGTTCAAGTGGTAAATAATCATTCTGCATTAGGATACAACCAAGTCATTTCTTTAAATAATCACTATAAGTAAAAAAACCCATCATTCCCCGATGGTAATGTCAATATAGGAGAATTGAAAAATCTTATCTAATTTTTTTCAAAACATTCCTCATACACTTTTTAAAAACATATATAACCCCTTTTCATGTGATATTGGTTAATGAGTTCACCAATCAGAATAAATAATTGAAGAAGCACTGATAATATCCTACTAAACCATTAAAACTTTATACATCAGTTATACTTGTCGATGCTGGACATTATTTTATTTCTCTTTTCTTAGAAGGATAAATAGTTATTCCATCTTTAGAGACAACAT
Organism: Viscum album; assembly: GCA_963277665.1. Lineage (NCBI taxonomy): Eukaryota > Viridiplantae > Streptophyta > Magnoliopsida > Santalales > Viscaceae > Viscum > Viscum album. Next base: position 1,976,962,436 of record OY728143.1, on the reverse strand, counting down.
TGCCATGAAATGAAATTTTTTTAAACCAGAATTCACATTTTCTAAAATTCCCATATAATACATTTCTTCTTCAGGGTTTCAGAATAGTCCTCAAGTGATTTTATTGATATTTGTAGCTTATTTAGTATACAAATATATCATCAATCCATACCACTAAAAATTCATCATGATATTCCTTGAAAACTCTATTCGTTAGATCCATGAAAACATAGGGTACATTGGTCAGTCCAAAAGGAATTACTATTAAATTTTATGGCCCGTACCTAGATCAAAATCCTGTTTTTCGAATGTCTAATTCTTCACAGACAACAAATGATAACCAGATCGAAGGTCAATCTTTGAATAATATTGGGCTCCATAAAGATGGTCGAATAAATCATCAATGTTAGGTGGGGTATACATGTTCTTTATTGTTATATCATTGATCTCCCTGTAGATAATACACAACCTCAAAGATCCATCAGTCTTCTTACCAAAAAGAACAGGGGCTTCCCATGAAGAAACACCAGGGGAAATAAATAATTTATTCCTCAATTCCTCTAGTTGTTTCTTTAGTTCCACTATTTCTACATTGGGAATTATATAAGTGGTCATTGATATGGGACTTTAACCATGAATTAAATCAATGGAAAACTCAATTTATCATTCTAGAGGATGTCTAAGTAAATCCTCGGGAAACACATCATCATATTCTTGCACAGTAGGTACATCCTCTATTTGAACAGTAATTTCCTCAACCATATTAATTTGATTCTCCTCCTCCCCAATAATTAAATTTAGTAGAGCTATTGGGGGTGGATCTAGATAAGAATAAGGTGGTGACATTTCTAATCTAAATAAAAGGTTCTCCTTGTCATTATCAAAAATTGTAACCTCATTCTTCTTATAATAAATTTTCACATCGTGGTCTGAAATCCAATACATACAGAGGATTATATAAAATTCAATCATGGGTATGATGATGTTTTCAAAAAATAAAGAATATTTATATAACATCATGATGACTGATTCAAAAAACATTGTTGTAATGATACTTCCCATTGGAGTTTTAACTGACAAAATTCTTGTTAAATCAAATTGAAAATATCTAATTTTCATAGAAAACTAGGAAGATATAAAACAATGCGATGATCCAGAATAAAATAAAGAATTGGATAAATTTTAGGAAGCCATTAAATTACCTTCCACCACGTCATTCGGAGCATCAAACCTCAGCAGTTGTGATCACATAATCGTGGCCTTTCTCCCTTGGCCTTCTCTGAGGTTTGTTTCTTTGGAACTTAGGAAATTCATTTTCATAATGCTTAGTTTATCTACAATAGTAGCATTAAAAATTGACAACCACTTTCATTACCTTGTAATCACGAGCTTGGGGGCCTTTTTCACCACACTTGTAACAAACTCCAATTACTATCAGGAAAGTATCAAGCTATTTCTACCCACATTTACAACAGGGTGAAAATTCATTGTTTCCCTTCATCCACTTATTTCCATTTTCAGAGTGTTCAACTGATCTCTTCTTCCCTTTCTTTTCCTTGAAATCATAAGTCTTAGAAAATTTATTTTCTATCTCGATATCACATGAGACAATATCTTCGTACGATGAGAAGGTTTGTGAGACTAATGCTCAATGGATAAATGTTTTTATCCAACTGAATAATCAATCAATATTATGTATTGGGTTACATTATAATCTCTTGCATGCCTTGCTATCCTTGTAAAGTTAGCCTCATTCTTTTTGGCATTCTCATCCTCCTTTTTCCTAAATCTCAGAAATTGTCTCTCCATATCTTCTTGATGTTCACGAGGAGAGTGTTTTATTATAAGAAAATCTCTTTAAACTCCCTCCATTCCATAATTGATACCTCTTCATCCTCTTTTGTGATTTGAATTAATAACCACCATTGATATGCATCACCCCTGAGGTGACAAACTTCCATGAAAACATTGTCCCTTTCGCTACTCCCCAAAGAATGAAATATTTTATCTAAGGATTTATAAATTACTCAGCTAAAATTGGATTTATAGTCCAATTTTATTTTGGTGGTTGTTGCATCATGAGGTGGTCTAACATTGATCCTCCGTGCTTTGGATCAGGGTTCTCCATACGGGTAAGGTTATTATTCATAACCTGAGTGAGTTGTCCCAGTACGGGGATAGACAGATCAACACCAGTTTCATCACCAGCACCATTATAAATATCTTGAGTAGAAGGGAAATTCATATATGGATTATGTGCATTGATAAGGTTTCCATTCCTTCCACTACGAACCATTTCTAAACAATGGCATAAAATAGATTAGTTTATGAATCGCAATATATAATCCCAAACTTGTAAACCACTTAACATAAATTGAACTATATATGGATATGATCCATAATCATACAAATGTTTTCTTTTATGAAATATATACTCATAAATCCTTCATAATGGGTTTTAAAGAAAATGTAAATTATCCTAATCATATCCCATGGGAGTGTTGTAACCAAGAGCATTTCAAGGCTAGTTGTCATGTACTAGGATACCTCAGGTCAAGCCCGAAACTCCTTGTTGGAGTTTTCACACATAGGTACGTCTGTGCTAGAGGTTCCCCTACCTTCGCGTATCCAGACATGGATGTATTACTTGGAAAACACACAAAATCTCTATATTACCTAAATTCTTGGAAGTTATTCTATAATAATCCTCAAAGTATACCTTATAGTAATGTTCTCTAATCAATGTTTTTATAAATATAGTTTTTATGGTTTGTTCTGAAAATCCTATGATACCAACTGTAATTCCCTAACCCCAATTACCCAATGTTGTTGCATTATTTCATAACATTGGAATTATCACAGGATATCAAATCCTGAAAGACCGACCAGTTTAGTATCATTGGAAGTACTAGATACATATATATGTTTTACATTACATTATGAATTGAAAAACAACAACATTGTGAATCCTTTTAAAACCTTCATCACCCTTAGAATATCCCTACAGTTTTGGCATAATATACTTATTTCCATCCTATGAAAAATAAAACATAGAAATTGGTGGGCTCAGATGGTCCAAAAGGATAACAATATAGCGGAAAATTTAATAAATAAGCATAAACATTTAAGGCAATATGTAAAACTAAAACAAAATAATTTTAAACATAAACGTCAGAACAATATGTCAATTATAAGTCAAAAAATTCCCTTTACATATTCAAATGGATATTCTACTATTCGAATAATCACATGTAATATCAATAGACAATTTCATAATGAGGGAATGCATAATGCCGAACATCATAACCACAAAGTTAATTCCTCGTTACAATACTACAAATAAGATTTTTTCAAGGCCTTATTCCAAGACACTAGTTTTTCTCATCAGACCTACCGATCCATTGAGGAGCTATAGCAAGCTCCACCCACCACTTACTATGTCCAATGAATTCCTCATATGAGAAGGTTGAAACATAACAAAAACATTGCTATTAAAACTAGCATACGAAATGCTAATACTTTAACCATAAAAAATGAATGATATAAAAATAACCCATCCACGGTAAAACATATCACAAAACCTTCAATACAATATGGAAGATTTTAAAATAATAAATCAACATAAAATAAGTTTAAAATCCATCAAAGGATATTGACATGGTTGAAATCATAACTATTTCAGAGAAATATCTATTTTAATATTGAAATCATTTAAAAGTCACATAATTTTAAAAGAATACATTTATTTTGAAAATATTCTTGAAATCTTTTAATGGAAGCTTCGAAGGTGTTATAACAGTGGAAAATATTTGCTCTCTCCATATAAGTAAAAGAACATTATTTCCTTACTTTTTCCGAAAAGGTCGTAAAGGACCTTGTTTGAAAAATGAAAGAATGATTCATTTATAAATATTTTATAAAATTAAAACAAGGGTATAAATTACATTAACCCATAGTATAGTAAATAGTATTTTTTTTGAAATACATTTTTAAAATACACAGATGTAAATGGTAATGATGTCCTAGTAGATACTCACGTATAAACAACCTCAGAAAATGAAGAGATTATAGAATTAACCCTAACATTTTACCTTTCCTTGATATAGAGTAAGTTAATTTTATGTATAATATTTAAATAATTTTTATTAAATGATAGATGAACCACAAAAATAAATATGATATCATATATGATCCTCTATAATTTTTTTGTTAATAATATTTCTGTTGTATCATTGTTTCTAGTCTTAACTATTCCATTTTACATTATATGTTTTGTTACCTCATCCATGTTTATTATTGGTAGGATGTATTTTATTCATTTATATAATTATATTAAGTTCTTAAATATTATTTTTAATCAAAAATTGAAAAATATTCTTGAATGATTACTATGTGGAATGAATCTCAATGCGTTCGTGGCGGTGGTAATCCGTACGTACGCACGAGCGACAATACATTCTATTGATGGTGAAATCGTATGTAATTGGATTGTATATCATATATACAGAATCATTAAAAAAATTTATTTATTATTTTCTTTAGTTATACTCATTATTATACCCATCCAAATAATGAAGGGTTTGAATATCAAAATACACCATGATGTGGAGATGGTAAGTCGTATGTACGCACTTAAAGTGAATTGTAAATAATAGGATGGACAGAATAATAAATATGGTAGTAACATATTTATAATAAAATCAAATTATTTATAAGTTATTGGAGTTATTATTTTGGTATGTTATCAAAAAAGAAAGAGGAAGTGGAAGAATAAAATAACATTGAAAGAGGTGGTGAAATTATTACCTCTTATTCGGGTGTTTCCTCTTGAGTTGATCAAAAGGGATCCTTATGATGGATTTTTTGGTCAAAGTAATGCCTCTAGGATGAATTGAGGAAGTTGGGAGGATATTATTGTAGGATTTGGCCATGGGAAATGGATTTGGAGGTGTTATTTGGAGTGAATGGAAGTACCATTTTATAAGAGTGGTGAGGGTCACATTAAGAAATGACTAAAATATTATTTTATTATACAATAATATTCGTATTACAATGGCACAAAAGGATTTATTAATAGGTTTTAGTGGGTATGGGTCAAAAAAATCTCAACCAATATGTTTTAAATATAATTAGGTCACCATATTAACCTTATCTTTTAAATTTAACTCTCTGTTAAATTGTTTAAATTTTACCAAGTATCCTTGTATTATTATAATAAATGGTTAATAATATTACAATAAATAGTCAAGAGAACCCCGAGTGGTTAATTATTGATATATCTAACCTTATATAGTATTTTGGACGAACCTTATATTTTCATGAATATTATATCTTTTTATAATATAGTATTTGTTTTCGAAACTCATTTATGTTAAATTTGACAGTACTTGGTTTTTTGTATATGTTAAAGTCGTAAAAATTGTATCACTTAGAAAAAATATATATAATCAACCCTAAAATGTCATATTAACCTATAAAATTAGTGTAATTCATTAAATGTATCAATTTTATTTATTAGGAACTTTATAATATCGATTATTTTAATCATTCATTAATAAGGTAATTAAGGCATCATCATTGTGTCACAAAAAAATTAATTATTTAATATCTAAAAATTAAAAATAAAATACCATTACGTTGGTAATTTTTTTATATTTGTAATGAATATTTATAGTCCAATTATCATATGTATAACGTAGTATTAAAATGGATTAGTTATTAAATATTGAATTTAACACTTTTCACTCTTCTTTAAATAAAATAATAATAAGTGTCTTAATCTATTCCCTGTAGACCAAAAGAATCATATTTTATTGATAAGTTATATTTGGATTGAAATAAACATATCCAATAGAATTTGGACATTTTTATGGTAATTATAATATCATATTTACATTTAATTACCCTATTTCCTTTTATCTATGGTAAAATAAAATTCAAAAGTTACAATTCACCAAAATTATTTTCATCCTATTGAACCAAATTTAACTTATTAATGTCAATCGTGTCTCTCTAATTTTTGAACTAAAATTCATTGAAGTGGAAAAATTGTGTTTTATGAAAATTTGGAAATGTGCCTAAAAGGTGGGTAAAAGACGGTAAAAAGTTAAATAAAATTATATATATATAATATTATTATTAAATGACTCCAACGAATTACATTGAACATATATTGGTATTATTTATATATTTTTAGCTAAAATAAATTTAAATAAAATTACTATTTATTTAAATTAAAAATTGGTTTTAAATAATAACGTGGTATTTTCACTATTCCTCAAAAATTTAATGTTTATAGAAAAATACTAAAAATTCACCCTAATCTAATTTTGATATTCAGAATCCAAATATGAAGTCCATTTTGAAAAATAAAATTTATAAAATTTTAAAATGTGGGTATTACCTTTCATAATAGCTAGTTTGATTGGTTGTGGTGTGTTGGAACTCGAAGTTGCGTACAGCGCAAGCTATTGTATTATTCAAAGAGAAGCTTACTGTTGAATGCTGAAGTGTTACACCTATTATTCCCAGTTCTACTTCTCAGAACAAAAACACCCAAAACCCCCTTTATGGAAAAAGTACACTATATGTTCGTTTTAGTACATGATGTGTATTTTCGAGTACATGGAATTTAATATCACATTTTCACATGGAATTATTCCTATATATAGTTAGGTAACAACCAGGGTCATTCAATGTATTATTAAAAAACGTTGGGAAAGCGTGGGGTCTCTCTATATACTACTACATAGACTATCCCCCACCCCCCACATGGGGTGTCTGCCCGAGTACCTGGGCACATGGCCATGTACAAATGCACAATGTTTACTCTATGTACATGGAATGTAGTCCCCAATACTCATTCTAAACAGGTATTAAAAAATATATCCATGTAATAATACATGGTGTGTACTCAAATTAAATGTTGTGTTCTTTAAAAAACATATGAATCCACAAATATTAAGAAGACATGGCATGTTCTCTTCATGCCACATGTCACATGATCAAAATTTATAATCTTGAAACACATGTGAACATCCTAAAACACCAATTTTTTACAAATTAAGCCCATTTTCACTCTAAAAGAGTCCTTATTAATCGGAATAATGAAATAAAAATTAAAAGTAACAAATTTGAAAATATTTATGTTAAAAATATAGAAATAGACCTACCATTAAGCATAAAACCTTGAAGCTTCACACTACAACTACCACCCACATCTACAAAACTCTGATTTAGAACTCAGTTGATCCCATGAAAGAACATCCACCTCCATCTCTCTCTTTTCTCCCTCTCTATATCTCTCGGATATGAAAAATAGGATCGCAATGGGTTATATGTGATAATCCAATGTGATAACGTAAGAGAAGAAAAATGAAAATGAAAAATGAAAAAGATGAAATGGGGATCAGGTCCAACCTTGATTCCCATAATAAAGTTATGCCACACCAAAGAACCCCCCACCCATTTCAGACTCAATTGTAATCAATAAATATCAATATGATTCTTTATTTAAAATATATTATTGAAAAAATGAATTGAAAAAATAATATGAAATTAATTTCAATTTAAAATTCTAATTTTTTATTCAAAGATTGAACGTCTCTTATTCCCACCAAACCTCACCCCTAGGGAAAAAACTTATTCAGGGACCAACATAGTGGTTATAAAATTTATCTGAGATAATCACATAGGGGAATTTTTTGTTTTCCTCAGAATCACATCTCGGAACAAAAGTTTAAATTTCTCTTAATTTTCACATTATGTGATGATGAAGGTCATTAAAAAACTCATAAGGATCATTCCCAAGACTACCGAAACATCAACATGGCTTATACCTATATAAAACATACCTAAAACATATGAAAACAACATAGGTATCCCTAAAGGAATCATATCTTAATTTACAAGGATGTATATATTTTTTAGATGATGTACATAAATATATTAAAAATAAATCGAATATGCAGGAAAAATAACATAAAAATAAATTGTAGTTCATCTACCAGAATAATGTATATGAAATACCATAATTAACGTGATGAATATTGAACATCGGAATAACACACTAAACATGTTCCAACTAAATTTCCAAAATCTTCTTCACTAACATTCTTGATATAAATCAATAGCTCCAAGTTGTTACATGCCCCTTCAATAAAATATAATTTTTATCTATATGAATTGAAACCCATACCATGTTTGTTGTTTGGGGGTGAGTCCATTGACCATGTAAAATTACCCTACTTACCTCAACTCACTATATTCTAATGGTCAAGTGGATTCATGTGAAATTCCATACTGACATCCACTAATCCCACCATGAATCATATCAATCTCATTCTCGTGAAAATTCATATATGCATGGTAGTAAGGTGAAGAAGAAAAAAACACCCTAGAGAATCACACCCATTCTACATAACATGGCCCATATACCACCTTCCTAAATATAATGACTTATATACTATTAGACTGCAATAAGGCATACAAAATATTTATTCATATCCCAATATATTTTTTCACTTAAATCCATTACCTAATGTCCACAAATAAATACTCATCAGAGTGAAACATAACATGTCGGTCATCTTGTTTCATGTTAAATAAAAACATGTAATGTCATGGGAAATAATGATCATATAAATAATAGTAAAAACAAGAAATAAAAATGAACCCAACCAACAATATTAACCATAGAATGGTTTAAAACATAAAGGATTGAAAAAAGGCCATAAAGAGATAATTATTAATTAACAACATTTCTATAATTAATTAAATTTAATAATTAAAAATGGTACCAATATCAAGGTATGACATCCCATATCTCGCATCAAATAATATCCAATATCACCATACCTTACCAAAGTTATCATTTAGATTTCCCATAATGTTTATATGGATATGTCACATGAATCATGATCCGTTAAAGTTATTGTTTATCTTTGAATGATAGTGAAAAGCTATAATTTTATACTAATCCCTTTAACAATTTATAAATATCATCTTCACAATAGTTTTTCATGACCATAGAATTACTATATAATAACATAAAATGAAAAATTCTTCATTAATATAATATTCCAACAACTCCAACTAAAATTATCTTACCTCCTCTCCTATATCACCATCAACAATAAGACCATGTCTTGACACCCATGAGAAAAATCCTAACATGTTTAGGAATAAATCCTAATTTGAAAAATTACTCAAATTACATGACATTTAAATTAAAATTAAAGAAATCCACAATCATAATCTTGAAATAATATCACTCCCAAAATGTCACCCCCATAGGGTCATATCTTGGTTGAGAGGACTATTACACAATTGAAATTATCTCATAGGTCATATTCCTTATTTATCCTTATCTACTACAATAAAACCAGAACAACATTTGAGGAAAATATCTTTTATTTTAAGACACAAGAATAAGGTGATAATCCAATATTCATATATACAAAAACATGAATAAATAAACCAAATTTCCTCTTATTCTAAAATCTCATAACATTATATGGATTTATCACATATAAGGTACTATTTCATCTTTAAAATAATATTTTCAATCAAAGGGGCACTAAAAATGAACTAAGGATGATCACTAAGCATTAATATTATCATGAACTTACTCAAAGGTGATAGTCAATAGCCTCTGACGTCAATCAATGATAATTGGGGGTCCCAAATCATACCCATGGTAATTTGATGACCTATTACAACCTGATTGTGATCACCCACAATTCTCACTAGGCTTGCCTCAAATTTTCTTAAATTATTAGAAATAAAAATTTCTTTAAACTCAATTCCAACCCTAAAAATTATCCCAATTTCCTTATTGATAATCTCTAATAAGGAAAAAATTAATTTCCATTATCTATTCTAATAGTTATTTCACTAAAGGGAAAGTATCACACATGGTTATTATGTTATAATGAATTATAAATAAATTGGAAATAAATTATAGGAACCCAATAATTAATATAACCCACATGAGCATAAAATCATTTGAAAATATAAAATTCACCCCATTTGGTTAAATGGGTCAAACTTTTTATCAAAATATTTCCTCATTAATTTTTTTGAAATATTGGCCGACAATATATTTCCTATGATCATTAAAAATTCGTCCATGTGTCAACTTAAACACTAAATTCTTTTTTCCATAATCATTATAATAACAATTCTGAAAACATATATATTATTTCCAATACTATTTTTAATGCAGGTATTATATACACAATATTTCCTTTAAAATTAAAATTGAAATAATTATGTTTTAAATATAATTTAAGATGATAAAACATTTTTTATTTCTAATTTGGGTTAAAAACAAACTAACACCACCAAAAAATCCATAATATGGTCTATATTCACTTTTTTGACTGTTGTACATTCAATAAATCCTTTAGAGAGTTATACAATCTTTAGTGACTATTTATAAAAATTATTCTGATCCCATTTATGAATTTATATCATGAAATATCATAAAATAATGATAACTATGATAATAATATAACATATATATAAAATAACAAGTAATAAATTATAAATAACCTATACAATCATAATACAAATTGAATAAAGGCAACCTAAAATGTATAATGTTCAATTTATATCACTAAGATCATAATGACCACTAATGAATCCAATAAGCACCTAACTCATCAATAAAACCCAAAATTCCAAAATAAATGTACTTTAAAATTACCCCATATTGATAATATCAGTAAAAATTTATTGTGTGATCATATGGTATCGAAATCTGGAGAAGTGAGGTGAAATGAACTTCTAATGCACATTTGACCCTATCAAATGTGAAATATATTATTTATAATACCCAAAAAATTGAATCCTTGATTTTATGAACAACATAACAAAATAATCTTCAAAAATTCTTAATAAATTGTGTGTAATGAAATAATAACACCTTTCAAGATCCACCTCTACGAACTACCAATAATAACTCATTGATTATGATAAAATTCCACCCTGATCAAGTGGAATTGTAAATCAAATACCATAAAAATATGTACTAAAATTGAATATATAAGGGATGATGATAAATGGAAGAGAAAGGTAAATATCCTACCTTTGACAGATATGAAATAACTAACGCAAACCATCTATATTTATGAAATATATAGGGGGTGTTTCCAATACAGGTTCAAAATTGACCTTATTTCAAGTATTTCAGGGTGGGGTTTGGTATAGATGCTTTAGAAGGAGTTTTTAGTTGGTTATGATATGGGAATATCATTAGAGTGAATTATTGAGTACTAATGTTGACATGAGATTAATTTTTCGGAAGTAGGTATTTATCATCTTAATATGTACTTTTTCACACTACGACACTAATAAAAACCATTTGTTAAAGAATAAAAATTAGTATTCTATGAATGTTCTATTGTGACAGGATGTAGAGATTTTTATCGCCATTTGGAATATGATGGACATGCCATGATACACTGGTATATGACATGATGGATTAATAGATAGTAATGAGTGTCCCAAGATACATGGAATCACACCTCATGTAAAGTGTATGTTTCGTGAAGGATTGTATGTGTAATTCAATGTTTCCTAATAAATGATGTCCATAACATGATCAATATTGTTTCACCAAGATAGGTTGAGATTGTACTCTGATCATGGGGAATGAAAATCATACAAGGAAATAAGATTTGAGGAATCTAAATTAGTAACACTATAGAAGAGTTCACATAATGAAATTATTATTTTTCATCATTAATCATAAGGTAGTCAGAATTAACTTATGATGAAATTGATTGGTCATAATGAGAATCATTGTTTCATGCCATGGCATACGTCTACCTGAGATTTAAAAGTTATTTTATATCATTTCTTCATTTTGATTATTGGTTGTTATTATAAGTTTATATATTTACTATTTTGAATATAAATGTTATATATTTGATGGAAGATCATTCAAGTGTTATATTTTATGAAATAATAGATTATATGGTAACATAGATTTGAATTTGAAATTCAAATTGACTAGGATATTACTTGAATTTTTTTGTGTATAAAATTGGTTTATCAATCCTTGAATACAGATAATAATTCCCATAAAGAAGATTTGTGGGACCTAAAGATCAAAACACATTGGATTAGAATAAAATAATATTCAAATATATGAAATATAAAAAAAAGGTGTGATCCAACTAAATATAATATAACATCATGATTAGAAAAAAAAAAATTGTACATTCCTGAAACTAATTAGAATTAATGAAAAAAAGACTATGGATAACACCTATTAATGGGTGGTGTTTTATTATTGATTAATTATATCTTTGAAAATATAAACATTTTTTTATCTACAATATTATTTCTTTATGAAAATCAATGAGTGGAAGATTGGAAGTCATTTTTTGTCTTTTTTTAATCCGAGAGATCTTCTTAATGTTGTAATCACATACTGGTGAAGTAGTATTTAATTTATTATATCAACATGTCATTGATATGATCTATTTACATTAGTCTTTATAGGTTAACCATGAAATATTTGTGTGTTTATACAATTTTTTATTACGTTACTGGTTTCAATTATTCCCCCACAATCCCTATAGGGTATCATAGGATCTCAGGGTATAACAAGATGTATCAAGTAAATTGGTTATTTCTTAAATATTTTGAGTGAATGTTACTAATATGGAGAATATCTTGAATTATAAGGGTGTACCAATTTAATATGGATGTAATTACCATATTTGGAAGAAAACTATTTGGTAACTTCTTTGATATCATGGAATTGAGGTACCTATTGTGGTAGTACATGGAATTCATGTCAGGGATTCTACTAGTTGGTCAATGAGGGAATCACATAAGAAGATACTGAATATTGATGCCAAGGTATATAGAACTTTATCAAGAGCATTTTCTATTCAGATTTACATGAAGGTTGTGGATTTATCAACAGTAAAAGGATTTTGGGGTAAACATTATAATATCTATAAATATGATATTAAGGTGGAGGATAAGTTGAAAGTTATACATAACATATTTCGTTATCAAGTAATGTGTTCTTGTAAAAATCTAGAAATATTCTTTAAATATATAATTGTTATTAGTAACATTAAATATATAAATTATCATATGATAATGCTTTATGATATTATAAGGAATATTTCCAGAGTAATAACACAAAATTATAAAATAAATGTATCAGATCTTGAGGATTTTATACTTATATAATTATCTCTTTCTAACTTGTATAGTAATCTTTTTTCTAATTAAATGATGGTTATTCTAGAGAGTTATTTAGAACATACTTATAAATATATTTTAATCAAATCTATTGATAGGTAGGTATTTCATGAATATATGAATTAATAAGACGCAAGTTATGAGTTCTTATTCCTTTTTGAATGAATATTTAAACATAAGAAATGTATATTTGATGGTAAATTAGCTTTGGAATGTTTCAATTATAGGACGTATGGGTATATTACTACAAGGTTTCCAAGAATATTTGATAATGATGGTGGAAATTGTGAATTCTCATAATTATAGAATAAATATTTTCATCAAAAATAGAATTAAAATTCTAGTTATATAATTTGAGAGAAATGTTTAGTGGAATATTTTAGTTAGTAAAGATAAAATATATGTTGATGAAAATATATGGGTTGGTGTTGAGACAAAAATTTCATTAGATATAGATGATGATATCTAAAATGGATATGGTTATATGGTTGATGTTGGTATATTCATATGATACTCATCATTGAGTAAGTAATATTGATGTTCTAATAAAATGCATAACAAGATAGTTTAGAGAAACAAAATAATGGTTACTGAGAATGAATCTAAAACAAAATTTTGAGTTTATTTCTCTAAATATGTCTTTTAGTAAAATGGATAAATAAATATAGAATTAGAAGAATCACTGACTAATAAAAATGGTAATCCTTCAAAAATGAAATACATAGAATTAAAAAGTAAAAAAGTGGGTCAAACTATGACTCAATCAGGAATAAGAAGGGTTTAAGTTGATCATAGTAATATCATTAGAGATAAATCTTGTGGAAAAAAACTTATAGATTGGAAAAAATTTAGAATGATGTTCTATTATCTCATATTAATCCAATTAGATTTAAATAAGTAGTGATAGATTAATCATTGATCAATTCCATGAATTAAGAGTTATAACAAATCGAAAAAAATATAATGGATATCCTATAGATAGACTAAAAACATATTATTATTAGTAAAATGTTGTTCTTCAAAAAGAATCTAGATAAAAATAATAATTTTTTTCCAAAATAAATCAAATCTATTATACAAGGGTTATAAAAAGATGATATAATTTGTATCAAAGAAACATGTGCTCAAGTTGAAAGAATAGAATTTATTATATTATAAATAGAATTTTTCTAGATAAATTAAAAATAATATCTAATTTATGTGATTAAAACATTCTTGAGTAGAATTTGAAATGAATAATTTTATATCGAGCATACAATTGGATATCTTTTTAGAGAAGTTGACATAAAGGTATGTAGATAAAATATGGCTTCTAAATGGCCTAAATTAAGAACGTCGTACATGGTATTAATGGATGGATACATATATAAAGAAGATAATGTTAAAAATATAACGATTTGATCACAACCTATAAGTGATGATTTCAGATGAAGAATAGTTTTGGTTATACTGTAGATTGATGATATTATTTCATGAAGAAACTATAAAAAATTTATTGGATATTTTACTAATTTCATGAGTATGGTATATGAAATGTCAGTAATTGGGGAAGTAAATTAATTTATGAGGATTCAAATACAACCAAATTTATGAATAATATTAATTTGATAGAAAAAATATTCAATGAAAAATGTGAATAAATTCATAATAGAAAATTATAATCATATTTAATCTCTAATATCAGTTTTTGTAAAACATGGAACATATAATGATGGTGAGGGGGTATACTATACACTATATAGATGAACCATTATGTTTTTAATCTATCTTATTGAATCTCGGCTATCCATATTTCATATTATGTTCATGGAAGCATGTTTCCAATGTTTTTATAATAAAAACATCCACAAATTTGTAATGAGAACTATCTGGTGTATTCAAGGAACACATAATTACGGTTCAATGGTCAAGGATAAAAAATATTTCAAATTGTTCTTCTATTCAAATGAATATTTGGTGAGTGAATTTTTTTAATGAAAATAAATATGTGGTGGATCATTTTATGAATTTGGAAGTCATATTGGTTATCTAAGTAGGAAACAAGATTTTGTATCTTTATGAGCAAGAGTGGTGGAGTATATCTCAGCCACTAAATCATATACATAGAGTATATTGAGGATGTAATAATTTTTAAATATCGGTAAAAACATGGAGAAACTAATGGTTGTTCAATTTGATTACAAAAGTTTAACTGAAATTATAATGAATACAATTCAGATATCTAACACAAATTTCATTGAAATCTATTTTCATTTTATAAAGATGAAATCGTAGAATAATATTTTGAAGGAAGAATTTGTTGGTATACAGAATCATGTGGTCGATATCATTACCAAACATTTGAAAAAACATGAATTCAATAGGCACTTAATGAACCATGGAGTTAATCTAATTCCATGCAAATAAATAATAATGGATACCCATCTATATATTAAAGTAACTATTATATAGAGAATTTTTATAGGTTCATATTTACATCTTGGATTCCAAAAGATACGGGAGATACAATCTATAGAGATTTTCTATAATAAGTGGTTTAATTTAATGATATGGATATAATTGATGTATTTTATTATTTTCCTTGTTTCCAAAAACTAGATTTATCTCGTATAGGATTAGAGATATTATTTAATTCCCATTACTTGGTTATGAAACTTGAATCATAGTTGGTGAATCTGATCAACAATGGATTGTTAAACCCTTTGAATTATATTATAAATGGGGAGAAGAATCTCATGGGGAGAACATTTGTAGAAAGAAATATATTAGGGATGAAATTTTTATTATATATACCAATGTTAGTGGGATAATTTCATTATGTCTTTAAGGTTTATAAGGATAAAATTTAGAGTATCTGATTTGGAGTGTATTGATCGCAGTGTATTGATAATAAAATCCAAATGGGTAAATTATTACAACCATATGATACATTTTTTTTATTGGTAATTTATTTTGTTTTTGGGTTTTTTTGGGGAGACCTTGGTAGGTATTTGGAATTGATTGTTATGTGATAAAATCATAGGAGTGATATTTTAAAAGATAAATCTGATTTGATAATAATATAGAAGTAGTGGTTATTTATCATGTTGTGGCACTCATTTAGTCTTTTTAATGATGATCATCCAAAAATTTAGTGGTATCGAAATGGCGAGGATTATGTTGTGGAAGCCTTAAACTACAACAAAATAATTATTTGGTGGTGGGTTTTTAGCCTACGTTTAGTAAAGAAATGCTAAAACAATTAAATGATTTTGCAGAGTTTTTAATGAAACCTCCATAAAATATTTCATTTTTATTAAAAAAAACAAACGTCTCCTATTATGAAATCCTTCTCTCATGACTCCCCAATCTCCCCATTCCCTCCACCCCCACCCCAAGCCCTAGAACCCTCGTTGTTCCTCCCTCGCTTGTGCTTGGGTATCTCACGAGCCCTCTGAGCCTGAGCCCCGGAGCCCTCATCAGTGTTATGGTTGCAGCCTCCCAACTGGTCTCCCCCTCCATTTCCCTTACCTAAACAAACAACCAAGCCTTACCCCTCTCCCTTCTTCCCCTCCACTCTCTTAATTTTTCATTTTCCTACAAATTTTTATGAAGCTCAAATGATGTGTATTTTTTTCTCTGTATAAGAGGATGATTATTGTATTGATTGTGTTGTATCCTACATTTATACGTAACATGGGTCTTATTTTATAAGCGTAATGTTCATGTTTCATTTTCTTATAATTATTGATGTGTATTAATTATAAGAAAAAATTGACATAAGGAGTTTCCCATATTGAATTCATCATATATTGATAATCAGATATTTTATGGGTTGTAAATCTTTTTAGTTGTATATAATTCATTTATTTACTTTCTAAACTCCTTAGAAGTTTTAATTATTATAGATTTTATAATGTTCTCATATATAGTGGTTTTCTTTAACTAATGCTGTTATTTTGAAATTATTATATGATTCTATTTGGGTGAGTTTTATAACTATTTTTCATGTTAATATGTTGTGTCTGTTCCCTTAGATGTGTTTATTCTCTTTCATTCATTGGAATACTTCATATTATCTATTTTTTTAGATTTCTTAATGCTTCCTTTATTTTTGATGTCTCAAACTGAATACAACACGATTGATTTAATCATTTTTGAGTTTATTATTTACATATAATTACTATAATGGATTTTATGGGTGTTTATCTTTGTCTTACAATAGTTAGACCATGGATTTATGGTTTTAATACAATGTCTTCCATGCATTTTATTTTGGGAGACTACTACTTTGAGCCTAAATTATTTATTGAAATATTTCATATCTTCTAAAATAATGTTTTGAAGAATGTTTTTTGTAGTTCATTAATTTTGTAGTTTTAACTACATGATTTTTTTGTAAAATCATTAAGGTAATCTAATTTATAGTCTCTATATAAAATAAAAAGTTAGATTAAACACATGTCATTGTAAATCAGTGTTTTACACATAATGTAAAGTATAATGAAATTTATCGATATACATTGCTATTTTGATACCATTAATTTTTTTATTAATATTACATTAGAATAAAAATGTTTTAAAAAATATTTTTACCAAATTAATATTTTTTGTTTTCTCTGAATGCTTTAGAAATATAGAATTTTTTTAATTTGTTCATGTTCAAAGGGTTTGAAAGGGGATTGGGTTAAAGGTTTACATACTTTTTTAGGTAGAGTATAATATTTTTGTTATACTATGTTTTTCTGATTCAATATTAGTTGGTTAAGAGTTATTTTTAACCACAATCTAGAAAAACTCACACTTCTATTTCATTATTAAATCACTTCTTATTATATATCGTTACCAATATAAAAGTGAACTATTTAAACATAATATAAATAATATATTTCATTTATAAAATTAATATAAAAATAGTATATATATTATATCAATCCCATGATTCAACATTGACATTTATATAATTTATTACCACCTAAATAAATGATCATTAATCTATAATTATCACCTGAATTGTGGTCGTTAAAATTATCGATGGATTTTCTAATAGTTATAGCTAACAAAAAGGGGTGTTTGAAATCATTTTCCTCTTTAAAATTTGTGTCTCTTGTTTAAGAGGACTGTTTTATGAATTTATGGTTTTTTATATTTAATATTTTTTAAAATAGTTTTGAAGCTATAAGTCTCATGGTGGATTGAAATGTTATAAAATGCCGAAAGTTTGTTCTTGAAAAATGGGATCTTAATAGCAGTTGAATTCCTTCGATGAGGGGTATCATTCCTTGAACGAAAAGTTTATGGAAAATTTTAAATTGATAAATTGGTTTTCAATGTGTGTGTTGATAAAGTATTTTTAAATAACAATTTAAATGTAGTTTTAAAATGGTTTTAATATCAATTGCCTTCTTAATCCCTTTTGGAAATCTCGATTAAAACATTAAGAAAATTGTTTTTATAAATGTGTGAGACACTCTTATGCCTCATGTGACAATTTTTAATTCTAATGAGACAAGTGATCCCATGAGAGGATGATTTTTATTGAGTATTATTTGTGTGATTCTTCATGATAGTATAATTTTTATCCCGCTTCTATTTTAAAAACTAATTATCCATGATTGATTTCCTTTATTCACATTTACTTTTTTAGAACCTCAATGACTCTTCTTATAAAAATCTAGGTTTTTTAATATTAAATCCCATTTATCTATTTCCAAATTAGTAATAAAGATTTTGTTTTATATTTTTTTCCATATTGGGATATAAATGGACAAATTCTAGGTCACATTACTGAGGAACCCACCTCAATATGCTACGGGTATGCAGGAGTTTTTTGATTTTTTAATTTTCAATCGATATATAAATGAGAGAATAAGATATCTATGTTCTAAATGTAAATTATATGTTGGTAGAATATATATAAAATTAATGAACACTTCATATTCAATAAATTCCAATCTCAATATTTCTGTTGGACATGTCATAGAAAATCAAAAATTATATAATGTTTGAGAATTGATTTCAATCGAAAGAATAAATCCCAATTTCATCGATAATGGAAAATGAAATGAAAAAACATATAAATAATATATTCATCTTTGAAATAATACAAAATCAACCCAAAAACATATTTGAACTGCTAGTTGAAGGTTCTGTAAATAGAAATATTACATGTGATGCTTTTTAAAATATATAAAAACCAAAACAAGATTGTAAAATATCGTTGGATCCTCCTATTGATTATGTGGAGACTAATGTAAGAAAGGACTACACAGAGCAGAAAAATGAATTTCATGGTTTATTTTATAATGTAAATCAAGAGGTACATATTGAATGTTTGAAATATTAAAAAATCTCTTGTATATTGTTGGTGTTCCCTATAAAATGTCTATGTGGAATTACAAATATTGAGATTTTAGAGATATTGGATTTTTTTGTGATGCATTTTATAAACCTAGGATCCCTGAGACTTTTTATTATATAAAAAATTTAGTTAAGAAGATTGGTTTGAATTATACAAATATATATGCATTTCCCAATGATTGTACGGTTTATTGGGGATAGAATTCAAGCAGACATGATTTAAAAAAATATTCTTCCTCTATATTGTAGTCAATGGGACGTGTTGGATGTCTAAATCAAAAAAAATATTATGAATATGCAGAAATGGAACACTCCAATAGAGTTTTTTCTTTATTTCCTTCAAATCCTATATTGAAATGATTAATCATGTTATCGAGAAATGTCGACCACATGAAGTGTCATTTTACATATAATAATAATGATGAGTTAATGCGACATCCAAGAGATTCAAAATCATGGAATACATTTTAATTATTATATATAGATTTCTAATATTATCCTAGTAATGTGTGATTAGTATTGGATAGCAATGGATTCAACCAATTTGGGAATTTTAGAACCAACTATAGTATTTGGCTTTTTGTTTTTACCCCTTACAATCTTCCTCCATGGATGTATATAGAATTTTTTTTTATTATTTTGATGATTATTCCTAAATAACAAATGCTTGGAAATGATATTGATGTATACTTTTAGCCTCTAATAGCATAATTATAGGAGTTATGGAGAAACAGTGTTGAGAAATATGATGCAACTTCTATAATAATGTTCAAAATGAAAGCTTCTATAATATGGACCATAAGTGACTTCCCTGGACACAGGGATTTACCTGGTTGGAATACATAAAAATGTATGGATTTTCCTATTTGTATCTTTTATTTTGATAAAAAATGACTACCTCATAATAAAAAAGTGGGCTTTTTATGTCATAGAATATACCTCGATGCATTTCATATATTTTGGTTGAAAAAGTCAAAATTCAATGGTTCTATTGATCATAGACCACCTCCAATGTTTTTGATGATTTATGAAATATTTTCACAACTTGTAAATAGAGAGACCCCATTTTAGAAGGTTCATCATTTGAATGACAGTGGGAAACAATTGTAAAGTGCATGTTCAAGTGAAATTATAATGTAATAATGGAATAAAAAAGTATATTTTTCAATCATCTATATTGGGAATTTAATTTATTATAGTTTAATCATGGTGTTATGTATATTGAGAATACTATTTGTGGAAATTTGATCATCAAATTTCTTATGGAGAATATAAAATTGAAGGACCGTCTATATTCCTGGAAGGACTTAGAAACAATAAACATAAATGTGATCCCTAGCCAGATACAAATGGATATTATGTTCCGGAAATTTTTACAATGAAAAATTGGTAAAATGATACATCCCGTTAGATTTTATAACATGTGAAGTTATATTATGGGTATTTAAGTAACCACTAAAGGCGTTTTTAAGTAAATCACCATAGGTTACACTGATTAAAAATTCATGATTTAGATATTTAGTTAAAGTAGTTACTATCATTGGTATTGCGTACATTATTACCTGGAAAGGGTTCCATTTTTGTACTCAAATATTTTACATTCTTCATACAACTATTTGAGAGAACTCAACAACCATTTCTCCATTACAAATGTCAAGATAATTATATTATCTCATTGCACAATGGATATGATCTTTCCCTCTTCATTTTTTATTATCATGATGCATTTGATGATGCATTTAGTCAATGAAAAAAAAAAGTTGGTCCCTTACAGTATTGATGGATGTATCTAATTGAGAGGGAATTTATTTGTATTTTTTCATCTTAAGTATTCAATCCACATCATTAAACACCCACTTACATTTTATTTATTTTATTTCATACATATCTTGGAAATTTAAATTCATATTTGAAAAATAATGCTCAACATAAAGGTTCTATTTCTAAATTATATTTTGAATATGAGTTTCTTATCATTTTTTCTAGATACATGGATGATATTGAGAAAATATTTAATAAAGTAAGGTGTATTGACAACACATCAACTAAATCTCAACTACATGGGAAATAAAAAAATAATTCCTTCTATTGGTTGATTAGTCTGGAGGCCCTCAATTGTTACACAGATTGTAATGGAATTATTAATGGCACATAGATATGTGAATCTGAATAGTGAAATTGCATATCCATTTTTTAAAGAGATCAGGATAAAAACAAAGAGATGAATCAGAATCTAGACATGAAATTAGAAAGATATAACAAAACCAATTAATAATGAGATTGTAGAATGTTTTACATGATTTGTTTTTTCATAAATAATTCAATGAATATGGATATTAGGTAGAAACATATATTTTTTAAATATAATCATTTGTAATACTTTTCGTAGATCATGAATACTCATACTCGTAGATGGGTTTTTAGAAGATTTGATGTTTCTATCTGGAGGTCCTCTAAAACATGTAAGAATGTTCGATGCTTGCAATTTGAATGGGTATAAATTGCATATAGTTAGTTAGGAAGATGGTTTGAAAACACAAAATAGTGTTAGATTTGTGTTTTATTGGGTGGGATACTACGGAAAGTTGACTGGTATTATCAAATTAATCTACCACATGAATTTTGGATTCATTTTTTCAGATGTATGTGGGATGATATTATCAGGGGTGTTAAAAGAGATTCTTGTAAATTTACTTCTATAAACATAGCTTGCTTAATGGATATCAGTGACTATGAGTTACATGATCTGTATATGTTATCATTACATGTTGAAATGTTATATTATTTGGAATATGTCTTGCATGAATGGCGGCGTGTATTTTTTTTATGTAAAAAAAGAAAGGCTTATATGATTTTGGTGATGAAGAGTAATATTTGACCTCTAACATTGAATCTCATCAACAACAAGAAGAAATATTCCTTTTCCATCAAAATATTGAAAATATTATTCTTACAAGGGTGGATAAAGTAGATGATGTAATGATGTTGTAGTAAAATGACATGATTGAAGGAAAACATGGGTTTATGCATAGTTATCCATTCAATTATCAAAAAAATATCTTATATTTTCAGTCATTAATTATAATATCTATGTATATTATATTTTTCTGTAATGTGAATCTGTTATAATTTCTAATTTTTTTGCATGAAATTTTTGAAATGTATTTTTTGAACTAAATTTTATTTGTTTAAATGATATTAAATATAAGGTGGAATAATATCACTCATATTAATCGACTCTCAGTTTACATTACCTCAACCAAAATGATAGATGTTGATCCATCAACCTCTCTACATATCACATTTGAGACTCCCTGTGCCTTCCCCCCACACCATCTCTCACATTCTCTATTTCGTTGTTTTTTGGGACACCATTCGTCAGTTTCCCATCAACAGATGAGACAATGCCATCCCATTTGTTGAGAGGGAATGTCATTAATCATGATTCCTCATGGTGATATTGGAGGCTAATAGTTATGGGTATAAATTTTAATTTGACTAAATTTATTCCAAATGTTTTTTACCACTAATTATTTGTTCATGAAATATGAAAACAATGATACTAGAGAGAGATATATGAATAGTTTATTTGTCTAGAATCTTAATAGACTAAAGATAATTGTCCCATTTGGCCGTTATAGGGTCACGAAGGATGATTCTACATGAATTTTTAGAGGAAGGGAGTTTTTTCCATGAAAATAACAATTTAGGGATATGGGTATCATATAAGGATTCATGATGAAAATTTTTTCTCTCTCTAAAAATCGATGGGGAATTAAAAAAGACGATGACTGGATATGTCCCCAATGATATTTCATTGATGGATGGTAGTGATAAGGTAAATCACACAACTTTAGAAACATTTATTACACAATCATTTATTGGTTTTAAGTTTAAATATAAATATACAACACTATTTAGTTATCAAAATAATTGTCATGTGGGTGTCGAGAAAATATCATAGGGTAGTGATTAGGGTTCACATTGGATTAATAGATGATTTGAAACTAAAAATATGGAACTTAATGTTTAATTATTTCATATGTTATGGTTACAACCTTTTTAAGACCATTAATCAGCTTTTTTCAAGATCACGTGTATTGTGATATTGTTAAATAATGTATTGATTATTCTGTACTTTAAATGGGATCTTCTTTTAAAGGTCTTCAAGGTGGAATTGTGTTTTTTTGATATATTGGTTTTTTTATTATTTTTCTATTATTGGTATGCAGATTTTTTAACTACATTTATTTTGGAAACTAATATTTAGTGTAAATTTAAACAACCATTATATATGCCAATTTTTTTAGTGGTAGTTTAAACAACCGCTATATAATTTTGATATTTTTTTGGAGTGGTTTTTTTTTGTTTTAGGGGTGTTTTCCCCTCCCAAAAAATATTGAGAATATAGAAATAGTTTAAGCCGCCATAATAGAAATGTTTTACAATGATTCTTATAAGTTGTCACTAAAATTATATAACTGATGTGAGTTGGATGTCGATGCCATATTTAGTGGTGGTTTATGAAAACCATCATAGAAATATTTTGTGGAAAATTAATCCACTTACTAATCAATAAATATGTTGCTAATATGTGATTTTATTGTAGTTTTATCACAACATTGATGTTTATTGGGTAGTTTTTAGTGTATTTGGTAATATTATGCTCTAAATGTGGCACATTTTCTCATACATACATGTATGTATATATATTTCCATCTGTTTTTAGATACTTATGATACACAATAATTAAATAGTACAACTCATTAAGGTTGATATGAACAATTCAATGTTTTAGGAGAATTAAAGCTCTTTCAATGAAGAATAAGGTTACACCATGATTGGTTAAATCACTCATTGATTATGAGATATAAAAAACAAATAGGATGTGAATTTCATAGAATTTAGATAACCAATACATGATATGAGGCCATTCCACAATAGAATTATACCACATCATGACCCTTGAGTTAGTTAGAAATAACTTCTGGAGAAACTAATTGTCCCTCCCAAAAAAACATAGTGACACACCATAACATATTTATATTATGGACATTCAATTCCATTGATAACCTGGTTACCATTAGTAGGATTTGTAGATATTATAAATTTAAATAACTAATCATTTTAATCATAATGGTGGAGATTATATGGAAAATAATCTGTTTTATATATTTTATGTACATGTTTTTAGATACAAACATTGATTTAAAGTTGAGATTCGAATCAGAAGGAATATTACATAAATGATAAAATATATATATAATATCACAAAAATATAGATGTGGAACCTGAATATTGGAACGTAGTGGATCTGAATTAAAGGTAATTAAAATATCTGGAATGAAATAATAATGTGTTATTAGAGTCTACATCATTAAATATCAGGTTCAAAAATCAAGATTTGGGGCATTCTTAAGTTGACATGGGATTAAATAAAAGTTAATTTGGGAGAAAAATAACTATTTAATGGTTCTTTATCCCTAATTTATTATATCTTTACTTATAAAACCTATGTTTTTTCTACAAAATTATTTCATGCTTAAAAAGTAGTGAGTGGAATAGGGAATGTTGTTGTGGACCTTAGTTGAGTAGTGATCTCTTCTTAAACATGTAATCACATACTATTAACGTAGTTGTTAATCAATCATATCAACACATCATTGATACATTCTCCTTGGGAAATAATTTTATAGGTGAAAATTTTAAATTAGTTTTTCTATTGTCTTTATTATATTACATATTTTAGTTCATAAAAACATATTTATTTTATCTTTGACCATAAATATACAAGAGTTGATTAATTTGTATAAAAATATTTAATTTTAAGACACCTTAATTTACAACCCCTCCTCCCTTAGGGTGTTATAAGACCTCCGTGTACAATAATAAGGGATATCGGGGGAGGTTTATCCCCATCCAGTGTGTAGCAGAAAAAAAAAGAGAACCCCTATGTCGTGAAAATAATAATAAACTAGTAATTATCCTCATTGACTTTATTTCAAAAGATATGAATATACCACCAAAATCCAAGTGTTATTTACTAAACATTAGGTGATACAATTGGGATTTTAGTACTCACCACTAATATCTGATTAGTGGGGTTTTCCCCAATACCAATCCATTATTATTCTTAAACCTTCTATCAGAGTTCCAATTAAAATAAGGTACTGCTCATAGGGCCAAGTAGCATCCTTCCAAGATGTAATCCCTCAGTTACATTTTTTTATAAGCTCTATCATGTCCAACACCTCCATCACTACTCTTAAACAGAATCAAAATGTTCTCCATATCGAATCAATTCCTAAAAAGTTAAACTCAACCTCTCACCAAAAAAATAGAGTATAATTTACTATTATTTCACTAACAAATGAACACATTGGTCACAAAAAACTCCACATGACAATGATTCTCATACTCAAGAATCGTAACCAATATCTTACCAAATAATAATTGCTTTAATATTCATCAATTAATCCTTGATATATTGTATTATCCCCAAATCATAAAAATTATTTTGTTGCATGACTTCAACACCTGAGAACATTTTATATAAAATGAAATATCATTTTCTCATTTATTTTTTTTTACAAATTCCACCATGATATCCATTTCATCATTTGAATAGTTTTTTTAACACATTCCTCTATGTGGTATCATAATTAAATTTTTATAAACTGATCAAATTTCTCATTTCCAAAATCACGTAATTAGATGATAAACAATGTAAGAATCTACCATACAACACAAATCATTAACTAGTTGTTATCCTAATTGACTAACACCCCATAATTACTAACCATGGATAACACTATCTAAACAATGTTCCTCCCCAATATATGATTCATTAATAAAACACAGCATATGTGATCTAATCACTAAAAAATCTATATAATCGTCTTTACTCATGACTTATTTTAACCATACATTCATCAAGCGTAAATCTATTAGATCGTTTTATTAATCGCATAACCAAATTCAACCACAAATTATTATGCCTCAATGAAGATACAAACTAAAAAATAAAAGGTTCATTTTTTACATTATTTTAAATTGTGTAATATCAGTTAAACTCATTAATTACCCATTTGGAAGAAATATTAATTTATTTACTCCCTCCAAAACACACTATAGTTTTTCCCTAAAACTACCCTAGTGTATAAGGTTTTTATATCAAATCATACTTTTTTGAATCTATAAACTAGTTGGTATTCATATAAAAGACCATCACATAATACCATCTTAAACACACTATGATATAAAAAAATTATTTTTTATAAAATTATATTTTCCTTAAAAATATATTCTATTTCAAAACCACTATTTTCATGAAAGGGTAGGTTGTCACACTTGTTTCTTCATGCGGATATTGGTGGGTTATAGTTATTGGTAAAAATTTTAATTAGAATAAATTAATTCCAAATATATTATACTACTAAGTAGATTTTCATTAAATATGAAAAAAATTCTACTAGAGAAACAAATATGAATTGTTGATATGTTTGGAACCCAAAAATACTAAAGATAGTTGACCCATTTAGCTATTATAGGGTCACGACAGATGATGCTACATGATTATTTGTACAATGTGTGTTTCGTTCCATGAAAATAACTATTCTCGGATATGGAGATCATATAAGGATTCAAGATGTATAATTGTTCTCTCTACAAAAATTATTGGTGAATTATATCAGAAGATGATTGGATCTGTCCCTAGTGAAATTTCATCGATGGATGGTAGTTATCAAGTAAATCATAGATCTTCAAAACCATTTATTAAATAAAAACTTATTGGTTTTATGTTTAATTCTAAATATAAAACTCTATTTAGTTTTCAAAATAATTTTCATGTGGGTGTTGAGAAAAGTTCATAGGGTAGTGATTCGGGTTCACTTTGGATTCATCGATGATGTGAAACTAAACATATGGCACTTTATGTATAATTATTTTATAGGTTATGGTTACAACCTTTTTAATCCCTTAATAATATTTTATTCTTGATCATGTGTATTGTTATATTATTAGATAATGTATTGATTCTGGTGTACATGAAATGGGATCTTCATTAAATGGTGTTGGAGGTGGGATGGATAATTTTTTGGATATATTTGTTTCTTTTTTTATTTGGCTATTCTTGGTATTCATATTTTGCAACTACATGTTTTCTTATAAACTGAAATTTAGTATAAATTTAAACCACCATTACATATGCCAATTTTTTAGCGATATTTTAAACCACAACTATATAATTTTGAGATTTTTTATTAATGTTTTTTTTGTTTTAGGGGTGTTTTCACCTCTTACAAATTCATGAGAATATAGAAGTGGTTTGATCTTATAGTAAACAAATGTTTTAAAATGATTCCTACAAATTACCACTAAATTTATGGAGGTGATGTCAGTTGGATGTCGATGCAAAAATTAGTGGCGGTATTTGAATGTCTTCATAAAAATATTTGGTGGAAAATTGAACCACTACCAAATACAAAAAATATGTCGCTAATATGAGATTTTGTAGTATTGTTATCTCAACATGAAGGTTTATTGGGTATTTTTTAGTGTATTTAGTAATCTTATGCTCCCACTATGTAAAATTGCCTCATACGTTAATGAATGGATATATATATTTACAAGTGTTTTTAGATACATTTTATACACCATAACGAAATAGTACAACTCATGAAGGTTGATATGAACAATTCAATGTTTTAGGAGAATTAATGACCAGTCCATGAAAAATAATGCAATACAATGATTGTTTGAGATCACTCATTGATTGTGAGATACAAAAATACTATAGGATGTGAATTTCAATGCATTTAGATAACAAAAACATGATATGAGTCCTTTTCAGAAAAGTATTATGCTGCATCATGACCCTTGAGGTAGTTACAAATAACTATCAACGAAACTAATAGTTCATGCCCTAAAACTCAGTGTCACACCATAACATATTTCTATTATGGTCTTTCAATTCCATTTCTAACTTGGTTACCATTAGTAGAATTGGTTGTTATTTTAAATTTAAATAACTACTCATTTGAATCATAATGGAAGAGATTGTATAAAAAATTATACATTGTATATATTTGAAGTAAATATTTTTTAGATACTAAAATTTATTTGAATTTGAGATTGGAATAGGAAGGTATCTTAAATAGAGGATAAAATATATATAAGATATCAAAAAAATAATAGAGGGGTAACCTTTATATTATAACATAGTGGATCAGAATTAAAGGTAATTAAAATATCTAGAAGGAAATATTAATGTGTTATTAGGTTATACATTATTAAATATCATGTTAAAAAATAATGATTCTATGCATTATTAAGATGAATTGGGATTAAAGAAAGGATAATTATGAAGAAAATTAACTGTTGTATGGATTCCTATACATGAATTATTATATATTAACATATAAAACAAATTCATTATCTAAAACATTATTTCATGCTTAAACGTAGTGAGTGGAATAGGGAAAGTGGTTGTGGACCTTGGTTGAGTAGTGATCACGTCCCAAACTTGTAATAACATACTATTAGTGTTCTCATTAATCAATCATATCAACACATAATTAATACATTATCCTTATGGAATCCTTTTATAGGTGGAAATTTTGAATTTAGTTTGTCTATTATCTTTATTAAATTATATCTTTTTGTTTATAAATAACAAATTATTTTTACTTCGATAATAAAATTTCAAGAGTTGACTAATTTAAATAAAAAGATAATATTTTAAAACACATTAATTTACAGTCCCCCCATTAGGGTGTTATGAGACCTCAGTGTACAATAATAAGAGATATCTTGGGAGGTATAAGCCCATCCAGTGTGATGCAGAAAAATAAGAGAACCCCTTTGTCATGAACATATTAATAAACTGGTAATTAACCTCATTTACCTTAGTTAAAGAGATATAAATATACCACAAAAATCCAAGTGTTCTTTACTAAACTTCAGCTGATACCATTGGGGTTCTAGTACCCACCACTGAGCTCTGATTAGTGGGTGTTCCCCTACTACCCATCTATTAGGATTTTTAAACCTTCTATCAGGGTTCCAATTAGAATTGGGTACTACTCACAGGGCCAAGTGTCTTCTCCCCATGTTGTAATCCATCTATTACTGTTTTTTATAATCTATATCATATCCAACACCACACTCTCTACTCTTAAAAGGCATCAAAAGTTTCTCCATCTCAAACAAATTCCTAAAATTTTAAACTCAACCTCTCACCAAATCAACAAGAATAAAATTTTCTATTATTTCACTAACACATTGTCACAACCCGAGATTTTGTGAGAATTATTCTTTTTAATTTCATTGATGTCCTGTGTTGTATGCTACACCAAAATTAGCTTGTTCTATACACAACATTGTATTGGCATACAGTGTACTCAACACTATTCTTGGCTCGTGTTACACACAATTTCCAGTTCGTTTTGTAGAAATTATTCTA
The DNA here is from genome assembly GCA_963277665.1 of Viscum album. Lineage (NCBI taxonomy): Eukaryota > Viridiplantae > Streptophyta > Magnoliopsida > Santalales > Viscaceae > Viscum > Viscum album. Next base: position 1,976,932,426 of record OY728143.1, on the reverse strand, counting down.
TGCAACATTAAGTATAAATTTTTTTAATGTATAAATGAAATAAGTTTTGATTATGTTATACACAACACCAAACAGAGCTTTCACTACACGCAGTCCTAAGTTGTCTTGCATTACACGCAATCAAGAACTTCCTCGATAGCATGTGCAATACGCAATACCGAGTTTCACTAAACGAGATATTATAATAATATTCTTATGAACTAACCATTATGAATAGTAATACCTAATTTTTGAAATTTTATCTTTAAAAATGGAATTCATTTTTTGAATCAAAATATCGAGATTTTACTAGGGTGAATTTTTGATATTTTTCTGAAAACTTTCAATTTTTGATGAATAGTGAAAACACTAGGTTACTATTTGAAAACTGACTTTTAATTTAAATAATTATTTATTTTATTTAAAATTATTATAGGTCAAAATTGATAAATAATAAATATATAATTTCAATTTAATTCATTGGGGTCATTTTATAATAATTTTATATATATAAAAATTTTATTGAACTTTTCACCGTCTTTTACCCACCTCCTAGGAGAATTTGAAAATTTACATAAAAATTAAGTTTACCGCTTCTGTGAGTTTAATTTCGAAAATTCAAGAGACACAGTTAATATCAAGCAGTAAAATGTGGTTCAATAAGATAAAAATAATTTTGGTGAATAGTAACTTTTTACTTTTATTTAACACGGTTAAAAGTAAATACGGTAATTAAGAGTGAAAATGATATTATTAATAAGCTAACACAAGTCCTAATTCTATTGGATAAGTTTAATTATAAAAAAACAACCTTAGTATTAACATATGACCCTTTAGGTCCACTTGGATTATATGAGGACATTTATTATTATTTTATTTAAAGAAGAGTTAATAGATTTAAAATCAATGTTTAATAACTAAAACATTCTGAATACAGTGTTATACATAAGATAAATTAGACTATAAATATTCATTAGAAAGATAAAAATATTTCCTACATAATGGTATTTTATTTATCATTTTTATACATTATATAATTTAATTTATTTATGACACAATGATGATGAAGTAATTACCTTATTAATGAAATATTAACATAATTGATATTATAAATACCCAAATAAATGTAATTTTAGACTTTTTATGAATTTGACCAATTTTATAGGTTAATATGACATGTTATTATTTATATAATTAAATATTTTCTAACTAATCATTATTTTATGATTTCTACAAAAATCAATTACCAAATAGTGTCAAAATTGAAATAAAATAGTTTTTAAAACAAATATTATAATATTCATTGTTATTATATTCCTAAAAATATCAGGATCATCCAAATGACTTAGATAAGGTTATATATATTAATAATTAACTACATGGTGTTATTTTGGCTTGTTATGGTAAGTTTATGAACCATATAGTGTAAGAAAACAAGATGACATGGTAAAAGTTAAATTATTTAACTTTGAGTTAAATATAAATGATATGGTTCAAATAGTAACCTAAACATGTCTAAAACCTATTGGATGAGAGGATTTCGACCCATCACCACTTTATCATCTAAATAAGTCACTTTGGAGCCATTTTAAACCGAATATTATTTTATTATAAATTAATATTTCTTTTGTTACCAAATGTTCCCCTCTCCTCCCTTATAAAAGGGCACCCCTTCCCTCTTCTCTTCACACCCTTTTGAGCCTTAAACCTCGGCCAAACCCTGCCAATTTCTCTTTTCAACCTCTCTAGTTATATCATAGAGGTTCTGGTCTTCTCAAAAGACCAAATCTAGTTCCCTCTGAAGAAGTTTAAATGAGGTGCGTCGAGGAAGAGGAGGTTCGGATACATACGAAGCATATCAGACATAAGGTAAGGGATAACTATTCCAATCTCATTCTTATACGATATTTTTATTCGTAAGTATTTCCTGAGGTTATATTTATCATCCATGTCCCTGTTTTCTAAAAATGGTTTCATGTATGTTTAAATTCCTTTTACCCATTTTGATTTTTACCACGTGTTAAGGGAGAAAGCTTTCTTTTGTTTACCATACAACGAACTTTTTGTCTTTTCCGACAAAAGTATGAGGAGAATGTTTTTTTAACTTATACGGCTTGAATGAATTTTTACATTTTCATAACGCCTTATTTGCATTAAGATTACTCTACAAGTTTTCATGATTGTTTTTAACAAAATCCTTTTCTTTTAAAATTGCTTGGCATTTTGTGAAAAGAAAATGATTTTGAAGAAGAAAGGATATTTTCCACTAGAATTCATTTCAAGTGTATTATCAAAACCATTTTCCATATAAGATGAAATTATTTAATATGTTTATATTTCAATTATAATGTATTAATGATTTACAAGGTTTCAATTTTATTATGATGAAATGATATCCATTTTTTTATGGATTATGTTATGATGGGATGATGTTTATGAAACCCATTTTATTCTTTGGGTAATGATGGATGATTTATGTTCATGTTATGGAACATGTAAGAATGATTTCATTATGAGATTTGTGGGACCTATATATCCCTCCAATTCATTGGGTAAAGATTTATATCTCTTGAGATAGACATGGCTGGAACGGCAAGTTAATCTGGTTCACTGATATAAGACTGGAACGAGGAGTGAACTTGGTTCAGTAAGGGACTTTGTCCACTACGATGGTCTTGGCAATAATGCCTATATCAGGTGATTAATGTTTTTTCACAATTACATGTTTTATTCTCATGAAATATTATCATGATTGATGTTAATTTGTGATATATCCCTTACATACTTCCAAGATTTATGTATTTGCACATGATTTTGATGTTTAGATTTTATGTTCAAGTTTTTGAATTCAAATGTCCATTGATTGTTTTATGTTCTGTATGTTTACCCTTACTGAGCATTTGAGCTCACCCTTTTTGGTATGTTTTCTTTTCCCTAGGTTTTAAATAAAGGTTTTATGTAAGAAAACAAAAAGGTGAGGATATTTATGGGAGATGTTGAAGATCTTTCACCATGATTATAAGATTATATTCTCAGTTTCCAAAGACAATAAAATATTACGGTCCTTGTGTGTATATTTTTGGTATGTATTATGTATTCTGAAAAAGTATTGTAATGTACATGTACGTCAGGCTATGGGTCTCTATAGTTGGGATCAGAGGAAAGGTTTAGTTAGCCTCTGGAACCTCGGATGCGAAAACTTTAGTGACATCCATTTTGATATTTCTAAGGTATGTCCAGGGATGTCCCTAAGGTTATGTATAAGTATAGGATATAGTCCTAGAATTATGGTAAAAATCATATAATTAACCCTAAGATATTATATATTGAAGGTACTCCCCCCTTATTATGTTGTTTTCCATAGCATGATTTTTTCCTCTCACACTATTCTTTTTGGGTTTTTGACGATGGGTGGAACCCCAAGGAACGGTGTTGATCAATGTAATGGACAATGTAATGATTTCTCACTTGAACAAACCAATGGTATGGGAGATGGAGGGAAAAATGTTATTGTTATACTTATATAAGCTATGAATCCTTCTGGACTTCCAAATGAGAAGAGAAGGGAACACTATTTTATTGAGAACTTCAGGAGGCAACGTCTACCTTATTTCAGTGGGTCTTCTGATCCACTTGTTGATGAACAATGGATCTATACCATTGAAAAGATATTTTCCATTATTTGATGTTCAGAACATGAAAAATTCTTTCAGGTTGTTTACCATTTAGATATTGAAGCAGACCAGTGGTGGACTCTAATTAAGAATACAAGGACCCAAGGTTAAATTGACTCCATGGAATGGGATGAGTTCAAGAACTTAATTTTCAATAAGTACATTCCTCGTATTTTTCGAACAAAGATGGAAAATTAGTTCCTTGAGCTTAATAAAAAGGATGTTTAATCTGTTGGTTTATAGGAAGAAAATTTTACAAGGCTTGCAAGGTATGCATCTGGCCTTATCAGCCAACCTGAAAGTAAAGTTGATTGATTCTTCATTGGCTTAAAACCAAGTCTTTGAAGGTCATTAGATATAAGAGGCATTAGTAGCTATGATGAAATTGTGTTTTGTGCTATCAAGGTAGAAATGGAAGTTGGTATTATATATCCATCTCATGGTTTTTAGAAGAAATGAATGATGGAGTTGAAAGAGAAATCTTAGAAAAATGGTGAAAATAAGATGAATGTTTCTTTATGCTCAAAGTGTGGAAAGAAGCATCGTGGAGATTTCCTCAAAGGTACTAGAAAATGATTTAGGTGTGGAAAATAAGGTCATCGAGTAGTTTAGTGTCGCAGTAATGGGAAAAAGGTAGCTAATGATGGGAATAGAGAAAAGACAACAGAGAATGATCCACCAACACTTCAATGCTTCAAGTGCAAGGAAATGGGGCATTATGTTAATCAATTCCCTAATCGAAGGGTTAATAATGATCGACATGAGCTAACACTTAAGGCAAAGGTCAAAGGGAAGTCACATGCGATCACTATTGGAATTGTTGAATATGAATACAACGTGGTGGAATGATTAAGTGTTTATGAAATGGTATTACAAAATAATGTTTTATATAGTATCATGGAATATTGGAATATTTATGTATTAGTCTATTGTGGTTTTCAATAATTTTATGGTACCAGTAACCATGGAAAGTGATTGAGATATTTTTGGAAGGAAGATGATATGCGCATAATGAATGGATAAGGAGAAAATAATATGTTTGATAGTATTCATGAGCTCGTGATTGATACAAGGACAAAGTGATATCATGGTTTGAGTATTAGAATTTTTGCGATTTTGGTATGTGGAAAGTGTTAACTTTTAACTACATTCATGTTTTCACTAAGGTTCAATGGGTATTCATTTCTCTTCCATATCCATATTTTCACCTATGTTCTACTACGTGGAAACCCAGTGATGCGTTTATTTGGGTAACCATTATTTTTCATACTTCACTTTTTAAAATTAAGTTTTAGTACTCTTTTTTATGATTTGGGTTTCTATGAAAGAAACTTTCATGTAGTAATCCATTTATAACCACGACGAATTTCGAGGGAAAAATTCATTTTTGGGGGGTAGAATGTAACAACCCGAGATTTTGTGAGAATTTTTCTTTATAATTTCATTGATATCTTGTGTTGTACGCTACACCAAAATTAGCTTCTGCTAAACGCAACACCGTATTAGCTTGCAGTATACACAACACTATTCATGGCTCGTGTTACACACAATTTCAAGTTCGTTTTGTAGAAATGTTTCTATGCAACATTACGTATAGATTTTTTTAATGTATAAATAAAATATGTTTTGATTATGTTATACGCAACACCAAATCGAGCTTTCACTACACACAGCCTTGACTTGGCTTGCATTACACGCAATCAAGAACTTCCTCGATAGCGTGTGTAGTACGCAATACCGAGTTTCACTAAACGATATATTATTATAATATTATTATAAACTAGCCGTTATGAATAGTAATACACACTTTTTGAAATTTTATCATTCAAAATGGACTTCATTTTTGGATTCGGAATATCGAGATTAGCCTAGGGTGAATTTTTGGTATTTTTCTAAAAACATTCAATTTTGATGAATAGTGAAAACACTGGGTTACAATTTAAAAACAAACTTTTTATTGAAATAATTATTTATTTTATTTATATTTATTTTAGGTAAAAATTGGTACATAATACCTATAAAGGTTCAATTTTATTCATTGGAGTCATTTTATAATAATTTTAGATATATAAAAATTTTATTGATCTTCTTACCGTCTTTTACCTACCTCTTAAGAGAATTTGAAAATTTACATAAAACCTAATTTTACCACTTCTGTGAGTGGAAATTCAAAAATTCGAGAGACACAGTTAATATCAAGGAGTCAATTTTGGTTCAATAAGATAAATGGAATTTTTGGTGAATAGTAACTTTTTACTTTAATTTACCACGGTTAAAAGTAAATAGGGTAATTAAGGGTAAAAATGATATTATTATTACCCTTACACACGTCCTAATTATATTGGATAAGTTTAATTCGACCAAAAACAACCTTAGGATTAAAATATGACCCTTTAATTCAACTTGGATTATATTAGGACATTTATTGTTATTTTATTTAAAGAAGAGTTAAAAGATTTAAAATCAAAGTTTAATAACTAAAACATTTTTAATATAGGGTTATAAAAAATATAAATTAGACTATAACTATTCATTATGAAGATAAAAAGATTTCCTACATAACGGTATATTATTTATAATTTTTAGACATTAAATAATTTAATTTATTTATGACACAATGATGATGAAGTTATTACCTTATTAATGAAATATTTACATAATTGATATTATAAATACACAAATAAAAGTAATTTGAGACATTTTATGAATTCCACTAATTTTATAGGATAAGATGACATGTTATTATTGATTTAAGTAAAAATTTTAGAACTAATCATTCTGTTATGATTTTTACAAAAATCAATTACCAAATAGTGTCAAAATTGACATAAAATACTTTTTAAAACAAATATTATATTATTAATTGTTATTCTATTACTAAAAATTTAAGGATTGGCCAAATGACTTATATAAGGTTACATATATTAATAAAGAACCAGTTGGGGTTCCTTTGGCTTTTTATAGAAATTTTATTAACCATATAGTTTAAGAAAATAAGAAGACACGATAAACGTTCAAATATTTAACTTAGAGTTGAATATAAATGATAATGTTAAAATAGTGACCTAAACGTGTCTAAAACCTATTGGTCGAGAGGCCTTCGACCCATCCCAAATTAACTTCTAAATATGTAACTTTGGAGCCATTATAACCCGAATATGACTTTATTATAAATTAATATTTCTTATGTCACCAAAGGTGCCCCTCTCCTCCCTTAAAAAAAGGGCACCCCTTCCCTCTTCTCTTCACACCCTTTTGAGCCTTGAAGCTTGGACAACCCCTAACAATTAATCTTCTCAAAATCTATAGTTATATCATAGATTTTTTGGTCTTCTCAAAAAAAACTCTAGTTCCCTATGAAGAAGTTTAAAGGATGTGCATTTAGGAAGTAGAGGTTCAGATACATTGGAATCATATCAGACATAAGGTAAGGGATAACTATTCCAATCTCATTCTTATACTAGATTGGTATTCGTAATTATTTACCGGGGTTATATTTATCATCCATGTCCCTATTTTCAAAAAATGGATTCATGTATGTTTAAAGTCCTCTTTACCCTTTTTTGACATTTACCACGTGTTACAAAGAAATCTTTCTTTTGTTTACCATACAAGGAAGATTTTGACTTTTCAGACAAAAGTATGAGGAAATGATTTTTATAAATCATACTGAATGAATGAATTTTTACAGTTTCATAACTCCTTATTTTCATGAAGCTTACTCTACAATTTTTCATGATTATTTTTAATAAAATCCTTATCTTTTAAAATTGCATGGAATTTTGTGAAAAGAAAATGATTTTGAAGAAGAAATGATATTTTCTTCACGAATTCATTTCAAGTGTTTTATCAAAAACATTTTCCATATAAGATGACATTATTTAATATGTTTATATTTCAAGTATAATTTCTCTATGAATTACATGGTTTAAATTTTCTTATGATGAAATGATATCCATTTTTTATATGGATTATGTTATAATGGGATGATGTTTATGAAACCCATTTTATTCTTTGGGTAACGATGAATGATTTAGGTTCATGTTGTGGCACACGTAAGAATGATTTAATTATGAGATGGGTGGGACCTATATCTCCCTCCAATAAATTATGTAAAGATTTATATCTAATGAGATAGACATGGCTGGAATAGAAAGTTAATCTGGTTCAGTGATACGGGACTGGAACGAGGAGTGAACATGGTTCAGTAAGGTACTTTGTCTACTAAGATGGTCTTGGCAGCAATGCCTTGGCTACTATGGAAATCATATCAAGTGCTTAATGTTTTTCCACAATTACATGTTTTATTCTCATGCAATTTTATCATGATTGATGTTCCTTTGTGATATATGCCATACGTACATCCAAGATATATGTATTTGCTAATGATTTTGATGTTTAGATTTTATGTTCAAGTTATTGCATTCAAATGGTTATGGATTATTTTATGATATCTATGTTTACCCTTACTGAGAATTTGAGATCACCCTTTTTGTATGTTTTCTTTTCCCCAGGATTTAAAATAAAGGTTTTAGTGAAGAAAAAAAAGGGGGAGATATTTATGGGAGATGTTGAAGATCTTTCACCACAATTAGAAGATTATATTCCGAGTTTCAAAAGACACTTAACTATTACGGTCCTTGTGTGTCTGTTTTTTTTATATATTAAGTATTATGCAAAAGTATTGTAATGTCCATGTACATCAGGCTATGGGTCTCTACACGTATGAAAACATTGGTCTTTAAAAACTCCCCACCATAACATTCCCATACTCAAGAATATTAACCAATATCTTACCAAATAATCTTGGCTATACAAGTCATCAATTAATCCTTGATATAGTTTATTATACCCAAATCATAACAATTCTTTTGTTGCATGACTTAAACACCCAAGAACATTTTATATAAAAGTAAACTTCATTTTCTCATCTATTTTCCCAAAGATTCTACCATGATATCCAGTTCATCATTTTAATAGTTTTCTTAAAAGATTCCATTATGTGACATCATAGTACAATTTTTCTCAACTGAGCAACTTGATCATTTTCAATGTCAACTAATAGAATGATACACAATTTATGAATCAACCATAAAACACAAATCCTTAACTAGTTATTATCCTAATAGATCAACCCACTATAAAGACTAATTATGGATAACACTATCTAAACAATCTTCCTCCCCATCATTTGATTCATCAACCAAACACAACGTAAGTGGTCTAATCAATAAAACAATCTATATAATCATCATTACATAAGACTTATTCCAACCACCCATTCATCAAGACTAAAACTATTGGTTCATTTAATTAATCACATATCCAATTTCAACCAAAAATTATTATTCCCCAATCAAAATAGCTAGTCCAAAATCCAAGGTCCCTTTCTATCCATTATTTTAAATTATGTAATATCAGTTAAACTCATTAATTACTCATTGGGAATAAATATTAAATTATTTACACACTCCAAAACTCACTAAAGTTTTTCCCTAAACTACCCTTGTGGATAAGGGTTTTATATCAAAGTCAGAATTTTTTAATCTCTAAACTAGTTGGTTTTCATCTAAAAAACCCACCTCATAAAACCATCTTATACACATTATGAAATAGAAAGATTATTTCTAAAAAATTATATTTTCCAAAATAATTTATTCTATTTCAAAACCACTATTTTCATGAGACATTTTCTGTAAAAGTAACTTTTAAAATAGTTTTTAACATAGTTTTAATTACCATATATATTTTATTTTGAAAACATAGACTTTTATGAATTCTCATATCTCAAAAACCATTGCATTATGGAAAGTAATTAAAATCAACTCATCAATAACATTATAGGTAATCAATAAATTATCCCTTAAATGGTAAATTTATATAGTCTCTTATTATAATATATATCTAGAATACATATTATAGATTATAATTTTCATTAAATTAATACATGATTTTATCAAAACATATGCCCCTCAACACTGAATATTGTAATGTGTACCATTCCATTTTAATTTCATAATAATGATACATGATCATTGATACTAGTTAAATACTGAGATCTAAAATTTATCTTATGTATTATTCATCTTTTACTAGAATTATTATCCCAATACGCACTCATACAATGAGTACATACTTCTAACAGAACCAATATATTGGAATCTGGGGTTTCCAAAAAATTATTTTAGATTAGTATGATTGTCATATATATCTACTATCCTATTATTATATCTCCATGAATAATTATCGTTTCCCTAACCAAAAACATTATTCGGTACCATTTTGTAACATCCTAGTATACTTTACCAAGATAAAACCCATTATAGAGCATCATTGGACCTCATGTGCACCTATATGTATTGAATATGTTTCAAACAACTGATGAGGATCTAAAAAGTTCATTAAGAGACTATTACATAATGACAAATTGATAATGGATAATACAAGATTCTAACAAAAATTCTACTTGACCCATATATAAATTAAACATTCCAAAAACATATAAAAACAATATATGGATATATGCTGCCCTCTTATTGTCCAGTATATAAAATTAAAATAATATTCTCAATATGGATCAGTATAAAACATAAATGAAAAATATTTATAATAGTAATCCAAAAAATAAATAATATTTCTACCCCAAATCTAACACATATGAAGTATAATAGCTAAAATTATGTATAAGGGCCTCCAAACCAACATACAAAACAATTTTAGATCAAATCATCATCTTTTATGAGACTACTTTAATTGTGATTAATCCCTATCTCCAAGATAACACCTGTATCTATAATAAAACATATGTAACACACATATAAATTGAAGCACAAGTTATGTACATTCAAAAAGGGTAGGAATCCTAGATAATAATCAAATCAATGAGTTCTAGTTTTTAGTGTATTCATGTGGAAGATATGGTTAGTTCTATTAAACTCACCCAAAAATATAAATTATTCAGGGTCATGAAAAACCATACATTTGTTCCATTATGGAATATGTTACATACACACCTCCAAAGACACACACAAGTCTTACCCAACTAATGTGATGTATCAGTTTCACATATCTAAAGATGAATATACCCCCAGGAACCTATGATATATTTAATATAGTCTCTTTAATTTCAAAATAATTATCTTGCAATAATTCTTACTCTGCCATAAAGGCTTTCTCATCAAAGTCTCATATAACACATAAATAATGTCACTATACATTGATTGAATAAAACCCAAAATATCATAGGAAATAATTACAATATATAAAATAACAAAATAAATAAATCAATTCAGTACTCACTGAAAATATTAATCATAAATCTCCAGTTAAAATAATAATGGAAGTCAGAGAAGGTCAAAAATTATATATGTAAACTAAACCAGAATTCAATGATAAATAAAATGGTAAATTAAAAAATAATTCCCAAAATAAAAAATAACAACCCATTATTTACTGAGTACCTTATGTCATCTCTCAAGTCCATCATTATGTCATCCATAAGACTACTCGTTGAATACCTTTTTATTCTTCCAATAAATTCAGAGTTATCGTAGGGTTTATCTCCCACTGCCCAATCATATTGAACCACAGATACATTATTAACCCTTATTTAACAAAATTATAATCACAATAGTGTGTCATGGAAATTATTTTACTAGATGTATAACTTCATAGGATGTTGGTCTTCTCTATTACATGTAGTTGTCGAATCCTACTGGGTGTTCACAATTATCACATCTAGATCCACATAGACCATTATATCATATTTGAACACCCATGGGGAGGATAACAACTAACATGAGTATTAATCAAAACTAAATGAACCATTATGTTTTATTGACCTCATGAGTATGATAAATCATTCTCTTAATATTTGATATTGATCTCTAAGGTCCTTGAAGACATCATCTCCCATAGGTCATATCCCAACAAGACATACACCACATAATATAAACTTCCTCATATGCTACATGACCAGTCACACTATCTTATATTGACATAAATACAACACTATAATGGATGAAAATCACTCTATTTTTATCATAAAACACTATAGAGGGAGTCAACACTCCTCCTATAATTAAATAATATGGAACGAAATCACCAGCCTCCAATTATCAAATCCTAGACCATAACCTTAATTTTTCATGACTTAGGTATTAGTTCCCTCATCAATAAATAATTTCAACAAATATATTACTTTTACAAGGAAATAAAGATTGTAGACACTCATCAATAATATCAATAACTTTTTAAAAGAAAAATGTGTGTAATATCATGCATCACTTAGTCAAAACAAGGGGTCACACACCTTATCTACAGTCATCCCATGACCCATCACAACCTGATTGTGATCACCCATAGCTATCTGTAGGTATACATTGATTTTTATTTAATAAATCAAAAATAAAATATCCTTATACAATATTCTAACGCATAACTTTTTCCTAAGTTTCCAAGGGAAATTTACTAATAAGGGACTTAATGGATATCATACTAAAATCTAAACAGAACATTACCCAGTAAATAGTTTACATATATTATTTATACTCTCATTCATCGTGATTATGTATGAGATAACATAAAGGAACCCAATAATTATGACTTCCCATACAGTTAAAAAATTATTTTAAAATAGTGTGGCACCCTTATAAGGTAAAATAAAAACAAACAATTATCAAAACATACCCTATTTACATTCCTTCAAAATATTTCTCAAAAACACAATTATTTAAATTATTAAAAGGTAATCACATGGCTTATCAATATTACAACTCTCTTAGAAAAACGCATTGGAAAACCTCTTTTTATAACCTATTTATATCATTTAAAATACCACTTTGAAATCGTGGATTTAGTACCCAATAGTTATGTTGAAATACTATTTGAATTCCTTTACATTTAAAAATAAATTAGAAGGATAAAACATTTTATGTTTTAAATTTTTTTGAATAACAAATTCATATGAAACAATAATCTATATGATTGGATATCAAAACCCATTGGATCAAGGATCAACTTAATGGACCCTTCAGTAAGTCATATAGTCATGTGGGGACTATTAAATTGATGTGACTCTATTTAATTTATGTATTTATATCAAAAAATCACACACAATTATGATCACTATAATAATGATATAATATGATTATAAAATTACATGGATGAAAATTCAATAAAGACAAAAAATCTATATACTCAATTAATAAAGAACCTCACCCCATATTTCTATTTCACATCCAACTTCACAATGATTCCAATAGGTTTATTCAAGGAACCATAAATACCCAACAGATTCAACAAATATGATACAGACCTACCTTCAAAAGGTATGTGATTATTGGTTATTTTTTCAATGACTCTTAGGTACTCACATTGGACGAGAGGATGGGTATTTGGGCTCATTACTCCCTTTTGGGGTGAATTATTTCCTACTTTTGGACTTTATTTTAGATTTAAGTCACATTGTGAATCCTTTATAAAAATGAATCTAATTCTTGTCACCCATTATTCCAGAAACTAGAAACATATACATGTAGGGTGACCATATATGTGTATCAAATATTCTCCATCAATCAAACCATATGTATATATTTGATGGTCTCCATTGATAGATCCATATGTATGTAAGATAGTTTCACCTTATCATCTTTTTATTTATTTTTCAATACATTTTTTTGAATAATTATTTTTAAAATCATCACAATTGGTCATTCAGGAATTTATTTCCCTCCTGAGAGTTGATAGAGTTTTAATTTCAGAATGGTGCCATTAAGAAGGGCTTCCTACATATCCTTATGAATGTGATCAGAACCCACATAGTTTAGTGCCACGTAAATGATATGTTTTTTCTTTTAAGGTCATGTGACAAGGACAAAAAAAGGTCATCTAATCTCACATAGTTAGGAAGTCTATGAAATGGTTATCAAGAAAATTTTGGTATGGTACTTATACCTGAGTGGATTTTTTTGGTCGACCCCATGGGGAATATGGCCATGTAAAGATAGCTCCCACTGGGAGTATTGGAAGGTGATGATGAGATGAAAGGGTAATTGGAAGGAATAAGGTCTCCCATATTAATAATGACCTTACTAGAAATATGGACAAATAAAAGTGGTAATGGATTTGAGATGTCAGGTTTAAAACTAATGGTGGCTTCCAACATATATCACCGATAAAATAATCAAAACACCCATAGATAATGATGTTCTAGGGCATACATCTAAATTAGAGGCCCAATTTTTATTTCATTATTAATATGGACCTCTTAAATATTGTCTCATGAGGAATTTTCCCCTTTGAGAAATTGGGAGCCTGATTTGGGGCTTACACCTAGTGGGTGGCCCACTATATATTCATGATAATGCTAGTATAATTATCACCACTAATTTATAACCTCGTATGATTCCTGACCAATGTCACAAACAATAGATAGTAGAAGATAATATTTTAGCACTATCATCTCTGGGAGGGACTTATACCTAAATTAGAAACCCAGAGTTAAACATCCTTCTTCATTCGCTGGTGGATGAAGACCAAGATATTGATGGTAGAAGAAATATGATATCCTACAAGAAAGGCTTGGGGTTTACTCCAATAGGTATTCCTTTGAGAGACTGTGATACCTCAATATTTAATGGTATCTCCCTTATTAACTAAATTTAATAACTTTGATGTCTTATGTTGCACACAACCCCGAGATAGAATGAACAATGGAATGTTATTATTATTATAACCTAACTATTAAATTGGCGGGAATGAATAGTATTAATCACATTATTAAATTTATATATTATATATTAGATCATATATTTTAACATTCATTCCAAGTATTTTAAAATCATAAGATAAGAATGAATCCAATTTTTTGCAAAAAAGTGTAATATTTTTCTAAAGGTATTTTTACCATCGCTTAATGGAACATCTCTTTTGATACTAAATATTGAAACATTTATAAATTTTATTTTTAAAAATGAACTTCATTTTGAAATAATAATATAAATATTTACCTTGGTTTTTTTCTGTAAATTTCATTTTCTTGTGGAATAGTAATGTGACCGTTGGGAATAGTAATGTGGCCATTAGAACAATAAAATCACCTATGAAAGTAAAAATAAAATTTTTGTATCTTATAAATGAAAAACCGATATATTTATAACTTGGAACATGTAAATAAATTTTTCAAAAATGATAAATCAATTGTTGGTATTATTGTGAGACTTAAATGTTTTTTATAGTTTTATAATAAATATAATGATTTAAAATAAAATTAATCTTCATAATATGGAATCATAAACTAATATTTCTCTATATTATGATTATAATATAAATTTAATTTCTGTAAATGGAGTCAATTTTTGAAATTTACACATCAAAAAATCGTTAGGGTGATTTTTTTGGATTTTTTTGAAATAATTGAATATTTTTTGGAATAATGAAATAAATCAATTAACAGTATTTAACATTATACGTAAATAAAATAATTTAAGAGTCATGGATGATTTAAGTAACCACTATATCAACTCCCATTCTCTATTTAATATATATATATATTCATGGTAGTCAATAATATTGATACTCTTTATCCAAAATAATAAACTAATAAATATTACTAATAATAAAAACCTCTCCTGCACACTATAAATCCCACCCCTTCTCCTCACTCCTTATAACCCACGGAGCAACCTTTTAGTCACACTAATTAATCTCCTAGAGTTCTCCCCCAAGATGTTTTATTTATTTTATCAGCAAAATACCATTTCCAAATTCTTTAAAAAGGTTCTCATGGAGACAACACTCAAGTTATAAAACTCTCTCTTCTTCACTTTTAATTTCTTTTCTTTTTCTTATCCTTCCCTCAAATCACATATCCAAATTGTCATGGTAACTCTATTTTCATATATATACTATAATTTTATAATGTTAATGTAATATCCATCATCAAGACTCTTCTATTCTACTCTTATTCTAAAAATGAAAACACCATCCATGTGGTGTCGATTCAATGTCATCTTGGAAGATGAGTTTTTGTTTCCAACTAATGTCTTCATGTCTAGCCATAAAACCATGTTTATGGTTATAATAGATTATAATATGTGTATTAAAATGTATTTAATTTTTAGTTACATTTATATAAAAAAAAGTATTCAATAAAATGATACTAATTCAAGAGGTTCTTAATAGAATTCAAAATGAATTAAATCATTTTCATTAACAGTAAATCTTATCAATCATCCTCATAACATATTAAAAATGATATATGAGAAAAAATTAACTTCTGGAAGTTCACCAATCCTATGTATTTTATGTTATTCATACTTTATTCCCATTTTAAAATAACTCTTGTATTTATACTCAAGGGTGACAACCATAAAACAATGAAATTAATGCCTGCAGATCAAAAAAATTAAACATTATAACCCATAAAAGAATTCATAAATGAACGTAATAAAATCGTACTAAATCAATTATATATTTAATATGTCATGAATTAAGTAATTAATTAATCTCTTTTGAATATCTAGGACATTAAGTACATGTACTATATTTTTTTGAAAATAAGGTAAGGGTTTTCACATCTCACTTTTATATCTTTAAGATATTCCTTCTTCAACACTTATTCCTTGTATGAAATGTATGTATACTACACTATAATATGTCATATTATTAATCAATTTTACTTTATGTTATTCAATGTTTCATTAGATCATCATTAATTTTTTTTGGGTATATGGTTTGACTATTTACCAAGTGGTAACATAATTATTAACCCAATTTTCTCTCTTTTGGTTATTCTTCTAATCCATTGATTATGTTATACATTGATTATTTTAAATTGAATTTTTTGTTATATTAGGTTTTTAACCACTTTGGTAATGTTTATTGACATATAATACACATAATCTATTAATTTGGTTATAGCTCACACTTTCTTTTAAAAATGAAATTTTAAAAGTTTCATTATTGTTTAAAATATTTTTTTTAACATATATAAAATAATTATATTTTCCCACTTTCATGATGTGTTAAGGTTTTCAGAAATAAATTAAAAGATTAAAATGTTATTTCCGAATAAAATATCATCATTTATAACTATGTGTCTTTTTAAATAAATTTTTTCAATGTAAAAGTGGTATTTCTCTAAATAATGTTTCAATAATTTGATTTCAGTATTTTTATCTTTGTCAACACCCTTAGTTGGGTCTTTTTATTAATTATGGTTTATCAATAATGATACCATGTACCATATTTTATTAAATTTTTTATGATATGTTTGAATATAGATGTTCTATTTTGATACTATTATCCATATACTCTAGTTAGTTTATGATTTCTAAGACTGATTGAGGAAATTATTGGAATTTAATATTCTAGTTTCAATATGAATGCTTATGTTGATTATGTTTCACGACTTTAATAATAGTAATTAATTATACTTATTATGTATTGTGCAAGGCCCATTAATTCCCCTTAATGCATTAGTATGTCTCGTGAGACAAACTATATTGGGTTTTGGATAATGTTTTACCCAATTATGAAAGGTGGCTAGGAAAAGACCATGATAGTATGTTTATAATTTCCTCCATTATGAATTATCTAATTATGAGATTATTTATTGATATTCCATGTGATTATTCGACTAGTATAATATCCAATGTTATGTTTCATTCTCATGTTAATATTTATGTTGTTTCTCACTTAAATATGAAATGTAAAACTTATGTTTGTATCTGGTTTTTCTGTGATTCAAAACTATTTGGTCCTTTGGGATGGAATCAATTATACTTAGAACAAAAGTAATAGTGTAAGGAAGTAGATCAAGGATAGTGGGTTTCGGGTTCTTATAGAGACTCTCTTCATCTACTGATGGATGAGGGAGAGGCTATGGCAGGGATGTCAAGGGGGGAGGAGGACCATATGCATTACTATCTTCCTACCTATTTCCAAACCCCAGATCATGGACTATATATCAATACTAATGTGGCCTATTTCTGATCACATTTTAGGAGAAATGTGGGGGATAAATACCACTTCCAGATGTGATTCCATTATCCGTGATACAAAGATCCTCCTAACCACATGAATTCGTAATTGTGA
The DNA here is from genome assembly GCA_963277665.1 of Viscum album. Lineage (NCBI taxonomy): Eukaryota > Viridiplantae > Streptophyta > Magnoliopsida > Santalales > Viscaceae > Viscum > Viscum album. Next base: position 1,976,914,676 of record OY728143.1, on the reverse strand, counting down.
GGATTTTGAGGGCCCTGGATATTGGGGTGGTAAATTCAAGGATTATATTAACAAAGGAATGAATTGTTATGAGGGGGATATGAAATTTTTCTTCTCTTTAATATAGATGGATCTTTTGGTCATGGGGGATGTCTCAATGATGGTATTCTATGGTTTTCATGTTGGCTAGAGGGAACAATTGTAATAGTTTACAAAAGGGATGAAATGAACTAGGTTGTTATGCGGGAGGAGGGATATAATAATGAAAGGGAAAAATACCCTTTTAATACACCAAACTAGATATTGTTCTCCCAGTTCATGTTAAGAGATCATAAAGGTTCCTTACAAAAAGGAATTCATTTATGGGAAGTTACCATTACAGATGAAAGGGGTCCCCCCTTATAGGTGACAATATCGGCCCTTTTTATCATGAAGGGTATCCCATTTTGGTTGGGGGATCATAGCCAAGGATCCTATTATGGTATCTCATTTTAATTTTCAATATGTAGTAAGTAAATTAATTATTGAATTAGAAGTATGTCACATGGCCTTTTTTGGTATTCTCATCCCACTCTCTCTGTCTCTCTATCATCTCCCCACTGTCCATGTCATATTTCTTGGGAGAACATTATGTATTTATTGGGAACATAAATAACAATTTTCTTATAATTCGCAACCGATCACATATCATTTCTAGTGGTATTAATTAGGAAATAAAATGGATGCTTCATCAATAAAAGATTTTCATTTTTGGGGTCAGGTGGGTTACATCCTCACACCAAAAATGATTTTCGTTTGATGGTTTTCAATTCACTATCCTGCACAGCAAATGATTTCTATTTGAGGGGGAGGTTGGCTTACCACCTCACACCATAAATAATTTACATTTTTAAGGGAATTTGGGACACCACCTAAGTAGGTAAATGATTATTTTTCATAGCAGTTTTCACGGGATAGATTCAAAATTAAAATGATTTTTATTTTTGGAGAAGGCATGTTCATCGCCTCATTTCACAAATTAAAATAATTTATAGGGGGAATTAGATTATTGAATTTCCCAATGAATGAAAATATTTTATCATGTTCATGATATTACTACCTCAAAATAAAAATTATTCTTGTTTTTTGGTACTCCATACAAAGCAGTGGTCCCATATAGTACGAGGCTCTATATAGGTAGGGGACAGATCCTCTTCAGTTCTGCATAATTATCTAATTTTTTATTGATGTGTTGTTTACCCTATTTGATTATGTATTACCGAAATTACTAATATTTTTTATGAATCATCAAGATATTTTAGGACCCAGTAAATCCCCCTATCAAAGTGGGGTTTGATCACCATGAATAAGATTCCATTCCAAAGATGAATTCATACTAGTTCAATGCTTCGCAGTGTGGTTAACGACACAAAGGAATACATACCTCAATATAAAATTCTAATGATGAAATAATTTTCACTATGTGATGAGTGTTTTTTGTTGAGATCTAGAATACAACTTCCACATACTATGACCTCTTTGCAATTGAAAACAAGCTATGATTTGTTTTGGATTGATAATGTATTATGATCTCTTGGTAAATTAATCATTCCCCATTCTGAAGAAAAAAACCTATGAACTAGTATCTCTATGAAATCAATTATATAATTAAAATTGAATCTATCCTCATATATAAATAGGATAATCCATGTTGTTAACTGAATGTTAAGCAGTTTGCATATTACACCATAAGATCCTCGTATTGCATAATATTTTATACAGTATTGAATACATTGATAAAATTTCATGCCCTTTCTTGTAATCTAACACATTTTTATGCATATATAATGGATTTTACTAATTTTTCCACCATTTCAGATGATATGAGGATTGACATTATTGAAAATTTTGATGATTGGAAAAAGGATAACATCCTTCACATCATCCATTTTGGGAATAGTTTATCAGAACTAACAATCATGGTTACCCTAATTTAGATAAGATATCTCTTTACATTTTTATATTAATACCATAAGTCTTCATACATACACCCATCCATACAAATCAACATTTGTATTGGATAAAAAAACAAGAACATGAGCCTCAAAAGGACATCTCAGTGATGGGAATGTGAATAAACAATTCAAGATGAAGGTTTCATTTTGAGTTAGACTCCTTTGTGAATAAATAATAGGAAGGAAGGATTTTTAATTGGATATTAATTGTTACCTATCCATTATAAGGATGAAAATGGTTGATGAAAAACTAGGGTGATAGGTGAAATGGGATCTTGGTCTTGGAAGACCCTTCAGTTTGGATTGGGTGTAAAAAGTCTCGGTTCATCATAGTTGTGAGTAATACCAAGATTAATTAAAGGTTTTTGGACCTACTGAGGCAGTTTGGATAATGAAAAATTATTCTCAAAGTTGTAGGTTTATAATTCAAAATTTTCATATTAGATGAATCCTAGACACCAAAACGTTTTATCTGGTGTGTGGGGAGGTTGTAAAAAGTCTGTGGGAAGTCTTGATGATCATTAAGGCCCCAATAATGGGGGATATGTATGATGAGTTTCTTACTCCATCCTCATTGTGGGGTGAAATAGAGAGGACCCACACTAATGGGACAGCTTCTTAACATCAGACAAAATCATCTGGATGTTGAGGCTCTCCCTCGATTGGACGTTCCGTTCTCTGATTGGATACAAAAAATTGACTTACTAAAGGTTCCAATGATTCACTTTAGAAGAACGATGACTGGTCTATCCTAGGGGATTCAGAGGCATGTCGGAGCATACTGGATGACCCTAAAAGAGGGTTAATTGAGTTAATGGGGTTAACATGTTTCCCTTTGATTTGACCAGCTGGTATGACCCATAGTAGTTTTACTGATCACTGTCATCATATTTTTACTAATCAAATGTGAGAATTGTAATAAAGTTATGGTTTTAGATGTAACTATTTTAGAATAATTAGAGTCAAATATAATGATAAATCTAGATGTCCTGGTATTGATAAATCAGAAAAATTGGTTAGGATGGATTAGTAGAGGAAAACCCCCTTACAGACTTTTGACCCATTCCATGTTTTGTGGGGTTGGAGAGTCTCCTGCATAAGAGGCCAAGAGTGAATCAATGATGAAAACATCATAGAGGCCATATTTTGGCCATACTTATAATAAATATAAAGGGAAAATACACATACATAATAACTAAAAAATGTAATGGATCAGCTAAATAGCTATGATAATTTCTTTATCCCTCCTTACACACTTCCACCCAGTACATTTGTAAATGACATGTCTATCAGAATTGTAATTTAGGAGTACCACATTTCTCTGATGGAAAAATATGACTCATGATTATTGATGTAATAATGCTTAATTAAATGTACTATCCATGTAGGTTTTGACATAATTTCTTCATTCTTATCAAATTTTCCTTGTATCTATGAAAACTATAATAATGGAGAATCATATACTGGTTTCTTGTCAACTATAGATAATGTTTACCCAGGAGTAAACTAGTCTCTGACATGAAACCTATCCCTATAATTCTCATCTTAGGATTATGAAGTCTTCTATTGAGGCTTGGATTTGTTCATACTGTAATGGATTCTTAGAGAAACCATTACCCAGCATGAAATGACTTCATATGACTAAGGGGTTAAAGGAGTGATCAAAAAATGTGATCAGGCCTAGAACAAGGGTTTTTAAAAGGAAACCTCTCATTATTATGATTTTTTATAATAGGATGATAATTCGGGATTCAATTCAATAAATTATGGGCATCTTCCCCCCATGCCTATGATGTTGAATCATCTCCTTAGACACATTTCCTAGAAGATGTTTTATATATAATAGTCTGAAGGGAATTGGATACCTAGAAATATTCTATACCCATCAAGTATGGGTACATGTCAACTCATAAAAAATTATAATACAAACCATCCTGAAATTCCGGGTTCTTGTATTAAATATCTCTAGGCCTCTATCCAGTAACTTCATCGTCAATACATATATTCAAGATGAGTGATAAAATGTTAAAACCATAAATGATTGAGAGTTAAGAGGATAAAATTAGTGGATAAGTTTCCTATGAAACTGATGAAGTTCATATTCACCTTGTTGGTGGTCATGTGGATGTGTATTCCACTTCATATTTGAGTCTTCCCAAGTTTTCTACTCCAAGTAGAGTGGAACCAAATAAGGTAAGGGAGTGGGTGCGGCTACATTATTTCACCCACCTTCAAGGGTTGCCTCCTAGTCATTATATATCATCTTCATGTAAGTGTTCCTAATACATGGAGAAAATATTATTCCTATAAGAAGAATGAATTTTTGATGAAAATACAGTGAGGGATTCAGCTAGAGAAGATTAATTTTCCTTGATTCATTATTATCACTACTTCTAATCGTACATCATTTAAAGATAAACCAAATTATATCATTGTTTAACATGAATATATGTATGTTATGATCGACTCTATTAATGTTAGAATTGATAGCTCTGACCGTGTATAAAAAAGTGATAAGGCAATATGGTACTGATTTATCGGAAGATGGGGGATGATTGTATATATATACATTCCAATTATATCATTCCATATCTTTTTCAATATTAACCTCCTATATTTTTTTATAGGAGTCTGGAGGTGAGAAATCACCCACTATGTCATCGTAATACACCAATGATAGAATTTTCATTGGGGCACACACTCCTGTTAATGAAATGGTTGGAAGTTATTTCTCATGGGGATGCTTAGCACATTCAGGTGGAGATTTAAGATCTAGAAAGATAATTCCCACCACCACCCTCACCCAATATTCACCCTATGATAAAATCCTCTGGGTAAACTAGGAGTCACATACAATGAAAGAAGATGACAATCCAAAAGATTTGAGACACAATAGGGGAGTATTGTGTGTTTCTCCTAGATTTACAGATGTTTATTTCATTATGATGATGAATTAACATGTGTACTGATTGCAATGGGTTTTAACATTCATGGAGTACCAGCCATCTGAGAGAATTTATCCTCTTTTTATATAGATCCAGATGTTGTCCCAATGGTAATTTTTGGGAAACCTAGATCAAATACTAATCCTTGGCTGACATGTGACATTACTAGAGTTCTGAGTCCTAGGGTGTTACCTCCTTCGGTTCAAATGACATCTACATCATTTGAATGGGGTATTGAGATAGTTGGAATATCCTTGAGATCAACTAACCCAATTCCCCTAGATAGTACAACTATAGGGTAAGTGACAAATCATGTCCAAGGAGGCTCAAAAATATATATTTATTTAACTTCACTAATTATAATTCCTTTAGGATTGATTCCTATGAGTGACCTAATAGATATTACTGGTTTATCCTAATATAAAAATATTTTCTGTGTAAACTTGGTAGGAGGTATGTTATTCTTTAATTTTCTAATATATCCCATTCCTTTTTCAATATATATCAATTTTTATTACACATGTCATGGAGAAAATACATGGTACACTTGAAGAAGGAACTTCTTCGGGATTTTTTTCTCCGTTGGGAGACATAGCACCCATTGTGGCTACCAATGGGGTAGTGATAGTTGTGGAGGACAGTGTTTAATTGGACGAAGTTGAGTATCAAAAATATTTAACTACATCATTATTATGTATGGGAATTTGACTACTATGTCGTACATACTATGTTGAAGGAGTTGGTCACTACTCGAGAGGGGGATAATGAGCTTCAATCCCATCATGAGAACATGTATTCCATGTCCCTTTTTGTTTCATCTAGGAATATCCTTAAAAATGACGCCTTTAAGAAGGCTAGAGTGACCATAAGAAAATAGTTTTGAGTTGTAGAGAAGATATCCTTAGTAGAATTACTTTTCTAGGAGTCAAACCATGTTTATCTAGAGTTTTATCAGATTTAATGAGAATTGGAAAATGGTGAAGTTATGGTTGATGAGGAGAAACAATTACAACAAGTGTAAAAAAGGAATTTGAAGATTCCACTAAGAGGGATAATCATTATTAATTGATGTGTAAAGGGATTATGACATTATCAGAGCCATTTCGAGTAATAAAAGATTATATTCAAACAATGATTCATCTCTATGAACCCTATGAGCAGGATTTGAAAAAAAAAATCCTTTATACAAATAAAGAGACTCGATGTTATCGATGTTCCTCCTTTTTCATTATTTTTATGAATAAACCAAAACATAACCACTCATATTTATTTTTCTATAAAATATTTTAAATTTATTTCTCTTAATAATTATCAATGCTTTGAAACATGACCTTGAGATATTCTGAGTGATTTTACTATTAAATAACAATATTGGTCATAATAATAAATACAAAAGTAGAAATGGTTTTTTCTTCTTCAAGAATAGATCATGGATGAGTATATGTATAATAACTAGCATCCTAACACAATAGTTGACCATTTTGAAAGAATGTTCTTCTGTTATGATGTGGAATTATTTTTTTGAATATTTCAAATGAAATTTCATCAATGGATATATGGTGTTTTATAACGTTTTACTAGGTAAAGGTCCATAACAAACATAACTTGACTATTTTTTGTGCCATTGGGTGGACCCCACAATATTTTTGTCTTTTCTGTTTCTACTGATACTTTTTCCTAACCCTAATACAAGGAGGGATTAATTAGCCTTGATCCTACCAATATCTTTTGATGATGGAAATGAAATATTGTAAACCATTATCTTAGGCTTATCGAATATAATAAATTGATTAGGGATAAGTATGTAGGGAATAGTCACATGCCATATTCGAAATGTGGATTCAATTATGATATTTTCAGAGAGTACAGTGATACAGTATTTTCTCTTGAGAATGATTATGCCTCTAGTTGATAGGACAATCGGTGCTCACATTACCCAAATCCGTATTTTTTGTAGTATAAAGAGTTAAAAGAAAGGTGTTTTTCAGATTCAGATAGTATTATTTTGTTAAAAAGGAAATATTATGGGAATCTATGTTTCCCAAAATTGTATTGTTTAATTGATGGGAAGAGTATATTAGAACATCACACTCAAATCATTTAGACTCAATTTTATCATTTTAGTATATCATTAATTCCATTGGGGTGATTCACTTCAAAAAAAGAAACTTATACCATCAAAAATTCAATGACAGATAATATATATGTTGGTAAAATTGAGAATTTCCAATAGATATTATGTTTTGTTGATATTAATTTAATATAACAACAACTATTTTTACCAACATATATATCTGTTAATAATAACTATTAATTACAAAAAATTATTTAAAAACACTTAAATCAATTAAATTGTTATATCAATACAAACATTTTATTATAAACCAATGAATCAATTATTAATAACCATAATTACCAACAGATCGTTTAAAATCAAAAAAATATGTTCCAATAAATTATTGATGAAGAAGATTATTTATCATTAACTAATTTAGAAATATAAATTATTATAATATCACTATATGACGAATGTTAACATTCAATTTATCTTGGGTGTTTTGTTAAAATATCATGTTTTATATAGTAATTTGGTTTTAATATTATAATTAATAAACATAAAATACTAATAAAAAAACCAATAAATTATTAACCTAAATTTAGGAATTAAAAAAACATAAAATTCATGTGAAATTTTGGAAGGGGTGTACTCTTCTCGGTCACCGCTCCTGCAACCATACCTTAGGTGGTGATGGTTACTGCACCGGTCCCTCCCCTATCGAGAGGGGAAGGTGCTTCACCATCTCTACATGGGGATTGACCACCCCTCATTAGCCCTTTCTTGAATCATGATTTCATTCCCTATTTCCTTTAGATTTACCTCAGTCGGAAGGTCCCAGAATGGTATGATGGGTCCCAAAAAGTGTCTCTCTCAACCATGGAATTCACTTACGCTTCTTCCCTACTGCATCTTAACATGAGTGTGCGTTTAAAATTTAAACAAACATCAGTGGAAGTATTCAATAACATAGTATATAGATCTTGGGGACTATATGAGCATACGACTATAGGGATTCGTGATTCCAATAAAATTATGATTCGGTTCACCTCTAAAGATGATATGATCCCTTACTGGATTAAAACATCCCAATTTCACCAAGGGTTTGTGTTGATGTTGATGTTTCTTGAGCCTCGTATTGAATTCATCTTGATAAATGTGGGTGTAGAGCTTAATTAAAAATAGTTATTCATTGTTGAATCTTTTTATGACTTATGCACATTGTGAATGATATTGGGGCATAGTTTGCAGCTTACAGGGACAAGAGGTTTCTGTAATAGGGATATGGTCTGGGTGATCGGGTGAATTAGACTTCAGTTGGTACTACTGTTGATTATGGTAGATTCTCAGAGAATAGTAATTTGTGAATTGAAGGTCGCGAGGGTGATGTTCGAAGTGAGGGTAGGGATGTCGGTCCTATAAATTTTGGTGATGATGTGTTATTAAAAATAACACCCATGTTTCTTACTCATTCATAGGTCAATAGAATTTTTGAATGGTTGAAACATGAATTTAATGTGGTGAGATCTTTAGGAGAATTTATTAAACTAGGAAATGTGGCTATTGTTAGTGAATGTAAGGGAAAATCGGATGTTAATCAATCAACTAGAGGTATTCTTGGTTATCATGGGGTAGAAGAGGGTACACATGTGGGTGTAATGGTGGATTCAAATCCAGAACTCCCTAATGTCTATTTGATCCAACTTAATGATGATGTAATGCATAGGGAAGTGCTGGTTATGCGACCTAACACCCCTAGGAGTGGGTTTTCTCAGCCAATAGACACTGGTAGAGAGTATTCTAGACTACTTCATGATTTATATGTTGGAAACATGGTGATGGAGTTCCACTGGGATCCCACCAATGAAGATGTGGTTAATGAAGAAATTTCGTGTTGGGTGAATGAAATAAGTGGGGTGAGACCAAAAAGAATCAGGTCAACTATAATAGTTTGTAACTATTTTGGTAAAGTCCGTGATTGTGATTTTTTTTGTTTTAGGTTTAACCTGGTGGACCTGATATCAGATATTGAAATACTTCTATGGTGGGAGTTGTTGTAAAACCTCATCTTGTAGCTACAACACCCAATTTATTTTTTCTTATTTGGTTTTCGAAGAGGGCATAGTGTACGTGTCAATAAAACCAAAAAAACATGGGTTTGAGGACCCCTTGGAAAGACTCACAAGATTAGGACAACAAATTCCTCAAAAAAATGTCCTAAGCATCACAAAAAGTTCTTCTATTGATTCCTTTCAGTGATTTCTTATTATATTCTCTATATTGAGTATCAATTTTTTTATCAAATATAGAAAATCTTATTCTCATTCCAATTTTTTTCCTTATAATAGTTATGAATGGATAAGTTTTCAATTAATTTGATCATGATTCTCTTAAAAATCAGTTCTCAGGAGTTTGTATTTTAAATTAACTCTAATTTTTTTTCCCTAGTATGCTATCTCTCCACATCTACTGGTTTAAGTGGAAGATCATTAACCACTTTAAATTCAGTTTTCCAATTAAGTTGTTCAAATAAAATTTCTAGAAATGAGGAATAGATTCAATCATACATGCAATGTTATATAATTAAAATGTACAAAACGATTTAGTAATATGTAAAAGAATCCTAGTACCTGGTCCAATTGTATATTCTTTCTATTATTTCAGAAGTGACTTTTTTCATTATTTTTATGTAGTTTTTAGTGTGTGCAGATATGATTGATGGTGTAAATCCAAGTAGATGAGATTTAAAGGACCTGTTAGAATCCCTACCGAGGTCCTTCACATAACTAATAAGAAGTCCCATTATGGTGAAGGTAGTTTATAATTTCTTCATTGATTACTTCCCAGTTTGACCCCAAATTCATGCAAAGTTACTGCATTTTCTCAAATCATATATTCAACATTATGTTTTGGACTTTTCAGTTATTTAATTCTTTTAATAAGATTATTTTGAATGTAAGTGATTCTTTAAGAAGTCTATGCATTCCTTGTAATCCAAGAGTATAGTTTTTCTATGATCAAACATGATATATGTGTTATTATAGGAACATTTCAACATAACTCATATTGGAGCATGTTTGATAGCTTTATATTCTCTAATATGGTTCTTTTAATTTCTCTTAAAATATTTAGGGACCAACACATGGGATCATATTTTACAGCGTGTGCACAAGTGGGTGATATGTCTATACAACTCACTGGGCGTGGTGAAGAAAATCATGTCCATTGGGGTGAAATTTGAGGTCACCATTGCTGATAATACTGGAATTTGTTCAGACTTTGGAACTCCAAATGTGCGGAGAGATACATTATATCATTTTAGTTTGTAGAAACCCATTTTTTGTGTTTTAATTATATCTCTTTCATGGTTTTACAATGGAAGACATTTCTTATGGGTTTTAGTTGGTTTGGGAAACATAATAAATGGATCATAGTTTACACACAACTATTAGAATATCAAAAGGGATGATGAAAAATTATATCTATGAAAATACATTTCAGTACCTCTATTCATATTTTAATTTCAATTCATACAGATATTTTAAACTGATTTTAGTGGGAGTGGGCTCGTTGGACCTGGGTTTTAGATGTGTTGTTGATGGTCATTGGTCTGTGCTGTGGCATTAATGGGCTGGAGATGACTCACTGGTCCTTGGACATGGATGGGTTGTTGGTGATTGTTGGTCCTTCATGTGGCTTGGATGGGTGATGTTGCATGGGGGTGGATATTGTATTAGTTGGTGTGATGGATCCTTTTGGGGTATGAATTTTTTATTGATTTATTTTGTAATGAATTTCATTATATATATAATTATTTTTTATAATGTTGAACATGTGTTAAATTCATATTCGATTTAATTATTAAAAAATGTATTATATATGATAAATTTGTAAATATAATATGAAATTTTACTAGAAATATAAATTTATAATTTTTATTCAAATGTTATTTATAAATAAATATTATATGTTGTTAATATTATTACTAACAGATTTTTTTTTCACCAGCACCTTTTTATAAAAACATTAACCAACATCTATATTATATATTGGTATTATTATAAATGCATCAAAGATATTTTATCAGTTGTAAAAACATTTACTAACAAATGTTTTACCTACTGTTTAGTAAGAGAGACATATATGTTGGTAAAATGTTTTACCTATAGAAAATGAACTTTTACCTACCGATATGATACCGTTTGAAAAAGTAAAATATTTTTCAGTGATGAAACCAAATTTTACATGGTTTACATAACTACTTACTTACATGAATATAACTCATATTCAATGGAAAATTTCAATTTTAATTACATCATGACAGTCAAGAATCTATGGTTCACTGTTGAATCGTATTAGATAAAGAATCATGCCACTTGTAGCTCTAAGAATGATCATTACACAAATTTTTCTCATATGTAATGGAACGTAGACCATTTTAGGGAGTGCACTCTACATTTTTTATGGTGATGTAGGATAGAATAATCCACCCCTAAATCATTTAAGGGTTTAACTATATAGTATAAAATAATCAGCCAAAATTTCTAAGTTCATGAGATTCATTATATATGTGATAAATAATAGAAAATTAGAGTATTATCCAAATAGTACTACAAATGCTAATAAATGGTTGTTTGTGGCACACACCACCTAAATTATTACCTCACAGTGGAATGTTTTTGGATTAGGTAAAATAAATCATCATCTAGATGTGAGGAGGGGATATTGTAGTCCATGATCTCAAGGTTCTTGTATTTGAGAAAATGATATGGTACAAATACATTTGGAATAGATGCATACCATATTTAAAACATGATTTATATTATAATGTTTTTAAGGAATATAGATACAAGATGGAATTTTCATGTGGATTAATATATGGGACCAGTTGTGGGACCACATTATTCAAATACGTATTGGGCATAATAGGCATAGAAAAAAAGTGGTTCACCATAGAATGAGATTCCTTTGTCATCGATGGACATGGAAAGATCATGGTGGGGGGATATCCTGGGGTATATAGTGTGATTTTTAAAGGGGAGACATCCATGTATGCTGGAATAATTTTCAAAAAATGGTATGGCTATAGATGAGAAATTACTTAGTTAGATCATATTCATCTGAAAGTTAGGGATCATTTTCTTCGACCAAGATTTTATGAATAAATGAACTCATGTTGTAATCTCTTCCACTGATTGAAGACATGTGCTAGAGAGGGAAATTTTATTATTTTTTTGTTGGGAATAGAATGAGAGAACCAGATATCATTGAGTATCTAGTAAAGATAGCAAACAATAAATATGTAGTTCTTAAAGGTAATGTGGTTGAATAATGGTGTAGATAGGATAAAGTCTTCTCAAGTGAGGACTAGATGATCATGTAATTTAACATCTTTTTTGCAGTGATATGAACCATGAAATTTAATGTCCTATAAAAAGTATGTGAGACAACAAAAAGTTAAGGTTGTATATCTCTGATATAAATTATTTTGCGAGGCAGTATATACACAAGGGAAAGAATAAAAACTAATGATATTAGATAACCACAATTTTAGTATAGATAATACCATGATTATTTTCAATGAGTTTAATGTCATAGTGTTTTGATAGATTGGTGGAAAGAGTTTAAAGTCACTCATATTTAACTGAAGGTGTTCCTTTTAATTTCTTTTTTCCAGAAAAAGTCATTCAATTCAAGGTCATGTGATAAGGACCAGTATTCAATTATAGTTATGGCATGAATTAACCATGAATAAATGAATAATTTCCTCAAATCCCTAAAACCATGTAATTTATGATGGATTCGAAAAAGAAAAAAATCTGGATTTATCTAAATTATACAAAAAATTCTAATAATGGGTCATTTTTGGCGAATACCCCTTGACTTTTCATTCCATGCTGGTCCGACTAAGAACGATTCAGGATTTTCTAGATGTGAAGAGGGGATGTTATAATCCATGAACATAGGGGTCTCGAATCTAGGAAAATGATATAAGAAAATAATTTAATGAATTTCCATGGACAATCATTTAAATGTGGTTTCCATTATGATATTTTTAGGGTATAGAGAGAAAATATGACGTTTCTATGAATAAGATAATGCCTTTGCTTAACAAGCCACATTAGGTTAACACAATAAGAAAATCTATATTTTTCATTGTATTATTACTTAAAATATAGTTTTCTATCATATTTTCATACTTTCATCACCAAATATCTTTGGAAATCTTAGGAGAATCTGAATTTACCAAGACATTGAGTGTGATTTTCATAAGGATTGAGTCTTAGTATGATGGAATCGTGAAGGTTTTCAATGTCCATGGACGGTAAATTCGATATGTAACCGATGGGACTCATATTGGAATCACCTATACATGTAAGGGTTTTATAAAAAAGAGGAGAGTATTTTTATTTATTTATTTTACAGTTAGGACTAGAATGAGTGATTTAGACATCACTATGTATCTTGTGGGGTGAGAATAGAGCCACACATATCTCAATGTTATATGTTCCATAAGAGACCATTACCAGAAATTGTTGTCCTCTTAAACAAGTATTATAAATATACACAATTTTACATCCTATTAATGGGATGTCATCCATGTTTTTTTAATGTCGTACAGAGAGGATGAGTTTTAATATAGCTATATGTATTATCAGATGAACGTTGTCCTGTAGTCTAATTTCATGAGACTAAGACATTGTAAATGTAGTTTAACACCATATGGTGATGATGAGATATCATATAGTTTAATATGTTTTGACATTGATTTTGTCATACCATTTAAAATTATTTGACTTGGATGTTGGTTGTGCCTTTTTATGTCCGGTGACAAGGACCTATATGAGTGACCTTGTCACCAGAAAAATTTCATGAGAAACCTTTCATTGTTATGGGTAGTGATACACTCACTGGCAATGGTAATCAACAAATATGCACCAAGGGAGTAGAACTTATGGATGAAAAATTGACCTACCTATTATGGATTATGATTCGGAGGTTTCTTCCTAGGTATCATTGAAATTATAAAATGTAAAACCATTTATCCTTTGAGGAATGAATAGAAGCGAAACATCCAAGTTAAAAGATCATTCTATTCAATTTTATAATAACTTTAAATGATGCTATGTATGAAATAATTTCTCATCTAGTTATTCTAATTTGTCTAGTCAATTTTAAAATTTCTATTCTACGGATATCTGATCACAAATGGAAATTAAAAGTAAAGTCAATTGGGATTCAACAGGAATGACTAATTTTGTCACATATACCAGTTAATATGAGGTTTCTTATGAGGGATTATGCATTGTATTATGGTCATACCACAAGGCATAAGGAAGTATTTTTCCAATATTTATTTTCATTATCCATCATTTTCAATATTATATTTTATAGGATCTATTTAAAAGCCACTATCTGTCCATTCGATGATTCCTAATATTTGGATGAATGGTTAGACTCAATGTTATAGTTGTTTCTATGGACATTCCTATTTGGTAGATTTTAAATAAGGGTCTTTTTATATCAGTATTGTGTGTGGGACACCAAATATGGTGTGGATATTGGACTTCACAAAATTGATAATTCTTTTTGTATTAGATTCCTTGAGAGGTATTAACTCAGCCCAATTGGAGACAATGTCGATAGTAGTAAGGATATACATGAACATCATAGCTATTTTAGTAGAATTTGGCCCCACAACATCAATCCCACTTAAGGAAAATGGCCATGATTATTTGGAAGTGTGCAACAACTTTTGGGGTTGATGGATGAAGTTGGAATGTATTTGATCTGAATGAGACCTCATTGTGAATTTTGTAAAATATGGAGTCATTGAGGGATACAAATAGACAATACTTCAGATTTGATGAGAAATATTGATTCCTAACTGATGGTAATCATAGACACTCATATGCACATATTGAATATTGGAAATTGTCATTTTCCCATCAATACACCTAAGGACTCTACAAAATCTCCATTTATGGAGGTTGTTCTATTGATTTCAGTTTTCACAATGATTAAATTTCACTATTTTTCATTGAATTTTCTCTTTTATGGCTCTATCCAATGAATAAAGTTTTTTAGATATAGTCTAGTTTTAGATTCATCTAATAATTTGTAAGACTATATGCTTTGGGGATGGAATTGAATTCATTTATATCTTCAATTATATCATGAAAAATTTGAAAAACCATTCTATTGTGTATAATGATGATGATAGATTCATCACATCTAGGTTCTACCAAAGTTTCAGCCACATTTAATAATGCATCAATCTAGGAATTCTATAAATTCGGGAAATCTGTTAATGTCAGTTTTAAAGGTAATTCTTCTGTTAACCATGATGCATATTAATGTAAGTTGATCATATATTCCTTATTGATATCATAATACCAATTTATCTGCATGATCACTAAATCTAAATTTCATATAACCCTCAAGGGTTCCACTAGATTTTACAGTTCTATTATAAAACCTGAAATGAGGAATTAGTACTCTAGATCACTGATGGAGCAGCCTTATTAAAATAATAAGTAATAAGGTAGAACAAAATTTAATGGGGGGATTATAATGACTAAAAACCCATATATATTGATATTGAGGTCTTCTATTATCTTCTTTTTATGCTAATGGTTACATCATCAAAACACATATCCAGTGTCTTGGGGCCGCAATAATTGAGAAAATATATTCATTGGGAAATTTAGTATTCAACGGTGCTGTTTTTTTGAAGGATACTCTACAATTAAATTTTCAAATACCTTCACTTTTATTTCATTTTGAGGTATTAATGAAATATCATAATTTTTTTATATTACTATCCATTATTCCTTGTGCCCACTCAACATAGGGTAATTGATTATGTATTTCAGTCAGTTTTCATGGGAGACCAAATGGGTATCATGATGTTGTAGGTAGTGTCTCAGCTTAAGAACTAAATAAATTACTTTGAGGAAACTCTTTAAATGTATAAATATAGAGTATTGGAATCTAGCATGGTTCTACTGAGATAATAGAGGTATTCATCACTCCAGGTGTCATTTCTTACATGAGGAAAGCACCCAACAATCACTCTATGTATTCCATATACAAAATGACCATTTTAACATCTATATGGTGAATTAAGATTGGTTAAATCATAACATTATCCTCAATTCTATCAAAGGCTTCTTTATAGATATCATTCCACTGATTAGTGACACCTTTCTTCATTAGTTTGTTGAATGTTTTATATTCTGATACTATATTTTCTATAAATTGTCGGATGTATTCTAGGAACCCCCTATAGTCACCTAAAATCTTTGATGTCTTAAGGAGGATTCATGTTGAGGATATCCTTGGTCTCTTTTTTCAACATTTATGTTTTGATTCTATACATGAAAATCGAGAAACTTTTCTGAGGTAATAATGGAAAACATTTCAAGGGATTCCTTTTTACGATATGTTGCATTGCATGTCAAAAATGATCTAAAGATTAATAAGATGATCTAATTAATTTCAGTATTTCACTCCATATTAACAATGTTGAATAAATGTACTTTCCAAGTAAAAGTATGAAAATATGATTCATGTAATGTTGATATGTGGTGTTAGAACTCTTTAAAGAAAAAGGAATCATAGAATAATTGTATATCTACTAGGGTGACCTAAAATAGTGGCATATTAATTATTAGGGTCCTTCCAAAATGGGTCTCATCCTAATTATCCATACATAAAGGATACATCTTGATAGCCTACCATTATTTTGATCAAAATTTATATAATCAGTAATGGGAAATCATCTTTTGGAAAATGCCAATTGAAATCTCTGAAGTCGATTAAAACTATGATATTCCCATTCTTATTTTTGGTCGGCACAATATTGAATATAAATTTCCACTAATATACTTCCCGAATGAAGTTATCATTAATGAATTTATGAGATTTATCATTGTATTTGGTAGAATTTTTAGGATATATTCTCCTCGAATCCTTCATGTGACCACGGTGAACTTATTGAAATCCCAAGTGGTAGGTAGCCACTTTGGAAACCATGCCTCATATTTCCATGTAGTTACAAAAAAAATATCTTGGTTCATCTATATAAATGTTCCATATAACAATTAATCTTTGAGAGAAATATTCATTCTGTTTAGTATAGTACATGGATCTTCCTCAATAACCTAATTTATTATTTGTATTTTTTCAATGGTGGAAGAAAATCCTTCCTCGAATGTAAGAGGAGGTTCTTTGAGTTCTTCCCCTTCTTATACCTCATATTCCCCCTTGTAAATCCGAGGGTGAATGGGTGATGAAAAGGAATAATTGGATCTAGTATAATTTTTTTATTTAGGCATTAAGAAGATGGGGTATGGGTATTATCATTCATCATTAGTGACATAAGAACTCCTTCTGATTTTTTTAATTATATTGTGGTCTCCCTAGCTCTAGTGGAAAATAAGGGAAATTTCACTTGGGGTGCCTTTTTCATTATAGAGTTCAGATACTTATCTGATATTTTATTCCTCATTTAAGTAAATTGATATCATTATAGTTTTTTTCTCCCAAAATAAAATATTAACACTAACATTTTATTTTGTTGACAGAAAATACATATTCATTACTAAGATCTCTAACAGAGTTATTGAGGATCATTTCAATAGATTTTTTTTTGAAATAACCCAATTAAAATATTCAGTCATGTGTTTTTCCCTTTATTCCAATAAACTTTTGTGTTTATATACTAAGATTCATAATATTCGAATGGAGCTTCATTAACAATCAGTGTCCTTATTTTTCCACTGATGTAGTATTTGAGACATTGGTGGTATGATGAAGGATCTATTCCAAGTTAATGAAACCAAGGACTTCCCACCAAGATGTTGATGTTCTAATCCTACCAAAAGTCCATGAATAGTTATTCATATACAAGGTACCTTAATTGGGTATTGTTCTTAATTCATGCAAGGGTATTTTGTACCATCTTGTGATAACACAAAACATTTATGGGAGAAGGGGAAAAGTTATCTCCATTGTAACAAGTCGATGAATTGTTTAGGCTAGAAAGAGGTTGAATCCTAATCCACTATCAATTAAAGCCTTTAGGTTGTTAATATCATCTACCGTTCCAATCATATACAAGGTTCTAATGTGTCTTTATAGGATAGAGTCTTTGTCCGGTTATGTGAAAGAGATAATCATTTGAAACTCTACGGTGTCAACCTCAATATGATATACTTCACCAGCGAGAACTTCTGATTGAAAATATTGAGTCTTAGTAAGGCCTCTATGAGGCTATCCCAAAGGTCTTTCAATTAATGTTCAGTATTCATAAATTATAGATTGATCATCACTAGGTCCAATTAAATCAATATGTCATACTTTTGAGTTAACGATATTTGTTTCCAATAATTAGTTCTTTCCATATAAGATGGTTTAGAGGTTTTGGTGATTAAAATAGGTTGGAAGTACATTTAAACTGGGGTTGAGGGAACCCACGTTGTCGATAGATTTGGCTAACATGTCCTACCTACTTTACTAGGTTGATTGGATAGTTTTACCCTAATCAATTAGTCTTCAAAACAAATCAAGAATGGATAACTTTTAGTAAATGTGGCTACAAATGTTTTCCTTTATTCTGATCAATAAAGTGATTTATCACAATATTCTATATCATAAATATCTATAGTGGGGACATGTCCAGAATATTTTTTTCCATCCATAACTGTTCCTTCTCTTACTACATAGGCTCTCGTAGCCTCTTCCAATGGTTACCAAATCATACATACGAAACATTAAGTAATGATGATACTCATGTTATAATAAGAAGTGTAATTGATGAATTATTCTAAATCATTGAGAGAGAATTTCTTGATATGTTGAGTATTCTATTTGACGAGGTAGTGGCAACGATATCATTTGGTGGGATAGTTCCCACCACCTAAAGAACAGAGGCATAATGTTTGAGAGGGTCAATATTGGATTTGGAATCTACACAGGCTTGTATTACTATTTTGATTTAAATTCCTTTTTATGAAATTTCTTATATGATTATCTGTTGGAGGATTATGGAGTCATTCAAGTCGGTCACATCATGACAAAGAATACTAGTGGCAAAATTGGTTGGTTTAACTATTCCATATGGATAACATGAGTATGAATAATCTTTATTCTCGTCATCCTGTCACTTAAATTATATGCACCCTAAATTGAAAATTATTTCTACTCACCTTACTTCTAAGATATTAGTGGAAATTCATTCCACATGTGTGGGAGGCTATCCTAATTTTACCTACTCTAAATCGATAATATTTTTCAAGATCTATTTAATAACAATGAAATTGTAGATTGCGTGGCCCAACAATCAATGAAATGTTAAATAAGTTGGGGGTCGTCGAGGCTAACCTAGTCATGTCTTTTGGGACCAAGAAACATCAACAGGTTGTTTCCCAAGGCTACTATAATGTAGTCAAAAATATTTCCATCTAAAAAGAAATTACCCTTATTCATCCATTTCTGAAATTTGTTACATATATGTTCCCATTTCACTTCATGTTGGGGATGTTTCTACTATCTCGATTTGTGAGGATGAGTTGTATGATAGGGTCCAACCATAAGATTAGAAGACGATATAGGAGTTGTCTTAAGAGTGATGGTCGCATATTCTACATTACTTGTCCTCTTTCCCATAGCTACCAAGATTTGTTGATACATGGATATAGTTCTCATGATGGAGTCTTCTAATATTTGAAAAATTGTTGTAAGGTCCTGAAACCCTCTATTATATTTTTAGGAATGATTGGATTCTATAACTTGTTTTGGGGGTTATCTATATATAGGGCTAATAAATATTCCTAAAGAAGATTTAAGTTTATAGAGTAAGTCAAACCCTTCAACATAGTAATGAAATCAATGACTCTATAATTATTTCATTTTATTGTTTGATTTTACAAATTTCGGATCTTCATCTTTCACAGTTTCCATCTAAATTTATATTTAAATTGTTTATGGAGATCTTCCAATAATTTTATCGACCGATCATGTAAATTTGTATACCATATCAAGTCTAGTCCTTCCAAGGACTGTATGAATCACCTGATTTTAGATTATTATTACTGTTAAAGGGTCCCCATTATGGTACAATAGTGTGGTACAAAATGCATTATAATTTTTTGGATCCTATAAACTAAAAAATATTAGAAATGTAGGATTTCAAATGTTAGTTTGGGGAAGAATCCCGTCTACCCATTCAGGTTTAAGTTTCCTATAAAGTTGTTCTAGTGCACACCATCCTTTAATAGCTTCCAATCGAGCTATAAATGACTTAGTATTGTCGACAATATTTGGAGGTACAACCAGCAAAATCAGATTCTTAATAGGGGAGGTGATGGGTAGGACGTTATGTGGCCACTCTACAAATAGTTAAGATTGATAACCAGCATGGGATAGCCTCTGATAAATACCCTAACATGGGTCTAATTATTTCCCTAATATAGGTAACTCTAGTTATCTCAACATCAATAGGTCCAACTAAATTTGTTTTATGTCATCCATGTTAATTGGACGGTCTATATCTACTCATTTTGGCATGATGACCTCCTCTTATGGAGGTCTATCAGTAGGGATGTTATGATTCTGATTTAAATAATGAACATACTCAGTGAGGATATTACCTAGGAATTAGTTTTGTGTTACGTATATTAAAATCCATCATCGCATCCTTGTACTAAGACAATTTTTACTCAAGTGTTTGTGGATAAACTACTTCTAGAAAGTGGTGTGATGAATCCACAACCTTACCCTTCTCCTTGGTTGAAGTACGCTGAGTTTGAGATAGCTGGGTATCCCAGGGTGCCCCCTAATTTTTTAATCCTTTGATTTCTAGTACGTTGTAACGCCCTGACCCCAGTTACCCAGAGTCGAGGAATTATTTTAATACATTTTCATGATTACAAGGAATCAAGTCGCGAAGGACTGATCGATTTAGCAGTCTTGGAAAATAGATTACATTCATAAATGTTAAATTACACCTTATAACATACAAAACAAGATAAATAATCTTTTTTGAATTCCATTATTCCCTTGGCGTAACCCTGCATATCAATCACAATACAATTCTTTGAATCCTAGGAAAAATAAAACATAGAAAGGGCTGAGCTCAAATGCTCAGTAAGGGTAAGCAATACAAGAGAATCTTTCATAATTAAGCATAAACATTTAAGGAAATGTATAAAACTAAAAAAAAATCCTTTTCAACATAAACTTCATCATAATATAGAAAATATTAATCAAAATAATGCCATTTACTTACTCACATGGATACTCTACTAGTCGAATAATCACATTCAATATCAATATCCACTTTCACAATGATGGAATGCATAATGCCAAACTATCATAACCACATAGACAAGGCCTCATGCAAAGACTAAAAATAAGATTTTTTCAAGGCCTTGTTACAAGACACTGGTTTGTCTCATGAGACCTACCAATGCATCAAGGAGCTATAGCTGGCTCCACCCGTCACTTACTAAGTCCAATTCATTCCTCATATGAACAGGTTTAAACATTACATAAACATTCATATTAAAACAAGCATACGAAATGTCAATACTTTCTCCATAAACCATGAATGTTATAATAATAACATATCCATAGTAAAACATATCACAAAACCTTCAATAAAATATGTAACTTTTGTATCATAATAAATCAAGTCAAAATAAGCTTAAAATCCATCAAAGGTTGTTGACATAGATGAAATCAAAACTATTTGAGAGAAATATCTCTTTTTTAAAATCATTTAAAATTCACATAGTTATAAAAGAAAACATTTACATTGAAAATATTATTATAATCTTTTAAAGGATGCTTCAAAATTTTTATAACGGTGGATAATAGCCACACCCTCCATTTAAGTTAAAAAAGTCATTCTTACATTAATTTTGTTGAAATGGTTAAAAAGGACCTTGTTTGGAAGACGAATGAATGATTATTTTATAAAAATCTTATAAAAAGTAAAAAAGGGTATAAATTACTTTAATCCATAGTCTATAAAATATTATGAATTATTGGAAATACATTTTTATGAAACATGTATGTGGATGATAAAGAGGTCCCAGTAGATAATTATGTATAAACAACCCCAGATAATGAAGAGATTGTGATATAAACCCTTACATTGTAATTTTCCTTGGTCGAGGGTAGGTTAAACTCTTGTATAATAGTTAAATAATTGTTATTAAATTATAAAAGAATCATATACAGAAATATGATATCATATATGATCTTTTAATATTGCTTTGTTAATAATATTTTAGTATTATCGTCGTTTCGGGTGTTCACTTACTCATTTTCTTTTATATGTTTTGTTACATAAGACATGTTTGTTATCCATAGGTTGTATCTTATTCATATACAGAATGATATCATGTCCTTAAAAATTAGTTTTAATCATCAATTGAAAATTATTCTTGAATGGATACGATGGAGAATGAATCTCATCACGTTCGTGGAGACGGTAGTCCGTACGTACGCACAAGTGACAATATCATTCTTTTGATATTAAAATAATATATAATTGGATTGTGTATCATATATACAGAATCATTATCATGTTATATTTATTATTTACATTAATTACACGTCATTATCATACCCATCCAAATAATAATGTATTGAATAACAATTACACCATGACGTGGAGACCCTAAGTCGTACGTACGCACGTATGGTGACATGTCATTCAAAGGATGGACAAAATATTGAATATGTTTGTACCCTATTAATAATAACATAAAAATATATAGAAGATACTTGACTTATTATTTTAGAATAGAAATTACAAACAAATAATAATCGGAAGAAGAAATGAACTTGAAAGAGGGTGGTGAAAACATTGCCTCTTCTCCGGGTTCTTCCTTTTGATTTGATTAAAAGGGATTCATTGGTTGGCTTTCTGATCAAACTAAGGCCTCTTTGTTGAAGTGAGGGAAGTTGATAGAATATTTTGTCAGGGGTTGGCTGATCCAAAAGGCTTTGATGGTATGAATTAGATAGAAGGTGTAGTGACCTTTTATAATAGGGGTGAGGGGCACCTTAGGAAAAACGTAAAATATTAATTTATAATAAATTCATTTTCGGTTTATAATGTCCTAAAATTGATTTATTTCGAGTATAAGGTGGGTATGGGTCCCAATCCACTCAACCAATAGGTTTTAGATTTATTTGGGTAACTTTATTAACCTTATCTTTTAGTTTTAACTCTTAGTTAATTAGTTTGACATTTACCATGTCTCTTTGTATTTTTATTTTATATGGTTAATAAACATACTATAAACTTCCAATAGACCCCCAAGTGGTCCATTAATGATAAACCTATCATAATATAATTCATTTTGCTGGAAATTATATTTTTAGGAATAGAATATCAATTAATAATATAATATTTGTTTTAAAAATGCTTTTATGTCAATTTTGACACTATTGGGTATTTTGTTTTTATTAAATTAATATCAGAATAATTACATCAAAAAAAATTCATATAAGAAATACTAATATGTCATATTAACCTATAAAATTATTTTAATTAATAAAAAGTATCAAATTACATCTATTTGGGTATTTGTAATATTAATTATCTAAATCGTTCATTAATACGGTAATTACTTCATCATCATTGTGTCATAAATAAATTAAAATATTTAATGTTTAAAAATTATAAATAAAAAACCATTATGTAGGAAATATTTTTAAATTTCTAATGAATATTTATAATTGAATCTATCTTATGTATAACCATATATTAATAATGTTTTAGTTATTAAACATTGATTTTAACTCTTTTTACTATTCTTTGAATTAAATAATAATATATGTCCTAATCTAACCTAAGTGGACCAAAAAGGTTCATATTTTCTGCCTAAGGTTGTTTTTGGTCGAATTATACTTATCCAATAGAATTTAGACATGTGTGAGGGTAATAATAATAATATCATTTTTACACTTAATTACCCTATTTACTTTCAACCGTGGTTAATAAAAGTAAAAGTTACTATTCACCAAAAATTATTTTTATCTTATTGAACCAAATTTTACTCCTTGATATTAACCATACCTCTCGAATATTCGAAATTCCACTCACAGAAGTGGTAAAATTATGTTTTATGTGAATTTTCATATTCTCCTAGGAGGTGGGTAAAAGACGATGAAAATTTCTATAAAATTTTTATATATCTAAAATTATTATAAAGTGACTACAATGAATTACATTGAACATATATAGGTATTATGTATCAAATTTGAACTAAAATAAATTTAAATAAAATAAATAATTATTTAAAAAAATCGGTTTCAAACTATAACTTAGTGTTTTTTCACTATTCATCAAAAATTGAATGTTTTCAGTAAAATACCAAAAATTCACACTAAGCTAATTTCGATATTACAAGTCCAAAAATGAAGTACTTTTTGAAAGATAAAATTTATAAAATTTCAAGAATTGGGTATTATTATTCATAACTGGTAGTTTGATTAGTTGTTGTGTGTGTTAGAACTCGAAGTTGCGTACAACACACACTACTGTATTATTAAAGAGAAGCATTTTGTCGAAGCTTGAGGTGTTCCATATGCACACCCTCCATGAGAATATTGGTGCGGTACATGTTTCAATTTGAATGGTTCCCCTCCTGTTATCCTATATTGGTTTCACATATTATAGAATCCACACGACCAGTTCTAATGATTTTTACTAACACATAATGCATTGATGTTATTTCATCACTATTGGGACAATACAATGGTCAATTGTCTTTAGAATAACAGTATGATAGGACGAAATTCATAGACGTGATCACAGTGTTGGAATATCACTTTATAAAGTGGCATTTTTAGCGCCACTTTCACTTATGTGAGGATTATGCTTTGTTTTATTTACAAAGGATTACCTGAAGTGGGAACCTAAATTCAATTTCTTTACACATTCAACCACAACAGGGTGCAGAAGTAGACGAGGTGCACTATGAGGACCCATTTTGGGACATGCCTCCTAGCCAGAAGAAGATTTTTCTCTATGGGGAAGGTATTTGGGATAATAATCCCACATTCACATAGGATGGGTTCATCTATATTCCACTTTTATATCACTTAGAACTGGATTTAGTGATCGTGAAGGTGGATATTACGTTATAAATTCACCTATCCCTATGGTCTATGGCTTCTCATATATCATTTTGGTGGCTATTTAAACTTCAATCCCTATTTTATGAAGCATTATTATAGCATGAACTTGGGGAAATATAAAATCTTTATGTGAGAGACTATTTTCGGATGTCATCACTATTAATAAATGATTGGATTTTCGTAGAAGAGAGGGCTTCCCAATCATTCTAGGCACCTCAAGCAAGAGTCTTACAATTTAATTCTCTTGTTGAGATAGATTTTTATGAGACGTATACATGGATGACTCCTAATAATCATTCTTATTACCAGTAGGTCATATTCTGTAGATTTGGATCATTGTAATGAAATCGCACAATGCCACATCTGGTGGGCATTGTTGAGCAGAGAGATAAGTGAAATGCAATGCTATTTGCTCACATAATCATATAATACAAACAATGGAAGATTCATCAATATCAATTAACATAGCTTTCCATAATCATGGAGGAATACACATTTAATCCTCTCAAACTAATTTCCCAATTTCGAACATTGTGCAACTAAAGGAGGTGTTAATTCAATATAATAGTGAAGTTATTTTGTTTCCTCAATGTGCTCTCTATATCCTTCTCAAGCAAAGAAGTTTGTTTTAAATTTCAATGATTCATCCACATATTTAGTCGAATGTGATGTATTAATTCTTTTGATAAATTCTATAGAATATCATACCGAGGAGTATCTAGAAACCAAAACATTACCGTTATATTATCATTGAACTATTTCTTAAACAAGAAAAGTATATTCTATTCATCTATTGTGGGAGATTCCTCCACTTGATCAGACTAATGAGGGTGTTTCCCAAATATATTATCATATGAGGTAGATTGTTTAGAATATCCTCAATTATGAAAGGGTTCGGGTGACCCAAGTGTTGTTCAGATAATGACAATTTCCTTGGACTATCTTCTAATTGAGAAAGAATACCACATTTCAATGAGAAGGAATCATGTATGACTAGTATTTTCTTCCAATGTGACACATTATATGAGGGATTTATCATAATTGATTCATCATGGAGTGGAATTTATTATAAATACAAAATTTCTAAAAGGGGAGGAATTTTTTAGAAAACCCATCACAGGGAGGACTAAAATTATTGATTAATATCGACCCATAGGTGGTCCTATGGTGTATACCTTAAGGAGGACCTTCAATGTGGATATTAGAAGGGGAGGACCTTATTTTATTTTAAACCATTGATCATAAAGAGGCTTTACACAATACTCTTCAAGAGGAAATATGTCACGATCAATCTGGGTGTTTCCCCAATGAAGATATTCATGGTTAATATTATGTTGAGGACATAGAGAGATACTTGTGGTGAAGTTTTGGGGAGGAAGAATGAATGAAAAACTGATGATTACATGAATTTATGAAAAGTAAAAATGATATTGGGAACCATTGACATATATTTTATGGCCTCAATAATTCCATCAATGATAAGATAAAGGTTGTGGGACTGCTTCTGAATTTATAATAACCATTAGTGATATTTTTTAAATATTTTACATTAGTTAGTTGGAGTCACATGTCATAGAAAATGAAATTCATCTGTGAGAGCTTTTCAGAGAAAATATTATACTGCTTCTAGAATATGTTGATCTGTTTCTATGGCTTTATAAGGAATATTTGTCTTCCATATAGTGGCCATTTAAATGGAACAATAATATCATATTACAATGGTTATGTTCACCCAATATTGTTGTAAATTTATTATAGGAATTTTCCTACAACCCTCCTGGATAGAAGCGGGAGTATTTGGCCACTCTAAAGTAAACTTCACATTGTACTGATGAGCTATACCAATTGTGGGGATGGGGTATTGTTACCTACCTTTTACAACTCCTATTACTATCATTATATCGTGTTAGGTTTGTCGAATTTCTGTAGGAACATATTCATTCACTTTCATTACTAGTACAACGTGATGGGTACCAGTAAAAGATGGAATGGGAATATATGATCATTACATGGTAGGATAAAATATTTATGCCTACTCTTTTCCTCTATTTACTATTAAAATATGATGGAAAGAGTAATGTCTGGGGGTAGAAAAATGGGATCCTCACTAGTTTGTTTACAAAAATATGATGAATATATTCTCTGAGAACTACCATATTTTGATAGAAGTATAATAAGGCGTGTGAAAGTATATATTCATTTTCACATATTTTCTTCATGTATTGGGATCATTCATTATAAGAACATGATTTTCCCACTTCTGGTTGATTTATTTTCCCCCTTTGTAGACTCACATGGGCACATGAGCCTGGGTGGAATAAGACAATGCCTTTTGGGTGGCATCCTCACTGTGTTGATGACTTGACACTTAATAACATTAGCGTAAGAGACTTATAGAAGGATCCCTTAATGGGGACACTTGTTCTAATGTTATGAGCACATTATTAAACTCATTGTCTACCTCCCTAATATATGGGAGGAAATTGTTAATGGATTATATGGAGAAACTCTAAAAAATATTTTTAACAGTAATAAAGACAACTTGATTCTTGGCCCGCGTCTTTTTTTGGGTTGAGGTTTGGAAAGACTTTATATCCTGGAGGGATTTTAACCCAATATTAAATGTTGAGATATTTCCAATCATGTTATACTTCTTGACCAGTGCATTCACCACCAAGTACATTGACATGTGCCTATCACAGAGTGTGACAGAAACAAATATTACCTAAGTTAAAATGAAGTAGAGTGGATATCCTAGCTTGAATCTAGAGATAAGTGCACAACAATTAATCTATCACCTTAAAATAAGATCAAGAAGTGTGGTTGTTTTTCTGAATTTGATTAAATTTGAAAAGGAAAGAAAGAAACTAAACAAAGGAAGGAAATTTAAGAAAAATATTGAGAACAACTTAACAGATCAGGTGATTGAAACTATTATATAAGAAGGGTGATTAGGTCAGGGTTGGTTCTCTATTTGTAATTCTATCATAGTTCCATTTTATCCAATTCTCTTCTGCTAAACCGTTAAGAGTGAGAATCAACAATCATTTCTTCTCACTCCCTTGGTAAATTAAAAATGTGAGAATAAACCTTACTAAAATCTTACGTTGTTCTACTGTCCTTACAATGTGTAATATAGTTGTAGAAAATACTCCCAATTATCTTAGGCAATTCCCAATCGGTTATTGGTTATCCCAAGTAATCAAGAACATTCACTACTCCTCACAAACGTACCGGTGATCACCGAGTACATCACCACTATGTCCTGGTCTATCCCGTCGTTTATAAACCAGAACCAAGTGGAGGGATATATTGATCATTGACCAAATATAAATGAACAATAGAATCTAAAATCAGATACAGTCATACATGGTAATAAAAACTGTTATAGGAAATTGATACTGATTTACAGAAATGAAGAGGATTTTAAAACATTATGATAAGGAAATCCAAAAATACAACACAGAAAACATCTCCTTCCCCAATCACACATAAGTTTACCCCCCATGGTAAGGGTAATTTTGACTAAGGGGAAAGAAGAATTCATTACAAAACTAAGAATAACGAAAGAGAGAAAACAAAGAATAGAAAATTTGACGCTCCAGATTCTGTCCTAGAGACGTTTTCCTCTGTTCTTCCCACTAGCCGGCCGAAAATCACGGAGGTCCCTTCTTATAGAATGTGGGAAATGATGTTTTCTATCGGTCCCAAAAATCTTAGAGTCATTGTATAGGTCTAAAGAAAGATATGGGCTAATCAATGACAATTATTTTTCTGGCCTCCAAACACTGTTTCACCCACTCCACTTGGATGCGCCAAAAGATGCCTTAATGAGATTCATATTTTATGAAATTTAATATGAACAGTCCCTGGAAAGTCCAATGTCTACACCATCTAGAAGCATCTCATTCTAATGTTGTCTGAAGGAGATATTCTATATTTAATGCAGTGGGGTCCATTCTTCCTGCCAAACTAATTTCTCCACTTTATTGAATTTTATGTACCATTGGGTTTTGAATTGGGTCTTGGTCCAGAAGAAAAATTTGAATCCCCCGCACATAATAATCCTAAAAAACATTCACCTTAATTGGACCCATACTATAAAAGTTATGCTCGAAAAACAGAAGCTATATAAAACTGCCAATTTTACAGAATTACCCCATTTTCACATTTAAGCACAAAATACACCAAAAACACATAAATGATGCAAATACACTAACATTGAATAATTTGGAGGGATTAAATCATTTAAAAACATATAAATAATAATGAAAATATTTACTCTATAAATTTCCCCACACTTATCACTTGGACTCCTGGACAATTTAGAATCAAAATAAAATCAAAGTAAATTCAAAACACATATCCAAGAGATCCACCAATTTAAAAACAAGAAACAAAATATATCATGCCTCATCAAAATCTATTATTTCATGTTATTAATTTAAGATCATTCAATATATTTACCCTTCAGTTTTCATCCCATGCACACAAAACACTTACCTAACCTCATTATATCTCATCACACAAATTTTCAATTTTTTAGCAATGATTTTCTCATCCAAACTCATACCAGGGTTACCATAGGTTTGATAAATTCTTACATCTCCACTCGATGTGATTCAAAGACATATTTGTTTCATGAGGGATTGTCAAGGTTGTTCTGTGGCTTTAGGTTGGTAGGATTTAGTTGTAAATATTCTGAGGCTGAATGTAGAAGGCATGGCTCTTTTTGAAGAAAAATTGCATTAATCTAAATTTCACAAAAGTATGGTCTCCTATTCACTCCCCTTAAGAAGAAAATAAGCTCCTTCTTCATGGAATATCAAGGAATGATCACACAGTTCATCGTTTCAGTAGAAAAAATTTCAATATTAACAAATATAATATTTCTTAAAAGCACCAGAAAAGGCACTGCTTTATTTTTACATTAGAAGCTCCAGAAAGGCACAACTTCTCTCATCATGAATGCTCAAGAAAAGGCACAGCTTTTAGCAAGATGGTTTTTTTTCAGCAGCAATAACATCTCTTCAACATTTTTTTCACACAAAGAATCCTTAAATAAGGTAGTATAATACGAGACATCTCCCCCCCCCCCCCCACACTTATGTTCAATTTAGATCATGCAATTTCACTTCAAGAGCAGGTTGGATAGGGAATAGTGGCTTGTAATGTGGCTAACCTAACAGGATGTTCATAGATTCTATGGGCTACAAGGATTTTAATGTTCAAGGTAGGCCATTATTAAAGGCATTATCTTGAAAAGGTGGCTTTGAAACCAAATAAATGCCTGAATCATTTAAAACACAAGTACCTCAAACCCTCATGTTTTGACAAGAATAAATCAAATTCATGTTAAATCAAGCATGATTTGGTTCTCTCAAGAAGTGAGGTGAATGTAAATAATATAAAAATAATAGGTTTATAAGCCTCATGGGAATTTGATTTAAAATATAAAGACAGTGAATTGTGGCATGAGATTAAAAAAACAAAGTATTTTTTCATGAAATTCCCAAAGAATTGAACTTGAAACAATATCATTTTCAGCATTCATTTCAACTCATTTTCAAGGAATAAATTATTTCACTCTTGGAGATGGGTTTCAAAAATAACAATTATAATCATTTTAGCTCAAAAGTTTCAAAAACACACAAAAATTGAAAAATAAAAACACAAAACTCTAAACACAGACATGTTTTTTAAAACAAATAGGAAAACAAACAACACATTAAAACCATACACTACAAAGGTTCCCTCCCCCGCACTTAAATGATGTAGTGTCCACAATGAATTAAAATGTATTTAACACGTAAGAATATTAGAAATTGAATTATAGAAATCATGAAAATATAAAGGAGAGGTACGACATGATGGAGTTTATTGATAAACAGGTTAGAGGAGTGTGATCTCCTCCATTGGCTCTAATGGCATGGTCCCAAGGAATTTCTTCAATCTGTGCCCATTAACAGTGAATAGATTCTTCGCTCCATCCTTCACAATCTAGCATCAGCTTGAGTCTTGAATTGAATAACAACACTTTGTCTCCTGTATGAAAGTCTTTTGGTTGGATTAGTTTGTCCTGAACCACTCTTGTTCTATCTTTGTAAATCCTGGAATTTTCAAATGCATCATTTCTAATTTCTTCCAGCTCCTATAACTGAAATCTTCTCTCTTTCCCCGCACTTTTAAGATCCAGATTGATCTTCCTCACAACCCAGTATGCCTTGTGTTCCAATTCCATAGGCAGGTGACAACTTTTCCCATAGATCAGCCTATATGGACTCATTCCAATTGGGGTTTTGTAGGCTGTCCTATAAGCCCATAATGCGTCTTCTAACCTTTGGCTCAAATCCTTCCTATTTGGATTAAATGTCTTTTCAAAAATTCCTTTGATTTCCCTATTGGACACTTCAGATTTCCCATTAGTCTATGGATGATAGAGAGTTGATGTTTTATGATGCACCCAATACTTTTTAAAAAAATCCTCTATTCTCCAATTACATTAGTGAGTCCTTTGTTCACTAATGATGGCTCTGGGAACTCCAAACCTACAAAATATGTTAGCACTGACAAAATCACAAACAACATTAGCATCGTCAGTTCTGGTGGCTTTTTCTTCCACCCATTTGGAAACATAATCAACAGCTAGCAGAATATAAGAATTTCCAAATGACATTGGGAAAGGGCCCATAAAATCTATCCCCCAAACTTAAAAACTTTCACAAAAATTAAGTGTATTTTGGGGAATTTGTTGTCACTTTGAAATATTTCCTGTAAACTGACATTTTTCACACCATTTCCAAAATTCATGAGAATCTTTGAAAAGTGTTGGCCAATAAAGTCCAGATTCTAAAACCATCCTTACTGTCCTTTGGGGTCCAAAGTGGCCTCCAAAAGCTAATGTGTGACAAAACATAAAGACTGATTCAATTTCATTTTTAGGCAAACATCTTCTTATCATTTGGTCATTGCAAATCTTCCAAATAAATGGATCATCCCAGATGTAATACCTAGATTCAGCTTTCAATTTGTGAATTTGGTGATAATTTAAATGAGATGGTACCTGAGATGTTACCAAATAATTGACCATCTCATCATACCAAGGTACTTCTCCTTTAATCAAGTAATACTACTCTCCTGGAAGGTGATCATTTAGCGGCTCAGTGTCTGGAATTTCAACTTCAGCAGTGTTAGGAAGTCTACTTTAGTGATCAGCCACTTGGTTCTCAAATCCCTTCTTATCATTGATTTCAATATTGAACTCCTGTAGTAATAGCATCCATCTCACAACCCTTGGTTTTGCTTTAGTCTTCTTCATCAAGTACCTAAGATCTGCATGATCAGAAAACACAATGACTTTAGTTCCAAGTAGATATGATTTGAATCTTTCTAAAGGAAAAAAACTGCTAAAAACTCTTTTTCTGTTATTGTGTAGTTGAATTGGGCCGCATCTAAGGTTTTAGAGGAATATGCAATGACTTGTGGCCTGCCCTCAATTCTCTGAGAAAGTACTGCTCCAACTGCTTGGTTTGAAGCATCACAAAGTATCTCAAATGGTTCTTCCCAATTTGGTTGCTGCATTACTGGTGGTGTAATCAATCTCTTCTTCAACCCATCAAATGCTTCCCTACATGAACAGTTGAAATCAAAATCATCATCTTTCAAAAGTAATCTAGAGAGAGGGAGAGAAATCTTACTGAAATCTTTTATAAACCTCATGTAGAATCCTGCATGTCCTAAAAATGATCTAACATGTTTCAGACAAGTTGGGTAAGGCAATGAATTTATCACTTCAATTTTTGATTTATCAACCTCAATGCCTTTCTATGAAATGACATGCCCAAGGAAAATTCCTCTATCAACAATAAAATGGAACTTTTCAAAATTCAAAACATGGTTTATATCAATGCAAGTTTTCAAAACCTTTTCCGGAATTTTCAATCAATGGTCAAAATAATTTCCAAAAACTGTGAAATCATCCAAGAAAACCTCCAAGCAATATTCAATGTGATTAGAAAATATACTTACTATACACCTCTGAAATGTACCTGGAGCATTACAAATCCAAATGGCATCCTTTTGTATGAAAAAGTATAGAAAGGACAAGTAAAGGTAGTCTTCTCTTGATCCTCGAGGGCAATGGGTTCCTGAAAATAACCTGAAAATCCATCCAAAAAGCAATAATGAGTTCTCCATGCCAATTTCTCTAACATCTGGTCAATGAACGGGATAGGGAAATGATCTTTTTGAGTGACCTGATTCAGTTTCCAAAAATTGATGCATACTCTCCAGCTATTCTGAATTCTCACAGGGATTAATTCATTATTTTCATTCCTCACAATAGTTAGGCCAGTTTTCTTTGGGACTATATGGATGGGGCTAACGCATTGTGAATCCGATATGGGATAGATGGTCCCAGCTTCTAATAACTTCTCAATCTCTTTTTTCACAACCTCCATTAGGGTAGGGTTTAGCCTCTTTTGGGGTTGTCTGACAGGTTTGGAATCTCCCTCAAGAAAAATTGTATGTGAGCAAATTTTTGGATTTATTCCAGGGATATCACCTAAGCTCCACCCTATTGCATGTAAATTCTCTCTCAAAATCCCAATAAATGATTTTTCATGAGTTTAAGATAGATTATTAGCAATTATTACTGGCAATTTCTCTCCATCCATAAGGTAAACATATTTTAAATTAGTGGGGAGTGGTTTTAATTCTAGATCAAGAGGATGCTCAAGAGATGAAACAAAATTGAGGTTCTCCACATCCAATGGTTTGACATCCTACACACAATAAATCATATCATCTTCATGATAATTTAAAAAATTATCAATGAAATCAGATTTTACCTCTTCTTCCAACAGGAAATCAGAATCTCCAAGAGTTTGGGAATCCATATGTTCAGTGATATCTTTAATGGAAAAGTTCTCTCCTAATGATAAAAATTCATGAAACATACCTAATTCATCAATTGGTTCTATTTCATCTTCATGGGATAGTGCGAAGAGTGAATGATCATTTGATGGGTGCCCCATGGATTCAAAAATATTGAAGTGGACAGTGCTATCTCCAAATTCCATGGTAAGTGTCCCTTCATGGACATTGATGATGGTATTGGCCGTCTTTAAGAATGGTCTCCCCAAAATGATGGGTGAGTGTGATGGGATCCTTTAATCTTCCATATTCAACACATAAATGTTAGCAGGGAATAAAAGATCATTGACTTTTACCAATACATCCTCTAGAACTCTTACTGGGAAAACTGTGGATCTATTTGCAAGCTGAACCACCACTCTTGTGGGCTTCAATTCTCCCATATGTAAAGAAGTATATACCGAGTGAGGCAATACATTAATTGATGCACCTGAAACGCTTAAAGCATTAGTGAAATTTAATGAACCAATGGTGCATGGAATAGAAAACATCACTGGATCTTGATATTTGGTTGGAAATTGTGGTGTGATAAGTGCTAAGATGCTTCTTCCCAAATTGATCCTCTAATTCCATTGAAGTCTCCTTTTCTTTGTGCAATGATCCTTTTAATAATTAGCATACTTTGGAATTTCTTTGAGTTCATCAAGCATAGGTATATTAATTTCCACTTTCTAGAAGGTGTCCCGAATTTCTTTTTGCAGTGCTTCTTCTTGTAACCTCTTTGATTCAATAATACATGATGGAAATGGTGGAGGTATATCTTTCTTCTCCCTTTTATGCCTTTGAAATGGTGTATCTTGTTTCTTCTTCCTTGTCCTATCCTTATCATCCTCCTCTTTCTTATCTTCTTCCCGGTGCATTTTCGTAGAATTATAATCATTTCAAACTTCATTCTCACCCAAATCAGTTTTTCTTATTTTATGTTCAATGGTGGATGGTGGTTGGAGTTATTTTATACTTCTTGTAGTTATAATACTAAAATTATCTTTTGGGTATGGGACTATATGGGAAGGGAGTTTACCTGGATTTTTGGTCAGAAAGTCCATGAGACTTTCAAACATGTTGGAAAAATCTTTAATAGTGTCTTTCAGTCCTTCAAACTCAGACTTTTGTTGGTTTTGAATTAGAGGTTGTGTACTGGTGGATGGCTTCTCATAGGGTATTTGAAAAGCGGGTGGTTTTTGGTATGAAGTCTGGTTATAAGACTGCTTTTGTTGAAATGGTGGTGGATTCTGGAATTGATTTGGGAATGGTGGTTGGTTTTGAAACTGGTTTTGGTATGGGGGTATACCTTGATTCTGCTGATTTCCAAACCCATATTGGACGTGGTTAGGCTCAATCCATCCTTTATTTTGCCGGAACTTCCTTGGTTGAAAGGCTGCTGCACATGTTTCCATTAACTATATTTCAGAACATTGGTCAGTAAAATGATCAGATGATGAGCATAAACCACATACCTTAGCTGGCGCTTGTTGGTCACTAACTTACTTCAAGGCCATCTGCCTCACCATACTAGTTAGCACTTTAATATTAGTTTCTAAAAACGGTGATGGATGAGAAGTGTGTACCTCATGAATACCTCTTGTTCCAATACCTCTTCTTCCAAATTGATGCGAGTTTTGGGAAATCTTCTCAATCAAGATCTTGGATTCTTCAAGGTGACTTGTCAATCAGTGCACCTCCAGATGATGCGTCAAGAAGGTTTCTATCATTGTCCAGTAGTCCTTGATAGAAGAAGACAATAAAGTGGTGTTCCTCAATGGATTGATGCAGACAGCTGGCACATAGCTTCTTAAATCTCTCCCAGTGCTCATAAAGGGTTTCTCTATATGAGTGTTTTATAGTGTAGATTTCCTTCCGAATGGCTGTGCTTCTAGAGGTGGGGAATAATATTTGCATAAAACATATTACCAGGTCATTCTAGTCACGTATGTCTCCTGGTTGTAGGCCTTACACCCATTCTTTATTAGCTCCATCCAACTGAAACGGAAATGCCTTCCACCTTACCTGCTCCTCAGTATTTCCACAGGGTATGAAATTTGAGCACACATGTGTGAACTATTTAATGTGTTTGTTTGGATCTCCACCTGCCATACCATGAAGCTTTGGAAGCAAAGAAATAATGTTATGTTTCATTTCAAAATCATTTTGTAACACTGGCATGACTAGTTTATTGTTTTGATTAAGGAATTATGGTGCACAGAGGTCTCTAAGTGTTTGGTTTTGATTTTCAGCCATGATGACAAGCTCAGAGTGAACACTCAATGTTTCACTTGAGTCAGCAAGGTGAACATCCTCAAATTCAGATTCCAAATTAATGATTCGATGTCTATTCAACATGGTTCTTTCAGTTTCAAGATCTATGGGTAAAGGTTCAATTTTTGAGGGTTGAGTCGTGCAATTTTGAAGAGAAAATATGAAAAGAGAGAAAAGAAATGAAAAGAAATGTTGGTGCTACCTCCCCAGCAATGGCGCCGAGTTTTGACACGTGCCTGTTCTGGTGTGTCACAAAAAAATTTTTTACCTAAGTTAAAATGAAGTAGAGTTGTTATCCTTGGTTTTCTCCAGAGAGGTGTGCACAAAAATTAAGTTTTCACCTTAAAATAAGATCAAGAAGTGTGGTTGTTTTTATAAATTTGATTGATTTTTGAAAAGGAAAGAAATAAAATAAACAAAGGAAATTTAAGAAAAATATTGAGAACAGCTTAACAAATCAAGTGATTGAAACTATTATATAAGAAGGGTGATTAGGTCAGGGTTGGTTCTCCATTTGTAATTCTATCATAGTTCCAATTTATCCAATTCTCTTCAGCTAAACAGTTAAGAGTGAGAATCCACAATCGTTTCTTCTCACTCCCTTGGTAAATTAAAAATGTGAGAATAAACCTTACTAAAATCATAGGTTGGTCTACTCTCCTTACAATGTGTAATAGAGTTGTAGAAAATAATTCCAATTATCTTAGGCAATTCCCAATCGGGTCTTGTTTATCCCATGTAATCAATAACATTCACTACTCCTCACACACGTACCAGTGATCACTGAGTACTTCACCAGTAATTCCTACTCAATTACATCGTTTATAAACAAGAACCTAGTGGAGGGAGATACTGATCATTGAAAAAATATAAATGAACAACAGAATCTAAAATCAGATACAATCGCACATGTTAATAAAAACTGTTATAGGAAATTGAAACTGATTCACAGAAGAGAACATAATTTTAAAACATTAAGATAATGAACTCATAAAATAAAACATGGAAAACCTCTCCTTCCCCAATCACATATATGTTTACCCCCAAATGGTAAGGTTAATTGTGACTAAGGGTAAATAATAATTCCTTACAAAACTAAGAACAAAAGAGAGAGAATAAAGAACAGAACATTTGATGCTCCAGATTCTTTCCTCCAGAAGTTTTCCTCTTTTCTGCCCACCAGCCGTCCGAAACTCAATGTCGTCCCTTCTTATAGAATGTTTGAAATGATTTTTTATATCGACTCTAAAAATTTGAGAGTCATTGGACATGTGTATAGAATGATATGGACGAATCAGTGACACTTACTTTTCTGGCCGCCAAACATTGTTTCACCCACTTCAATTGGACGTGCCAAAATATGCCTTAATGAGATTCATATTTTATGAAATTTAATATGAACCATCCCATGAAATTCCAATGTCGACACCAGCTGGAAGCACCTCATTCTAAGGTAGTATGAAGGTGATATTTCATATTTAATGCAGTGGGGTCCATTCTGCCTACCAAACTAATTTCTCCACCAGATTGAATTTTCTGTACCATTGGGTTTTGAATTGGGTCTTGGTCTAGAAGGAACATTTGAAGCCCACAAGCATAGGAATCCTAAAAAATTTCACTTTAATTGGACCCATATTATAAAATTTATGCCTGAAAAACAGAAGCTATATAAAACTGCCAATTTTACAGAATTACCCCATTTTCACATTCAAGCCCAAAATAAACCAAAAACACATAAATTATGCAAATACACTAACATTGAATAATTGGGAGGGATTAAATCATTGAAAAACATATAAATAATAATGAAAATATTGACTCTATCATATATACATCGCTGAGTTGGTGAAATTTTCATTGACTTAATTATGACCCATCTCATGAGATTTATAATTCATAGGTTCTATTTTCATTGGTAGGATGACATTTTGGATCAATGTGTTTTTTTAATAATAATTTACATTACCAAATAATAAAATAAAAACAAAGTAACTAATTAAAATATCATCAATAGTAGATACATGCATGCTTATTGATTTCGTTGATATATTCATATTGGGGACACATTCATAGAGTATGGGTATGTAAGATGAAATTGATTAACTTGTGGGTGACACATTTATCTCAGTTGATGAAGGATTCACATAGGATTCACCATTTTTATTTTACACTTTCTTACAAGGATGTTTATAATAGGTTTGATTAATGGAACACAAATATCACAAACATGTTCTCATCCATGATATGGACCTATTTTACAATGTTAGGAAATCAGTCTACATTTTTCTAATAATTCTTAGGGGATCACCTTGTCTAATAGGATATGATTTCCATACCATCACAACCTATTAGTGTTACTTATTTCATACTCTTGGAATCTACTATAAATTTAAGTAAAATTACTAAATCATTTATAAAATTGAATATAATGCTAGTCAACATTCACGTCTAAAATTATCCATGTATACATGTGGGAGTAACCATATATAGGTTACAATTTCTCTCATTAAATGGAACAATCTGTGTGTATATGATGTTCTATATTAGGAGATCCATGTATATGTATCATAGGTTCTCTATATCATATTTTTATTTACTTGTTAATATTTTATTTTAATGAATTATTATTTAATGCCTCATAATTGGTCACTCTTGAATTTACTCTTATATAGGGAGCTGATGGAGTTTTGAAGTCAATATTAGGACCATAATATTGACATTCTATGTATCCTTGTCAAAGGAATGATAACCCACATTATTTTGTGCCACATAACGTGGCACATCATTCGTTTTAATGATATGTGACGGGAACCAAACCATGAATTAAATTAATGTGGTGAGGAAATGTAGCTAAGATGTGCCTTAAAAAATTTGTATGGAATTTATCCATGAGAAAACCTTTTTGGGTGACCCCGTGGGGAATATAAACTGATGAGAATTGATTGGTATTACAAAGAATATTTCCCTCTGAAGAAAACTCTCACTTAGATTGTAGGCCATTCGGGATTATATTAATGGGAATCTGAAAGAAATATAGCCTTTATGGTGAAAGATGATACTACAAGGAATATGGGCCAATAAAATTGGCGATGGATTTGAAAATTTTGGTTTGAACCACATTTAGGATTTCAAAATACCTCCATCAAGATGAAAATAAAAACCCATGTACATTATGAATTACTAAGCATTACACTTAAATTGGAGTCTTGTTAGTTACATTATTTGGAATATGGTCTTCTAACCATTCGTTACATGAGGAATGTGCCCCTTTTAGAGGTTGGAACCATGCTTTGGGGCTTACACCAAATATTAGGTTTAATAACCCAGAATTGTTGAATGATATTTATTTCCGAAAAATGTGTTTTAAAATATATTATTCAAAAAATATCATATTTTTAATGAAGTCGGTATAAAATAAATTTTGAACATCTAGATTAAATTTTTATATCACCATTATTCAGTTATGAACGTGGGTTAGTATATCTATTACGAACTATACTCTTGATAATTATTTTAACATTATCATTATATTTTTTAAATAAAAATTTGACAAAGTAATTATGATACATAAATAAGAGTTGACGTCCTCAAATAGTAGTGTTTTTTAATTTGAATCCCATCAGTCGGAACATGGGAGGGAGGTATCATCCTTGGGGTTCTCCCTTGACCAAGCCCAAGTCTAGCATGAAAAAGTGAAGCTTGAATTAAATCAACAATAGGAGAAGTTCAAGATGGTGGAGATTACCACTCAAATGATGTTAGTCGAGGCACCCCATAAATCTACCACCATTGTAAACCTTACACTTAAGGATTACATTGGTGTAATAAGGGTTTATTTTTCAAGGACTTACTTATTTAAAGTGTAATTCTGTTTTATAAATAACATTTTTATTCCATCATTTTTTCGAATAGTTTTTCATAATATAACTGAATGGAATTTGATAAATTTATTTTTAGGATAGAGATTGTACTTTTCAGAAAAAAAAATAATTTTTATAATAAACTAAGGTATAGTGAATAATTTTTAAGAAATAATTTCATTAAAATAATATTATTTAAAAAAAATGGTAAAATAATTACATTTTGTTTTCAAGTGTCAGAAAAGTTACTATGAATTTTCAATTTGTTATTATTTTTCATAAATAATGTTTTTTATATTTAAAATATAAAATTATCATATTTGTAGAATTATTGTGATAAAATGAATATAATATTTGAAATTATCACTTAAAAATGATGTTAGGGTGAATTTTTGAGAATTTTTTAAAATACTTTATTTTTTCATGAATAGTAAAAATACACTATGTGTTTCGCTATGTTAATGACATAATAATTCTTTCATAATTTTATAATTACGAATTTAAAACAATACAATAATTAAAATTATTTATTTTATTAATATCAAATATTTTAATATATTTCAATCAATTTCGAAATATATAATTTACTTTTGAAATTCTATGACAGAAACTCTAACTTTAAAAATGACATTTTTGGAAAACATTAGTTTTCAATTCCAAATTAAGTATTATGAAATGATGGAAGAATAATTTATAATATAATAACCTATAATGTGTCTCAATATTCCAATACCATGGAAAAAATACCATGGTCAAGCCCATGGTTTTCCATTTACCACTACCTAGGTTTCCCAGGCCTGTATTGGGAAACTAATAAACAAATACTCCAATTTCAATATAAATACCAACTCATTTATCCATTTATGTAATCTACAAATTCATAATCAATTATGATATGATAGTTTTACCTCTTTGATGTTCTTCTGGAGGAGTCCTCAGTCCCCCAAGGTCTCAATCCTCACGTTTTAGGATATACTCTTTAAGGTAAGGGACATATCCTTATTTTCACTTCATTTAATGAACGTATTTTTTATTTTTGTCTTCTCAATATTATGTTCACTGTATCTTTTTTGATGTTTACTCATTCCCATACTAGAAAATTATATTTTATAAATGGGAGACCCATTCCCCCTCTCTTTTTACTGTTTTTGAAAACCTTGTTTTATACCCATTATGCTACCAATTTAAATTCTCAAAACTTCTCTCTTCTCCTCAATAAATTACCATTTATTTTCTTTTGATGAATACCCAAAAATATTTATTTTCTTGGGGTATTCACCAAGATGTAGAAATTAATTATTTTTTTCGATATTGTCATAAATATAACCCTTATTCATATTCAGGGGGTTAAATATTAGATAATGATAATGTTTTTAAAGATCTTTCGAAATGCCATGATTTTTATATGAAATACATTTTTTTATTGTACAGAGGTTTTTTGTGAAATTAATTATTATGACCTATGTTTCTAAAGTTAAAATTAATACATATATATGGTTCGCCTTGATAGAGCTCCAATACATTGACCAATTAATTTAATCTCTTGATATTATATATTTTATGTTACCTTGGCGAACAACCTTTGTAATATTTATGACATGCTAGTGAAACAAATTTGTGATATGATTATGAATGGCTCCATTAAATATTTTAGCCACATTTTCATGTTATTATTTTTTGTTCTTTTCTATATTATTTTCCACAATAAAAATTGATATTTTTTATGTTCATATTGTTATTCTTAAATATCACTAATAAAATCATTCCTTAGAATATTCCATTATTTTCACTTTTCCTCACCATTTCCTTGGATGAATGTCTCCAGGTTATGAGATTTATTTAAAGTACTTAGTATGAAATAGTTAAAAATATATTCTCATTGTTGTTAATAATGTTTTATGTTTTCATGTATTATGTACATTGTTTCCAAGATACTATACATTAAAAGATCTATTTTTTTATAATGTAATGAAAAGATTATGTAATAGATAGTCAGTATTCAATAGTTGTTATCAATGGATGGGTTAGTTAATTCTATAAATTAATATTTGTAAAAATTAGTATGAACATTAAGGACAGGTTAAAATATAGGTAAACCTCATGTTATTTCGGTGATTTATTATGTAAGTGTTTTCTGAGAAACGAAATCATTGTCTAGATATGAACAAGTGGGTTTGGATATATAATAGATGTACCTAGGTGTTGAAACAAAAAATAACTCTTTGAAATACACTCAAAAAGGAATTAGTGCATGTTAACAAGCCTTGTTAAACTTATGGTTTCACATTCTCAGTGGATGTGTTTGGTTAATCATTAGATTTTTGACAACCATTTTGAAGAATTTATTGAAACTGTAATTTTTGTTAAAGAATAACATCTTTAAGAATGATGTTTTAAGACATAAAATCCATTTATTATTATACTATTCATAAATAAATGTTTTTCAATAAGTATTCTTATTTTAAAAAATTCTATGGAAGTTAGAGGAATCATGTAAATAATGGGCACACTGAGTATATGCTAATGCCCCTCCGATAGAAACTGGAATGAAAGACTTCATGAGAATGATGAATCAACTGACTCGAGTTATGAGTAATAACTTCAATCAAGCTGAGATACCAGATTCACCATCAAGGAAAAAACATCCTTTTTCGTCCATTATACATCAACGACCACCTTCTTTTAGTGTATATACTAGGCCATTTATTACTAAATAATGGATAAACTCTATAGAAAATTACTTTCATGTACACAGTTGTTCATTGCAATAGCAATTAACCCAATCAATGTACCTCTTAGAGGGACAAGATAATCATTGTTGGAAACAGATTAAATATATAAATACATGAAGGGATATTTAATCTATAGAGTGGGAAGAATTCAGGGGAACCTTTTTCCAAAAATATTTCCCATAATCAATGTGGAACAAAATTTGGAAGGAATTATAAGAGTTGAACGAAATGGAAAATTAATATGCAGGGATCAATGAGATCAAATATAAAAGTCTTTCTCGCTACACCTATAGATTTTTTGTCTATCCTAATGGA
Organism: Viscum album; assembly: GCA_963277665.1. NCBI lineage: Eukaryota > Viridiplantae > Streptophyta > Magnoliopsida > Santalales > Viscaceae > Viscum > Viscum album. Next base: position 1,976,871,443 of record OY728143.1, on the reverse strand, counting down.
ATAGGTGATAGATTCTCTTGTGTACTGAGACCCCATCTATGGAATAATCTATCCAATCGAGACTATGAAAGTTATGAGGAGATAGTGAGAAGTGATATGAATGTTTAAGTGGTGTTCAGAGAGACATAGTGGTCCCATAGATTGAATTAAAATAAGAGATCAATGGAAGTATGTAAAGACCCGTAAATTTCAAGGAAATTTTTTTCTTAATTTTCTTTGGAATTTTACAAGAACGCAGTTTCTGACGGCGCCTGATTCCGAGGCCCGGTGTGCCCGGAATCATTTTCTGAAGTTTGGCTCGGGTACGTTCAGTGAACGGACGAGCGGGTTTTTCTAACTTTTGAACCGGTGCCCGGAATCGAATTCTGAGGGCACCGATGAAATCGCAGCGCCGGTATTCGCTTAGAAACGCCTCTTCCGGAGTTGCGTTTGCTCGGGTGTAGTTTTTAATTTTCGGGCTTAAAGTTAAGAAATAAAATAATTTTGCGACAACTTTATTTTATTTCACTTAAGTCACTTGGAAGCCACTTGAAGCCACTTAAAGGTGGCTTGAACTGAGTTGAACTGGATAGGATGCTATCCAGAAATATCCTACCCCCTTGGTAGGATATTTGTGAGGTGGGGCCCGCACGAGCCCCGCCGTTTCTTTCCGCTAAGAAACGCACTCGTGAAAACCCGTCTTAATGAAAGTCAACCGACGCGTTTTCTAAATTCTTAACAGACCATTTAATTGGGCGGTTTATTTCGTGAATTAAATGGGTTGTTTCTTTCGTGAATTAAATGGGCTGTTTCCTTCGTGAATTAATTGGGTCGTTTCTTTCGTTGAATTAATTCAACGAATTGATGGATCGTTTCTTAACCAGTTTTTCAAATTCGTTGGCGTAATAATAAAATAAGACCAATGCTTAACCTCTGGTTATTTGCGCTTGAGAAGATTTGGGAGAACCCTCGCAACTTCTTCTCCCTCGTGAAGAACGCGAAGAACGCGAAGAACGCGAAGAACACGAAGAACGCCGAACCCGGAAATCGACGACGCCATCGCCCGAGACGCTCTTCCGATCTCCGATCTCCGATCTCCGATCACCGACCATTCGAGGTGAGTGCTTTCGGATTTCCTCTCAAGTTCTTTTCTTGGGTTTTAAACGAAACACAGATTTAAATATTAATAATTTAAATCTGTTGTTCTTGATTCGTTGAGCTCGCCGACTCAACGCCGGAATCCGCGACGACGCGACGCCTCCCCGCGACGACGCGACGATCGATCTCTTCCACGACGGTCTCTTCCGCGAAGAACGCCCGCGCACGACGATCATCAAGTAGGGATTCATTTTGTAAAATTACCCCTTTTTAATTTTCTCATGAACGTTCTTGAAAATTAAAAAGCCGGTTTTCAATGAACAATTTTATTTTAATTAAAATTGTTGGATCATGTGTTGATCGTTTTTCTCCCGGTTGTTTATCTCTAACGCGGAGGGTGCGGGCCGAACGAACACGGCCCGACGACCCTCCGCCGTTCTTCGTTTTGTGCGGATTTGACGGTCGACGACGGAACGTGCCGCAGCGGACGGTTGACGATCCCGCAGTAAAGAACGGATCCCGGGAGGAGCAACGGCGCAGATGGGAAGGAAAACGGGCCACCGGAGCGACGCCGCCGGCCCGCGGAAGTTGCCAGAGGCGGCGGCGCCCCGGCGCGCCGGCGGACAAAATCCGCCGCGGCTTCAGCCGCGGCGGCGGCGGCCAAACGGACCCGCGGCGCGCGGGTCCGGTTCATCCGGGCGGACGCGGCTCAGCGCGTCCGCGGCTCGCCAGCGCGGCCCGCACGCGGGCCGCGGTCCTTCCTGTTGGATCGAATAGTCAATATAAAAGTCTATTAGATGGAACAATACAAGAGGGGGGGTGAATTGTAGGTTTAAAAAACCTTTGAGATTTAGTAACAAAGAGATTAGTTTAAAAGATCTTAAACTAATACAAACACAAACCCCCACAATTGTATTGAATGTAAAAGGTATGATGTATTGTAATACTAATGTTATGTAAAACAATTGTATTCAAGATGAACACAATAATCAGAGTAATACAGATATGAATGATTCTACCTTAAAGCGTATAGAACCAATCAATACAATATGTAATGGAATGATTGTAATTGAAACAATTACAATTGAGTAAGTAAAGAAGAAAGGAAACAATACAAATCCCTTTCTAATACAACAGCGGAAATGTAAAAGTAATACAATTCTTTTAACCCAAAGAGAAGGGTTATCCTTTCACCTAAGATAAAAGGTCTGTCTCACCAACACCTTGGTGAGCCCTCGATACGATGATCGGCACGTCTGTCTGCCTATCCCCGGCAGCCCTCGATACGATGATCAGCACGCCTGTCTGCCTATCCCCGGCAGCCCTCGATACGATGATCGGCACGTCTGTCTGCCTATCCCCGGCAGCCCTCGATTTTGCAGGTAATCGGCACCTCTGTCTTTCAATTACTTGAAAGCCCTCGATACGATGATCGGTCGCACAAAGCTGATGAGAGAATTCACAGTATCTCTCTCTAGAATCTTCGTAGTTCACAGAGTCTCTTTCGTTCTCTTCGTTCATCAGTATGTTCTCAGCTTCAAATGACCTCCTATTTATAGGCCTCGGGTTCCAACGGTCATATTGCCTCCAATGGTCATATTGAAACAGAAAGCACGACATCGTTTTGATTAGTATATAACTAACTCAACGACATCGTTTTGTTAGGATAAGAGATATATAGAAATGTAAAACATGGGTACGATTCATATGCAGAGAGAGTTTTTGACAAAGTACCAAAACAAATAATGATCATCTGAATAGTAAAGTCAGTACGATATGATTGACAGAGTCAGTACGATACGATTGACAGAGTCAGTACGATTCGATTGACAGAGTCAGTACGATACGTTTTGGTCGGTACGATCAACATCGTACGATACGATAAACATGATAAAAGACAATTTGTTATTTACAAACATATGATAGAATACATTTGAGATTTCCAAAACATGACATAGAATATATTTGTGATTTCCAAAACATGATGTAAAAGCCAAAAGAAGACTTTTGACTTAACAATCTCCCCCTTTTTGGAAAGCACAAACACACAAAGTAAATGAAACAAGGAATACTTATCTCCCCCTGAGTTATTGAAAACTCTTCTGAATAAGAAATTGAATACAACTAACTCCCCCTTAGGTATTGACTTTCCTAAGGATTGTATTCATAGATTTTCCTTCAGAGCATTGTAATGCATTCTCCCCCTTTGTAAAACAATCTTTGCTTTGTAAATATTCTCCCCCTTTGTGATTTACAAAAAGAAAAAAGGAATCTCGAATTGTCTGGAAGAGTTAGTGAAGTAATACAAGACAATGGATAAAAGAGAAAGGATTATAAGAGTTATTACAAAACAAACAAGTTCCAAAAGAAACAAATACAACAATCATTTGTTTTCTCTTTCCTTCTCTTTCTTTATAAGCTCATGAAGCACAGCTTTCATCTTCTTGATCTCCTTCTTGTCTTCAGAAATTGATTCACCCTGAGTTTTGAGAAGCTCTTGTTGATCCGCAAAAATCTCATCTTGATTTCCGATGGTTTCCTCCTGGACTCTGATTACCTCTTCAAGAGTATCAATTCTGTTTTGCAAAGTCTTGTTATCCTTGGACAACTCAGAATTTTGATTCTTCAGTAAAACCATTTCATCTTTGAAAGATGAAACCTTCGAGAATTCAGATTGGAAAGTATTCATCCTATCTTGCAAGTCTTTCACTGAAGGAACATCGGTTCTTTGAGAAGACAAAAGGTTCAGCCTTTCAACCGTTTCTTTATCAAGCTTGTTGAAAGCAATTGCTAGCTCATTTGATAACCTCCTTATATCTTCAATAGCTAATTCATGATCATTGATTGAGCTCTCTGTTTTGTAGGACCACTTGGTCATCTTATTGCAAGCCTTTTTATGAGCAACTGAGCTTTCCGAAAGAACTTTCAGATCGGCTTCTACTGACAAAACTTTCTTTCTCAATTCTTTTACAGAGCCAAACTTTTTCCTTTGATTTTCAGTAATAAAATCAATCTTCCCTTCCAGCCTCGGGAAATAAGGAATTGTTTTCTCCACCCTTCTCAAAACATGAACAATGTAATCACTCTTCTTGAGAGAGATTGTATGCTCTGAATCAGTATCTTCATCGTACGATGCTAGTTCATACGATCTGCTTGAATCAACAACTGGCTGTTTCCCTTTCACTTTTTCTTTCTGCTTTCTTTCTTCTTCTACTTTGTCACTAATGACAACAACTTTATCAGAATGAGAGGATTGAGAATCTTGATTTTCTCGAGATGATATCCTGTCCGGAGATCTTTCCTGATCGGCATGAGGAGTTTGTTTAACACCTTCGCTCAGCTTTTGAAGCGATTCCTCTCTACTTTTCTTTGAACTTTGAAGAAACTCTAACAGAAAATCTCCTTCATCTACTTCCACTTCTTCTATCACTTGTTTTTCTTTTTCTTTCTCAGGAAGACTCTGTACGATGGGCTCTTGGTGCACTTCCACAGTTAGTTGAGCACTAGCATCTTCAACTGCTTTCAAGACTTTAGAAATATCAAAGTCCTGAGCCTTTCTTTTCAAAAGAGTCTTCTTTTTCTTTTCAGCTTGAAGGGTTTCTTCTACCCTTATTCTTTCTGCAAAGGCCTCAGTAGGATCAAGACCAAACTTCTGATCGCCTTCCTTTCTTTGTTCCTTGTCCTTTCTCCATTTGGCTACAACTTCCTTACTATACCTTGGCTTCTTCTTCGGTTTTGAACTAGTTTGAGGATCAGACTTTCGAGTAACACCGGTTGATTGATTGTCCTTGGCTGGCATAGGTGCCGATTGATTTTGAGCCAATTCAGCTTCTACATCTCTGACAAAAAGTTTTGAATTTGAATCAAAACAAACATTCAGCTTTTTCATCGTACTCTTATTAATCAAAGACGGCCATAAATCCATAGGTTCTCCTTTCAAAGGAATGTTACAAAACTTCATACTCTCAAGAATGAATTTCGTAAGGATGGCTGGATACATTATTATCTGGGATTTAATCCCTCCTTTCTTGACATTCTTGATGGTTTCAAAAATATATCCCATGAGATTTACTTTCCTCATATTCACAAGATAATCAAGCATAAAGATGTCAGAAACTTTCAGAGTTTCTCTATCCCCTTTCCTTGGAACAAGAAATCCTTTCATCCATAAAGTGACAAACCGATTGTCCGGTGAAAGATGATAATCTTTCCTCTTTCCCTCATTAACAACAAACAAAGATTTTTCAGCACTTTCTCTATTAAACGTACCAACTTCCTCTGGTAGTTTGTGAGATGGACAGAATGCATCGCCTTCTATAGAAACATTCAGAAAATGTGCCGCTTGTTTCACAGACATAGATAACTTTCTATCGTACACAGCGAAGTTTATAGTCATATCTTTGTCGAAAGAAACGGTTTTGTAAAACTGACAAACTTCATCAAAAAGAACTGGATCTTGAATATCAGGCTTTTCCACACAGAGATGTTCCCATCCTTGAAACAAAATAATCCTTTTGATTGTAGAATCGTACATATCGAAAAATTCTCGGGATACTAACCTTTCTCTGTGAAAGTCTTTCTCTGTAAAAGTCTTTGAAGACATTTCGGCAGGTGTATTAGCTGAAGATTGAGACATAAAGGTTCTGCTGATGAGAAGATCGTACGATGGTTTATAGCTGGTGGAACAGAGCTTCGCCTCAAATCCTGAAACTTCAATGTGGGTTTGGGGAGGGGAGGGGGGTATTTATAGGCGATAAAGAGATGACCGTTGATATTCTACGGTCAAGATTAGATAATACCAGATCAATGGTTAGGATTAAAACAAAGAAAATAAAAAATAATGAAAAGAAACCTGTCGGAGAATATAAGGTGATTGCTGGTTTTGGTATGAATCAAAAGTAAACACAATCGTAAGAAGAGAGAAAAAAAAATCATGATGCCGATGGAAAACAAAGTCATTACTATGATCGGACAGTACGATGGAAAATAGTTGTTACCATTAACCGACAGTACGATGGAAAGCAATCTCAATACTATCATCAAATCGAATGATACGATGGAAAAGAATTTGAATACTATCATCGGTCGATTCAAAAACTATTTGAATTGTACGATGGAAAAGAATTTGAATACTATCATCGGTCGATTAAAAAACTATTGAATGGTACGATGGAAAAGAATTTGAATACTATCATCGGTCGATTCAAAAACTATTGAATGGTACGATGGAAAAGAATTTGAATACTATCATCGGTCGATTCAAAAACTATTTGAATGGTACGATGGAAAAGAATTTGAATACTATCATCGGTCGATACAAAAACTATTGAATGATACGATGGAAAAGAATTTGAATACTATCATCGGTCGATTCAAAAACTATTGAATGGTACGATGGAAAAGAATTTGAATACTATCATCGGACGATACAAAATTTTTGAACGATACGATGGAAAAGAATTTCAATACGATAAACAGAAAAACTGAAATGGTCAATACGATAAACAGGAAAACTTAAAATGAAACGATAAAACTGTCAATACGATAAACAGAAAGAAACATATATAAAGAGTAAATATTTAAAGATCAGAAACATAAAGACATAAAGAAATGTCCTCCCCCTTTGTACGAGGAGTTTCTTACTATTAGGAGAGATGTAAAACAGGAAGTAGATATGAATGATTATTTTAATGTAATCATTCCTAGCTTCTGTTTTATAAATTCAAATCTATCGGAAGGTAAAGGTTTTGTAAAAATATCAGCAAGTTGTTCTTGCGTTCCGATGAATTGTAAAACAATATCTCCTTTTTGTGTGTGATCCCTAAGAAAGTGATGCCTAACATCTATGTGTTTTGCACGAGAGTGATGTGCTGGGTTTTTACTAAGAGCTATGGCACTTGTATTATCACACAGAATTTGAGTTTTGGAGAAACTCAAACCATAGTCAGTGAGTGTGTGCTGCATCCACAATACTTGAGCACAGCAACTTCCAGCTGCTACATATTCAGCTTCAGCAGTGGAGAGTGCTACTGAGTGTTGTTTCTTGCAAGACCAAGAAACCAAAGAATCTCCTAAGAAATGACAAGTTCCAGATGTACTTTTTCTATCCATTCTACAACCACCAAAGTCAGCATCTGAAAAACTTTTTAAAACAAAATCATTTCCAGAAGAGTAGAAAAGTCCTAAATCCATAGTGTCTTTTAAATACCAAAAGATTCTCTTTACGGCTTTTAAGTGAGACTCTTTTGGATTAGATTGATATCTTGCACATAAGAATACAGAAAACATCAAGTCGGGTCGACTAGCTGTCAAGTATAGCAAACTCCCTATCATACCTCTAAAAATTGTTTGATCTACTGGTTTCCCAGTTTCATCAAGATCAAGAGTATTTGAGGTACCAATTGGGGTGCTAATACTTTTAGTTTTGTCAAATCCATACTTTTTGAGTAAGTCTTTAATATACTTATGTTGAGATATATAAGTTCCTTCTGGTTTTTGAGATATTTGAAAACCTAGAAAGAATGTTAACTCACCCATCATACTCATTTCAAACTCAGATTTCATTAAATTTGCAAAAGAATCGGTTAAAGATTTCTGAGTTGATCCAAATATGATGTCATCAACATAGATTTGGACAACCAAAACATTTTTGTTTTCCATTTTGATAAAAAGAGTTGGATCAGCTGTACCTTTTCTATAATTGTTTTGTAAAAGAAATCCTGTAAGTCTATCATACCATGCTCTAGGGGCTTGTTTAAGACCATATAGAGCCTTGGTAAGTTTAAAAACATGATCAGGATGTTTTGGGTCTTGAAAACCAGGAGGTTGTTCGACAAAAACTTCTTCTTGAACAAAACCATTTAAAAAAGCACATTTGACATCCATTTGAAATAGTTTGAAATTGAAATATGCTGCGAAGGCTAATAGAATGCGAATAGATTCAAGTCTAGCTACAGGAGCATATGTTTCTTCATAGTCTATTCCCTCTTGTTGATTATAGCCTTTAGCAACAAGTCTTGCTTTATTTCTTACAATGATTCCATTTTCATCACACTTATTTCTGAAAACCCATTTTACACCAATTACAGTTGTTTCTTTAGGTCTTTCAACTAAAGTCCAGACTTGATTCCTTTCAAATTCATTTAGTTCATCTTGCATTGCTTTGATCCAATCATCATCACCTAAGGCCTCACTTGGACTTTTAGGTTCAAATTGGGAAAGAAAAGCAAGATGTTCTATTTCGTTTCTTAAGGAATTTCTGGTCCTTACAGGTTGATTTATATCACCAATGATATTATCAATGGGATGATTCCTAAGAAACAATTGATTTTGGTTTTGTAAAACCTGTTCATCAACATATGGTAGAAAATCTTCTGTGGTAAATGTTTCAGGAACACTTTCTTGAACATTTTCCTTATCAGAATGTTCTTCTAAAAAAGGTTGATAAACATCTTTAGAAAACACATCCGAGGATGTAGGATTGGGTTGGTTGAAAACAAAAGGGTTAGTTTCATCAAATTTTACATGTACTGTTTCTTCAACAGTACAAGTGTTTTTATTGAAAACTCTATAAGCCTTAGAGGTTGTGAAATAGCCTAGAAAGATTCCTTCATCAGATTTTTGTGCAAATTTGTGTAAATTTTCTTTTGTATTCAGAATGAATACTTTGCATCCAAAAACTTTGAAGTAAGAAACTTTAGGTTTTCGGCCAGTCCATAACTCGTAAGGAGTTTTATTAAGAAATGGTCTAGTTAAAACACGATTTATAGTATAACAGGCAGTACTTACAGCTTCAGCCCAAAAGTGCTTAGCAATTGAGTATTCACTCAACATGGTTCGAGTCATTTCCTGAAGAATACGATTTCTTCTTTCAACAAAACCATTTTGCTGAGGAGTTCTTGGTGCTGAGAAATTGTGAGTAATACCTTTCTTACTACAAAAAGTTTCAAAATCTGAGTTTTGAAATTCACCACCATGATCACTATGAATAGTTATCAATGGTAGGTTTTTCTCATTTTTAACTTGGGCTCTAAAAGTTTTGAAATACGAAAAGGCTTCAGATTTCTTTGTGAGAAAGTAGACCCATGTAAATCTAGTAAAGTCATCAACTAAAACAAATACATAGTATTTGCCTCCAATGCTTCCAGATTGTGAAGGACCAAACAGATCCATATGCACAAGATGTAATGCATTAGAAGTTGAAACTTCATTAATTGATTTAAAGCTAGTTTTATGTTGCTTGACAAATTGACAAGGATCACAGACTTTTGAAGAATCATATCTAAGATCCGGTAGCCCTTTTACAAGTCCTTTCTTTGAGAGTTTTCTTAGGTTTCTCAAATTACAGTGTCCTAATCTCCTATGCCATAGCCATGATTGGTCTTCTATTACACTTAAACAAGGTAAGTTTTAGTTCCTAAGGTCTTCTAGGTTAATAGTGTAAACATTCTCTTGCCTATGGGCAGATAGAATGAATTCGTCCTTGGAATTGTGAACTAGACACTTATCATTTCTAAAATTCACAAGGTAACCTTCATCACATAATTGACTTATGCTGATGAGATTGTGCCTCAGACCTTTTACAAATAAAACATTTGAAATAAGAACTTTTCAAAGAAAAACGATATTACCTATACCAACAATCTTTCCTTGAGCATTATCTCCGAAGGTAACTTTTCCACCTTTTGTTTTGATAACCTTTTCAAAGAAATCTTTGTTTCCAGTCATATGTCGAGAACAACCACTATCCATGTACCAAATGTTCTTATTGATACACTTCTCGTTTTCCTGAAAAAGAAACAATTATATTTTTGGAATCCAAACTTGTTTGGATCCAGAAGGATTAGATAAAAGAATTTTTGGAATCCACATTTGTTTTGCAAAATGAGCTTTATGAAATCCTAAGGATTGAGATTTGTTAAGAGAACAATCTCTTCTCCAATGTCCACCACATTGACACTTGGAACAGAAAATGGTTTTTTGAGGAACAAAATAGTTATTACTAAAAACAGGTTTGGAATAAGTATAACCAAGACCAGAACGATTTCTCAAAGGTCTTATTTGAGAATACATCCTATCAAAGTTTTCTTTTCCATGAGTAAAGTTTGACAAACACTTTTTCAAGGATAAAATCTCTGACTTTAGTTTTAAAACCAAATTCTTGTTTTCTAAAACATTTGTATTAGAACTAGAGTTAGACTCTAAAAAGTTTTTCTTTGAAATAGCAGTTTCAAGATCCTTAGAAAGTTTATCCTTTTCAGATTTGACTTTCTCAAGGGTTTTCAAAATACTTTCAAAATCAGAAGTTTTCCCATCAAGATCTTTAGAAAGATTTGATACTTCTTTAGTCAAAATAGAAATTCTAGAATTTGCTTTTTCAAATCTCTTTTTGAGTTTAGAATTTTCATTTTCAAGTAACTTAGCAAATCTAGAGACTTCTTCAAAAGAAGGTAAAGTATCATCTTCTGATGATGAGGGTTCATCATTTGAAGATTCATAATATTTATTATCAATATAATTTTCATTTAAAGAGACATTTGTAACAGCTTCAGCATTATGTACCTCAGCCATGAGACAATGATCTTCAATTGGTAGTCTGGCTAGAAGTCCAATATTCCTTTGTCCTGACGTTTCATATTCTGATGAATCATCTGAGGAATCACTACCACTTGCACTCCACGTATCATTTGCTTTCAAGACTTTCTTTGTCTTATAAAACCTTTTCTTATTTCTTTCAGAGTGTTTCTCTTTTCTATCTTTCCTCTTCAGTAAAGGACAATCAGGCCTTATATGTCCTGCTTTCTTGCATTCATAACAAGTTACCTCTGAATCTTTCCTATCTTTCCTGTCTTTCTTTTTGAATCTATATTGAAAATCTTTCTTTCCCACAATCTTGTTCATCCTCCGAGCAAGATTGGCTAACTCATTGTCTGAAAGATTACAATCACTTGAATCAGAAACAACAACTTTCTTGGATTTAGACCTTGTAACCCTTTCAGGTGTTTTAGCTTTAGATGCAAAAGCTACACTTCCATTCCCATTCTTCTTCTTATTGAAATCAGCATCTCTCTTCATTCTTGTCTCATGCTGTAGAAGAGTTCCAAAGAGTTCATCAAGAGTAATCTGGGAAACTTTTCTATTTTCATCAATAGCTGTTCTTTTTGACTCCCATTCATTTGGCATAATATCTATAATCTTATCAACAAGAGATTCATCATCAAGACCTTTTTCTCCCATAGATTGTAAGCTGTTGACAATTGTCATAAACCTTTGTTGCACTTTACATACTGGCTCTCCATAAGGAAAAACAAACCCATGATACTCTGCTCGAAGCATTGCTCTCCTTGTTTCTATAACCTTGGATGTACCAAAATGAGTGACTTCTAATTTCTTCCAAATACAGTTAGCTGCTTCACATGAAGATATCTGACTATATATATTCCTGGTCATAGAGCATAATAATGTATTGCGTACCTTGTAATTCAGTTGATATTCTTGCTTCTCTTGATTGGTAAAAGTACTAACTTCTTTATCAGGAATTTTGTAACCCCCAGTAAGCATAATAAAATTGTGTACACCAGTATTGATGACGAAAGTCTTCATACGATCTCTCCAATACTCATAATCATTCCCATCAAAGATTGGTGGTCTAGAAGGATTCAGATTATCTATTGATCCGATATTCATTCCTGCCATCTAATAAAACAAAAACAACTTTTCCACTCCACACGTTAGTGTAGTAAGTATTTAAGAAAGTAATAAGAAATAAAGCTAGTAATACAAATCAGTGGAAAACCTCCTCTGATACCAATTGTTGGATCGAATAGTCAATATAAAAGTCTATTAGATGGAACAATACAAGAGGGTGGTGAATTGTAGGTTTAAAAAACCTTTGAGATTTAGTAACAAAGAGATTAGTTTAAAAGATCTTAAACTAATACAAACACAAACCCCCACAATTGTATTGAATGTAAAAGGTATGATGTATTGTAATACTAATGTTATGTAAAACAATTGTATTCAAGATGAACACAATAATCAGAGTAATACAGATATGAATGATTCTACCTTAAAGCGTATAGAACCAATCAATACAATATGTAATGGAATGATTGTAATTGAAACAATTACAATTGAGTAAGTAAAGAAGAAAGGAAACAATACAAATCCCTTTCTAATACAACAGCGGAAATGTAAAAGTAATACAATTCTTTTAACCCAAAGAGAAGGGTTATCCTTTCACCTAGGATAAAAGGTCTGTCTCACCAACACCTTGGTGAGCCCTCGATACGATGATCGGCACGTCTGTCTGCCTATCCCCGGCAGCCCTCGATACGATGATCGGCACGTCTGTCTGCCTATCCCCGGCAGCCCTCGATACGATGATCGGCACGTCTGTCTGCCTATCCCCGGCAGCCCTCGATTTTGCAGGTAATCGGCACCTCTGTCTTTCAATTACTTGAAAGCCCTCGATACGATGATCGGTCGCACAAAGCTGATGAGAGAAGTCACAGTATCTCTCTCTAGAATCTTCGTAGTTCACAGAGTCTCTTTCGTTCTCTTCGTTCATCAGTATGTTCTCAGCTTCAAATGACCTCCTATTTATAGGCCTCGGGTTCCAACGGTCATATTGCCTCCAACGGTCATATTGAAACAGAAAGCACGACATCGTTTTGATTAGTATATAACTAACTCAACGACATCGTTTTGTTAGGATAAGAGATATATAGAAATGTAAAACATGAGTACAATTCATATGCAGAGAGAGTTTTTGACAAAGTACCAAAACAAATAATGATCATCTGAATAGTAAAGTCAGTACGATACGATTGACAGAGTCAGTACGATACGATTGACAGAGTCAGTACGATTCGATTGACAGAGTCAGTACGATACGTTTTGGTCGGTACGATCAACATCGTACGATACGATAAACATGATAAAAGACAATTTGTTATTTACAAACATATGATAGAATACATTTGAGATTTCCAAAACATGACATAGAATATATTTGTGATTTCCAAAACATGATGTAAAAGCCAAAAGAAGACTTTTGACTTAACACTTCCTCAAGCCGCGGGTCAGCGCCCGCGACTTCCACCCGCGCGGCTCGGCCACGCCGAGCCGGCCGAGCCGTACCGGCCCTGGCCGGGCCGGGCCGGGCCAGCCGGGTCGGCCCGGGCCCGTACCCCCCATCTTCGGACGTTTTCGTTCAAACGCTCCTATCTTGAGCTTCGTGCCTCCAAACGACTCTCCGTTAGAGGCATCGCGATCCTTGGATCGAGACGGTCGTTTCGGTATATCGCACTCAAGGTTTCGGAATACTTTGAGTTCGGCCGGGTTGTTTCGTACACGAGACCAACCGGGCCCTCGGAGCGGAAACGCTCATATCTTGAGCTACGGACGTCCGATTGACGTGTCGTCAGCTTTGTTGAATTCCTCTAAGTGAGACGGATCTTTTGGAATACTCCGCCCGAGGTTTGGATGCAGTTGGAGTGCGGTCGGGTTGGTTTTTCCTTAAAAACCAACCGGGGCCCTGGGACGAAAATGCCAATATCTCTCAGACCGGGCGTCCGATTGACGCGCCGTCTGCGACGTTGAGTTCCTGTTGACGATACATAACTTTTGGATACATCAACTTCGGACTTCATGTCAGTTGATGTATCAGCCTCTCGGCTCGTGGAGCGGACCTTCCCGAACGAGCTTGCTGTGTGCGGGAACCCTAGTGTTGGCTGCGACTGCTACTTCGACAGCGACGACCGTGCAGAGATCCTCAGTGGACTGCGGCGACGACTGTGCAGAGATCCTCCGTGGACTCCGACGACGACCGTGCAGAGATCCTCAGTGGACTACGGCGACGACTGTGCAGAGATCCTCAGCGGACTGTGACGACTACTGCACTCAGCGATCCTACGTGGATCAGTGCTTCCGGTCCTGTGTGGGCCCGATCCTGTGTGGGTCCGATCCTGCGTGGGTCAGCGCTCAGCGGTTCTGTGTGAGCCAGCGCCAACAGGTCCTGCGTGGGCCCGGTCCTGTGTGGGCCCGATCCTGTGTGGGTCATCTCTCAGCGGTTCTGTGTGAGCCGACTTCTACAGGTCCTGCGTGGGCCCGATCCTGTGTGGGTCACTGCAGGGTTAGTACCTATCGATCCTTCGTGGGTCCGACGACTTAGATGGTTCAATGATCATCTTTATCGTCATCCGAAGAAGTATACCTGTGTGAGCTGAATCTTGTGTTACTCTCCTTTGTGGATTGTGTTGCTCTATCCTGTGTGGGTATACGTTTTGCTTTCCTGTGTGGACTGGGTTGTGCTTGGGCTCGGACGTTGGAGCCGAACGGGAATTGAAGACTTAGGTATATGTATGGGCATATACCTAAGTTGTGTCAGATGTTACTTAGTGATTGTATCTTTCCTTTGTGGATTATCCTTTGTGGATTTCGGGAGACCTTTGGGGGTCTCGGGGTCCCTACTGAGTAGCTTATACTCACCCCTGCACGGGCTATGCCCGCACTTCGTGGTGTTGGTTGCAGACGACGGACAGCGCTGATCGTGGAGGAGGCATGTGGAGAAGGACAGTACCTGGAGGTGGACCACTGGGCGGGACGTACTCGGAGCGGTTAGGTGGACCCGAGGAGCAGTGGTGGCTATCTGTACCCACCCTTCAGGTGGGACTTCCAGAGGACGGCTCGACGCTGCAGTTTTCCCTTTTTAGTTGCTGTTTTTCCTTTCAGTTGTACTTTACAGTTGGGCTTGTATTTCCGGCCCCTTTTTACTTTCAGCACAGCTTGTACAGTTTTACTTAGTGTTTACTTTTCCGCTTGCTTACTCTGTGGTGCTTGTTTACTTTTCAAAGGCAATGCCTTCCCTTTTTGTTGGGATTTTCGCCTTGGTGCTAGTCGCCAGCCCCTGGCCTATGGAAGGCGGGCTTGGGGTAGTCACGACACGGGCCCCGAGGGCGGGTCGTGACAAATTGGTATCAGAGGTGGTCGGTTCTACCGCAGACTCTGATCTTTCTTCTATGTGAAGCAATAGTGTTTAGCATATTGACTGTGTTTATCAGTCCAGGGAGTCCAGTGTTGGTGCGGCGGCCGACGTATCCATACACCAGGACCCTGACTTCTGATTTCCGACTTAATGCACGAAAACATTGATTGCATGTGTGTTTCAAGTTTTCTTTGTGATTACTTGTGTCACCTCACCAGGTATACTGTTCTGACCGTGGCATACTTGTTTCCTTTTCAGGATGGCACGACGACAGCAGCCAGCTAGGGTTCCTAGAGTAGGGCGCGACGACAGCCCGCCGAGCGACGAGGCCTCGGTACAGGGCCCGTTGACAGCAGAGGCACCGGCGGTACCTTTACCCGCCGAGCCCCCGATGCTTCCAGCACTGGCAGCTGATGACGCACGACGCCTCGGAGCTCTGCACGAGTTCCAGCGCCAGCGACCACCCAGGTTCCGTGGGGAGTCGGACCCCCAGGCAGCCAAGGACTGGCTAGAGGCGGTCGTCCGAGTTTTCAGGCTAGTGAGGACGCCAGCAGACCTCATGGTGATCCTCGCGGCGAGCTTACTGCACGCAGCAGCCGGACGCTGGTGGAGCCTGATGGTCCAGGTACACGATGAGGCCTCCCTCATCTGGACGGACTTCGAGAGCCTCTTCCGCTCAGAGTTCGTCCCGGCCACCCTCCGAGCGGTGCGCATCCAGGAGCTTCTTCTGCTGCGGCAGGGCAGCTTGACAGTCACTCAGTACGTGGCGAGGTTCACCGACCTTTCTCGGTACTCGACAGACATGGTACGGGACCCCTTCTTCCGGGCCCGGACCTTCGAGCAGGGTTTGAGACACGAGATCAGGGCATCGCTGATCTCCGTCAGCATCCCGACCCAGGCAGGGTTACTGGAGCGAGCCCTCCTGATCGAGAGCTTCCTGGCTGAGTCCACAGCGAGACCCACCGCAGGGCGGCAGATAGCGGAGTCTTCGGCAGCTGGTAGCCGGCGGAGGACTCAGGGTTCCAGGCGGACCAGACCTTCCGGCAGGCGACCTCGGGACGCTGGCTCAGCAGTGCAGGGCACCCGGCCCGGAGCCAGCCTTCCGAGAGGCAGACAGTGCTACGAGTGCGGCGGGCAGGGCCACATGGCTCGTGACTGCCCGACCCGTCGTACCGAGGGGCAGCAGACGGTGGAGGGGCCACCCAGGCAGAGACAGAGGGTCGACCGTGGCGGTCCGCAGGGAGGAGGCGGACGAGGCAGAGGAGCTGGCCGAGCAGCAGGTGGTGGGAGACGCTTTGAGGCTCTGCCACCACCACCACCAGGAGGCCCGCCCCGACCACAGGGAGCTGGCGGGCAGAGACAGGCTCAGCTCCAGGCAGCGGAGGCCTACGACCACGGCGCACCAGAGATGATTCGAGGTATGATCTGTGTCTATTCCACCCTTGCTGCAGTTCTGATAGACACAGGAGCGAGTCACTCTTTCATAGCCACTTCCCTTGTTCGGAGCTCGGAGATTCCGACAGAGCCGTTGGCTCGATCCTTACGGCTAGAGACTCCTACGGGAGAAGACTCGACGATTACGCACTGGTGCCGGCAGTGTGAGCTTACTCTAGGAGGCGAGAGCTTCGGCTGGGATCTTCTTGTAGCAGCGTCGAGGCCTTACGACGTCATTTTTGGCATGGATTGGTTATCTACGGTCCATGCTCAGATTGACTGCTTTAGGCGCAAGGTGCGATGTGTGCGCACCGACAGGAGCAGGTTCACCTTCACCAGCGAGAAGGGAGCCTTAGCAGCACAGGATGGACTCACACAGAGGAGAGGTCAGCCCATCACTCATCAGTTGGCTAGCCTCATCCTGGGAGCAGTTGACGTGCGGAGTCCCAGTTTTCCTGCAGTGGTGGATCAGTATGCGGACGTCTTTCCCGACGACGTTCCAGGACTACCTCCTCGAAGAGAGGTAGACTTTTATATCGACCTGTACCCCGGGACAACCCCGATATCCACCCCAGCATATCGGATGGCCCCCGCTGAGCATCGAGAGCTGCAGGTACAATTGGAGGACTTGCAGGGCAAAGGGTTCATCCGACCCAGTGTTTCGCCCTGGGCTTCCCCGATTTTGTTCGCCAAGAAGGCGGACGGGAGCTTGCGACTGTGTGTCGATTATCGTCACCTGAATTAGGTGACAGTGAGGAACAAGTATCCGCTACCCATGATTGATGATCTCTTCGACCAGCTCAAGGGAGCACGGTGGTTCTCGAAGATAGAACTCAGGTCAGGCTATCATCAGCTTAGAGTTCGAGACGAGGATGTGCAGAAGACGGCCTTCAGGTGTCGGTATGGCCACTTCGAGTTCTTGGTTATGCCTTTCAGCGTGACCAACGCTCCAGCAGTGTTCATGAGCCTCATGAACAGGATCTTCCAGCCATACCTCGATCGATTTGTCGTGGTCTTCATCGACGACATTTTGGTGTACTCGACGACGGAGGAGGAGCACGCCTACCACCTGCGTGTTGTACTAGACACACTCCGAGAGCACCAGCTTTATGGCAAGCTCTCGAAGTGTCAGTTCTGGTTACGTGAGGTCCACTTCTTGGGGCACATCATTTCTGAGGCGGGAGTTGCAGTGGATCCCGCGAAGATCGAGGCAGTGCTAGCTTGGGAGCCACCCAAGAGCGTGACAGAGGTACGAAGTTTCTTGGGCCTAGCCGGATACTATCGGAGATTTGTGCCAGACTTCTCCAGAGTTGCGGCCCCACTCTCAGCGTTGACGAAGAAGGGGAAACCCTTTGTGTGGTCAGACAGATGTCAGTAGAGCTTCCAGGAGCTAAGGCAGAGGTTGACCAGCGCACCTATCTTGAGGTTGCCTAAGCAGGGAGTTGGTTACGTAGTCTACCGCGATGCATTAGGGACCGGACTCGGGTGTGTCCTGATGCAGGAGCGGGCCGTGATTTCCTACGGATCACGTCAGTTGAGGCCTCATGAGCAGAACTACGCTACCCATGACTTGGAGTTGGCAGCAGTAGTCTTTGCCCTGAAGACATGGAGACACTATCTGATGGGAGAGCGCTTCACGGTCTTTTCTGACCACCAGAGTCTCAGGTACATCTTCTCTCAGAAGGACCTGAACCTGAGACAGTGGTGATGGCTCGAGTTCCTCCAGGACTATGACTTTGAAATAGTCTATACTCTTGGGAAGGGGAACGTGGTGGCTGATGCCCTCAGCAGGAGGACGGGCATCCAGCTACTTGAGGAGGCGACAGAGCAGCTAGCCGCTTTGCAGATATCCTTCGTGGATAGAGACGGAGCAGCCTTCCTTCAGTCTCTCACAGTCTCTCCTCCACTTCTTCAGCGGGTCAGAGAGGCACAGCATGGGGATGTTGACTGTGAGACGCGGCGTGCACAGATATCCTCGGGAAAAGCACCTGATGGTTTCTCCCTTGGAGCAGAGCACGATGTCCTTTTCAGAGGACGTACCTTGGTACAAGTCGCCTTACGAGAGGAGGTGCTGAGAGAGTTTCACACTTCCCCTTTGGCGGTACATCCTGGAGTGGCGAAGATGTTCCAGGATCTCAGACGACAGCACTGGTGGCCGGGCATGAAGAAGGCTGTGGCAGAGTTCGTTTCACGGTGCCTCACCTGCCAGCAGGTGAAGGCTGAGCATCAGGTACCAGCAGGTTTGGTGCAGCCCTTGGAGGTCCCGGAGTGGAAGTGGGACGACATATCTATGGACTTTGTGACTGGACTTCCACGCACTTCCAGAGGTCACGATTCCATTTGGGTGATTGTTGACCGACTCACCAAGTCGGCACACTTCTTACCCATCCGAGAGCAGGGCTCAGTGGAGAGCTTGGGGCGTCTCTACGTTCAGGAGATTGTACGACTTCATGGTGTGCCATCGACTATCGTCTCCGATCGGGATGCTCGTTTTAATTCCCGGCTTTGGAAGGGGTTGCAGGAGGCGTTCGGGACGCGGCTACGTCTGAGCACCGCCTTTCACCCTCAGACGGATGGTCAGACGGAGAGGACCATTCAAACTCTCGAGGTCATGCTCCGTGCATGTGTCCTCGACTTTGGTCACAGCTAGGAGGACCACCTACCCTTGGTGGAGTTCGCGTACAACAACAGCTACCACTCCACCATCGGGATGGCACCCTATGAGGCGTTGTACGGCAGGCCTTGCAGATCTCCTTTGTGTTGGACAGACCCTAGAGAGTCAGCACTTGTGGGACCAGAGATGGTCCGGGCCACGACAGAGAAGGTCCAGGTCATCCAGGAGCGGATGAGGACAGCACAGAGCCGGCAGAAGTCATATGCTGACAGGAGGCGGAGGCCACTAGAGTTCGAGGATGGCGACCGCGTCTTCTTGAGGGTCTCACCTCGACGTGGTTTGAGGAGATTTGGCCGAGGCGGAAAGTTGTCTCCACGCTTCATCGGACCCTTCCAGGTCCTCAGCAGGGTTGGCGAGGTGGCTTATCGCCTGGTTCTGCCACCTTAGTTGCACCGGGTGCACGACGTCTTCCACGTATCCCAGCTGAGGAGATACGTGCACGACCCGACGCACATCATTGACTATGGGGAGCTAGATGTGAATGATGGAGCGACTTTTGCGGAGGTCCCAGTGGAGATAGAGGATCGACAGGAGCGGGTCCTACGTGGGTGATCGATTCCTCTTGTGCGCATCAAATGGCAGCACGGGAACCTCCAGGAGAGCACTTGGGAGCGGGAGGCTCAGATGCGTGCTCAGTACCCACATTTGTTTCCCTAGTTTTTGATGTATCTTTACGGGGATGTAAAGTCCTGAGGTGGGAGTAATGTAAAGACCCGTAAATTTCAAAGAAATTTTTTTATTAATTTTCTTTGGAATTTTACAGGAACGCAGTTTCTGACGGCGCCTGATTCCGAGGCCCGGTGTGCCCGGAATCATTTTCTGAAGTTTGGCTCGGGTACGTTCAGTGAACGGACGAGTGGGTTTTTCTAACTTTTGAACCGGTGCCCGGAATCGAATTCTGAGGGCACCGATGAAATCACAGCGCCGGTATTCTCTTAGAAACGCCTCTTCCGGAGTTGCGTTTGCTCGGGTGTAGTTTTTAATTTTCGGGCTTAAAGTTAAGAAATAAAATAATTTTGCGACAAATTTATTTTATTTCACTTAAGCCACTTGGAAGCCACTTGAAGCCACTTAAAGGCGGCTTAAACTGAGTTGAACTGGATAGGATGCTATCCAGAAATATCCTACCCCCTTGGTAGGATATTTGTGAGTTGGGGCCCGCACGAGCCCCACCGTTTCTTTCCGCTAAGAAACGCACCCGTGAAAACCCGTCTTAATGAAAGTCAACCGACGCGTTTTCTAAATTCTTAACAGACCATTTAATTGGGCGGTTTATTTCGTGAATTAAACGGGCTGTTTCATTCGTGAATTAAATGGGCTGTTTCCTTCGTGAATTAATTGGGTCGTTTCTTTCATTGAATTAATTCAACGAATTGATGGATCGTTTCTTAACCAGTTTTTCAAATTCGTTGGCGTAATAATAAAATAAGACCAACGCTTAACCTCTGGTTATTTGCGCTTGAGAAGATTTGGGAGAACCCTCGCAACTTCTTCTCCCTCGCAAAGAATGCGAAGAACGCGAAGAACGCGAAGAACGCGAAGAACGCCGAACCTGGAAATCGACGACGCCTTCGCCCGAGACGCTCTTCCGATCTCCGATCTCCGATCTACGATCACCGACCATTCGAGGTGAGTGCTTTCGGATTTCCTCTCAAGTTCTTTTCTTGGGTTTTAAACGAAACCCAGATTTAAATATTAATAATTTAAATCTGTTGTTCTTGATTCGTTGAGCTCGCCGACTCAATGCCGGAATCCGCGATGACGCGACGCCTCCCCGCGACGACGCGACGATCGATCTCTTCCGCGACGGTCTCTTCCGCGAAAAACGCCCGCGCACGACGATCATCAAGTAGGGATTCATTTTGGAAAATTACCCCTTTTTAATTTTCTCATGAACGTTCTTGAAAATTAAAAAGACGGTTTTCAATGAACAATTTTATTTTAATTAAAATTGTTGGATCATGTGTTGATCGTTTTTCTCCCGGTTGTTTATCTCTAACGCGGAGGGTGCGGGCCGAACGAACACGGCCCGACGACCCTCCGCCGTTCTTCGTTTTGTGCAGATTTGACAGTCGACGACGGAACGTGCCGCAGCGGACGGTTGACGATCCCGCAGTAAAGAACGGATCCCGGGAAGAGCAACGGCGCAGACGGGAAGGAAAACGGGCCACCGGAGCGACGCCGGCGGCCCGCGGAAGTTGTCGGCGGCGCCCCGGCGCGCCGCCGGACGAAATCCGCCGCGGCTGAAGCCGCGGTGGCGGCGGCCAAACGGACCCGCGACGCGCGGGTCCGGTTCATCCGGGCGGACGCGGCTCAGCGCGTCCGCGGCTCGCCAGCGCGGCCCGCACGCGGGCCGCGGTCCTTCCTCAAGCCGCGGGTCAGCGCCCGCGGCTTCCACCCGCGCGGCCCGGCCAGGCCGAGCCGGCCGAGCCGGCCGCGCCGGACCGGCCGGGTCGGACTCGGGTCGACCCGGTTCGGGCCGACCCAGGGGGGGTCGGTCCGGGTCGGCCCGGGCCCGTACCCCCCATCTTCGGACGTTTTCGTTCAAACGCCCGTATCTTGAGCTTCGTGCCTCCAAACGACTCGCCGTCAGCGGCAACGTGATCCTTGGATCGAGACGGTCGTTTCGGTATATCGCACTCAAGGTTTCGGAATACTTTGAGTTCGGCCGGGTTGGTTCGTACACGAGACCAACCGGGCCCTCGGAGCGGAAACGCTCATATCTTGAGCTACGGACGTCCGATTGACGTGCTGTCAGCTTTGTTGAATTCCTCTAAGTGAGACGGATCTTTTGGCATACTCCGCCCGAGGTTTGGATGCAGGTGGAGTGCGGTCGGGTTGGTTTTGCCTTAAAAACCAACCGGGCCCCTAGGACGAAAATGCCAATATCTCTCAGACCGGGCGTCCGATTGACGCGCCGTCTGCGACGTTGAGTTCCTGTTGACGATATGGAACTTTTGGATACATCAACTTCGGACTTCGTGTCAGTTGATGTATCAGCCTCTCGGCTCGTGGAGTGGACCTTCCCGAACGAGCTTGTTGTGTGCGGGAACCCTAGTGCTGGCTGCGACTGCTACTTCGACAGCGACGACCGTGCAGAGATCCTCAGTGGACTGCGACGACGACTGTGCAGAGATCCTCCGTGGACTCCGACGACGACCGTGCAGAGATCCTCAGTGGACTGCGGCGACGACTGTGCAGAGATCCTCAGCAGACTGCGACGACTACTGCACTCAGCGATCCTACGTGGATCAGTGCTGCCGGTCCTGTGTGGGGCCGATCCTGTGTGGGTCCGATCCTGCGTGGGTCAGCGCTCAGTGGTTCTGTGTGAGACAGCGCCTACAGGTCCTGCGTGGGCCCGGTCCTGTGTGGGCCCGATCCTGTGTGGGTCATCTCTCAGCGGTTCTGTGTGAGCCAACTTCTACAGGTCCTGCGTGGGCCCGATCCTGTGTGGGTCACTGCAAGGTTAGAACCTATCGATCCTTCGTGGGTCCGACGACTTAGATGGTTCAATGATCATCTTTATCGTCATCCGAAGAAGTATACCTGTGTGAGCTGAATCTTGTGTTACTCTCCTTTGTGGATTGTGTTGCTCTATCCTGCGTGGGTATACGTTTTGCTTTCCTGTGTGGACTGGGTTGTGCTTGGGCTCGGACGTTGGAGCCGAACGGGAATTGAAAACTTAGGTATATGTATGGGCATATACCTAAGCCGTGTCAGATGTTACTTCGTGATCGTATATTTCCTTTTTGGATTATCCTTTGTGGATTTTGCGAGACCTTCGGGGGTCTCGGGGTCCCTACTGAGTAGCTTATACTCACCCCTGCACGGGCTATGCCCGCACATCGTGGTGTTGGTTGCAGACGACGGACAGCGCTGATCGTGGAGGAGGCGTGCGGAGCAGGACAGTACCTGGAGGTGGACCACTGGGTGGGACGTACTAGGAGCGGTTAGGTGGACCCGAGGTGCAGTGGAGGCTATCTGTACCCACCCTTCAGGTGGGACTTCCGGAGGACGGCTCGACGCTGCAGTTTTCCCTTTTTAGTTGTTGTTTTTCCTTTTAGTTGTACTTTACAGTTGGGCTTGTATTTCCGGCCCCTTTTTACTTTCAGCACAGCTTGTACAGTTTTACTTAGTGTTTACTTTTCCGCTTGCTTACTCTGTGGTGCTTGTTTACTTTTCAAAGGCAATGCCTTCCCTTTTTGTTGGGATTTTCGCCTTGGTGCTAGTCGCCAGCCCCTGGCCTATGGAAGGCGGGCTTGGGGTAGTCACGACACGGGCCCCGAGGGCGGGTCGTGACAAACTAAGTCTAGTTAGGAACATTAATCATATAATAAGGGAGAAAATGAAACATCCCACATGAAAATAATTTGAAAATAAGCATTTGGGGAACTGCTTACTTATGAGTATGAAATGTTATAAATTTGGAAGATATTACCATATTTATCAAAACTATTGTAATGAGTAGAAGCCTCAACTTCTCAAAACTAATTAAAAAAGGTAGATGGTGTGGGATTTTCCAAAAGTCCAGTGCTTTATGTGTGGACAGCTTGGTCACCTTTTCAATTACTATCAAATTCTGAAGTTAGTTGAGGGTAATCACCATCAACCACAAAATAGGCCAAGGGGAAAAGGTTATTCATTTTCTATTATGACAGATGAAGTTGAATCAAAAAAATGATTCGGTGGAAGGTATAATGTACATTTATTTTTTATGGTTCTAAGTGTTCCTTTATTTCCTCCATGTATGCAATGAATATAGAATCAATACCTAAATTGCTTAATGTAGATTGATCTGTCCAGACTCATTGAGGTATTATCTAAGTATCAATAGGGTATATAAACTCTAGTTTTTTATTTTGTTAGCATAATCTCATCCCAAATCAAGTAGTCACTCCCATGCTGGAATTCAACATTATAATTGGGATCTACTGGCTCTCAAAGTGTAATTCTAAGATAAACTATAGAAGTAATTAACTCATTGTATTATTGAATAGACAACCAATGGTTTTGTTCAAAGGAGAGATATCGTGACCTATGTTTTGTATAGAAGCACATAATATAATTTTTATGATGATGATAAGTGGAGATGAAGATGGAAATAAAATTATACAAATAGAAAATGTCCCAATTATTCAGGAATACATCGATGTATTTTCTGAAGATTTACGTAGACCTCCCCCCCCCCCTAAAAAGAGGCACATCTATCCATTTATCTCGTGCATGAATCCAAGACGATATCGAAGACCCCATATAGAATAGAAAATGTAGAGTTGGATTAATTAAAGAAACAACTCCAAAATATTTTGGGTAAGGGGTTTATCTGACCATGTGTGTCTCCTTGGGAAGAACATGTTCTCTTGGTAATGTTGAAGGGTATATCAATGTAGTTATTAATTTATTATAGATAACTTAATGGGATCATAGTGAAGAACAATTACCCTATTCCATGGTTAGTTGATTTATTTAACCATCTTTGTGGAGCTCAATTAATATCCAAGATTAATTATCGATCTAGATTCATCAATTGATGGTGAAGAAAAAATATAGTCTAAATATTTCCTTCCAATCAAGATATGGTCATTTTGAATTTTAATGCCCTTTTCCTTGAATATTTATCCTATTATAATAATGTATTTTATGAATAGAGTATATAAGGAATACCTTGATAACATTGTGGTATTTTTTATTGAGGATATTCTAATTTATTCCAAAGTTTTCTTGGAGTATGAATATCATTGAAGGGTTATATAGAAAACTCGGAGGAAAGAGTTTCTATTTGTGAGGTTCTGAAAATTGGAATTTTGCTTACACCCTGACGCTTTCGTGGGAGAAATTATAACTAATGAAGGAATCTGAGTTGACCTTCTTATGAAAAAGGTTATAGAGGAGTGTCGTTATACTATAAAAGTAAAGATGATTCATCATTTTCTTAGTTTAGCAGGATATTATAGGAGCATTTTGAAAAATGTTTCAATAAATTCTAATCCACTAGCCATGTTAACCTGAAAATGGGCCATGTTTATATAGAAAAACGCATGTGACGAAATATTATAATAGCTGAATAAGAGATTGGAAACTTCACTTGTGTGAACTATGCATTCTATCGAATAATTATTTGTTATTATTAGTGATGTGTATCTAAAAGGTCTTGGGTGAGTCCTCATGAAAAATGACATGGCGATTTCTTATACATCTCCAACGTTAAAGCATCATGAGAAGAATTATTCTATGATTGACCCGGAGCTAGATTCAGTAGTTTGGCCATTAAAGATATATTTGCACTATATTTATGGGTACAAATTTGATATATACATAGTCCACAAAATATCAAATTATATTTTCACCCAAAAGTAATTTATCATGAGGAATTTGAGATGGTTATAACTTCTCAAATACTATTTTTTTCAATTCATTATCATACCAGATGATCAAACAACATCACTGATGCATTAAGTAGGAAATACCATAATGTTCTGGCAATGATGAGGATTTATGGAGAGCCATTGATCAATGACCTAGTAAAACTGGATATGGGGATTGTAAGGGAAGGGACATAAAAAACCCAATCCCAAAATAGTTCTCAACCATCATTATAAGGTATTATAATGAAATATCAAAGGGGAGATACTCTGTTATAGATGAAGATTGAGGATGTGAAGAATGAGAAGTTTTCAGAGATAAATATTGATCAAAAATTTGTACTGTAAATTTGAACAAGGACATATGTTCTATATAATCCATAAAAAAAGACATAATGGTTAGATCTTAATGATATATATTCTCTATAAATTCAGGATGCACTAAAATTTATAGGGACTTCTATTCTCATTGTTGGCGGGATAACATGAAAAGTGAGATTGTCGACTATACTAAATGGTTCTTGGTGTGTCTACAAGTGAAGGAAGAGAGAAAACTTCCTAAAGGGGTATTACAACCACTACTCATACCGACATTGAAGTGGGACAATATAACTATAGACTTCGTCATTGGTCTCTTGAAAACATTTAATGGAAACAATGTGATTTTGGTTATAGTGGATCATATAACCAAGACTAACCATTTCATCTCTATTCAAGATGATTTAAATTTTAGCTAACTTTCCAATATTTACGTTATGGAAGTGGTAAGGCTGCATGGGGTAGCACTCTTTATCCTATACGATTTTGATCCAAGGATCACATCAAAATTATAGATAATTCTTCAACATGCTTTGAGTAAAGAAATTAATTTCAACATGGCCTATCACCCCAAAAATTAATGCTGATATTAATGTAGTACTCAAAAACTTGAAGAAATGCTAAGAAAATAATCAATGGAATTTAATAGTGGATGTTATCAACATCTCTGATATTTTGAGTTCACATAAAACAAAATATTTCATTCGAGTATTCAAATGGAACATTATAAAGATATATATCATAATCTATGTATAACTCATAAATTTTTTGATGAAGTTAGTAAGATAATGTTTCTTGTGTGTGATCTTTTGCATGAGATAGAAGAAAGGTTCATTCCATCTAACAACACATAATATCATATCAAATTCAGTAGAATATTTATTCTAACAACCATTGAATGGATATAGAGTTTGGTGTTGGGGAAAAATTTCATCTTCGAATATCACCAAGTAAGAGGTTCTTGTTTATTAGGAAGAAATGATATAATATCCCTAGGTACATTGGCCCATATGAAATCTTTTATCACAGATGAAAAGTATCCTATCATCTAGAACTTCCATCAAATCTAGCTCATATTAATGAAATTTTCCATGTATTTTCTCTTGATGATGTACATACCTAACACTTCACATATAATGAATCTGAAGGTGGTACAAATGGATCATGACTTCTCTTAAGAGGATCATTTGATGGAGGTCTTGGACTGTGGAGACAAGGTTGTATGCAACCATACTACACACCTCGTCAAAGTGTTTTGGAGAAACAATAAATATGAAGAAAAAATGTGGGGACTAGAGGATACAATGAGAAAAAAG
Source organism: Viscum album (assembly GCA_963277665.1). Taxonomy (NCBI): domain Eukaryota; kingdom Viridiplantae; phylum Streptophyta; class Magnoliopsida; order Santalales; family Viscaceae; genus Viscum; species Viscum album. The sequence continues at coordinate 1,976,844,275 of OY728143.1, read as the reverse complement.
TACCCAATCATTTCCCAACTAAGATAAATATTTGAAATTTTTGGGATGAACTTTATCAAGGGTGAAAAATATAAAAACCATAACCTTTTTAATGGAATTTATATCCTTAAAATGTGTTCGTATTATATTATTCACAACAAAAACTTGTTTTTTTTAATGAAGTTAATATAAAGGGAAATGTGATCATATGGATTCAATAGTTATATTAATTTTGGTAGATTATAATCCTTGGTCAATATGTCCATTGATAATTATAATATTGATTATAATTTCCACATTATCATTAGAGTTTATAAGTAAAACTTTGATAATGGAAAACTAATACCAAAATAAAGTACTATAGACTCCACCAATAGATTTGTTCCATTTGATGCACGTATTTTGGAACATGGGAGGGAGGTATCATCACTGAGGTTCTCCCATGACCAATACCAATAATATCTTCAACAATCGAAGCTTAGACAAAATATACATTGTGATAAGATCAGGTTAATAGAGATTACCATTGAATCAATGTTATCCAAGACCCCCCACTGAACTAAAACAATTCCACAACTTACTCTTAGGTAATATAAAGGATTAATAATGTGTTTTGTGTCAAGGACCTAGTCCCTTAATTTTTAATTGAATTTTATAAATTAAATTTTTATTCCTTCACTTTCATTTTATGAATAATTTTTCGTAATAAAATTGAGATTGAATTTAATATATTTATTTTTAGGATAGAGATTATAATTTTCAGAAAAAAAAATTATTACAAAAAAATTATGTTATTGTGAATAATTCTTATGAAATATTTTGATTAATACAATATTATATAAAAATAAACAATAAAATATTTTTTCTTCAATTTTCAGAAATTTTACTATGCATTTTCAATCCGCTGTTATTTTTAATAAATAATGATATTTATAAAAGTTAAAATTCTAATATTTACAGAGAGTTATTATGATAAAATAAATATCATATTTGAAATCACTGAGTCGAAATTATTTAATAGTGAATTTATGATAATTTTTTAAAATAAAATATTTTTGATGAATAGTACAAATATAGTTTGGGTTTTTCATTATGTTAATGAAATCATAATTATATCATAATGATATAATAACTAATTAAACACAATCCAAAACATAAAATATGTTATTTTATTAATGTCAATTATTTTAATATATTTTAATCAATTTCCTAATATATAATTTACTTTCCAAATTCAAAAAATGGAAACTTTAACATTAAAAATGTTATTTTCTGAGAACATTAATTTTCCATTCAAAATAATTAATATAAATTTATATTTGATTCTTGTGGAATAAAATAAAATAAAATAATTCCCATTTATCCAATATAGTAGGAAAATTTCATGGGAAACCCCATGTTTTTTCTTTTTCCACTACTTAGGTTCCTAAGGCCTATATTTGGAAACTAATAATCTAATCCACCAATTGTTTTATATTTACCCACCCATTTCACTATTTCAATTCAATTCCTTCTAATCCTCTACTAATATCTTATATTATTACTTCATAAGAGGTAATGAATCCCCCAAGGACCCAATCCTCGTGTTTTGGGAGTTACTGTTCAAAGTTAGGGTATTATCCTTATTTTCTCTTCGTTTCAAGAACATCCTTTTAATTATGTCTTCTGAATGTTATAGTAACTATCAGTTTTTTCTTTTTTATTAATTCTTTTACTTTGAATTATTATTTATAAATGACATACCTTTGTCCCCTATCCTGTTTACCCTTTTCTCAAACCACATTTTGTACCCATATTGCTGTCGATTTTATTTCTCAAAATTTATCTCTTCTCTTAAAGAAATTAGGTTTTAATTTATTTTTAATGAATGTAAAAACATCTTTCATTTATAGGGGTATTCATCAATAAGTAAAAATGATTTATTTTATTCTTATAATTATATACATAAAATACTCATTCCCTTTATATGGGTTAAAAAATACATAATGATCCTTTGTTAAAGCACTTTTGAAACACCATGATATTGATATGAAAACCATTTTATTTTATTTTACATGGATTTTTTATGAAATGATATATATGATATATGTGGATCATATTAAAATTAATTCACATGAATTTTTTCCCCTTATATCACTCCAATGAATTGGGTAAGGAATTTAATCTCAAGATATGACATATTTTACAATACCTTGGTGAATAACCTTGGTAATTTTTATGACACCTTAGTGACAAATCATGGTGATATTCATATGAAGGCCTCATTTAAATGTTTTTTAAACCTTCAAAGGTTATTATTTATGATAATTTTATTATGAAATATCTCAATCCATAATGATATTCCTTATCTTCTTTTCTATATTCATCAAGATCACTAGTAAATGGTGTCCCTTACTTATTTCCTTACTAAGACTTACGCTCACCCATTCCTTTTATGTATGTACCTAAAATATGAGATATAGTAAAGGTACGTAATATTAACCAATTAATAATCATTAATTGTTGTTTAGAATAATTTTATATGTTTTCATATATTCTGTACATTTCTTCCATGAAAATAAACTTTATAAGATCCTCTGTTTTGTACAATGTATTAAAATGTTTACATATTAAAAAGATAGATGATATATTAGGCCCATTTGATAATCTTTATTGTGCTAGTTTTAGGATCATCAATGATCTATATTCCCACACGAGTCATGATTGGTTTGAGAAACAATATATTATATAAGATCTCAATGTTTCACAATCATGTCTGGGAGGGGCCTATTCCTAAATAGAAATCCCATGATTAAAATTGATTCATCATCCACTGGTGGATGGTGGTGGATATATGGAAGGTAGGATGAATATGATATCCTATAAGAATGGCTAGGGGCTTACTCTATGAGTGATTCCCATGGGATACAATATAACATCCTAGGAATTTTATGTATTTATTGATTTCAAATAAATGATTTATATAAATATACCTTGAAATCTAATACATTATAATGAAAATATTATTCATAATATGCTAAATTCATTACTATTAAAGAGTTTGTAGATATTTCATTTATCAAATTACAAGAATCAACAATACAAGTGGAGAACCTCCAAAAAAAATAATTCCAAATTGATAACCCACTTATTATGGGTCAACCATGACTAGAAAAGTACTAGAAATGGAGAGAGCTAGAACACATAGGGAAATAGGAAATTAAAGAACCATTTTTTGAGTGATACACACTAGACTCCGAGGAATGTGGTTTGTCTAGAAATTTATATGATACCATATGAATTTATAGGATATTTTTTTGACCATTAATAATTAATCATTGGAAATTATTTAAATATGATAGTGAAAAATGTTTTGTTGATATCTTTATAAAAAGTGGCATAATAATGAATTTAAAATAAAAATATTTTTTCATTAAATAGTAGATTAATTTTGAAATTTCTAAAATATATTAATTCTAATATATTTTAAAATTTTGAAACCAATACTATGTTAAAATTTTTAGTAGATTAATAACTCATTGGAATATGAAAAATGAAAAATAAAATAAATCCAGAATAACGATAAAAATTTACATTGTATTTAATTTAATTATTATTATCTTTTTAACTGAAAGATATATGATCAATAAAAGGAATCCATATGCATGATCCCCACTGTTTTGGTTGGATGTAGTACAATCCTCCAAATAATAGTGGTCAAAGAGCACAATATCTCTGTAAGAGTATTTGGATAAGTTTAATCATTCGAGAGTGTCAACCATAGTGACCATAGATTCTGAACATGGCCGTGTGTAAGGCTAGTATTAGTGAATGAGATGGGAGAAATGCCCATTGGGCCAAGGTATATGATTAGTATGTGTTGTGTTATTGGTTTCAACCATGTTGCCAACTTTTTGAATCATGGGCACAACATAGCATATAAAACATTTCCCAAAGGGTAAAAAATTCAATCTAGGAAAAAACGTAGCAGGTACTCAATACATGAGTTAAAAATTCCACTTATACTGAGACAATTGGATCAAATAAACATGATTTATCCATTTATATTTGATGTTCATCTTCAACTATGAACTAAACCCTCGATGCGGTCACTTTTCCACTTACCCGTTGTTGTCTTCAAATTCGATGAGCCTTGGCCTAGCTCAATGATGATGTTTTAAAAAATTAATTAAATCAAATATAAATTCTAAATTTTAACCCTTCAATGAGGATCACATGTCATATATCATTCAGATTCATAGGTATCAAGCTACATGTATAAATATATATATCCCATCAACTCAGTCACACTAATTTTGTTATGATTTGGAGTATCATAAATTCATAAACACGATATTATACCCAAGTTTCATTGGGGTTTTTAGGATTTCAAATGATTTTTAGATATCCAAATTTCAGTGATGAGAAAAACATAAGAACATTATATTTTACAGTCATAAAATATTATTTCAAACCGTGGTAAGTTAATCTGAATCCCCTAATGCCATTTTTTAAAAATGAGATTTGATATAATTGTGAGGTCTATATGTATTTTCACTTGCATATTGTGTAAATAGAAACACATTGAACTACTATATTAGTGATTTCAAACCATAGTAACCAAACATATATACATCAATATTGTCTCTCTCATTAAATCTTCTCATACAACAACCAACCACTTCCTCAATTCTTTTTAAGGAAAGGGGATTAATTTCTACGAAAATTTATTGAATAATTTAATGATTTTATTTAATGAAAATAATTTTTTTCATATAAAATCTTATACATATAGAAAATTTTGAATTTAAATTTATGTTAGATATTATTTTGAAGATGAATATATGATGAAATGGTATTATGTTTATAAATTTGTAATTTGATGTTATTATTTCATGTTCAATTTTGTAAAAATTAAATTCTAGATTATTAGTATTATAATTATTTAATCCAATGTATTTATAGAATCAAATTTTAATTTTTAAGGAAATTATTTTATGGGAAAAATCTATTTTCACATTTCTAAGATAGAATTTTATTATGTAAATGAATTAATATAAAAAATATATATATATTTCTAAATTTTATTATAGTGAATAAAATATAATTTCCTTTTAAAAATCGTAGCTTCTATTTTAAAAGGTTTTTTATTTTTTCATTGAATTTTTAATGTTGTCATTTTCTGTGAAGATTTTACATTTTAATTTATTAATATTTGCATATTCATATAGATTTTGTAATGAATTATGCATATCATTTAAAATCCACGCATTTGAATAGAATATTTTTTAGAAAATATTAATATAAGGTATTTTCAAAATCTACTTTTAAATTTACTAAATTCATAGATTTATCAAAACATTAAAGTATTTTATGAAAAAATATCCATTTTAAAGGTCTATAGGATATAAAATAATTTTATTCTTAGAAATTAATTCATGTAAAAATTGAATAGTTTTTAATTTTATTTAATAGATTATGAATGAGAAATGCACATCTTTATAAAATGTTTTCTTAAAATTCAGAAATTAGTTATAAAAAGAGATGATAAGTTTTGCGCAGTGAAGTAATGACATAAGGAGAAGTTTTTCTATAGGTGATACTACTAGTGGCCACATGGTTTCGTAAGGTTTTATAGGTACCATTTCCAACCCATCTAAATTATGTTTTCAAATGATTTTTAAAATAGAAATAAAAGGTTTATTTAAAAAGTTATTATGAAAATAAATGGTACTCAAAAGGATGTGTATTTTATAGAAATTAAAAAAATAATTGAATTTTTTGTATTTTGAAGGACCTAGAATATTATTTTGAAAAGTATATACTTTATCAATTATTTTATTTTTTATTTTTATTGATTTAATGTAGTATTTCAAAAAGTTTTAATTAAAGTATTATTCAATGGTTTTTAAACCCCTTAGTAGGAAATTTTATACTCAACCCACATTTAAAAAACAATTAATCAGTTTAGTTAGAATTCGAATGTTTTTCAATTTCATTTAAAAATTCATCACAAGTGAAGACAATTTGTTAATTTATAAAAATTTAACTATGATAAATTTTACCCAATTTAACAAAACTTAGATCGGAAAATATCCTCACCTGTGTATTGTAATATGCATATTTTAGTTACTTTAAAAAAAACATAATATATTTTATTTCTATATTTGGATGTGTGGGTTCGGGCCATCAGAGTTGGTATCATAGAAATAATATATAAAATTTTGGAAATTATGATGAATTAATATGTTAAGAATTCCTCTATAAATTAATTACTCTATAACTCATTCCGATGGAAGTAATTATATCAAAAACAACTCTTTTATCCTTTATAGATTAGTTGTTTAATATAACTTTTCTAAGGTCATCATCATATGTCTCCGATCCCTTTTCCACAATTAAAATTACATAAAAACACCAATATGAGATATCCAACAGACCTACCATTCTCTTCATATTTCAATGGTCAGGATTTTTCTTTTGGTACCTCATGAAAACTCAACTTCCTTACTATATGTGACGAGGAATGTAATTTGAGGGTAATTTCAAATCATTTAAATTTTCCAAAAGGTTTTATTAATTGATATATTTTCTTGCTGCTTTAGAATATGGTAACCTTCGTGAAGGTTATTTGTTTTAACTTTTATGTTTTATTTTCTAGGGAATAATCAAAGATAATTTTGAAACATTAGAATAAGATTCATTAATAACGTTTAAGAGGAATCAAGTTCAAATAAACATGTCTAAATTATATATTAATTGTAAGAACTCAGATCTTCATTTTAGGTACACATTTCCTTTTTCTAATGTTTTTGGGAAAAATGAACTCTCTGGAAATTTTTGAAGTACACACCATGTACTTTCTGAGTACACGATGTTTACTATTTTCCCGCTCAAAGTCGTGTACTGGACATGTCCGGGACACACACACGGTGTGTATGGGTGATGTGGAGGCCAATTTATGTGGAGTACAAAAAATCTTTGTACACTCCATGTACTCTAAAAGTACACGCCATGCACTTTTTTTCATTAAACGGACTAGGGTCGTGCATAATCAAGGAAAATGTCTTCTTCTCCAGCTTCTTCGTCCGAGAGCGACCGTACGACCGTAGATATTCTCTGAGCCACCGTTCCTTCGTCTGATCTCCAATTTTAGCTCTGTCAATTACATTGGAAGCGCAGCAGTGAGTTCGTCCTTCTGCTTGAGCCTTGTTTTCCAATTCTTCCTCCTTCTCATGTTATCTAGGGTTGATAGTTTTATACATTTTCTCAGATATATGACGTTGTAGGGAGAATCAGTCATCGTGGTTTATGTATATTGATCTCCGAGCATCAAGGTGGGTGGTTTTTTCCATTCTATAGAAATTCGATGAGTATTTTGGGAAAATTACACCAATACCCTTGAACAGGGTATTGCGTGTTCCTGTTTTTCCCTTGTTGTATTTCCTTCATTTCTTGATTGCTAGAGTAGATGTTTTATCTGTAATTATGGTAGTTTTTACTGTACTCAAGATGTTTTCTTTGCTTGTTCTGCATGTTTGGCATTTTTCCAGTTTCCATGCCTTGTTGTAGGATAGTGGAGCTATTTCTTTGTTAGGTTGTTGAGCCTTGGATTGATAGCCAAGTAGTTCTTGAGGTTTACATGGACGATGCACGTGTGCTGATCATGTTTTATTTACACATATGACTGTGAGAACCTAGTGTAGTAGATCATAGGGATAATGGACTTAAGGGCATCTCTAGAGTGTCCTTTAATATGATGCGAGACCATAGGGGGAATTGACGATGAGTGCTTCCTCAGAGAGTCTGTAGTTCCTCGAAGCGGGCCACAGGGGGAATGAGACGTTGAGTGCTTCCCCAGATATCCTTTAGCATGATACGAGACGATAGGGGGAATTGATAGTGAGTGCTTCCTCAGAAAGTATACTCATAGCTGAACAAGAGGGGTGGACTGTGTGTGCCTCCTAGAGGGTTGCTAGAACATGTAGGTTGAACCATAGGGGTTAGGCTGTGAGATCTCCCAAGAGGGTTACCTATTTTCTTCTTGTTACTGGTTGTTTGCTTGTGTACTTTATATATTAAAACTATGGATTGTAGTTGTTGTGTGCTTTGCTGTTTACTGCTTCCTGCACTCTTACTTTACTTGTATTCATTGACTGTTAGGCACAAATCTTTGGGTGATTGCCTACTGAGATTGTATCTAACACCTGGGTTGGGCCTTGCTTTTGGGCCCAACTAGACTATGTTGTTTCAAGTACAGATAAGGTAAAGCTCCCTTCAACCTCATGTGTTTGACATGCTTGGAGCTAGAGAGCATGGGACCGAGCTGAGGCTTGCGATGCTGAGGAGTTGCTCAGATGTTTTTATATTTTACAATTGCTTTATTATTAGCGTTCAGTTGTATTTCAGCACGTTTGTTTTTTACTGCTTTCCATAGACATATGTACCTTATTGCATCCTTATTATTATATACATTTCGTTCATTGTTCAGTTCAGTTTTTGTATTCTGTTTATTTTTCTGCTATTGTGTCTGGTTGTTCTTCTGCTGAATACTTTACCGAATGAGGGAATAGTTTCCACACCGACTCACCACAGCCCTCGCTGCTAGTTGGAAGCCTCTGGAGATTGGGGAAATGCACTTGAGGTCATGTGGTAAGCCGAGTACGGGGCACCAGTGGAGGGGATCTAGATTCAGGTCATTACAAAGTGGTATCATAGGGGTTCTTTTTTCATGCCTTACTGTTTGGAGACTTTATCCAGGGATATGATGGATTTGGTAGTTGGTCTAAAGCTATGCTCGGGAGTAGCTAACCCATGTATAGGGAAAATCCATACTAACTTGTTAATTTGTAGTTTTCTGGTTTTGAGATTTTACATTTTATATTATTTCACCTAGAGAGATTCACATGCATTGTGTTGATTATTTTCTTGATGATTGCGGTTCTATTTATGTCGCTACCCGATGAGATGAGGGTATGCCATATCATTCATCATATAGGCTCTTGTAGAAATCACATGCCCTGAATTCTTTCCATGCCATCTATGGTGGATAAGAGATTTCAAGTTGTTGTGATATATTTTGTGTATATTATGCATGATTTTGTGATAGATGATTGATAGAATCTATGTTGCCTTGTTAGAGTATTGTTTGTTTCATACTTTTCTTAAATGAATAACAAATTTTTATTCATGATGTGTTATGGGCCCTCTCGTATCAAAAATTGGAGGATCATGATCTTGTTTTCTCTTGTCCATAACTATAGGAGATGCCATGCATTGATTCGCGGGGAGTATGGGCCCTCATGAATCAGACATTGGCACCTCCCTGCCTTCTTTTCTGTGTTTTCAGGGCTTCTGTTCAGTTTCTGAGCTACTGCCCAAAAAAACCTAGAATACACGGAGTGTAATTTTGACTATATGATGTGTAGTTTTTAAACCGTTTCACTGACTATGTGAGAAGGGACACACATTTGTAGAAATAACATCAGGAACACACCATGTACGGTTGGTACACGCCGTGTAGTTTAGAGCCGCGTACCCGGCCTTATCACTAACAACATGGGTCGGGGATGCTCAGGTAGAACATGTCGTGTTGTAAAGTAACACGCCATGTAGTCATGTCCAGGTACCCGGCCATGTCACAAACAACACGGGTCGACGTTACCTTCTCTTCCACACGTCGTGTTTTTTTAGAACACGTCGTGTAGTCTAGTTCAGGTACCCGGTCGTGTCACGAACAACACGAGACGATGTCACCTTCACCTATACACACTGTGTTTGGTCGGAACACGCCATGTAAGGTTCATCCGTGTAGATGGACGGGTGTTTAACAACATGGTCCACCAAAGCCTTGTCCAGTACACACCGTGTTTATTTAGAACACATCGTGTAGTCACGGGTTATGTCGGACCGTGTGGGTTAGCCGTGTAAAGAGACTCGGGCAGGGGAATAGTTTTCAAGTACACGTCGTGTATTGGGTCAAGACACCGTGTGGTTTGAGGTGTTACACGACTTTTTGGGAAGGAGTACGCGTCCATGTATGTGGCTTAAGAAGACACGCTGTGTAGTTTTTATACATGGCGTGTAGTTGTGTTTTTTAAAATTGTGTGGTTTCCTTCCCCTTTTTCCATTTTGTACTCTTGTGTTCTCTGTCCGTGTTTTTCTGATCTAAGGTGTAATTTTTTTCTTTCAGAGCTATGCCTCTGAGACGTCCTCCTGTTGTACGTCTGTCATCATACAGTGATCTGACTCCAGATATGTCTGATCAGGGACTTCCTGCCGATCCTCCAGTCGGGCCAGCCTTGGCACCGGCTGTTGTACCAGTTGCAGGAGCTGATGAGCAGTTCAGGGAAGGTTTTATGAGGATGATGTAGACATTTCATGGAGCACCGCCTCCTGCCATAATGATGGTAGACATGACGTGTGTATTCTAGTAGCAACATCCTCCTACTTTCTCGGGGGAGAGAGGACCTCATGCTATAGAGTCATGGCTGGAAGCCATGCAGACTATCTTCGAGCATCTTGAGACACCTCCAGAGAGGCAGGTCTAGCTTGCTACCTATATGCTCGGAGACTCTTCCAAGAGGTGGTGGGAAGTGATCTCACAGGCGGGTCATCAGCAGGTTATGGCTTGGGAGGAGTTCCAGCGCGTGTTCTACGACTAATTCTACCCGGAGACCCTGAGGGCCGATCGAGCCCGAGAGTTCATGATCTTTGAACATGATACTCTTTATTTCATTGAGTATTCCTCTTGTTTCACCGAGCTGTAGTGTTTCACAGCCCTTTGGGATGGGAGTGTGGTGTCCTTAGCAAGGAAGTTTGAGGATGGTCTCATGTGGTAAATCAGCTCATCGGTGAATCTCTTCTAGTTGACTTCCATCACTTTCATCGTCAACCAAGCTCTAATTGCAAAGTGCAATCTGAGAGACTCGTGAACTGCGGGCCAGGGAGGTGCTGATTCTGGTGCTAGTTTCCTCCAGATGACAGCATGAAGCACCATAGAGTGTCTATGCTCCATGATCCGAGGAAGCGAGATGCATCGTCATGCAGCCAGGTGATACGCTACCAGTGTGGCCGGTCAGGGCACATGAGGCTGCAGTGCCAGAGAGACACTGTGGAGTACCGATCTTGTAGTAATATGGGTCACCTTATGTGTTTCTGCCATGTTTTCTCACCAGTTGCTGGTGATCGGGGTCCTTCCATGACTACTTGTTTAGGAAAAGGACCACCAGTTTCTCACTTGTAGGGGAACTGGAGTTCTTCCGGTTGTTCGGGCCGAGGTAGAGGTCGAGGTCGTGGCGGTCGGCCACTAGTCCCTCTGCACCAGCAGGGGGTTCAACTCAGAGTGGTCAGCCAGTGGCGCAAGGCCGAGGTTCATGGAAATCTTTCGTCATGGAGAAGTTTTATCAAGAGCAGGATCCTGACCCTTCTACAGTTCGAGGTTCGATTTTAGTAGCCTCAATTTTATCTTCAACCCTGTTTGATACTATTGCTACACATAGAATTATCTATTTTGATGTTGTAGAGTGCCTTGGGCTCTGTATCTTTTCTTCTTCCGAATCATTGACACTAAACACACCTTTGGGGACAAGGACTTCTAGTGTACGTCAGTGTATAGAGTTGCCTCTCGAGGTTCCAAGTTATCGTTTCTTATGGGATATCTACGTTCTAGAGATGACAGGATATGATGTCATTCTTGGGATTGACTGGTTGGTTCCATTCCATACATTCGTCGACTATTGTCGTTGTATAGTGAGTTTCATTTCACCAGAGGGTGAATCTGTTCTTCATAGAGGCGAATGGAACGTCCAGGCAAGTCGAGCAGGACTAGAGCATCATGGGCTGGGAAGGGTGATAGCCCAGATTGTTAGACTTTATCTGGATGATCAGGGGACTTTTCAGTTGGAATTTCCTCCAGTGGTGGATCGTTTCAGGGATGTCTTTCCAGAAGACTTTTCGGGTTTGTCTCCAGAGCATGAGGTAGACTTTTATATTGAGCTCATTCCAGTAGTAGAACCATTGTCCATTCCTCATTATAGGATGGCTACACCTGAGTTTCAAGAGCTCAAGATATAGTTGGAGGAGTTGTAGGCAAAGGGTTTCATCTAACCCAGTACCTCTCCTTGGGGTTCGCCTGTCCTGTTTGCGAAGAAGGTAGACAGTACCCTTTGGCTTTTTGTGGATTATTGGAAGCTGAACTAGTTGACGGTGAAGAACTGATACCCCGTGCCAAAGATCGATGACCTCTTTGATAAGCTTCGGGGAGCCTGGGTGTTCTCGAAGATCTACTTGAGCTCCAGTTATCATTATTTGCATGTTAAACCATCAGATATACCACTAACTGCCTTCAGGAGCAGGTATTGTCTATACGAGTATACAGTCATGTCGTTCGGTCTAATGAATACGCCTGCAGTTTTCATGGCACTAATGAACTGAGTGTTCCATCCTTACTTGGACTCCTTCATCGTGGTCTTTGTGGAAGATATCTTGGTGTACTCTCACACTCGACATGACCATGCCACACATCTTGATATCGTTCTGAGTACACTGAGTGAGAAACTGATTTATGCTAAACTCTCGAAGTGCCACTTTTGGATGGAACAGATTCACTTATTGGGTCTCATCATCTCAGTGGAAGGAGTATCTGTGGACCCAGAGAAAGTGAGAGTTGTAGTCTCCTGGGAGTAGTCAAAGAACGTTTTTGAGGTACGAAGTTTCCTAGGACTGGATGGATACTACAGACGCTTCATTCAGGAATTCTCATGCCTAGAAGCACCTTTGACTGGTCTGACCAAGAAGTGGGAAAAGTCCTTATGGTCAGATTCTTGTGAGTCAGCTTTTCAGGAGCTGAATGAAAGGTTGACGTCGGCACCGATACTAGTCTTTCCAGAGCCAGGAAAGAGCTATAACGTCTATTGTGATGATTCAGGTTTCGGGCTAGGAGCTATGCTTATGTAGGGAGATGGAGTCGTTGCGTACTTGTCGCAGTAGTTGAGTCTACATGAGAGGAACTACCTGATGCATGATCTGGAGTTGGCACATATTGTTCTTTCCTTATGCTATTGGAGACACTATATTCTGGGAGAGCACTTTGTGGTCTTCACTGACCATAAGAGTCTCAAGTATATATTCACTCAGTGTGATCTTAATCTGAGGCAGTGTAGTTGGGTTGAGTATCTTCAATCTTTTGATTTCAAGATTACCTATAAGCCGAGAAAGGGAAACGAGGTTGAAGATGCATTGAGCAGAAGAACTTAGATTCAGGCAGTTTAGGAGGCTCGCAGTGAGTGGCAGCTTATGGCACTGTTCTCTAAGATGCATCTGGAGGTGCACGACAGACAGGGACAGACCTTCATATCTTCTGTAGTTGTTACCTCTACACTACTTGATCGGGTATAGATGAGGCAACTATCATACTCAGAAGGCTTAGTCCTGCGGGAGATTGTGTCAATAGAGGACCCTCTTCCGGGATGGACAGTGGGCAAGGATGAGATCTTCCATTTCCAGGGATGCGTATGGGTGCCAACAGACATATGCGGACAGCTAATACAGGATTTTCATTCCTCTGTTTGGGCAGTTCATCCTGGCGTCACAAAGATGTATCGAGATCTTCATCCCCATTACTGGTGGCCAGGTATGAAAAAACATTTTGCTGGTTTTGTCATGAGATGTTCTTCTTGTCAGAAGGTGAAAGCAGATCATCAACGACCAGCGGGACTCTTACAGCAGTTACCCATTCCGGAGTGGAAGGGGAACGATGTTGTGGTGGACTTCACGACTGGATTGTAGAGGTTTCCTTGGGGGAATTATGATGTGTTGGTTGTCGTCGACAGGATCACGAAGGTTTCTCACTTCTTTCCAATCAAGGATACCTTCAGTGTCGATGATTTTGGACCACTTTACATCAAAGTGATAATTCTCTTGGATAGAGTTCCATGCTCTATTGTTTCAAACAGGGATGTGCGCTTTACTTATCAGTTCTGGCAGGGTCTTTAGAAGGCTTTAGGTACACCAGTACTTTTGAGTGCAACATACCATCCCCAGCCTGATGGCCAGTCCGAGCACATGATCCAGGTGCTTGAGGATATGCTTCGATCTTGCATTCTAGACTTTGGCGGTTCTTGGGAGATGAATATTCACCTAGTGGAGATCGCCTACAACAACAGTTTCTTGGTGACCATTCAGATGGAACCATATGATGCTTTTTATGGTAGGCCATTCCAATCACCCTTATACTGGCTGGAGGCAGGAGAGGCAGCTTTGTTGGGACCTCATCTTGTTCAGGAGACTTCAGAGGAGATAGAGTTTATTCAGAAGAGGATGTCTACGGCACCGTCTCGGCAGAAGTCTTATGATGATCAATGGAGAATAGCTCTGGAGTTCGAGGTCGGGGATCATGTTTTCTTGCGTGTCACACCAAGGATGGGACACAAGAGGATTCAGAGGTAGGGTAAGCTTTCACCATGGTATGTCGGGCCGTTTGAGGTATTGGAGAGAGTTGGGCTGGTTGCATATCGGTTGCAGCTACCTCAGAGGTACTGGGCTATGCATGACGTCTTCCACGTCTCTGTGCTCTGACGTTACATTTCATACTCATCTCATGTCTTTCATCCAGAGGAGGTTGAGCTCAAATAAGATTCTTCATCTGAGGAGCATCCCATCTGGATTGTCGATTGCAGTACGAAGGTTCTCCATGGGCGGTCTGTTCCTCTAGTACGGGTGTTATGGTTGCACGGGTGAGTACAGGGCGAGACCTGGGAGAGGGAGGATGATGTACGATCGTAGTGGCCGGAGCTGTTCTGGGTTTCTACTTCTCTATCTCGTTAAGGAAATTATGGGATGAATTTCTTTAATGGGGAAGTTTGTAAGAACCCAGATCTTCGTTTCAGGTATGCCTTTCCTTTTTGTAAATTTTTTGAGGAAAATTAACCTTATGGAAATTTTTGAAGTACACACAATGTTCTTTCTGAGTACACGCCGTGTACTCTTTTCCCGCTTAAAGTCGTGTACAGGTCATGTCCAGGCCACACACACGGTGTGTAGTGGTGACGTGGAGGCTGATTTTGGAAGAGTACGGAAAAACCTAGTACATACTGTGTACTATAAAATTAAATGCAGTGTACTTTTCTTTTTTTTTCATTAAACGGACTGGGGTCACACTTAATCAAAGAAAACGTATTCTTCTCTAGTTTCTTCATCCGAGAGAGACTATACGACCGCAGATCTTCTCTGAGTCACTGTTCCTCCATCCGTTCTCCAATTCGAGATCTGTCGTTTGCGTTGGAAGCGCAGCTGTGAGTTATTCCTTCTACTTGAGCCTTATTTTCCAATTATTCCTCCTTCTCAAGTTATCTATGGTTCAATTTTTTGTGTATTTTCTTAGATCTACGACGTTATAGGGAGAATCAGTCATTGTGGTTCAAGTATATCGATCCCCTAGCATCAAGGTGGGTGGTTTGTGCCTTTCTGTAGAAAGTCGATGAGTATTTTGTTAAAATTCCACCAATACCCCTGAACAGGGTATTGCATGTTCCAGTTTTTCCCTTGTTGTATTGCCCACTTTTCTTGATTGATAGAGTAGATATTCTTTCTATGATTATGATAGTTTTTACTATACTCTGGATGTTTTCTATGCTTGTTCTTCTTGTTTGGAGTTTTTCCAATTTCAATGCCTAGTTGTAGGATAGTGGAAATGTTGCTTTGTTATGCTGTTGAGCCTTAGATTGATATCCAAGTTGTTCTTGAGGTTTAATTGGATGATGCGCATGCACTGAGCATGTTTTATTTACACACAAGACTGTGAGAACCTAGTGTAGTAGACCATAGGGAGAATGGACATAAGGACTTATCTAGAGTGTCCCTTAATACGATGTGAGACAACAGGGGGAATTGAAAATGAGTGCTTCCTCAGAGAGTCTGTAGTTCCCCGATGCGGGCCACATGGGGAAAGAGATGTTGAGTGCTTACCCAGAGAGCCTTTAGCACGATACGAGACTATTGTGGGAATTGACAGGGAGTTATTCCTCAGAAAGTATAATCTTAGCTGAACCAGATGTGTGAGATTGTGTGTGCCTCCTAGAGGGTTTATAGTACATGTAGGTTGAACCATAGGTATTAGGCTGTGAGAGCTACCAAGAGGGATACCTGTTTTCTTCTTGTTTCTGGTTGTTTACATGTGTACATTATATGTTAGAACTGTGGATTTTAGTATTTGTGTGCCTTGTTGTTTACTGCTTCCTGCACTCTTACTTGACTTGTATTCATTGACTGTTAGGCACAAATATTTGGGTGATTGCCTACTAGGATTGTATCTCACACCCTGGTTGGGCGATGCCTTTGGGCCCAAGCAGACTATGTTGTTGCAGGTATAGATAAGGGAAGCGCCCTTCTACCTCAGGTGTTTGACATGCTGGGAGGTGGAGAGCATGGGACCGAGCCGAGGCTTGTGATGTTGAGGAGTTTCTCACCTGTTGTTTTCTTTTACTGTTGATTTAGTACTTGTGTTCAGTTGTATTTCAACATGTTGGTTTGTTTACTTCTTTCCATATACATATGTACCATGTTTCATCATTATTATTTTATACATAGCTTCTGTTGTTCAGTCCAGTTGTTGTATGCTATTTATTGTTTCCACAATTGTGTCTGGTTGTTCTTCTGCTGTATACATTACCGAATGAGGGCATAGATTCTCCACTAACTCACCAAGGCCCACGCTGCTAGTCGGCAGCCTCTGGAAGTTGGAGAAATGCGCTTGATGTCATGTGGAGAATCGGGTATGGGGCACCAGGGGAGGGGCTCTGGATTTGGGTCATTAGATTAATCCTGAATATGTATCAACCACTTATCGGTGTTGACATTTATTTAACCCAAATTACAGGAGATAAATATTGGGAAATGAAATAGAATAACTTGAAACATCCTTAAATGGTTTTTCAAATATAGGAAACCTTCCTGTTCAAAATATATGAAATTATTGGAGACTTTGATGACAGTATACTTTATTTTAAATAAAAATTCAGTGAATAGTGATGATAATAATGATGTTTTTTTGCAATGTAAAAAATCATGAGAGAGGATTGGAAGATTAAGAATTAGAGTGTATATATGAATGAATGGAGAGTTCATAATTTAGTTAAGGTGTTACACCCTAAGCTTCCACGGTACACTTCTCTTTGAAATATTACAACAGCGTGTGTTTTACGCAACTTGGAGTTTTAACACACCGCGACCAATCAATCTAGGTGTTATGAATAGTAATACCCACTTTTTGGAATTTCATAAATTTTATCTTTCAAAAAGGACTTCATTTTTTGATTCTAAATATCAAATTTATCTTAGGGTGAATTTTTTGTATTTTGTTGAAAACATTCGACTTTTGATGAATAGTGAAAATACTAAATTTTAATTAAAAACAACATTTTAATAGAAATAATTTATTGTGTTAAATTATACATTTTAATGATATTTAATTATCATTAGATTAAAATTTCATCATTTAATATAATTTAAGTCATTGGATATAATCTCACGATTAAACCGAACCTAAACAAGTGTCAATCTTGTGATAGTTATTATTTCATAAAAAGACGCTTTTTGTTTTGAAAAAAAGAATTAATTTTAAATTAATTTCTACCACATCTCTATTTTGAATTTATAAAAAATGGATTCTTTATTTGTAATCTGGAGGTCCAAATTGTGTAAATAGGTACCTTTTATTTTTAGACATTAAGAAAATTTAATTCAGTAAATATTTTATTTACTCTGGTTAAAGGGGTAAATCCAGTAAATAAGGTTAAAAATAATATTTTAATAATATTAAATTACCTAGCACTTGTCCTAACCCTATTTTAGGATAAATTTCATACCATGGGCATCCTTGGGTCAATTTGGGGACCCCGTAGATCCACTTGAGAGTTATAATGACATTTTATATTAAATAATCTAAAGTAAAGACAAAACTAACAAAAGAAAATATTTTTAATAAACAATTTTTATATGAGTTTATATAATTTATATATTAGACTATAAATAGTCATTTGAAATCTAAAAATATTTCATACCTCAGGATAATTTATTTATAATTTTTAGACATAAAATAAATATATTTATCTATGACACAATAATGATTTAGTATATTCATTATTAATGAAACAATCAAATAAATGATATTATAAATACTTAAATAAATATAATTTTAATTTTTTGATTCCATCCAAAAAATTTATATGTAACTATAAAATGTTAGGGTTGATTAAATGTATTTATTTGGAAGTAATAAATTTTTTAGGACTTTAACAAAAATCAATTATTAAATAATGTCAAAATTGACATAAATGAGTTTTTAAATCAAATACGATATTATTGGAGTTCTCGTGGAATTTTATACTACGTCTATTAAAAATATAATATAAAAATACAAATAGACATGGTAAATGTCAAACTATTTAACTATGATTTAAATCTAAAAGGTAAGGTTAATATAGTGACCCAAAACTATCTAAAACCTATTGGATGAGAGATTATCGACACATGCCCACAATATCCTTTAATTAATTAATTTTGGAGTCATTATAAAACGAAAATGATTTTATTATAAAATAATCTTTATAGATTTTCATAAGGTGCCCCTCACCCCTCTTATAAAAGGGAACTTACCCTTCTCTCAAATTCACATGTTCAAAGCCATTTGTCTTGGCCAAACCCTACACAAATATCCTCTCCACTATCCTCACTTTATAATAGAGGACATTCATTATTTAGGAAAGAAACCCTAAGAAGCCCTTTTTATCAAATCAATAGGAAGAACCCGAAGAAGAGGTAAATATCACACCACCTCTTTCATGTTTCTTCTTCATCCACTTCTTCATTCGTTGTTGTTTCCATTATAAAATAATTACTCCAGTACATTATATATACTGTGATATTATTATAAATATGGTAAAACCATATTCATTATTCTCTCCATCCTTTGAATGACATGTCGCCATACGTGCGTACGTACGGCTTACTGTCTCCACGTCATGGTGTAGTTGTTATTGAATACATTATTATTTGGATAGGTATAATAATGATGTATAAATGATTTAAATAATAAATATAACATGATAATTATTATGTATATATGATATTTCATCAAATTTAATACGATTTTAATATCAAAAGAATGATATAGTCGCTCGTGCATACGTACGGATTACCATCTCTACGAACATGATGAGATTCATTCCCCATCGTATCCATTCATGACCAATTTTCATTAGATGATTAAAAATAATTTTTAAAAATTAATATCATTATGAATATTAATAATATACATCCTATTTATAACAAACATTAATTATGTAACATAGCATATAAAGGAAAACAAATCAGTTAACACCTGAAATGACAATTATACTAAGATATTATTAACAAAGAAATATTAAAATATAATATATGATATAATATTAATGTATATGATTCCTTTATAATTTAATAACCATTATTTCACCATTATACATGAGGTTAACCTACACTTGACAAAGGAAAAGTAAAAGGTAATGGTTAATTCTACAATCAAATTATTATCCGAGGTTGTTTATACGTAATTATCCAATAGGGCTATTCAACATCCCCTTCCAGGTTTCTTAAAAATGTATATCAAAAAAATTAATAGAATATGGGTTAAATAAATTTATACCCTTGTTTGAACATATATGTTTTGAAAGGAATATTTTCATCATTTTCCAAACAAGTTACTTTATGACATTTTTTGACAAAATTAATGTAATAATGTTTTTTAACATATACAGGAGGTCCGTCTATATTCTGCTATTATAACATCATCAAAGCTTACCTTACAAGCTTATAAGAATATTTAAAAATTAAATGTTTTATTTTATAATTATGTAACTTTAAATGATTTCAAAAAAAAGAATGAGATATTTCTCTCAAACAGTTTTTATTTCATCTATGTCAGCATCCTTTAATTGATTTTAATCTTGTTTGAAGTTGATTTATTATGATATAAATATTCCATTTTGTATTCAAGGTATTGTGATATGTTTGACTGTGGATGTTTTATTTTTATACAATTCATTGTTTATGGATAAAGTATTGACATTTCGTATGCTAGCTTTAATATGAATGTTTATGTGTTGTTTAAAACTTTTCATATGAGGAATACATTGGACATAGTAAGTGACGGGTGGAGCCCGCTATAGGTCCTCGATGCATCGGTAGGTCTGATGAGACTAACTAGTGTCTTGGCACAAGGACTTGGAAAAATCTTATTTGTAGTCTTGGAATAAGGCCTTTAACTATGTGGTTATGAAGTTTGGTATTATGTATTTCATCATTAAGAATGTGGCTATTGATATTGCATGTGATTATTCTACTAGTAGAATTCCCCTTTGAGTATGTAAATGAAATTATTGGGATTTATATTTTTTATATTTTGATGATTTTTATGTTTAAAAGGCTTTTGTTTTAGTTTTTTACATTGCCTTAAACGTTTATTCTTATTTATGAAAGTTTTTTCTATATTGTTATCGTTAATGAGCATCTGACCTCACCCCTTTCTATGTTTTATTTTGTCAAGGATGCGAAGAAGTATATTATGACTGACCTACAGGGATAGTCTATGGGATCTCAGTGTTTTCTATAGAAACAATGTTGTTTTACTTTTCCATTTTACGATGTCATCTGTACTTTATGAATGTATCTTGTACTTCCAAGGCTACTAAACTAATAGGTAATTCGAGACATGATCATTTGTGATAATGCCAATGATAAATAATAATGCACTCACTCTGGGATTCTGGGGTCGGGGTATTATAGTTGGTATCAGCGGAAGTTTAGTACAATCCTTGGAAACATGATTTAGGTAAACTCTGATTTGAGCACATATCCCTAAGATAGACATTGAGGGTTGATATAGAAAAACTTCTAAAATATTCATATTGTAGATATTTTTTTGTTTTCCAAACAATACATCCTAGTCTACATATTAGCAGGTAGTGGAAACTCTGGCACAAATATACCTAGGGGTAAAACCCGAAAACACCGCTTTGGGCTATACTCAAACGGGAAATGGTGCATGCCAACCGGCGTTGCTGCACTCTTTGTTACGAGACTCCCGAGGGATATGATTATGATAATTATAATTTTTATTTACAAACCATTATGATGGGTTTATGAGTATATATACCCTCAAATAAAACATTATTATGATTATGGATTATATCCATATACTGTTAAATTTATCTTAAGTGTTTTACAATTTTGGATTTATGTATTGATATTCATAAACTAATATAGTGTATGCCATTATTTAGAAATGGTGTCTAGTGGAATGAATGGAAACTATAACAATAAACATACTCCATGTAGAGATTTCCCTCCTGCTCAAGATAATTATATTGGAGTGGGTGATATTACTAGTGCTGGTCAGCTTATCACTATACAAGGATAAATCACTCAAGTTATGAATAATAACCATACACGTATGGAGCACCCTGATCCATTGCATGGAGGATCAATGTTAGATCGCTTCCTGAGGAAACAACCACTAGCATTCAATAGGGGTACAAATCCAATAGTAGCTGTGTAATGGATAAATTCTTTAGAGAAAATATTCCACCCCTTGGAGAGTAGTGAAAGAGAAAAAGTTTTCATGGCAGTTTACCACCTCATTGGAGATGCTGATCAATGGTGGTCATTGATTCAAAACACAAAGGAAGATTATGAATTATAAAATCTGTTATGGAGGGATTTTAAAGAAATTTTCCTAGAAAAATACTTTCTTTATGACCATCGAGCAAATATGGAAAGGCAATTTCTGAGTCTGAGGGAATAGGAGGATGAAAATTTCGCAAAGTATGAAGTTAAATTTCCATGGTTAGAGAGGCATACTGTAGATAATATACGTAACCCAAGAAGTAATATTGATCTTTTATTTGATGGGTTAAAACCATTTCTCCATCGATAATTAGTCTCATAATCCTTCTGGTCGTACGAAGATATTGTCTCATGTGCTATCAAGACAGGAAAATAATTCTATACGTCTTACAACTTTAAAGAAAATAAAGAGAAGAATTGATTTTTTGAACACTCTGGAAATGGAAGTAAGGGGAAGAAGGGAAAAGTTGAATATCTATCTTGCAGTAAATGTGGGAAGAAAAAACCCGGTACTTGTCTAAAGGGAATGGGAGTCTGTTAAAGGTGTGATGAAAAAGGCCACCAGGCTCGTGATTGCAAGGGGAAGAAATAGGATGTTAATGTTGAATTCTACAATTCTAGAGAAAGGGGACAATATTCAAATGAATTTCCTAAGAATCCGAAGATATTACCTTAGAGAAGGCCAAGTTATCAATTCCAAGCTTATGCTATCTCTACTGCTACGGTTGAAGAACTGAAAGACATAGTGGAAGGTAATTTAATGGTTTCAGCAAGTTTAGCCAATGCTTTATATTATTTTGGATCATTTTATTGTTTCATATCTTCCCTGTTTTCTATGAAAATTAGATACTACCCATTTTATTTAAATGGTATTTTTCAGTAAAAACCCTTAAGGGATGTATCATTTAAAAAATGTTTTTTGAATCAGTCCCCATTAAGGCTTATAAATGTCATTTATATGCTGATCTCATCGTCATACCCATGATTGAATTTATACAATCCTTGGTATGGATTTTCTTTCAGACCTTGATGTGAAAATTTATTATAAGAAGAAGTAGGTTACAATTTTTTATGATGATGATAATGAACCCCTTATATTTAGAGTAGAAACGTCACCACATAATTCTTATCTAGATCCGCCCACAATAGCTCAACTAAATTCAATTATGGGACAGGAAGAGGATGAAATAACTGTGGGTGAGTAAAAGAATGTTTAAATAGGGGATGTACCTATTTTGCAAGAATATTTTGAGGTGTTTCTAGAATATTTACATAGACATCTTCTGGAAAGAGAAATTGAGTTTTCCATTGACATAATTCCTAGTTCAAGGACCATATCAAAGACCCCATATAGAATGGCCACTATGGAATTAGTTGAACTAAAGAAACAACTAGAGGAATTTAGTAATAAAGTATTTATTTGACCTAGTCTTTCTCCATGGGGATCCCCTTTACTTTTTGTTAAGAAGAAGGATGTATCAATGAGGTTGTGAATTTACTATAGGGAGATCAAGGCTATGGCAATAAAGAAAAAGTATCCCCTACCTCGCATTGCTGATTTATTCGACCAAATTCATGGTCCTCAATACTTTTCATGGATTGAACATCGATATGGATATCATTAGTTGTGTGCGAAGAAGGTAGACATTCTGAAAAAAACATTTCGAATGAGGTACGGGCATTACGAGTTTATAGTAATTCCATTTGGATTGATTAATTCACCCTCTTCCTTCATAGATCTAATGAATAGTGTTTTCAAAGAATATCTTGATGACTTTGTAGGGGTTTTTATTGATGATATCTTGGTATACTCCAAATGTGACAGAGATCATAAAAATCACTTCCATATTATTCTAATGACTATTAGAAGACATGAATTTTAAGGGATGTTTCGCATGTGTGAATTCTAGATTAAGGAGATTTCTTTTCTTGGCTATATTTTCCCTAAGGATGGAATATCTGTTGATCCTTATAAGACATTAGAAATCCATGAATGGACAACACTGAAATGTATAACTAAGGTATGTAGTCTTATTGGTTTAGCAAGTAATTATTGATGTTTCGTCAAGAATTTTGCCCAATTGGCTAACCCATTAACAAAGCTACCATGTAAAGGGGTTAAATTTGTTTGGACAAACGAGTGTGAAGAATGTTTTGAAGAACTGAATAGAATATTAGTCAATGATCCTATCTTGACTCTACCATCATAGAATGATGGGTTTATTATTTATAGTGATTCTTCAAAGAAAATACATTGTTGTGTCCTTATTTAGAATTATAGAGTTATTTCCTATGCAACACGGTAGCTAAATATTCACGAAAAAAACTATCCCACTCATGATCATGACTTAACAGTTGTAATATTTGCATTAAAGATATAGAGACATTGTCTCTATAGTGAAAAATGTGATACATATACCGATCACAAGAGTTTGAAGTATATTTTCTCACAAAAAGATCTCATCATGAGGAAAAGGTGATAAATTGAACTACTCAAGGATTAGGATTTCACAACACACTACCACCCGGGGAAGGCAAATAAGTTGGTAAATGCTTTGAGTAGAAATGATCATGGAGTTTTGAACATGAAGATAGTTGAAAGGGAACCTATTTTCAAGGATCTAGTAAATATGGATATGGGAATAAACATGGATGGTGAAACATCAATGCCTTTTCAAATTGTCTCCAAACCATATTTACTAGAAAGTATAAAAAGTTCTCCGACTGATGGTGAGGATTTCAAAATAAGAACAAATCAATGAAAGATGGGATATTAATCGACTTCATATATGAAGTTGGAATTTTGAAATTTGGGAGGAGACTTTCTGTTCCCGATATAACTGATCTAAAAAGGGAATTGGTGGATGATGCTCATAGTTCTAATTTCTCTATACACCTTAGTTGTACTGAGATGTATAGAGATTTGAAGGAAAATTTTTGGTGGGAAAACATGAAGAGGGAGATCGCTGATTTTGTATCAAGATGTATGGTTTATCAACAAGTGAAAGCTATAAGACAATAGCCTGGATGAGTCATGAAACCTCTTCTCATACCTGAGTGGAAATGGGATAATATTATGATGTACTTTGTCATGAGACTACCAGAGACTCCTAGAAAGAACGATGCTATAAGGGTCATTGTTGATTTTCTTACAATGTCAGCACATTTGTTTGCTATAAGAGATGATTTACCACTTGAATATCTAGAAAGATAATATATTAATTAATTTTAGAGACTTCATGGAGTACCCCTATCAATTGTTTTTGATTGTGATCCATGTTTTACATCAAGATTCTAGAATACACTTTAGAAATCCCGGGATACTTAACATTGTTTGTGCACTAACTACCACCACCAAACTGATGGAAATTCAGAACAGGCTATTCAAACCATAGAATACAAGTTGATATCATGCTCACATGACATTCAAGGTATGTGATATCAATATATATCCCTAGTATAATTTCCCCATAAAAATATCTTCCATTAAAGTATTTAGATTGCACCATATGAAGCATTTTACGGAAAGAGATGTCCAACACCAACCTGTTGGGATGATGGTGGTGAAAAAAAACTCTTAGGTCCAGAACTTGTGGAGTAAATGATGGAAAATGTGAAGGTAATCCAAAACCACATCAATGCAGCTCAAAATAGGCAGAAGAACTATGCTAATAACTGAAGGATGGATTTGAAATTTCATGTATGAGATCATGTTTTCATGAAGGTATCTCCATGGAAGAGTGTTATACATTTTAGTAAGAAGGGAAAATTAAGTCCCGCGTACATCAAACCTTTTGAAATTATAGAATTAATTGGGGCTATAGCATCATGTTTGGCAATTCCACCAAGTCTCTACAAGATTCACGATGTGTTCCACGTATCACGGTTGAGAAAATAAATGCCTGACCCAACACATGTACTCACCTATGAGGGATGATAACTAGAACCCTATTCGACGTATTGAGAAGATACTTTCAAGGTTCTTGATATAAGAGATCAAGTGCTGAGAAACCGGACAAGTCGTCTGGTAAAAGTTCTATGGAGAAACCATATGATGGAAGAGGCAATGTGGGAACTTGAGGAACATATGACGAAGAACCAGCCATGTCATTTAATGAAATAATATTCTAGAAATTTTGAGAAGGAAATTATTTGAAGGAGGGGAGAATGTAACAACCCATGCTTCCATAGTACACTTCTCATTGAATAATACTATATCATGTGTTGTACGCAACTTTGAGTTCTAACACACCGATACCAATCAAACTAGCCATTATGAATAGTAATACCCAATTTTTTGAATTTTATAAATTTTATCATTAAAAATGGACTTAATTTTTGGATTCTGAATATCAAAACTAGCTTAGGGTGAATTTTTGGAATTTTTATGAAAACTATCAATTTTTGATGAATAGCGAAAATAATAAATATTAATTTAAAAAAACTTTTTATCTGTAATAATTTATAGTGTTAAATTATAAAATTTAATTGTTTTTAAGTATCATTAGATTATATTTTTATCATTTAATATAATTTAAGTCATTTGATGTAATATCATGATTAAACTGGACATAAACAATTGTCAATCTTTTGATAGTTATTATTTCATAAAAACACGCTTTTTGTTTTGACAACAGAAAATAATTTTAAAATAATTTCTTCAACTTCTGTGTTTTGAATTTGGAAAATTGGATTTCATATTTTGAATAAGTTGGTCCAAATTGTGTAAATATGTGGCTATTATTTTTAGACATTAGGAATATTTACTTAAGTAATTATTTTATTTACCATGGTTAAAGGGGTAAATCCAGTAAATAAGGGTAAAAATAATATTATAATAATATTAAATTACCATAAGACATGTCTTAACTCTATTGGATGATACATGTACGACCCTGGACATCCATGGGTCGATTTTGAGACCCCATGTAGCCACTTGGGAGTGATAATGACATTTTATATTAAATAATCTAAAGTAAAGAAAAAAATAACAAAAGCAAATATATTTTAATAAAACAATTTTTATATGAGGCTATATAATTGATATATTTGAATATAAATATTAAATATAAATATAAAAATATTTCATACCTCATGATTTTTTATTTATAATTTTTATACATAAAATAAATATATTTATATATGACACAATAATGATGCTGTATTTTCATTATTAATGAAACAATCAAATAAATAATATTATAAAGACTAAAATAAATATAATTTCAATGTTTTGATTCCATCAACAAATTTTATAGGTAACTATGACATGTTAGGGTTTATTAAATGTATTTTTTTATAAGTAATAATGTTGAAAGGACTTTAAAAAATAAGTTATTAAATAATGGAAAAATTGACATAAATTAGTTTTTTTTTTTAAATACAATATTATTTGTTGATATAACAATCCAAAAAAATATAAGGTTATAAAAAAATTATTATATAATGATATTTGTATCATTAATGAACCACTTTAGGTTCTATTGGACTTTTATAGTATGTTTATTAACCATATAATATATAAATACAAAGATACATGGTAAATGACAAACTTTTTAACTATGTGTTAAATCTAAAAGATAAGGTTAATATAGTGACCTAAACCTATCTAAAACCTATTAGTTGAGATGTTTTCGACCCATCCCAACCTTATAATTTACATAATTTATTTGGTATCATTTATAAATGGAAACTATTTTATTATAAAATAATATTTCTAGCTTTTCCTAAGGTGCCCCTCACCCCTCTTATAAAAGGGCACTTCCCCTTGTCTGAAATTCACAACATCAGAGCCATTGGGATCTACCATCCCCTACCAAATATTCTCTCCACTTCCCTCCCTTAATCTTAGAGGCATTAATTTAATAAAAAATCCAACCTAATTAGACCTATTCATCAAATCAAAAATAAGAACCCGATGAAAAGATAAATGTCTCACCACCTCTTTCATGTTTCTTCTTCCTCCACTTCTTATTTACTTGTTATTTCCAATATAAAATAATAACTCTAGTAAATTATATATAATGTGATGTTATTATAAATATGTTACAACCATATTGATTATTATATCTTATCCTTTGAATGACATGTCACCATACGTGCATACGTACGGCTTACCGTCTCCACGTCGTGGTGTAGTTGTTATTCAATACATTATTATTTGGATGGGTATAATAATGATGTATAAATGATTTAAATAATAAGTATAACATGATAATGATTATATATATATATGATATTCCATCGAATTTTATATTATTTTAATATCAAAATAAGGATATTTTCGCTCATACGTACGTACGGATTACCGTCTCCACGAACACGGTGAGATTCATTCCCCATCATATCCATTCATGAATAATTTTCTTTATATGATTAAAAACAATGTTTAGAGACTTAATATCATTCTGAATATGAATAATATAGTTCCAAAACATAACAAAAATTACTTATGAAACAAATCATATAAATAAAAATGAATCATTTAACACCCGAAACGACTATAATAATAAAATATTATTAACAAAGAAATATTAAAAGATGATATATGATATCATTTTAATGTTTATGATTCTTGTATAATTAAATAAAACTTATTTCACCATTATACAGGATTTTAACCTAGCCTTGACCAAGGAAAATTAAAAGGTAATGGTTAATTGTACAATCTCTTTATTATCCGAGGTTGTTTATACGTAATTATCTACTAAGACATCTTTATCATCCACATACATGTTTATTATAAATGTATTTAAAAACATTTTTCTATAATATGGGTTAAAGACATTTATCCTGTCGTCTGACCTTAAATTTTTTTAAAAGAAACATTCCTTCATTTTCCGAACAAGTTACTTTATGGCCTTTTTCGACTAAATTAAGGTAGAATTTTATTAAAAATTATACAGTAGGTGCAGCTATATTCCACCGTTATAACTCGTCAAACCCTCACTTACAAGTTTATAATAAAATTTTAAAAATCAATGTTTTATTTTATAATTATGTAACTTTAAATTATTACAAAAAAAAAAGAATGAGTTATTTCTCTCAAACAGTTTTGATTTCATCTATGTCAACATCCTTTAATTGATTTTAAACTTATTTGATGTTGATTTATTATAATAAAAATCTTCCATTCTGTATTGATGGTTTTGTGAAATTTTTGACTATGGATGTGTTATTTTTATACCATTCATGGTGTATGCATAATGTATTGACATTTCAAATGCTTTTTTTAATATGAATGTTTATGTTATGTTTAAAAATTTGCATATGCGAAATGTGTTGGACTTAGTAAGTGACGGGCGGATCCCTCTATAGATCCTCAATGCATCTGTAGCTCTCGTGAGATAGACTAGTGTCTCGGCACAAGGCCTTGACAAAATCTTATTTGTAGTCATGGAATAAGGCCTTCACTATGTGGTTATGATGTCTAGATTTTTTCATTCCATCATTATGAAATTGGTTATTGATATTTCATGTGATTACTAGACTAGTAGAATATCCATGTGAATAAGTAAATTGCATTATTTTGATTTATATTTCACATATTATTATAATATTTATGTTGAAAAGGCTTTCGTTTTAGTTTTATACATTGCCCAAAATGTTTATTCTTCTTTATGAAAGTTTTCTCTGTATTGTTATCCTTACTGAGCATCGGATCTCACAACATTCTATGTTTTATTTTTCTCAGGATGAAAAGAAGTATATTATGACTGACCTGCTGGGATAGTCTATGGGATCTTAGCATTGTCTATGGAAACAATGTTAAATTAGTTATCCATTTCACTTTATAATTTAAACCTTATGAATGTATCAAGTACATCCAAGTCTACTAAACTAATCGGTATTTCGAGACATGTTCTTTTGTGATCATGCCAATGATATGTAATAATGCACCGACTCTAGGATTATGGGGTCGGGGCGTTACATAAGGGGTGAAAATATAACATCCCTGACTTTTGATATATTTTTATCATTTAAATTTTTTTTTAAATAAATTAAACATCAATCACAAGAAAAGTTAATGAACATTTTATTAATATTAAACTAACTCCTTTACAATATAAGGGTCTGCAACTAATTCATTAATATTATTAAAAACATCAATAATAAAAGTGATGCAGCACCAACAAAAAAATAATACCAAAATTATAACCAATTTTTTTGGGGAATTCCATCATTAGAAAAGTATAGTTAAGGAAGATAGAATGAATTTTGAGAGAAAGAGGAATGTGAAGAACCACCCTTTGTGAGAGAGTACAGGTAGACTTCATGGATTGTGGTTTATCTAAAAATATCTAAGATATGGTATGTATTTATAAAAAACATTTGACTGTAAAGAAGTAGTCAATATGAATTTTCATTGTATGATAGTGATAAAGAAAATATCTATCGATAACTTATAAAAAAGTGTCATGAGATTTAATTTTAAAAAATTAAAAGTTTTAGTAAAATAGTTATTTAATTTTTAAATTTAAAAAATATTATATGTCTTAAATATTTTTCAAATAAGAAACTTATACTATGTTAATATTTTATTTAGAGTAATAGCTTATTTGAATTCGAAAATATGAAAAATAAAATAAGTGTGAAATAATGATAAAAATTTGCATGGTATTTAATTTTATTATTATTATTTTAACCAAAAAATGTTCAATCAAAGGCAGCCAAGTGCAATTCTTCCACTACTTATGTGTGAAGTAGTGCACTCATCCAACTAATATTGGACAAAGAGTACAATATCTCTGCATAAGTAGTAGTCTATGTATATGCCTATGATAGTGTTAAGCTTAGTTCCCATTGTGTCTAAGTGGTATCTTGTGTAAGGCTCGATGAAGGGAATTGGTTAGAAAAAATTCACACTGGGACAAGGCCCATGAGTGGTGTGTGTTGTGTTTTGTGTGTAGACCTCCATGTCGACTCATTGAATTTATTACATCTATTAGGTAATAAGTCACTTATAAAACAATCAAAACATCAATGTATTGGGAAGGATAGAAAGTACTATTCACCAGAGTTAAAAAATCCCCTTATATCATGACCATTGGATGATATCAAGACAATTCATCTGTTTTGATTTTCTATTCATCTTTAACCCCAAACCAAACCATTGATGTTATCACTTTCCCTCCAACATACTACTATATTCAACATCGATGATCCATATCCTAACTCGATGTCTAAGTCTTCAAAAAGCATCTTGGATGAATTATAAAATGTTAACTTTAACCCCTGAAAAAAGATCACATATCACATCTCTTCCAATATCGGTGGAGGAATGTTATTGGTATATATATTTTCCATCAACATCACCACGCTAATCTTTTTACGATTTGGTTTATCATAAATACCTAATCACCAAAAAGATTATTAATTTCAGTCTGTTTTTTCAACATATCTAATCCTCCATAGATAACTAAATTTCAGTATTGAGTGAAAAGTAAAAATAAATAAATAATATAGTTGACATTGAAAAAGTAATATTTCAAACCTGGTAAAGATCATATGATTCTTTAAATGTCATTTATGTCAAACATATGATTTTGGAAAAAATCTATTGTGAGGACTACATTTATTTTATATGAGGGTTATGTGATTAGAAACACATTGAACTACTCTATAATTCATTTCACATAACAAGAACCTAGAAAATATACTTCCAAACACTCTCTCTATCTTTACATATTCCTTTCTAAGAACCTTCTACTACCTTAGTTCATGTTATGGTAAGGGAGTCAATTTGTTAGAAATAATATTTCTATAATTTCATAATTTTATGTAATGGAAGTAATTATTTTTCATATAAAGTCATATATTTTTAAAATTTTATGATTTCATATTTTTGTAAGAAATTATTTTACAAAAGTATATATCGTGGAATGGTATTAGGATTTCATGTTTATTTTCCAGAATTAATTATTTTATGTTGAATTTTGTAAAAAAATATATGCAAGAAGAATATTAGTATTATGATTATGATTTTGATCATGATGATTATTGTTGTTGTTATTATAGAAACCTGCTTATTTATAGAATAAATGTTAATTTTTTCAGGAAATTTTTTAAGGGAAAATTTTATTTTCAAATTTATATAATATAATTTTATTATATATATGTGAAATTTGTATAATATTTTTTTATATTTAAAAATTTTATACTAGAACATCTAATTTCATTTAATTTGCAAAAGAATATCTTTTATATTATAAATATTCTAAAGGTTACCTTGAATTTATAATATTATCATTCTATGTAAAAAATTATCATTTGAAATTATGGATGTGGCATATATATATATATGTACACTACCATACATTATAGATATAATTAACAATCCATGCCTTTGAATAAAACAATATTTTAAATTCAATTATATCTAGTGTTCAAATTCTTCTTTTGAATTTATTTATTTCATGTTGTTTTTTATACTCAAAATTTGTTTTATAAAAAATTATACATTGACAAAGTGTAGAGGATATAAATTTATTTTATTCTTAGAAATAGTTCATGTAATTATTCATTTGTTTTTAATTAATTTTAATGGTTTAAGAATGATAAAGGGCAATCTTATAACATTGTTTTCTTAATATTTGGAACATTGTTATCTAAATAGATATTATGGTATGGGGAGTGATCCCATTACATAAAGAGGATATTTTCCTTCATGTGATTCTACTAGTGGACACATGGTTTCTTTATGGTTCTCCAAGTCTCATTTTTATCCCATAAAATTATGAATTTCAAATTATTTTTAAATGGGAAATCCAATTTTTATTTTAGAAGGTAATTTTAAATTACATTGTCTTCAAAATTATGTGTATTTTAAAGGATTTCAAAATAGTTATTTCTATGTATTTGGAAAACCATAGATTCTTATTTTGAAAATTGTATACTTTATCAAATATTTTATTTTTTATATGAAATGTTTTTAAAGAGTTTTTAAGTATGTTTTTATTAAATTAGTTTTCAGTGTTTTTTAAAATCCTTACATGAATATTTTATGATCATCCCTTGTTTATAAGATTTTTTTCACTCATTTATTTGAAATTGCAAAGGTTTTTGATATCTTTTAAGTAGTGAGAACAAGTGAATCTAAATGATAATTTTATATGTTTTTTAAGCTTTGATAAATTTTAATGTTATGGCTAAGTTTCCAAAACCTATACTAGAAAATTCCCATGGTTGTGTAATGTAATGTGTGTTTTAATGTAACTTTTTAAACAACAAAAAAAAATTCATGTTTTAGTATCGAATATGGAAGTGAGGGTTCATCCCATCACAAACCCTCAGCACTCAAATGCTGGTGGAAGTGGGTGAGGTTATAGAGGGGTAACCATGGAGAAAGGAAGAGCATAGAAATTACAATCTTTATTGATATTTTGAAACCTTGGGTCAAGGATTATGTATCCATATGAATACAGACTAATGTTTTTCACATTTCAATCATCATGTAGGGAATAAATTTCACTCCCTAAACTTCTTCCACCATCCCTATTATTGGGATACTTATATCAACAAGAATATATAATTTTGAGAATTAAAATGACCCTAGCTATATGAGAATTTAAATGTGAGACTTAAAATACCACTGGAATACATGATTGTAATAAGTACATTCTGATGTGTCTCATCTATAAGATGGGTTGATCTGGTGGCCAAAGGGGCGGTCTGAGTCATGGCATTCCCAGGTTTTGGTGTTAGTTAGAGGGAACTATTTTAATAGTTGGCGTGATACCTTAAATAGGGAAGGATTCTATGCAAGAGGAGGGAGGTGAGAGATAATGTGTAAAATACTCTATGTATACCCCGATTATACTTGTGGTTATCTCTATACAAGGTAGGGGATCATGAAGATTTTTTCAACGAAGGGGATTTCCTTATGAGAGGTTCCCTTCGTGGATGAAAGGGGGTCCCTTATAGATAACCAAGAGGTTCTTTTTTTCATGTGAAGTGTATCACTTTTCATATAGGGGATTTTAGCCAAGGATTCCTCCATAGAAGGGGGGTCTTATCCAAGTATTCCTTATTGAGGACTCCTTTTCCTTTTCAATATACTTTATCTGATTGACTTTCTATATCTGAAGTCTCTCAGTTGGTCTTCTTTGGTATTATCATCCTCTATTTCCCTTTTTTATATCCCCACTGTCTATGCCATCTTTCTGGTGATAACATTAGGTATGTACAGGGTATGTGTATAATTTTTTCATGAAATGATATGTTGGTCACACAATATACTTCTCACTATGTGGAAGGAAATAAAACTAAATCTACATCATTGATGGATTTTAATTTGTAGAATAATTCAACTATCTTCCTCACACATCAATCATTTATATTTTCAAGGGTAGATGAGTCACCACCTTGTACCAAAAAAAATTGTTTGTCGGGGTAGTCAAGTGACTGCCTCACACTATAAATTATTTCTATTTGTTGGGACATTTGGGTCACCGACTCATATCATAAATGAGTTTTGTTTTTAGGGGTGGTCCAGTGACCACCTCATGCCGTAAAAGAATTTATTTTAAGGGGGTTGCAAGGTTACTATTTTACAGTTCAAACAAAAATTGTTTGTGGGGTGATATAACCACCTTGCACCCAAATGAAAATAATTCATAGGGGGTTTTATATTTTCATCATGCCACAAATGATTCTTTCTTGGTGGGGATTCCATGTGAAGTGTGCAACCCATATAGTGTGATACTCTATGTAGAAAGGGGTTAGTTGCTTTGGGGTTAGACATACATTTCCATTTTTAACTCTATGTATTTTTCTCCCTGTTTGATTATACATTTCCCATATTTATAATAGTTTTCTTTGATTCATCATGAACTTTTCAAGATAAAAAACTAGGATCCATTTATATTTCCAAAATCAAAATTATGATTTTTTACACTACTAATCACTTATCATATTAATAAATCCCATAATTAAAAAATCATTTTGATTCAAAAAAAACCCCTCAATGTTATAACTTCTGAGAACCTCATTATGTAGTGATATAATTCTAATATTATATCCAGTGAGGTGTAGTCAACTACCAATACGTATTAAAACATTTAAAAATACAAATACTCAATTTAGAAATCCAAAATTGTTTTTAATTAAATATTAATTTGATAAAAATAATAATTAAAGTCACCGCCATCATATCCTAAGTGAAAAAATAACATTGGTGAAAAAAATCATTTCCCATGCCTTCTCTTGTAACGCCCATTAAATTATCTATTCTTACTATTAGACATCATCATTATCTAATATAATATAAAATAAAATATCTAGTAATACCATAGTAAAATAAGAGATATAAGGTAGGAGGAGAAATATAAGATAAAAAGGATGCTCATACCTTCAACTAGTTTGACGAAATAAACTGACACCAGTTGTACTAATGGAGGAGGGGGAGAAGGAGGGGAGGGTATCCCCCTATAGTGGGATTTCTAAAATTGGAATCCTTCAGTGGGTTTATTTATAAGAAATTTGAATATCATAACATTATACATGTTTTAAAAAATAAAGTGGATGGGACATCAGAGGTAGGAGTGCATGGCACTAAGCTCCCATTGGTGGTGGCGTCCGAATTACATGCCCACTATAATCCATGTGTCTATCCACAAGGGATGTGGTGGGATTCTATAGCAAGGAATTGTTCCTAATTTATTCATTCTTATAGTGTAATTACTCTACTATGGTATATCATGATCCCCATCATGTCTAAAACGAACTTATTTACTCCCAAAAGTCATTAAAAGAGTCTCCAAATTAATCTATATAAAAAAATGAATTCACCCTCACACCAAATTAATTAGAATATAAATTTTCATTAATTTAATTTATACTCAAAGGTGTGGTTTATTTCATACAGGGCCTTTTTTTACATATATGAGTCTTGAATGACTAGACATAAACACATTGATTGGGTTTGGTTGAGTATGAGGATCATTTTTGTGGTATCTTAGGTCCCTGTTTTATTTGACTTTTTTGCATATAGAATTAATTTGGAAACATTGGGTACATATTTGTATGATAGAGCAAAATGACAAATAATTTTGGAAATTTGAGATATTAGTGTTTTGATTTCATTTTGATTATATTTCCTTCTTACAGAAGACACTACCAAAAATATTAGTGAGTTCCCACATGAGTATTCACTGAGAAGGGATGACTAAGTAAATAATAATCCATTATTATTTTTCTATCAATCAATATTCATCACCAGCTAAAATGAAATAATAAATCTATCAATTAATTTACCCTTAAAACCTAAACCCTTTTCGGTGTTAATAAATTATTTCAATTATTTTAATTGGAAATTCTCATAGCCATTAAAGGAAAGTATGATTTATAAGGTTCTATATTCAAAAATAAAGGTGGCATCCTTAGCATGATTCGGTATCATCCATCACCACTTGATCTAAATGAATAACTAAATGGACTGAAATTAGTATGTCTTAACCGAGAATCTCATGTGTCTGAAAATATATTCAAAATATTTGAAGTTATATCATACATGATAATGACAATAAATTAATTAAATATTACCAATGATCCTTTAAATCCAATAAGAATCCATAAATCATTTTCTAATAGTGTATCACCAGATATTATTCCCTTTGATCACTAAAATTATAAAATTCAATAACAAAACACTTCATATAGACTAAAAAAAATATTCAAAATTGTTTAGCAGTGTTATATTGATGTATATGAAATCTTATTATCATTAAATTATAAGAAAAAACTCAATTACTCACTATAAAACCATTAGAGTATATCTTTATTCAAGGTATGCCTTCGATAATCACTATTTGAGGATTCACCTTAAGATTATTATGATAATAAATACTTAAACATAATTTTAGGAATATTTTATTCTTCTTTAAGAAATATAGACACCAAATGTGTGCAAAACACTCTCCGTGATTTTTATTCTCAATAAATAATCATAAATATCTACCTATTTTATTAAAAATTTGAATTTCAATTTCAATTTTTTTTTGATATATCTTAAACATTCTCTCACTTAAATATGTTCCATTACATTAATCTATACCTTTTAACCGCCTTTTATAAACATTAGGGACTTCAGTAATCAAAATTTAGTATTCCATGTGTCAACCAAAAAGTTAAATCATCAAAACCTCATGAAAGTTAACCATAATAGAAATAATGGTTTAATAAAGTGCTATATGATATATCTTATGAAATTACCAAGTGGTTATCTTCAGTTGATATATAATTAAATCATGTATAAAAAAATAATTGTCTAACACACCTTACTCTGTAATAAATCACAACATCTAGAAGCACACTAATTTTATTATGATATATCATTATAGTGAAATATTTTTTGTCAGGGTGAATCATCATTTTTCATGGAAAATTATATTTCATGTGATATATATATACATAATAAATAAATAGATAAATCATAATTTTGGGGTGATATATATATAATAAATATCACTATAAGAATTATCACATTAAGAAAGTATGTTATATTTTAAAGATTCCTTTTTGCAATATTATTTTTTTCTATTTCACTAAATAGTATATGGGTTAAAAATCATAGTGCAGGAAATTTACTTCCTATTACTGTGGTAATAGGTTATGTAAATTATTGCCGAAAAACGTTCTTTTTTTATTGAGTTATTTGAGGTATTTCTTAGTGATCTAGGTTTCAGTTTTAGAAGTTTGTACAGATAACGATATGATATTCCACTACAATTGGATCATCAGTATCTAACACCTAAGGGTTATTCCATGATGAGGGTTGTGTGAATGTGTGAAAGCTATGATTATGAGTGTGATACCATACCCAAAAAATCTAACGGTAATATCACACCATAATTTCATATTTATGATTCGTGAGGGTATCTCTGGTGGAGATCAGTATACCATATATGAATTGGTTGTATCATAAAAATTGTGGGGCCTAGTTTTCTATTTTTGACTTGGAGATTCACATTACACTCTGGCTCATAGTGTCACAACAAATTGGGGACCTAGAAATTTTATTTCACTATGACCCATGTGGTCATGCCACAATGATATGTCTCTGTATTTTATTAGTTATCCTAAATTTTAAAATGTTAAAATTTTTTAAAACCTAAATAATTGGGGATGCCTCATTTTCCATAGTAGCCTAAAACCTTCCCTTCCTCCTTCATACATCATCATTTAAGAAAAAATATAGTCTATAATAAATTTGATCAATGTTTTGTTAACTTTAGAGAGTCT
Organism: Viscum album; assembly: GCA_963277665.1. Taxonomy (NCBI): domain Eukaryota; kingdom Viridiplantae; phylum Streptophyta; class Magnoliopsida; order Santalales; family Viscaceae; genus Viscum; species Viscum album. Next base: position 1,976,806,421 of record OY728143.1, on the reverse strand, counting down.
CCTTGGGCAATTTTAACTGCCCTTTTGGTTCTATTCCTTGTGTTTTATATTGTTTTAGTCACTTCTATCATTTATAAAGTTTATAAAGATTATTGAATCACTTATAAGGTGGTTGAATTAGTGATTTTATTTTTATAATTTAAAAATTTATGAAATTTATCCCCTATAAATTGTTACATATATTTTTTCCTTATCAATTTTCTAACTAACTCACTACCATGAAAATATAAGTAAGTAAATAATTCATTGAATATTTACAGGGTTTACCCTTAATGAGAGAACAAAATTATTTTTTATGACAACCCCATTTAGTATTTATAATACAATAACACTACCAAAACAATTTTGTACACCACCGCTATTTGATCCCACTAATAGAAACCTCTATTCAGTAATATTGCCCAAATATCTATTTGGAACATTTTATTCAACATGGAAATGATCTTGGTTGGAAAATAAATTATGAAACAATTCAGTTAGACTTTTTACTTTTTTTCAATTATGAATTATTAGTACAACATTACTTTTCTCCCATTATATTGGTGCTACCAAATAAGTAATGTCGGGAAACTGCATTCATTTTCCCGCACACTGAAATTCCAATTTCAGCATTCCTTATAAACTCTATTTTAAAGTATGTATATCAAGAATTCAATAATTTTATTAAATATTTATACAAACATGGCATTACCAATAGTTTTTGGAATTTCACTAAATGCATCATTAGGTAACTTCATCAATCTATCATATCATTATAGTTAAACAACTTCTTCCAAATTTCTAAGAACTCCATCTAGATATTTTTTTGTTCAATTTTCTATTCATTTCATAAGATGAACAATTTATCTATATGTTATGTACTTTCTACACCAGTTTTTACTATATATCCATTTTACAGTTTTTGAGTCCATTTTCACTATTCATCTATTTTCCACTTTCTGCATCCATTTTTATAATTCATATATTTTTTACTTCTTACATCAGTTTTCATTATTTATATATTCTGAAATTTCTACATCTTTTTTATTATTCCTATGTCCATTTTAGTTTTTATCTTCCTTGATCAATAGTAACTTCAACTATGTTATATTAACTCTAAATATTTGGTAACTATAACATTATAACATGAACATTATATTTCATTCAACATAAAAATTATAAACCATGTAATATTAACTATGTATAGCTTAAAACATAATCTTTGTAACATATAATTTATGTATTATTCATTATTTTAACTAATATGAACTCTTTCCTTTTTCACTATTAATTTAATGGATGAAAATATATTTGATAGATAACAGTTTTTCTGATTTACTTCCTTCCAAAACCTCATCTTATTGATAAAAAATTGATTTATTTACAAAACTTTTCATAATTTACAAAATTTTATCAGATTCTAAAATTATTATCTAATTCCAGAAAGTTCATTTGATTTACAAAAGTTTATCTGATTCACCAAAGTTATTCTGATTCAAAATATTTCATATGATTCAAAAAATATTGTATGATTCATAAAATTTCATCTGATTCACCAATGTTTTTTTGGATTCAAAAGTGTTCTTCCAAATCACTCATCCTTAGGTACACATTTCATCTATTCTGAAGATTTAATCTTATATCATGATCTTATTTATAATGTCAGAAACATAAAATAATTATAAAAAGATCATATGAATTTTATATAATTTTAATAAATGAATTTCCTTTTTCACATTAAATAAAATTTGTCTATTTTACTTTAAGTAAAGTCTATACTTATTCAATATATGTAAATACATTAATTTATCTCTTTAATTTATGCCTTTAAATTTTCACATTAAGAAAAGTATTTCATTTTTCACTTTACGTAGACCCTACACTTTTCATTTTAAGGAATGTATATCCATTTTCATTATATAAAAATTATTCCCTTTCTTCAGAAGTGTAATTTACAACTAATCATTCATAACAACTAGTAACTCTTTCTCACCTATTAAAAAAAATTTATGAAAATATATATGGATAAAAAATTTAAAAAATTGATACAGACCATCATAAAAGATCATCAATATCCCCCATTGAATTTTTTGGAAACATTCATAAACATATTTTTTCAACTCACCATATTATAAATAAGTTTTCTCAGCATTTCACACACAAAATTATCATTTTTTATCATGTCATGGCCTTTCTCAAATAAAATTACCTAGAACCACACTACTAGATGAAGTAATATTTATAAAATATTTTCATCCCTCAATGATATGAATTTTTTTTCCATGTAATGATAAACTCTCCATCACTTTTATCTTCAATAATTCTGTTAAAAATTATCAACTCTTAATTTTTCACCATCCCCCTTTATGGTCTCTCACGTAGTATCTGATAACCACATCTTTGAGTTCATTATAGAAATTGTTCTAAAAACACCATTATTTTTTGAACTTTCCATCCCCCGTTTTATGTATATTCAAAAGCACATTGTGGGTCTTCTGTAAAATCATTAGTATATAATTAATATAGGTTGAACATTAAGTCACAACCTTAATTCCGAAAGATTTTATATTGGAATATTTTTATTGAAAACAACTAAAATTTCATAATTTATTGAAATATATCCTGTAAAATAAAATAATCCAACAACTTTATTTTTTATAAATAGTACATGATATCAAATTTTTTTCTTTATTGATGTTATATATGACTTATAGAAATATTGATGGATCTTTTATTATCACAAAGAGCTATAAATGGTGTAAAAATATTGACCTCAAAATCTTCCAATTTAACTTTCATCAAAATCATTTGAGTACAATATTTGTCACGACCCGCCCTCAGGTCCGTGCCGTGACTACCCCAAGCCCGCCTTCCATAGGCCAGGGGCTGGCGACTAGCACCAAGGGGTAATTCCCGGTAAAAAGGGAAGGCATTGCCTTTGTAAAGTAAACAAACACCACAGAGAAAGCAAGCGGAAAGTAAACACTAAGCAAAAGCAGAGTACAACTGGAAGTGCGTAAAAGTAAATGGGCCAGTATACAAACCCAAACTGAAAGTAAAGTACAACTCGAAAGGGAAAACAGAAACTGTAAGTAAAATCCGCTACACCGAGTTGTACACTGGAGATCCCACCTGAAGGGTGGGTACAGATAGCTCCACTGCTCCACGGGTTCCGTCGTCCACTCCGAACACGTCCCGCCCAGTGGTCCACCTCCAGGTACCGTCCTTCTCTGCAAGCCTCATCCAAGATCAACTTTGTCCGTCGTCTGCAACCAACACAACGTAGTGTGGGCATAGCCCGTGCAGGGGTGATTATAAGATACTCAGTAGGGACCCCGAGACCCCTGTAGGTCTCCCGAAATCCACAAAGGATAAACCACAAAGAAAAATACAAACACAAAGTAACAACCGACAATGCTTAGGTATATGCCCATACATATACCTAAGTCATCAATTTCAAATACGCTCCAACCTCCGAGCCCAAGTACAACTCAGTCCACACAGGAAAGTAAACGTATTCCACACAGGAAAGCAAAACGTAATCCACACAGGATAGCACAACACAATACACACAGGAAAGCAAAAAGGATTCAGCTCACACCAGAATTTTCATTATCAAAACCGTAACTCCTGAAGAGCCCCATCTCTGAAGTGTACAGTGGTCCGGTCACGACTCCGAGGTACTGATCACTAACCTAAGACTGCTGAAGTACTCCTCCTGTCGAGTACCGCGGGTCTGCTGCCAACTACCGGGCGCTCCGTCCGCTGAGGGTCTGCTGCCAAATACCGGGCGCTCACCCAAATAGCCTACAGAGGTACTCCTCCAGTCGAGTACCGCGGGTTTTCTGCCAACTACCAGGCGCTCCGTCCGCCGTGGGTCTGCCGCCAAATACCGGGCGCTCCGTCCACTAGGCTAGTCGACTGACTCCAAGTCGAGTCGGTCGAGCAGTCTTCAGGTCTCAGCCGGCTACACGGTCTCCGTACTCCGTCTGCTCGTCTCCAAAATCGCGGGTCTGCTGCTACAACCAAGCGCACTACCTCTATCGAGTAAAATAGAAGGTTCAGCTCACATAGGTAAACTTCTTCGGATGACGGTGAAGATGATCATTGATCCAAAGTCGTCGAACCCACGAAGGATCGATAGGTACTAACCCCCGCAAAGACCCACACAGGATCGTAGCACTGTTCCACGTAGGGTCGCTGAGTGCTGTAGTCGTCGTCGTCGAATCCACACAGGATCTCTGTACTGTCATCGTCGCAGTCACAGTAGCAGTAGCAGTAGCACTAGGGTTCCCGCACACAGCAAGCTCGTTCGGAGGGTCCGCTCCACGAGCCGAGAGGCTGATACATCAACTATCACAAAGTCCAGAGTTGATGTATCCAAATGTTCCATATCGTCAACAGAAACTCAACGCAACAGACGGCGCGTCGATCGGATGCCCGGTCTGAGAGTTATTGGCATTTTCATCTCCGGGGCCCGGTTGGTTTTTAAGGCAAAACCAACCCGACCGTACTCCACCAGCGTCCAAACCTCGGGCGGAGTATTCCAAAAGATCCGTCTCACTAAGAGGAATACAACAAAGCTGACGGTACGTCAATCGGACGTCCGTAGCACAAGATATGAGTGTTTCCACTCCGAAGGTCCGGTTGGTTTCGTGTACGAACCAACCCGGCCGAACTCAAAGTAATCCAAAACCTTGAGTGCGATATACCGAAATGACCGTCTCGATCCAAGGATCACATCGCCGCCGACGATTCGTCAATCGGACGTCCAGTCTGAAAGATATCAGCCTTTCCGTCTCACACCCTCGCTGGGAAACTTCCCAGGAGGTCACCCATCCTGATCACTACTCTAAGCCAAGCACGCTAAACTACTGAGTTTTAACCACGTAGGCTCCCGAAAAAGAAGGTGCGCCTTGAGTATAGTATACCGAAACGACCGACTCGATCCAAGGATCGTGTTGCCGTAGACGGTTCGTCGATCGGAGGTCCGTGGCTCAAGTTATGGCCAAAAGACCGAAGTCGTCTCGAAAACGGGGGGTCCGGGTCCGGGCCGACCCGGCCCGGCCAGCGGCGGTCCGGCGCGGCGGCGCGGCAGCGCGGCCCGGCTGGCGACGGCGCGGCCCGGCCGGCGGCAGCGCGTCCTGGCGCCGCTTGTCGCCACGCGCGGGGGGCAAAGCCCCCGCTTCAGCTTGGCGGCGCGGCTTAAGTGCCGCGCCTTTGGTGATCCCCCCCCCCTCGTGGGGGCCTGCTTGAAGAAACCGGGGGGCCGCCTGCCCCCCCTCAAAGGAACCACCCCCCCTCATAAATGGGGGGGTTTTAGAGAGTTGACCGGGGTAATTTATTTCCCCGGTCATTGACCTTCCGGCCGGCCACCTGGCCGGCCGGTTTTTCTCCAACGGGACCGGCAAGCCGGTCCCCTTCCGATTTCCGACGCCGGCGGCCCGGCCGTCGGTCTTCTCATCCCGCCGCGGCCCGAAACTGGCCGCGGTGTTCGTCGTCCGGCGCGGTGCGACGCCACCGCGCCCCTCCGCCGCGCCTTTGATTCCCCTTGACGCGGCGCGATGGCGTCGTGTTCTTGATGATTCTTCCACGGCGCGGCGCGACGCCGTCACGCAATATATTCGGGCGAATAACCGTGTGGTGCGACGGCACCTCACCACCTTGTTTCATCCGCAATATAAAACATCAAGAACGAAGGAGGGGGTTCGGCCGTGTTCATGCGGTCTGGCCCCCTCACGTTAAACAATAACACATATTTAAAAACCTCACGTTAGTCACGCTAGAACCACGAACAAGGATAAATAAATAAACAATTAACAACCACCCCTACCTTGGGTATAAGGTTCGAAGATTTGTCAACGTCCCTCGGAAGACAACGTCGCGGAGGTCTGGCGTCGCGGTAGTCGTTCGTCAAATCCGTTGTCGAAGAGATACGCCCGAAGAGATACGTCATTGGCGAAACTTCGTATGCCGATGAAGGAAGTCCGTGGAGGAAGCGGCGTTCTCTTTCGTTGACACGGAAGACGAAGAAGAGAGGAGCGGCGTTCTTCGTCGGAGCTTGAGCGTTCTTCGTCAAAGATTGAGAAAGAAAGAAAAGCTCTCAAATCCTCACAAGATGGCTAAAGAGTTATAACCCAACAAAATAAGATAAGAGCTTATTTTATTCACAAACTTAACAAAAGAATTTCAAAGGTTTGAAATTCAAAAAGGATAACTCCAAAATTAAATAACAATTGTCATGTCATTTAAAGAGGGGTTACGGGAGTTTGAGAGAAGATGAAAAGTTTAGGGTTTGTGTGGGCCCCACCACACTTAATCCTCTCAAGGGAGGTTAAGTGGGTGTGAGTCCCACCCCTAACTTCCTTTGAGAGAAGTTAACCAACAAGTTTAAATAAAAATTTGTAATCCAAAATTTTTATTTAACTTATTCTAAACTCCCAAAAACTAACTCTCAACCCGAAATAAACGCAACCTCAGAAAAGGTCTCCTTAAGCGAATATCGGCGCTGCGAGTTCATCGGTGCCCTCGGATTTCAATTACGAGCACCGGATCAAAAGTTAGAAATTCCCGCTCATTCGTTCACTGAACGTACCCGATCCAAACTTCGGAAATTGATTCCGGGCACACCGGGCCTCGGAATCAGGTGCCGTCAGAAACCGCGCTCTTGTAAAATTCCAAAGAAAATTAAGAAAAAATTTCCCTTGAATTTTACGGGTCTTTACATTACTCCCACCTCAGGGCTTTACGTCCCCGTAAAGATACAACAAAAACTAGGAGAACAAAATAGGGTACTGAGCACGCATCTGAGCCTCCCGCTCCCATGTGCTCTCCTGGAGGTTTCTGTGCTGCCACCTGATGCGCACAAGAGGAATCGATCTCCCACGCAGGACCCGCTCCTGTCGATCCTCTCTCTCCACCGGAACCTCTGTAAAAGTCGCCCCATCGTCAACGTCAAGCTCCCCATGGTCAATGATGTGCGTCGGGTCGTGCACGTATCTCCTCAGCTGAGATACGTGGAAGACATCATGCACCCGGTGCAACTGAGGTGGCAGAGCCAGGCGGTAAGCCACCTCGCCAACCCTGCTGAGGACCTGAAAGGGTCCGATGAAGCGCGGAGATAACTTGCCGCCTCGGCCAAATCTCCGAATACCACGTCGAGGTGAGACTCGCAAGAAGACGTGGTCACCATCCTCGAACTCCAGTGGCCTCCGCCTCCTGTCAGCATAAGGCTTCTGCCAGCTCTGAGCTGTACTCATCCGCTCCTGGATGACCTGGACCTTCACAGGTCCCACAAGAGCTGCAAGAATTCTTCTTTGCCAACAAGAGAAATCTGGTCTCATCCCCTGGATGAACCACATTATTTGCCTAATACAGTCAATCCTAACATGGATGATACTAATCCATACCAAGGATGATGTCGTAAGGCCTCGACACTACTACCAAGATATCCAACCGTTACTCTCGCCTCCAAGAGTTGAGTCACACTGTCGGCATCAGTGTGTGGTAACTGGGTCTCCTCTAGTAGATGTCTCACAAGTGAGGGTCAAGTCAACAGTCAAACTGGAACCTCTTAGTAACAACACAAAAGAGTACAGGAATGAAAACATCACAAGGTATGCATCTTTTATTATTGCAGCTCATAATACAAAGACGCTACACAATTGCAACAAGGAACTAGAAGTACAAAGGACGTAACCACTAGTTCTGCTCCTGTCCATCTGCTCCCAGAGCTCCATTATCGAAGGTCTCGGCGGCCTGAAGCTGAGCTCTCGCTTTTTCACCTACTCCCTGTGGTCGGGGCGGACCTCCTGGTGGTGGTGGTGGCAGAGCCTCAAAGCGTCGCCCACCACCTGCTGCTCGGCCACCTCCTCTGCCTCGTCCGCCTCCTCCCAGCGGATCGCCACGGTCGAACCTCTGCCTCTGCCTGGGAGGTTCTTCACTTAACTGCTGATCATCAGCATGGCGGGTCGGACAGTCACGAGCCATGTGACCAATCCCGCCACAGGAGTAACACTGCCCACTCTCGGAACGCCTAGCTCTGACTCCACCCCAGCTCCCTCGCACAACTGAGCCTGAGTCGTGCAGTCGGCCACCGGTAGGTCTGGTGTGCCTGGAACCCTGAGTCATCCGTCGACTGCCTGCTGCAGATGACTCTGCCACGTGCCGCCCTGCGGTGGGATGCTGCGCTGGTGGAGACTCAGTAAGGAAGATCCCGATCAAAAGAGTCTGCTCCAGTACTCCTGTCTGAGTCGGTATGCTGAGGGAGATCAGTGGTGCCCTGATCTCGTGTCTCAAACCCTGCTCAAAGGTCCGGGCCCGGAAGAATGGGTCCCGTACCATTTCGGTCGAGTAGCGCGAGAGATCAGTAAATCTCGCCGAGTACTGAGAGACCGTCATGCTGTCCTACCGCAGCTGAAGAAGCTCCTGGATACGCACCGCACGAAGGGTGGCTGGGACGAACACTGAGCGGAAGTGGCTTTCAATGTACGTCCAAAGTAGAGATGCCTCATCGTGCACCTCGAGCATAAAGCTCCACCATCGTCCTGCTGCTGCGTGTAGTAGGCTCGCAGCGAGGATCACCATGAGGTCTGCTGGTGTCCTCACTAGCCTAAACACACGTACCACTGCCTCCAGCCAGTCCTCGGCTGCCTGGGGATCCGTCTCCCCGCGAAACCTGGGTGGTCGTTGGCGCTGAAACTCATGCAGTGCGCTGAGGTGACATGCATCGTTAGCGGCTGGCGCTGGAAGCATCGGGGGCTCGGCGGGTAGTGCTACCGCCGGTGCCACTGCTGACAAAGGGCCCTGCACCAAGGCCTCGTCGCTCGGTGGGCTGTCATCACACTCGACTCTCGGAACCCTAGCTGGTTGCCGCCGTGGGGCCATCCTGAATAGAAAACAGGTGTGCCACGGTCAAACAGTAAACCTGGTGAGCTGACACAAAGAAATCACAAAAAAAAACTTTGAAACACACACGCAATCAATGTTTTTGTGCATTAAGTCGGAAATCAGAAGTCAGGGTCCTGGTGTACGGATACGTCGGCCGCCGCACCAACACTGGACTCCCTGGACTGATAACCACACTCAATACGCTAAAAATTATTGCTTTACATAGAAAATATCAGAGTTTGCGGTAGAACTCAACTCCTCCGATACCAATTTGTCACGACCCGCCCTCAGGTCCGTGCCGTGACTACCCCAAGCCCGCCTTCCATAGGCCAGGGGCTGGCGACTAGCACCAAGGGGTAATTCCCGGTAAAAAGGGAAGGCATTGCCTTTGTAAAGTAAACAAACACCACAGAGAAAGAAAGCGGAAAGTAAACACTAAGCAAAAGCAGAGTACAACTGGAAGTGCGGAAAAGTAAATGGGCCAGTATACAAACCCAAACTGAAAGTAAAGTACAACTCGAAAGGGAAAACAACAACTGTAAGTAAAAGCCGCTACACCGAGCTGTACACTGGAGATCCCACCTGAAGGGTGGGTACAGATAGCTCCACTGCTCCACGGGTTCCGTCGTCCTCTCCGAACACGTCCCGCCCAGTGGTCCACCTCCAGGTACCGTCCTGCTCTGCAAGCCTCATCCAAGATCAACTTTGTCCGTCGTCTGCAACCAACACAACGTAGTGCGGGCATAGCCCGTGCAGGGGTGAGTATAAGATACTCAGTAGGGACCCCGAGACCCCTGTAGGTCTCCCGAAATCCACAAAGGATAAACCACAAAGAAAAATACAAACACGAAGTAACAACCGAAAATGCTTAGGTATATGCCCATACATATACCTAAGTCATCAATTTCAAATATGCTCCAACCTCCGAGCCCAAGTACAACTCAGTCCACACAGGAAAGTAAATGTATTCCACACAGGAAAGCAAAACGTAATCCACACAGGATAGCACAACACAATCCACACAGGAAAGCAAAAAGGATTCATCTCACACCAGGATTTTCATTATCAAAACCGTAACTCCTGAAGAGCCCCATCTCTGAAGTGTACAGTGGTCCGGTCACGACTCCGAGGTACTGATCACTAACCTAAGACTGCTGAAGTACTCCTCCTGTCGAGTACCGCGGGTCTGCTGCCAACTACCGGGCGCTCCATCCGCTGAGGGTCTGCTGCCAAATACCGGGCGCTCACCCAAATAGCCTACAGAGGTACTCCTCCAGTCGAGTACCGCGGGTTTGCTGCCAACTACCAGGCGCTCCGTCCGCCGTGGGTCTGCCGCCAAATACCGGGCGCTCCGTCCACTGGGCTAGTCGACTCACTCCAAGTCGAGTCGGTCGAGCAGTCTTCAGGTCTCAGCCGGCTACACGGTCTCCGTACTCCGTATGCTCGTCTCCAGAATCGCGGGTCTGCTGCTACAACCAAGCGCACTACATCTATCGAGTAAAATAGAAGGTTCAGCTCACATAGGTAAACTTCTTCGGATGACGGTGAAGATTATCACTGATCCAAAGTCGTCGGACCCACGAAGGATCGATAGGTACTAACCCCCGCAAAGACCCACACAGGATCGTAGCACTATTCCACGTAGGGTCACTGAGTGTTGTAGTCGTCATCGTCGAATCCACACAGGATCTCTGTACTGTCGTCGTCGCAGTCACAGTAGCAGTAGCAGTAGCACTAGGGTTCCCGCACACAGCAAGCTCGTTCGGAGGGTCCGCTCCACGATCCGAGAGGCTGATACATCAACTATCACAAAGTCCAGAGTTGATGTATCCAAATGTTCCGTATCGTCAACAGGAACTCAACGCAACAGACGGCACGTCGATCGGACGCCCGGTCTGAGAGTTATTGGCATTTTCATCTCCGGGGCCCTGTTGGTTTTTAAGGAAAAACCAACCCGACCGTACTCCACCAGCGTCCAAACCTCGAGCGGAGTATTCCAAAAGATCCGTCTCACTAAGAGGAATACAACAAAGCTGACGGTACGTCAATCGGACGTCCGTAGCACAAGATATGAGCATTTCCGCTCCGAAGGTCCGGTTGGTTTCGTGTACGAACCAACCCGGCCGAACTCAAAGTAATCCAAAACCTTGAGTGCGATATACCGAAATGACCGTCTCGATCCAAGGATCACATCGCCGCCAACGGTTCGTCAATCGGACGTCCAATCTGAAAGATATCAGCCTTTCCGTCTCACACCCTCCCTGGGAAACTTCCCAGGAGGTCACCCATCCTGATCACTACTCTAAGCCAAGCACGCTAAACTATGGAGTTTTAACCACGTAGGCTCCCGAAAAAGAAGGTGCGCCTTGAGTATAGTATACCGAAACGACCGGCTCGATCCAAGGATCGCGTTGCCGCAGACGGTTCGTCGATCGGAGGTCCGTGGCTCAAGTTATGGCCAAAAGACCGAAGTCGTCTCGAAAACGGGGGGTCCGGGTCCGGGCCGACCCGGCCCGGCAGGCGGCGGTCCGGCGCGGCGGCGCGGACAGGCGCGGCGGCGCGGCCCGGTCGGCGACGGCGCGGCCCGGCCGGCGGCAGCGCGTCCTGGCGCCGCGTGTCGCCACGCGCGGGGGGCAAAGCCCCCGCTTCAGCTTGGCGGCGCGGCTTAAGTGTCGCGCCTTTGGTGATCCCCCCCCCCTCGTGGGGGCCTGCTTGAAGAAACCGGGGGGCCGCCTGCCCCCCCTCAAAGGAACCGCCCCCCTCATAAATGGGGGGGTTTTAGAGAGTTGACCGGGGGAATTTATTTCCCCGGTCATTGACCTTCCGGCCGGCCACCTGGCTGGCCGGTTTTTCTCCAACGGGATAGGCAAGCCGGTCCCCTTCCGGTTTCCGACGCCGGCGGCCCGGCCGTCGGTCTTCTCATCCCGCCGCGGCCCGAAACCGGCCGCGGTGTTCGTCGTCCGGCGCGGTGCGACGCCACCGCGCCCCTCCGCCGCGCCTTTGATTCCCCTTGACGCGGCGCGACGGCGTCGTGTTCTTGATGATTCTTCCACGGCGCGGCGCGACGCCGCCGCGCAATATAATCGGGCGAATAACCGTGTGGTGCGACGACACCTCACCACCTTGTTTCATCCGCAATATAAAACATCAAGAACGAAGGAGGGGGTTCGGCCGTGTTCATGCGGTCTGGCCCCCTCACGTTAAACAATAACACATATTTAAAAACCTCACGTTAGTCACGCTAGAACCATGAACAAGGATAAATAAATAAACAATTAACAACCACCCCTACCTTGGGTATAAGGTTCGAAGATTTGTCAACGTCCCGCGGAAGACAACGTCGCGGAGGTCTGGCGTCACGGTAGTCGTTCGTCAAATCCGTTGACGAAGATATACGCCCGAAGAGATACGTCGTTGGCGAAACATCGTATGCCGATGAAGGAAGTCCGAGGAGGAAGCGGCGTTCCCTTTCGTTGACACGGAAGACGAAGAAGAGAGGAGCGGTGTTCTTCGTCGGAGCTTGAACATTCTTCGTCAAAGATTGAAAAAGAAAGAAAAGCTCTCAAATCCTCACAAGATGGATAAAGAGTTATAACCCAACAAAATAATATAAGAGCTTATTTTATTCACAAACTTAACAAAAGAATTTCAAAGGTTTGAAATTCAAAAAGGATAACTCCAAAATTAAATAACAATTGTCATGTCATTTAAAGAGGGGTTAAGGGAGTTTGAGAGAAGATGAAAAGTTTAGGGTTTGTGTGGGCCCCACCACACTTAATCCTCTCAAGGGAGGTTAAGTGGGTGTGGGTCCCACCCCTAACTTCCTTTGAGAGAAGTTAACCAACATGTTTAAATAAAAATTTGTAATCCAAAATTTTTATTTAACTTATTCTAAACTCCCAAAAACTAACTCTCAACCTGAAATAAACGCAACCTCGGAAAAGGTCTCCTTAAGCAAATATCGGCGCTGCGAGTTCATCGGTGCCCTCAGATTTCAATTCCGAGCACCGGATCAAAAGTTAGAAATTCCCGCTCATTCGTTCACTGAACGTACCCGATCCAAACTTTGGAAATTGATTCCGGGCACACCGGGCCTCGGAATCAGGTGCTGTCAGAAACCGTGCTCTTGTAAAATTCCAAAGAAAATTAAGAAAAAATTTCCCTTGAATTTTACGGGTCTTTACAATATTGGAGGTTGTAATATATCCATATTATATATTAAAAGATATGAGACCTTTCCTTGAAGATAAAGAAACCTTTATTGAAAAAAAGTGAGAAGCTTACACAATTCTAAAAATTGGATACTCATCACAATACCTATTACAAAGAGATAAAAACTCATCAGAATGTTGATCATGCCAGATGAAATCAACTCCACTGAACCCTTTGTTTTCAAGGACATCCTCCATCTAGTTAGCTTCTCTATAGGTATGAGTGATGATATGATTCATTGAAAGAATAGAATCCAAGAAATTGACCCAATGATTAGTGAGATTCCATGATAAATGCAGAGATCCCAACCTGATAGCATAAACAATAACAGTAGAATCACTTTCAAGACAAATTTTATTCCACCCGCGCCTCTTTTCCCACTCTACCACTACAATAATGCCAAGAATCCCATCATCATGAGAGGAGGTGAAGCCACAAAAACTGTAAAAATTTCCACGAATGATTCCTTGATGATCTCTGAAGATAACGCCATATCCGAAGGGACCAGGATTACTATGAGAAGCTCCATCACAATTGGACTTGATCCAACCGAAATGGAGCTACTACCAAAACACTTCCAATGTACCATACGACGGCCAAAAAAACCCATGATTCCCATTCAAGATAGAAAATTATGATAATGAATTGAATTTGAGAAAAAAATTCTTTTGGGGTGGAGGCCTCACGAACTGCAACAATAACCCGAGTTAGAGTAGTGTGGGCCGAGAAAGATATACCATTATGAAGAGCCTTGTTTTGAGCGTACTATATATAATGAAACTTCTCTACAACATAAACCATAAAAAGATCATGCAACTGGCTGGATTGGGAAAGGGACCCCCAGCTTTTCATAAAGCCATAGATGAAAGGTCGTCTACTGCAAAGATACTTCAAACAGATCTCCAATGGCTTTTCACATTGACGTAGAAGCAAAACATCTGAGGAAAATATGATCTGAATCATCCCCATGCTGGCGACAAAGAACACATATGGACCAAAGAGAAATTCCACAATATTTAAGATAACATTAAGTCCAGATTTTATAATGAGTAAATCTCCAAGACAATATAGATCTGGAGGGTCTGATGTAATTCATATGCAACCCCTCCATCCAGCGTGAAGCCAAGTCACTATGCAAAGAAAACTTGTATATCAACTTGGAAGAAATAATACCATTTTTAGCAGGCCTCCAAGCCCAGAAATCATTCCTGTAAGAGAATCAATGATTGCTAACAATGTTGAAAATATGACTTGGAAGGCCCTCCATGATACCAAGCTGATCCTTAATTGAAAAATCCAAATCCAAGATAGAATCATCACCTTCAATATAGTCTACAAGAGGAGTACCTATCCAGTTGGCATTCCAATAATCAAGAGATGAGTACTTGGAGACTAACCACCGTGAGTTAGAGTCAATTAAGACAAAGATAGATTTGAAAGCAGGCCACACAGATGAATCCAAATGGATAAAAGCACCAATCATCAACATATTCATAAATTTACTCCATAGGAACAAGAGAGCGTCAGAATCACTATTGAAAATTCTCCACATTAATGATTATTTCAGTGAATCATTAATGAGTTGAGGGTTTTTTATCCCCAAAACCCTCATGTCATATGGTTTGCAACATGTATTCCATTAAACTGTAGCAAGTTTCCTTTCAAGAATGTTGCTGATCCAAATCAAATTCTTAATAGAAACATTGATATTCTTAATGAGAGAGATGGGCCACTTATAAACCATAATGGAATAAAAAAACGTGGAGAAAATAAAATATTCAACAAAAAAAACTCATCAATCTATGGATAGAGTTTTCCCTTTCCAAGTAGCCCGATGCCCTCTAACCTTTCTAAGAATCTATGCAAAATAACAAGCTTTAGGCCTCCCCAAAATAAAGGTACCCCCAAGTAGATAAAAGGAAGGGACCCATCATGAATTCCAAACTCTCTTGCTATGTCACTCTTCCTGGGAATAGATAATTTCCTGCCAATGTAAACAAAAGATTATTCCCATCTTATCTATTGACCCGAAATAGTGGAGTAATAGGAAATGTCCCTCTTGATATTTTTGATATTCCTCTTATCACCCAGGGTGAAAAGGATGATATCATCAGTATACAACACGTGAGTGGGGGTGACAAGTCCTCTACCTGCACTAACAGCCATCATTTTACCATTAACTGCCATGATGGAAAGAAGTATAATTAGATAATCCTCTGTAATGAAGAAGAAAATGGAAAAAAGGGGGTCACCTATCCTGAACCCTATAGAGCAATCAAAGAAACCCTCGGGAGTCCCATTAATTAGGATGGATATGTGAGTAGAACTAATAATGGTTCTGATCCAGTTGATAAAGGTACCATTAAAAAAAAAACATATAAAGAAACCTACAAAATAATGCTCGATTTCATTGTGTCAAAAGCTTTCTTGATATCAAGCTTGAGAGAAATATTCCCACAATTGGTGGGTTTCCATAAAAGATTCACACATTCAGAAGCAGTAAAGTGACAATCATGGATGGACCTTCCATTAATAAAACCAAACTGATTATGATAAACAATTCTGGTTGCAAACAGAGACATCCTTGTAGCGAGCATTTCTCATATGATTTTTTAAATGGTGTTGACTAAAAAAACTGCTCTGAATAGATGAAATTCATTTTCATTTTCCACATTAGGAATCGAAGCTAGGAACTGAGCATTAAGACCTTGAATAAGAGCACCTCCCTTGAAAAAAAATGAATGACAAGCCAGCAAACATCATTTTGAATTATATCCCAAAAAGTTTGAAAATAGATATTACCCAATCGATCCAGGCTCGGAGAATATTCCGATTTAAGGCTGAAGACTGCCTCTTGTATCTCATGTTTTAAGGGAACAAAGGTTAGATTGGTGTTGTCATCATAATTAACAATTCTGGGAATGATACCCTCTATCGGATCCAAATGTAGGGAAGAATCGTTGAATAGATCCTTGAAATAATCAGTCACATGAATCGAGAGATCCTCCCACTTGTCAAAAATCAGATCCCCATTTATAAGAAAGGCTAAAGGCCAAGATACCTTTCTAATTTTCTAAAGTGAATTTAAGAACATGGAATTCCTATCACCATCCATTAACCAATCAGCGCTGAAAATATCCCTTTGTAAAGCTTCCTTGAGAATCAAAATCATCTTCAGCGTTGAAACACTTTCATATTCCTCTTGGACCCCACTAGAGAAATTACGAAGGGTGAATTGCTCCTATAATTTCATGATATATGTTTCAAGCGAGGAGATTTTATGATCCAGAGAGCTAAAAAGTTCCATGCTCTATGTTTTTAGAGCACTTTTAAGAAGCTTCATTTTGATAATACAATAAGACTCATCCTTCTAGTAATTCATAGAGTTCCAAATCTGCTCAATAATGAGTTTACATTCCAGATGTAAAATACATGCCTCGTTTAACATAAAAGGAAAGTAATGCCTAAGATTTTTACCCACCAAGTCAACCAAAATAATTTGGTGATATGAGTTGATTATAGATACGTTTTTACAAGAAATAGGACCCCAAGAATCAAGGAAACCTTCACTGACAAACAACCTGTCAATTCTGCTTGCCACAAACCTGTTCAAGTTTTTTTTGTACCAAGTGTGTTTAGCCCTAACCCAATTAATCTCAATCAACCCATTAAGATCAATGAATGATTTGAAATCTCTTGATTAAATGGAATTAAACATAGCCCCCATCTTCTCATTCAGATTCATAATGGAATTAAAATATCCATGGACTAACAAAAGACCAAAAATAATAGAATTGAGATCATTCAAATCCAACAGTAATCATCTACGATCGTGATAATCATTTGGGGCATGTAAAAAAGAGAACAAATAGTGAGAGATTAAGTACTCGAAGGAATAGGTGACCTGTTGTTCACTACAAGAAACCAATGATATGTATGATAGTTAATTATGACCAATAAAACAGAGTCTTTTCACCTCTAAAAGATAATTGTTTTGAATTAGCCAAATGAGAACCCAAATTTTTCAGTCATGCAATTTTTTAAGAGAAAACTCTTTTAGGTTCAGAGATCCCAAGGATAAGAGGCCTTTGAAGATAAATGAAGTGCCTAAGTGACCTGATAATGTCATAGTTGGCTATCCCCTGACAATTCTAGTCTAGAATTATTATTCAAGAGTGATTCTAGAGTTAGGTCCCCCTTTTTTCGATCCACCAACATTTTGTTTTCCAGTTTTGGGGAGTCTTACAAGTTTATTTTTTTGGATTGGGAGCATCCCGAATGAGATCACTTATGTCATCACTAGACTATTGATTTCATGTTATAACAGGTATCCCACTGGTTAGTCAATCATCACTACTTACCACTATGTTAGTTTTAGCACCAGCCTAAATGACACTGTTATCAACCTTATCATCCAGCAAAGAGCTCCTAGGTGAAGGTTATCCACCTTTTGAGACAACAGAGAAGCAGGGGTTCTTCATCCCTATGTGATAGAAAATATTGATTGATGAAGCAGTAGAAAATTATGTATCAATTCTGTTTTGAGTGAGGACAACAGCAGGCTTATTGCAAAGCAGGGAGCTCTCAGGTTTGGATAATCCAGCTCCAGTAGAGGCCATATTGCATGTCTCCTTGTTCAAAACAGGATATGGTTTACACGCCTTGGTTTGCGTGCCTTGGTTTCATATTTATCAAGTAAAAAACTATTAGGTTTCATAGTGTAAACTTCATCTTTAATTTATCCATTAAAAAATATAACATCATATTCATCTGATAAAATATATAACATTAATATACCACGACTACTAATAACATTATGATAGGTTCAAATCCTCTAATGGTGGAAAATATGTTTTCAAAATGTATACCTTTGACCTATGAATAGCCTTTACAAGAAATTTTATCTCTGTGTATTGAAATTTACCCATGTTCATTAATATTTTCTCTAAACACCCATTTTTTCCAAATAATATTTTCTCTAAAATTCAAGGAATGAGTTCCCAAGTGTCATTTTTCAATATTTGAACTAAATCTTCATTAATTGTTTTTACCCATTCTTTATGTTAAACTACATAGGAAATTGATTCTCACTGAAAATGTTAAATAAGTTATTATTGATATTCTAATATCATATTTATTTTAGTCCAGATTAAAGCTTTCTAGTTTCTAATAATGTTTTCATATTCAACATGTTTATAAAGGGTATGAAATTTTAAAGTTTTCTTCTTATTTCACATACATCACCAAAAAAATATTCTATATGTTTAATTATTTGTTTTCCCTCACCTTTATGTTCACCTTTTTTATTTTAATTAGAAGTCTTAAATTTAACTTCCATAACATTTTCAAATACATTTTTAAGGAATTTTTGTTTTCAAAATGATTCATCACATCATAAGAATGAACAATTTCTTAAAACATTTTTTCCAAAATTTAAAAAATATTCAATGGGATAAATATCCAATAATAATTCCTTCTTAGGATATTTCATTAAATTTTCCATGATCTGGTTTTTTGATCTTTAGTAAATAATAACCCCAAAAACCCATGAAATACTTAACTAATGTTTTTTGTTATACTAATTTTCATAGGGAGTCTTGTTAGATTATGGTTGTAATGAAAATATATTGTGTACATGTACAGTAGTACTAATAACTTCTCTCCCAAAAAACATAGAAAGTATATACTCATCCTCTATGCTTCTTCACACTTCCACTAAAAATATCTTTTTCCTTTTTACTAATATATTTTTTTGAGGGATGTATCAGGAAATATATTGATTTTTAATTACATTTTTCTTTTAGTAGGATTCAAAGTCATTAAATGTATAATCATTTCTATTTTCATTTCCTAGTTTCAGATTGTAAACACCCAAAACCCTTTCAACATACCTTCTAAAAAATAAAATCATTTATGTATCCCTTAGTTTATGCTTCATAAAAATAATTTTGGTCATATGAGTGAAATCACCAATAAAATCAATATTGTACAAATATCATTTTTTATAGATGTCTCATAGTCTTGCATAGATCTTAGTTACTAAGATCAAGAGGACTGGAAGATTAAAATTGAACTTTCTTATGAATTTTACTAATTATCTTACCTTTCTACCATATTGTAAAGACGTTATGTTATTTCCTTTTCAATAAAGAAAATTGTCTTACTGCCTCAAATTTAGAAGGTTTGTTCATAATTTTCAACCAAATATTCCAAATCCTATAAATCCATGAAATGTTTTCATCTATACCACTCAAATAACATGAGTTACATTGTTATCTGATCTGGAAGATATTTCCATTGGTTCTTTCTCTAATGGTAACAAATTTACCATATTTCACACTTAAAATGACACATGAATATTTCTTTAATATCAATTTCTAGGGGTCATAAAAGTGTTATCTCACACTAAATAATT
The DNA here is from genome assembly GCA_963277665.1 of Viscum album. Classification (NCBI taxonomy): domain Eukaryota; kingdom Viridiplantae; phylum Streptophyta; class Magnoliopsida; order Santalales; family Viscaceae; genus Viscum; species Viscum album. The sequence goes on along the minus strand of OY728143.1, from coordinate 1,976,786,926 downwards.
TTTTTATCTCACCAATATGTTAAACTTCCATTGATTCTAGTTTATAATCTTTTATCAAAGTAGTTCTTATTCCAATAAATTTTTAAGGAACTATCATTTTTGAAAGTAACTGATTATTTTCCATCATTTTATAAACCTTCCAAAAAAATTAAATCTCTTGTCCTAAAATTGAAAAAACCAATATTAAAAGTCAATTTTTTCTCTTTTTATTTCCATCAGAGTTTTACACCAATAAATTCACTTTCATATACTTTCATATTTCTAAAAAAAAATTATTTTCTAGAATAAGAACCATTTCTTGGAATGGTATTCCTACATTATTAAAAAATGTGACCTATTTGGTAACATCTTCCATATTATTCCTCCATTATACCAAACTTATTTATCATTGAAAACTTTTTAACATCTTGAGATTTGGCCTTTATTTCTTATTTTATCATTGAAAAGATACTCAATTTTCATCCATTTTTTCTCCCCCTTTGTTCATTCCTATTGTCATGGAGAGACATTTTGTTCTAATGGTTATATTATTTATCCCATAATATCCACAACACTAGAAACCATCTAATATTATATTTCTACAGAAATATAATCTTTTCATTTAATCAGTTTATCGTGGTTCATAACAAATTTCTGAAATTGTTTCTTCCTAGAATAGGGAATCATTACTATATAGGTTATTCTCCAAAAAAAAAATTTTGTTATTATTTCCTCACACCCCTCCTCAGTCAATTCATTATGAAAAAAATTCAAACACCTTCATTGTCAGTAAATTTAGATGAACGTTAAATTTAGTGTTTGAGGATTTCACTTGATTTTTGGAGTGATCTTTATCATTAGTTTTACATTATTAAAAATTGTTATATGAATGATTTTTAAAATTATTGTTCACCCTTAATAATGTACATTTAACCTCAAGATGTTTTTATTTAGTTTTACAAAACTTATATTCCATTTTAGAGAGTTTCATAACAGGATATTCGACCATCATTACTTGTCCAAAAACACTTAGTTTGAGGTTTATTAACTTCTATATATACTCATCTTTCTATTTAAAATCATATATATTTCCATTATCATTATTTAAAATATGTTTCTTCATTATCCTATTTTTTCTTTATTTTAGTATTTTTGTCAATAGATTCCACATGTTTAAATCTAAGCTGATATTCCCATTTTTTATGTTCACCACCATCTTATTTTTCACTATTTGAAGAATCTACCATTTTCTCAAAAAAATATATTTCATTTTCATTAAATATTTCTATCCACTAGTGTACTTATTATCTTCAATATAATTTTTTTGAAAATTAATACACTATGCTTTTTCTTCATAATAATCAGTATATTCACCAACATTCTTCTTAAGTGAATTCATATAGATATTACCAATTCCTCCACACTCAAAAAATTTGAGGGAATCTTTTCCTATATAATTTAGACTACATTTATGATAGTTTTTATGTATAAGAAATATGATATTCTCAATTGTTTCATCATTTTTATTATCTTTTGAGTCATTGAGGTTACAAATATCAGTATCTTGGATTTTCATCTTTCTCATAGCATCATAATTTATTTCATCCATGAAGTTGTTTTTGAATTATAGAGATTTCTTCATCTCATAAGAAAATTATTTTTGAACAATTTATTAAGTGATAAATCATTTTTATATTTTAAATCAAATATTTTTGATTAAATAATATTAGTGAAGTTTCTCATGATTTTATTTAAAATTGTGGATTTTTCTAAGATATCTCCAATTCTTTTGATGTTGTAAAAAACATCATTAACTCTGGTAATGTACTCATCAATATATTTTCCATCCCTTATTCAAATTTCTTCAAAAAGTCTTTGTTAAATTTATAAGCTTTTCTTTTTTCCTTTGGTGTTTCCCTAGAAGATGCTTTCAAGTTTTCCCTAAGATTCCATAGATATATTGAGACTGATTATCTTCATGAAAATATTTTCTGATAATGAAATATGAATAAAAATTTTATCCTTTCCATCAACCTCAAAATTTTTCATTTCAATAAAATTAACAGGACTATTATTATCATTGGGTTGAAACTCAATTTGTTTCCTCAATAACCGCCAATCTAAGATATAGTACATATGATATCATTAAATTTCATTTCAAACATAGAGATACCTTTTTTTCATTATGTTTATATTTTACAATATATGAATTTAACGGGGGAACCTTTACTCTGATACCAATTGTTGTTCCTAATGAATATTAAGCTACTTTGAAAGGGGGGTTTGAATTTTCATTTTTATGTTTTCAAAATGACAACTTTATAAATTTTAAACCTGAAATTTTTTTAGAGTTTTGTTTCCTTATAATCTTTATAAAATATTTTAACATTTAAAATCATATAAATTAAACACATTACATTATTAAATTTAAACCCTAGAACTTGTTAGAGTCCTTTTTCATTATAAACATTATAAAAACACACAAGCATGAAAAGATATTAAAGTAAAAAAGGAACACAATATTTACATGTTTTGAACTTAATGTAAGAACCTACATCCTTTCCATGACCACTCCAATGGATCCATAAAAATTTATTATTAGAAAGAACAGAATAAAAATTTTGAACAAACTCTCATTAGACACCTTCTATCCTACGATCAATATTATTATACTGACTTATATAAATTTACAACGTTTTTATTACAAAACAAAGACAACAAAAGAAATATCACATCATAAAAACTACTCCACAAAATCATTACCATAAATCCCATTCGATTTTCTTCATTTAGTGATTATTTGTCTTGTGCAAGTCACTAAAACTACCCCTCTTTATAACATATGTTCTATATGATTAATAAAATCACTATCCATCACATTTTTAAAACAAAATTCCATAAAGTATTTCTAAAACAAAAAAATTCTTGGAATTCTCTAAAAACCGCCTTATTTCTAATTCCATTGATTGAATCCTCTTTTTAGTAAAGTAACCCAAATTCTACCCTTCTTGTTTTCTTCAATTGAAAACTTTCATGATTGGATACTCACTTCTAAACAAAATTATTCACCTTTATTTACTTTTTTAGTGAACAACTGTTAGTGTGAATGAAAATTACACTACATTATATAGGTGATCCCATGATAGCAAAGACCTGAAACCAAATATATTTTCCCACTAAATGAAAATAAAATTTGAATATTCTTATTAAAATCTATTTTGACGGATGCTTCTCAAGACATCGAGAATATTCTTGAATCATGTTAGAACCACATAATTACAAATATTTCATGTAATTTCCTTAATAAAAGAATAATTAGGTCCTTTTCAATCTTTCTTAAGTCTTTTGTTGAGTAACTTCATCAAAATATATTATCATAGGAATTAAGAAACTATTTTAAACTTTCACTGAACATTGTTCTGATATTTTTTTTGTACTATTCTTTCTGTTCATTGAACTATTTATACATCCATTTTACACGTCATTCATATGTTTTCATTGTTCATTCAATTTTCACTTTCCACATCTACTTTCACTATTCATTTTTTCACTTTTTATATTGATTTTCACTATTTACACTCTTGAACTTTCTATGTATGTTTTCACCGTTATTATGTTATGCACTTTCTATAGTCATTGCAATATTATTCCATATATTTTACTATTAAATAACTTTGTAAAATTTAATCTTACACAATGTTACATGAAATTTCAACATTTTATGACAAAAATATATTACCTAGACTCTATACTGCTTCCAACATAAACTCTATATGGATTGTAAGTTCATCTTTGAAACTTTTTCTTTGTACATCTTGCAATATTAAATTTATACAATATTAAAAATTTTAACTATTTATGAAGTTTATATGAACTCCTCTATTTTCACTGGTCATCTAAAAGAAAAAAGTTCCCCCGATTGAAAAAATTTCATCTGATTAATGTCCTCACAAAAGTTCATCTAACTTACAGAAGTTCATCAAATACAAAAAAAATATTATGCATATATGTCCATCATATAAAAAAAAGTATTTTTGATACAAAAAATTTCAGCTAATTCACAAATGTATTTCAGATTCCCAAAATATTTCTAATTGATAAATGTTTTTCCATTTCAACAAAATCACTTGTTTAAAAAAAATAATATGATTCACAAGGGTTTCAAAAATTCAAATAGGTTTGTCTAGATAACCAAATTCAAATACACTTTACATTTCTTCAATGATCTTCAACCTATATCATGATGTTTTTCATAATATTGGAAATTCTTTATGGATAAAAAGCATCATCATAATGTTTTATAATTTTATGAAAATTCTATCATTTTCAAAAATTAAAATCTTTTTCTTTAACATTAAATAAATCATGTCAGTGTTTAATTAAGTGAATTTTTTTCCATTTTAACTTCAATAAAAGTTTTACCTTTGAACTTTTATAAAATTCTATCATTTTATAATTTATGAAAATTATATCAACTTTCACTTTAATGAAGGTCTATCCTTTTTCAATTTAATATGATTTGGTCTTTTCTTCAATAATTAAATTCATAGCTAATCATTCATAAATTTAAGTAACTATTTATGAAATATATATAAAAACAATCATAAAGAAATATTTCAAAAACTAATAAAAATCATTATTAGAACCCATCATAATGGATCCTCAATATATTCCCTAAATAGGTTGTTTTATTTTTATTTTGAAATTCCTCCCAATTAAATATAAATTGATTAAATCTATTCATCAAGAAGGATTTAATTGAATAGTGGTATGTGGTCCCTAAAAATTACTATAGTGTATACCTTTTTCGTATGATATGTTACATGTGGTCTCATTGATCTTTTATTATTGACCTAAAATTGTACTAAATTTCGTTCCGTTAATCCCATTCAGTTGTTTAAGAAAACATAGGGACATGATAGATGCTTTAGTTACTATTACTTGTTTCTTTCACTACCAATTGATATGAACTCATATTAATGTAATTTTGATATTATACTCCGAACCAAAGAGAGGGGTTTCCTTGAGTTATGTGAGGAACTAATTGACTTATATTGTTTTCATTCGCCTCCTTATATATACGATAGGTATGAAATTATGAATGTTTTCCATAAGATTTGGACCATATAAATATAATGAATTTACCTATAGTATTTTTTCTAGTTAAATAAAATTTGGGGTTGAGTGTTGCTCCTCCACAATATTTTTGAAACTAAGAAGTTCATACATTGGATTAAGACATGTAAATAGGTTTGGTAAGAGAGAACCAATGTAACTTAGACTACGTATGTTGTTTGATCTGTTAGCCTTAAATTAACTTATTATGTTATGTTATTAAAGATATTTATTTCTCCACTTTGAAACATATATTACTTATACTGGAAGGTATACCCTTGATCTTATTATTGGTTATAGTTGGGAAAAAATTATAATACCTAAGAAAATCATACTAAAGATTAAACATATTATATGAAAATTTAATACATTATAAATTAAAGATAAATATTTATTATGACTACTATATGTAATAATAAACAATAGATAAATATCAATAATTTAAAATTTAGATGTCTACTATCTTCTATTCCCCAATAAACATCATAGCTATAATAATAAAAAATACGTAATAAAAATAATAAAAGTCAAGGAACCAATATGTTGAAATAACAAAAAATAGGAAGTGTTATTTAGGGGTCTGGTTTGATTGAAATTATTGGAATTCGGGGTAAATATGATTGTTACATGGTTTTTGGGCATTATGACCATTGTTCATTAAAACAATTAGGTACCACGATCATTGTTCATTGTGATCATTGGTGATATAGATATTATAAAATAAAAGTTAGAATTAGTGTTTATTAAAGCATATGATGAGTGTTAATTGGTTTATAAGATTGGAATAAGATCCTTAGATAGTATCAACATCCCATATAACTTCAATTTATAAAATAGGTCAAAAAATGTATCATCATGTGGGTTTTTTGCTAACCAATATCTTTTTGAACTTCAACTACAGAGGTTTGGGTAGAATCATCTGTGGGAGAAGTTCAACTAAGTGAAAACCACTCCCTGATCGATATTAAATGAGCCACCCAATGAAAGTAATTTAATTTAACACCGTAACCATAGTTATTATTCTAGTATGATAAGGGGATATGTGTATAGGTGCTAAGTGATTTTAAAGTGTAAATTCCTTTAGAAATGATATAGTGTTTAATATGATAACACACTTTTATCAAATTTATCATCCTTATATAAAAGTTGAGAAGTATAAAATTATAAGATAAAGTAAATATAATGGATTTCATATTTATAATCAGCACATATAAATTTTCAATGGATTCAAATTGGGTAGTTTGTTTTGTAGAAATAGTATAATACAGAAAAATGGTGAAATACTTTGAAATATTGTGAAATATGATGAATATGTCATCATATATATGAAATAATGGTGAAACTGAGAAACAGTGGTTCTATTTCACTAATTTTAGTTAAATCCCTTATATTGTTGAAATATGTGAGTTTATGGGGACTATAGGGGTAGTTCCCCACTAAAAATAATGGGAAAATTAAATATTCAATACTTTATTTCATGAAATTCTACTCACCACACCTATAAATTCCCACACCTTAATCTAACTTCTCCCATACCAAATTCAATGTTATCTCATAATTGATATCCCAAGATTTATCTCACATAACATTATCTTTATTCTTGAATATATTTGTTGGTTTTTTGATTTGGCTCTTGGATAAGAAGCTCAAGAGAAATAAGCACTCAAACTTCACCCTCATCATTTCCAATTTGAATTTATCATATTTTATTGTCCTTAAAAAACCATTTAATAATATTACATTATTATATATTCATGTTATAATCACCCCTTTAATCTATTATCAAGTATAAAATACCCAAACCCCTCTTATATTATCCATTTATAAGTCATTACCATGATGAAGCTTGGGAATTTTGTCTCTCTTTTCAGTTTCTTTTTTAATTTCAATTGTATTATCTTTTGAAATTATAAATTTTTTAATTCCATTATTATTTTAATATTGATATATTTTATGTATTTATGATATACTATACACAAGGTATCTTATTTACCTCACATTATACTTTGTTTACAAGCTGTCATAATGCAGAAATTCGTTTAAAAGATTTAAAATTATATATTGTTCCATGATCAAAAATAAAAATGTATTCCTTGAATTGGTGGTATTATTTAGACATTATTGATAATGGGTTAATTTTATAAGTAAATATTATTTTGAAGTTTCTTGGAAACTTCTTCTATGTCCCATATGGATTGCACTCAATTTTGTCACAAGTGTACCTTTGGTGATCAAAGCATACCGACCTGAAGATTTCACATTAAGGAAATTTTATATGCCAAATGCATAACAAATATTTATGATTATATTCTTCTAATATTAAATTTTTATTTATCAATAATTTCAATGTTATCCAACATTTATAAAAATATCTATTCAATTTTCTAAACACATTTATCATCTGAATAATTAAAAGTATCATATATGTTAAATTAGATATTCTTATCATGATAATGGTACATATTTAAACATTATGAATCCCCAATTATCCATAATAAGTTTCAAGAGAATTAACTTAAACATACTTTTTAATTAATTATTGGGAAATAACTATTTGAAACCTCGTTTAATCACCTATTTTGTACTGGAAAAAATTTTAAGATTGTGTTCTTTGAGAAATTATGAAATATACTTATAAATTGTTAAATATTAAAAATTGTTCCATGTACATATTGTACTATTTAAGTATATGAAATAATAAATTGCACATTTATGTGATGGGTGGGTCTTGTAAATATATATCCCCCCAATTCACAGGTAGGTCTCATCATACAAGTATGGTTAGGTAATGGGAGTGTCCTTACCTTTTATATATGATTCCATGGCATAGGGCCCTAAAAATATGGTTATTATGTATTTGATTATGAATTACCATTATTTTCAGCATTTTATTCCGTTTATGATTATTCATGTGGTTAATTATTTCCATTTTCATCATTTTATTTTGTCAATATTATATATTCATTGTGATGGATTCATTTGATTATCTATTTCTAATACATTAAATAAACTATTATTATGCCATTTTATATTCCATTTTTTGATATTCCTTATTGAGAATTTAATATCACCCTTTTATTTTTTCCATTTCCCCAAAAAAGAAATTGTAATACAATGTATGATCAACTATATAGATTTAATTAAGGAATAATGACGTAAACTAAAATGTTTCAATAGGTCATGCTAACATGTAATGCTTATGTATCTAGTCTCTTATAGATCAATAAACCATTATATATTGAATGTGAGGTAATTTATTATGATTACCATGTAATAAATATCCTACTATATTTAGTTTAGCAATTTCAAATTCATTATATTTTTTATAGGTGCAAGGTACGGTAGAAACCTTTAGAACTGTATTTTAAAGAACATAGGTAGAGAACATAGATTTTATTACTAGAAAATTATAGATATTACTCTAGAATAATTTTGATATGTATCCAATTAAATGGAACGTATTTTAAATATATATATATCATATAATTCCTATTTGAGGTATTATATGTTAACAATATTTTTAATTAAGATATGTTATTTTTTAAATAATGGAACATGCTAGAAGAAAAAGAAACCAAGGAAATAATCAAGGATAATGTAGGTATTTTATAACGAATCAAAATAATCGAGTTATAGTTTTTTCTAAAAGAATATTAATATTCTAGGTTATTTTACTCATCTTATGAAAAATAACATTTCCTATATAGATCAACAAATTTCCCTTCAATAAGTATCAACCTCTTTAGATCATTTCATGTGCCGACATCCTCTGTCATTTAGTTGGTTCACTAATCCTATATTATTAGAGCAATGGTTAAAACAAATTTCATGGTTATGTATCATTTAAAAGGATATTTTTATAAATGGTGTCCCCTAATTAAAAATACAATGATTTAAGAAGAGATACAAAACATGGGGTCGAATTCATTTAACATGATTATTTTTATACAAATATTTTTTTCAAAGGGCAATGTGATGAGATCGAAAGAAAATTATTAAATTTATGGAAAAAGAAATAATTGATGGAGGATGGGTATGATGTCGGTATTGGTTAAAAACTATACCAATTAGTATCCTATAAGGGTTTTTCTTTATATATTGTTAATGAAACATTATTTAATCAGTCCATGGAAATTAAAAATCTTGTTTGAACCGAGGTGGAATCAAATTGAAAAAACATGATAATGATAAAGGAATTGATAAATAATTGTTTCTGTTAAGTATAGTGATTATAAAAAACTAATATAGTGTATTCCTTTATAGGTTGTGAATTTTACTCCATTTAATTGAACCATAAGACTATTGAAATACTAAAAACCAATGGTTTTAAAAGAAAAATAACATTATAAGTTAATAAAGTCTTATCAGTGTTAGATGTATAGTGATACCCCTTGAGGAAGAGTGGTGACCTAGAGGCTTTTTGTGCATAGTTTAGACTAGTATATGGGTATCTGAGGATATTGTGAGATCCTATGTTATGGTGTAATTATTTAATATGCCTTACCTTTGTATTGAGATATACCCTAAAATATTGGTGTGACATTGTACATGAGGTGTTGACCATAGTAAGGGGATGTGTGGCCAGATGGAGAGCCTAGTTTGTGAGAACCCTAAGTTAGGTATTTAGGATTCAAGATGTTTTGTAACATAGATATGATGATGAGTGTTATCCGGTAATTTTAGGCCTTGGTGAGACCCAAGCTGATGGACTATGTGGGAGGGCCGAGTTACATTTTGGTTATAACTCACAAATTTTAGTGATTTCATGTTTTTTCCCTCTGAGGGAAACCCATGGGAGGGGTTAACCTAGTCTTATAGGATTTCTTAGTAGTATAAGTGTCACGACCCGCCCTCGGGGCCCGTGCCGTGACTACCCCAAGCCCGCCTTCCATAGGCCAGGGGCTGGCGACTAGCACCAAGGCGTAAAATCCCAGTAAAAAGGGAAGGCATTGCCTTAAATATGTAAACAAGAACCTCAGAGTAACAAGCGGAAGTAAAGCAGTACACAAAACTAGAACAACTGTGCCGAAGTAAAGGGGTCGGAAATACAAGCCCAACTGTAAAGTAAAGTACAACTCGAAAGGGAAAACAGCAACTGAAAGTACAAGCGGCTCCTGGAACGTCCTCCTCGATTCCTACCTGAAGGGTAGGTACAGATGGCTTAGATCCTGGATCGTCCACCATGGATCCTACCTGAAGGGTAGGTACAGATAGCTCCACAACTCCTCTGTCCAACTGTCCGCTCCGAGCACGTCCCGCTCAGTGGTCCTCCTCCGGGTACCGACCTACTCCGTAAGCCTCAACCGCAGTCAGCGCTGTCCGTCGTCTGCAACCAACACAACGAAGTGCGGGCATAGCCCGTGCAGGGGTCAGTATAAGATACTCAGTAGGGACCCCGAGACCCTCGAAGGTCTCCCGAAATCCACAAAGGATAAACCATATGAAGGATACAATCACGAAGTAACATCCAGAATTGATTAGGTATATGCCCATACATATACCTATGTCACCAATTTCCGTTCGGCTCCAACACGAGCCCAAGAAGATCCTAATCCACAAAGAAGAGTAAACAGTAAAATCCACATAGGATAACAGTACAAATCCACACGGTTTATAACAAGTTTATGAAATCAACGGATAACTATTACCCAGGTATATGCCCATACATATACCTAAGTTATCAAGCGACCCATCTCAATCATGAGGAAACACAAAGATCATTGACTCAGCTCAAACCAGGATTTTCATTATCGAAACCGTAAAAGTTGAAGAGCCCCATCTCTGAAGTGTACAGTGGTCCTGTCACGACTCCGAGGTACTACTCACTAACCTAAGACTGCTGAAGTACTCCTCCTGTCGAGTACCGCGGGTCTGCTGCCAACTACCGGGTGCTCCGTCCGCTGAGGGTCTGCTGCCAAATACCGGGCGCTCACCCAGATAGCCTACTGAGGTACTCCTCCTGTCGAGTACCGCGGGTTTGCTGCCAACTACCAGGCGCTCCGTCCGCCGTGGGTCTGCTGCCAACTACTGGGCGCTCCGTCCACTGGGCTAGTCGACTCACTCCAAGTCGAGTCGGTCAAGCAGTCGTCAGGTCTCAGTCATCTACACGGTCTCCGTACTCCGTACGCACGCCTCCACCGTCGTGGGTCTGTCGCTACAACCAAGCGCACACACTCCGTAGAGTATCGCGGGTCCGCCGCTACAACCAAGCGCTCCACCGCCAAGGGTCTGCTGCTGCATCCAAGCGCACCACCACTGTCAAGTACCACGGGTCCGCCGCTACACCCAAGCGCTCCACCGCCCAAGGTAAACAGAAGATTCAGCTCACACAGGTTCGGTAGCACTGTTCCACGTAGGATCGCTGAGTGCTGTAGTCGTCGTCGTCGAATCCACACAGGATCTCTGTACTGCCGTCATCGCAGTGACAGTAGCTGTCGTAGCAGTAGTAGTAGCAGTCAGTCGCAGCCAGCACTAGGGATTCCGCACACAGCAAGCTCGTTCAGAGGGTCCGCTCCACGAGCCGAGAGGCTGATACATCAACTGTCACAAGGTCCAGAGTTGATGTATCCAAAAGTTCCGTATCGTCAACAGGAACTCAACGCAACAGACGGCGCGTCGATCGGACGCCCGGTCTGAGAGTTATTGGCATTTTCGTCTCCGGGGCCCGGTTGGTTTTTAAGGCAAAACCAACCCGACCGTACTCCACCTGTGTCCAAACCTCGGGCAGAGTATGCCCAATGATCCGTCTCACTAAGAGGAACACAACGCGACTGACGGCGCGTCAATCGGACGTTCGTGGCTCAAGATATGAGCGTTTCCGCTCCGAAGGCCCGGTTGATTTCGTGAACGAACCAACCCGGCCGAACTCAAAGTAATACGAAACCTTGAGTGCGATATACCGAAACGACCGTCTCGTTCCAAGGATCGCATTGCCGCAGACGGTTCGTCATTCGGAGGTCCGAGGCTCAAGTTATGGCCAAAAGACCGAAACAGGTTCAAAACGGGGGGGTCCGGGTCCGGGCCGACCCGGCCCGACCCCCCCCCCCCCCCCCGGGGCGGCGCGGGGGCCGGCGGCGGCGCGCGGCGGTGCGGCGGCGCGAGGAGCCGCGGCGGCTTGTCGCCGCGAGGAGGCCGCACGCGGGGGCTAAGCCCCCGCTGATTGATAAGACGGCGCGGCCTTGTGCCGCACCATTTGCAAAAAACGGCCCCCACGTGGGGGCCGGTTTAATTAAAAGAACCGGGGGGGCTGCTGCCCCCCTTTCATGGAACCGCCCCCCTCTTAAAGAGGGGGGTTTTACTTGCTGGCCGGGGGATTAATTCCCCCGGTTTAACTCCATCCGGCCGGCCAGTTGGCCGGCCGGTTTTCTCCAACGGGACCGGAAATTCCGGTCCCCCCCTTCGGCTTCCGACGCCGGTGGCCCGGCCGCCGGTCTTCTCTTCCGCCGCGGCCCGAAACCGGCCGCGGTCTCCTCGTCCCGCCGCGGCCCGGAACCGGCCGCAGTGTTCGTCGTCCGGCGCGGTGCGACGGCACCGCGCCCCTTCACCGTGCTTTGATATTCATTCAACGCGGCGCGACGGCGTCGCGTTCTTGTTGTTTCTTCCATGGTGCGCGCGCGACGGCATCACGTAAGTTAATCGTAAAATTATCCGCGTGGTGCGACGGCACCACGCCACCTTGCTTCTGCCCGCAAGAATATACAACATGAACGATGGAGGGGGGTTCGGCCGTGTTCATGCGGTCCGGCCCCCCTCACGTTAAACAATAACACTTATATAAAATATTCAAAAGCCTCATGTAGACATGCAATCCACAAGCAAGAAATGGAATAAATTAACAATATTCAACAACCCCTACCTCGGGTAAGATCGAAGATTTGACAACGTCCAGCGGAAGACAACGTCGCGGTGGTCGGGCGTCGCGGTCGTCATTCGTAAAATCCGTTGACGAAGAGATACGCCTGAAGAGATACGTCGTTGGCGAATCTTCGTATGCCGACGAAGAAGGTCCGAGGAGGAAGCGGCGTTCCCTCTCATTGACACGGAGGACGAAGAAGAGAGCCGTCGTTCTTCGTCGGAGCTTGAGCGTTCTTCGTGTTCTTCGCCAGAGCTTGAAGATGAAGAAGAAGCTCTCAAAAGCTCTCAAGGTGGCCAAAGCGTTCTAACCCAACAAAAGAGAGAAGAGCTTAATTTAATCAAAAACTTAACAAAGAATTTCAAAGGTTTGAAATTCAAAATGGATAACTCCATAATTAACTCACTTATTTAATATACATGAGTTGTATAATTAAATAGAAGTTAAGATGTCAAGCCATTAAGAGGAAGAGAGGGGAGTTAGGGAACTTGAAAAGGTGGGGGGTTCGTGTGGGCCCCACCTCCCTCATAACCACACATGGGAAGTTGGGTGGTTGTGGGCCCCACCAACAACTTCCCATGAGAGAGTCTAACCACCTCGAATAAAATAAAATTCACACACAATTTTATTTTACTTATCTTTTAATCCCCAAAACTAACTTTCAACCCGCAACAAACGCAACTCCCGAAAAGGTCTCTTTAAGCGAATAACGGCGCTGCGAGTTCATCGGTGCCCTCGGATTTCAATTCCGAGCACCGGATCAAAAGTTAGGAATTCCCGCTCGTTCGTTCACTGAACGTACCCGAGCCAAACTTCAGAAATTGATTCCGGGCACACCGGGCCTCGGAATCAGGTGCCGTCTGAAACCGCATTCTTGTAAAATTCTAAAGAAAATTAAGAAAAAATTTCCCTTGAATTTTACGGGTCTTTACATTACTCCACCCTCAGGGCTTTACGTCCCCATAAAGCTACATCAAAAAATAGGGAAACAAATGAGGGTACTGAGCACGCATCTGAGCCTCCCGCTCCCATGTGCTCTCCTGGAGATTCCCGTGCTGCCATCTGATGTGCACGAGAGGAATCGATCGCCCACGCAAGACCCGCTCCTGTCGATCCTCTATCTCCACCGGGACCTCCGTAAAAGTCGCCCCATCGTCAACGTCAAGCTCCCCATGGTCAATGATGTGTGTCAGGTCGTGCACGTATCTCCTCAGCTGGGATACGTGGAAGACGTCGTGCACCCGGTACAACTGAGGTGGTAGAGCCAGGCGATAAGCCACCTCACCAACCTTGCTGAGGACCTGGAAGGGTCCGATGAACCGCGAAGATAACTTGCCGCCTCGGCCAAATCTCCGAATACCCCGTCGAGGTGAGACCCGTAAGAAGACGTGGTCGCCATCCTCGAACTCCAGTGGCCTCCGCCTCCTGTCAGCGTATGACTTCTGCCGGCTCTGAGCTGTCCTCATCCGCTCTTGGATGACCTGGACCTTTTCTGTCGTGGCCTGGACCATCACAGGTCCCACAAGAGCTGCAAGATTTCTTCTTTGCCGAAAAGAGAAAACTGGTCTCATCCCCTGGATGAACCACATTCTTTGCCTAAAACAGTCAATCCTAACATGGATGATACTAATCCATACCAAGGATGATGTCGTAAGGCCTCGACGCTACTACTAAGAGATTCAACCGTTACTCTCGCCTCCAAGGGTTGAGTCACACTGTCGGCATCAGTGTGTGGTAACTGGGTCTCCTCCAGTAGATGTCTCACAAGTGAGGGTCAAGTCAACAGCCAAAACTGGAACCTCTTAGTAACATCAAGAAAGAGGACAGGAACGAAAATATCACAAAGGTATGCGTCTTTTATTATTGCAGCTCATAATACAAGACGCTACACAAATGCAACAAGGAATCCAGAAGTACAAAGGATGTATCCACTAGTTCAGCTCCTATCCATCGGCTCCCAGAGCTCCATGATCGAAGGCCTCGGCTGCCTGAAGTTGAGCTCTCGCATGTTCACCTACTCCCTGTGGTCGGGGTGGACCTCCTGGTGGTGGTGGTGGAAGAGCCTCAAAGCGTCGCCCACCACCGGCTGCTCGTCCAGCTCCTCTGCCTCGTCCGCCTCCTCCCTGCGGACCGCCACGGTCGAACCTCTGCCTCTTCCTGGGAGGTTCTTCACTTAACTGTTGATCATCAGCATGGCGGGTCAGACAGTCACGAGCCATGTGACCAATCCCGCCACAAGAGTAACACTGCCCACTCTCGGCACGCCTGGCTCTGACTCCACCCCGGCTTCCCCGTACAACTGAGCCTGAGTCGTGCAGTCGGCCACCGGTAGGTCTGGTCTGCCTGGAACCCTGAGTCATCCGTCGGCTACCTGCTACAGATGACTCTGCCACGTGCCGCCCTGCGGTGAGTTGCTGTGTTGGTGTAGACTCAGCAAGGAAACTCTCGATCAGAAGTGCCCGCTCCAGTACTCCTGTCTGAGTCGGTATGCTGAGGGAGATCAGCGATGCCCTGATCTCGTGTCTCAAACCCTGCTCGAAGGTCCGGGCCCGGAAGAAGGGGTCTCGTACCATGTCTGTCGAGTACTGAGAAAGGTCGGTGAACCTCGCCGCGTACTGAGCGACCGTCATGCTGCCCTGCCGCAGCTGTAGA
The DNA here is from genome assembly GCA_963277665.1 of Viscum album. Taxonomy (NCBI): domain Eukaryota; kingdom Viridiplantae; phylum Streptophyta; class Magnoliopsida; order Santalales; family Viscaceae; genus Viscum; species Viscum album. The sequence goes on along the minus strand of OY728143.1, from coordinate 1,976,771,328 downwards.
AGCTCCTGAATACGCACCGCACGAAGGGTGGCTGGGACGAACTCCGAACGGAAGATGCTCTCAAAGTCCGTCCAAAGTAGAGATGCCTCATCGTGCACCTGGAGCATCAAGCTCCACCATCGTCCTGCTGCTGCGTGTAGTAGGCTCGCAGCGAGGATCACCATGAGGTCTGCTGGTGTCCTCACTAGCCTAAACACTCGTACCACTGCCTCCAGCCAGTCCTCTGCTGCCTGGGGATCCGTCTCCCCGCGAAACCTGGGCGGTCGCTGGCGCTGAAACTCATGTAGTGCGCTGAGGCAACATGCATCGTCAGCGGCTGCTGCTGGAAGCATCGGGGGCTCGGCGGGTAGTGCTACCGCCGGTGCCACTGCTGACAAAGGGCCCTGTACCGAAGCCTCGTCGCTCGGTGGGCTGTCGTCACGCTCAACTCTCGGAACCCTAGCTGGCTGCCATCGTGGGGCCATCCTGAAAGGAGACAGGTGCGCCACGGTCAAACAGTATACCTGGTGAGCTGACATAAAGAAATCACAAAGAAAACTTTGAAACACACACGCAATCAATGTTTTCGTGTATTAAGTCAGAAATCAGAAGTCAGGGTCCTGGTGTACGGATACGTCGGCCGCCGCACCAACACTGGACTCCCTGGACTGATAACCACACTCAATACGCTAAACATTATTGCTTCACATAGAAAAGATCAGAGTTTGCGGTAGAACCGAACTCCTCTGATACCAATTTGTCACGACCCGCCCTCGGGGCCCGTGCCGTGACTACCCCAAGCCCGCCTTCCATAGGCCAGGGGCTGGCGACTAGCACCAAGGCGTAAAATCCCAGTAAAAAGGGAAGGCATTGCCTTAAATATGTAAACAAGCACCTCAGAGTAACAAGCGGAAGTAAAGCAGTACACAAAACTAGAACAACTGTGCCGAAGTAAAGGGGCCGGAAATACAAGCCCAACTGTAAAGTAAAGTACAACTCGAAAGGGAAAACAGCAACTGAAAGTACAAGCGGCTCCTAGAACGTCCTCCTCGATTCCTACCTGAAGGGTAGGTACAGATGGCTCAGCTCCTGGATCGTCCACCACAGATCCTACCTGAAGGGTAGGTACAGATAGCTCCACAACTCCTCGGTCCAACTGTCCGCTCCGAGCACGTCCCGCTCAGTGGTCCTCCTCCGGGTACCGACCTACTCCGTAAGCCTCAACCGCAGTCAGCGCTGTCCGTCGTCTGCAACCAACACAACGAAGTGCGGGCATAGCCCGTGCAGGGGTGAGTATAAGATACTCAGTAGGGACCCCGAGACCCTCGAAGGTCTCCCGAAATCCACAAAGGATAAACCATATGAAGGATAAAATCACGAATTAACATCCAGAATTGATTAGGTATATGCCCATACATATACCTATGTCACCAATTTCCGTTCGGCTCCAACACGAGCCCAAGAAGATCCCAATCCACAAAGAAGAGTAAACAGTAAATTCCACATAGGATAACAGTACAAATCCACACGGTTTATAACAAGTTTATGAAATCAACGGATAACCATTACCCAGGTATATGCCCATACATATACCTAAGTTATCAAGAGACCCATCTCAATCATGAGGAAACACAAAGATCATTGACTCAGCTCAAACCAGGATTTTCATTATCGAAACCGTAAAAGTTGAAGAGCCCCATCTCTGAAGTGTACAGTGGTCCTGTCACGACTCTGAGGTACTGCTCACTAACCTAAGACTGCTGAAGTACTCCTCCTGTCGAGTACCGCGGGTCTGCTGCCAACTACCGGGCGCTCCGTCCGCTGAGGGTCTGCTGCCAAATACCGGGCGCTCACCCAGATAGCCTACTGAGGTACTCCTCCTGTCGAGTACCGCGGGTTTGCTGCCAACTACCAGGCGCTCCGTCCGCCGTGGGTCTGCTGCCAACTACTGGGCGCTCCGTCCACTGGGCTTGTCGACTCACTCCAAGTCGAGTCGGTCAAGCAGTCGTCAGGTCTCAGTCATCTACACGGTCTCCGTACTCCGTACGCACGCCTCCACCGTCGCGGGTCTGTCGCTACAACCAAGCGCACACACTCCGTAGAGTATCGCGGGTCCTCCGCTACAACCAAGCGCTCCAACGCCAAGGGTCTGCTGCTGCATCCAAGCGCACCACCACTGTCAAGTACCACGGGTCCGCCGCTACACCCAAGCGCTCCACCGCCCAAGGTAAACAGAAGATTCAGCTCACACAGGTTCGGTAGCACTGTTCCACATAGGATCGCTGAGTGCTGTAGTAGTCGTCGTCGAATCCACACAGGATCTCTGTACTGCCGTCGTCGCAGTCACAGTAGCTGTCGTAGCAGTAGTAGTAGCAGTCAGTCGCAGCCAGCACTAGGGTTTCCGCACACAGCAAGCTCGTTCAGAGGGTCCGCTCCACGAGCCGAGAGGCTGATACATCAACTGTCACAAGGTCCAGAGTTGATGTATCCAAAAGTTCCGTATCGTCAACAGGAACTCAACGCAACAGACGGCGCGTCGATCGGACGCCCGGTCTGAGAGTTATTGGCATTTTCGTCTCCGGGGCCCGGTTGGTTTTTAAGACAAAAACAACCCGACCATACTCCACCTACGTCCAAACCTCGGGCGGAGTATTCCCAAAGATCCGTCTCACTAAGAGGAACACAACGCGACTGACGGCGCGTCAATCGGACGTTCGTGGCTCAAGATATGAGTGTTTCCGCTCCGAAGGCCCGGTTGATTTCGTGAACGAACCAACCCGGCCGAAATCAAAGTAATCCGAAACCTTGAGTGAGATATACCGAAACGACCGTCTCGTTCCAAGGATCGCGTTGCCGCAGACGGTTCGTCATTAGGAGGTCCGAGGCTCAAGTTATGGCCAAAAGACCGAAACAGGTTCAAAACGGGGGGGGGGGGGGGTCCGGGTCCGGGCCGACCCGGCCCGACCCCCCCCCCCCCCCCCCCCCCGGGGCGGCGCGGCGGTCGGCGGCGGCGCGCGAAGGCGGCGCGGCGGCGCGCGGAGGCGGCTCGGCGGTGCGCTGAGGCGGCGCGGCGGCGCGCGGAGGCGGCGCGGCGGCGCGCGGCGGGGCGGCGGCGCGGGGAGCCGCGGCGGCTTATCGCCGCGAGGAGTCCGCACGCGGGGGCTAAGCCCCCGCTGATTGATAAGGCGGCGCGGCCTTGTGCCGCGCCATTTGCAAGAAACGGCCCCCACGTGGGGGCCGGTTTAATTAAAAGAACCGGGGGGGGGGGCTGCTGCCCCCCTTTCATGGAACCGCCCCCCTCTTAAAGAGGGGGGTTTTACTTGCTGGCCGGGGGATTAATTCCCCCGGTTTAACTCCATCCGGCCGGCCAGTTGGCCGGCCGGTTTTCTCCAACAGGACCGGAAATTCCGGTCCCCCCCTTCGGCTTCCGACGCCGGCGGCCCGGCCGCCGCTCTTCTCTTCCGCCGCGGCCCGGAACCGGCCGCGGTCTCCACGTCCCGCCGCGGCCCGGAACCGGCCGCGGTGTTCGTCGTCCGGCGCGGTGAGACAGCACCGTGCCCCTTCGCCGTGGTTTGATATTCATTCAACGCGGCGCGACGGCGTCGCGTTCTTGTTGTTTCTTCCATGGTGCGCGCGCGACGGCATCACGTAAGTTAATCGTAAAATTATCCGCGTGGTGCGACGGCACCACGCCACCTTGCTTCCGCCCGCAAGAATAAACAACATGAACGATGGAGGGGGGTTCGGCCGTGTTCATGCGGTCCGGCCCCCCTCACGTTAAACAATAACACTTATATAAAATATTCAAAAGCCTCACGTAGACATGCAATCCACGAGCAAGAAATGGAATAAATTAACAATATTCAACAACCCCTACCTCGGGTAAGATCGAAGATTTGACAACGTCCAGCGGAAGACAACGTCGCGGTGGTCGGGCGTCGCGGTCGTCGTTCGTCAAATCCGTTGATGAAGAGATACGCCCGAAGAGATACGTCGTTGGCGAATCTTCGTATGCCGACGAAGAAGGTCCGAGAAGGAAGCGGCGTTCCCTCTCGTTGACACGGAGGACGAAGAAGAGAGGCGTCGTTCTTCGTCGGAGCTTGAGCGTTCTTCGTGTTCTTCGCCAGAGCTTGAAGATGAAGAAGAAGCTCTCAAAAGCTCTCAAGGTGGCCAAATCGTTCTAACCCAACAAAAGAGAGAAGAGCTTAATTTAATCAAAAACTTAACAAAGAATTTCAAAGGTTTGAAATTCAAAATGGATAACTCCATAATTAACTCACTTATTCAATATACATGAGTTGTATAATTAAATAGAAGTTAAGATGTCAAGCCATTAAGAGGAAGAGAGGGGAGTTAGGGAACTTGAAAAGGTGGGGGGTTCGTGTGGGCCCCACCTCCCTCATAACCACACATGGGAAGTTGGGTGGTTGTGGGCCCCACCAACAACTTCCCATGAGAGAGTCTAACCACCTCGAATAAAATAAAATTCACACACAATTTTATTTTACTTATCTTTTAATCCCCAAAACTAACTTTCAACCCGCAACAAACACAACTCCCGAAAAGGTCTCTTTAAGCGAATAACGGCGCTGCGAGTTCATCGGTGCCCTCAGATTTCAATTCTGAGCACCGGATCAAAATTTAGGAATTCCCGCTCGTTCGTTCACTGAACGTACCCGAGCCAAACTTCAGAAATTGATTCCGGGCACACCAGGCCTCGGAATCAGGTGCCGTCTGAAACCGCATTCTTGTAAAATTCTAAAGAAAATTAAGAAAAAATTTCCCTTGAATTTTACGGGTCTTTACAATAAGTATGTGGTATATTCTTTGGTTTTTACTGTTAGTGTATTATTGGTCATTTATAATTTTAAATAGATATGGTTGAGCATTTTTAGTGTTGAGGTCTTGTTTCAAAGCCGGTTCAAAAGGTAAATGTCATCCAAACACCTGAATCTAAGTGTTTTGGGTGCGTTTTAGGTATGTGGTAAAAACATAGGTAAGTGGTTGGGGTTTTGGAAATGATAATTAGGATTATGGGAGGATGGGACAATTTTAAATGAGTATATAGTATTCCTCTAGTTAGTGGAAATGACATATTGGGAGCATGATCTATTTATTATTTAGGATTGAGAGCCAAAGACCAGTGATTATAAACTCATGATATACAATTCTATTTTTCTATACAGACACAGTGTAGTGTGTTACCCATGGGTCATAATGGGACTAGATAGTGAAGGAGTGGACACCCATCATCTGGAAGGATTTTTTGTTAATTATTGGAGCTTGAATATATGCATGTAATGTGTGACCAGGTTTATGATATAGGTATTGTAATTCCATGTATGTTTCAAAAAACATCAATGTGAATTGTTTGTTGATGCCTGATATCAAGGTTGGGGTTAGAGTAGGATTGGATGAGTGTCTGTCCCTATTAAGATTAGGTTACACTTCAGAATGTTTGGAAAGAGTATAGTTCGACTCTTGTAGTTTTAAAAAATTCCAGAAAGTGGTGAGGGGTTGTGTGATTCACCTTGGAATAAGTTAAGCTCCCATTTAAAAAGAAGAGTGTTGAGGGTAATCCCAATTAAGTAAGGATATCCTATTTGTGATCATGGTTATTAGTGTGGGAATACAATCCTAGTTTGGATGTGATGTGAATACTATGAGTGTGACTTGGGCTATGTGAAATGAGATTCATGATTTTAAAACTATTTTAATCATAGGCTTTGAAGTATTTCATGCTTGTAAGTGAAGTTTACATCAATGTTTTGATTCGGTTAGTGGTCTTGTGTGAGTCGAGGGGTGATGACAATGATGATTTTTTGGAGCATGTATGCATAGGGTTTAGTTGGAAAAGGTGAAGACCCTTAGTTAAGCAGTGAGACACTAGATTGGATTGACGTTCTGTGGCATGGATGATCATAGAGATTAGAACTAGTCAAGTATTAACAGGTTGATCGGTATGTCTCCAATAAAGCGAAATATGAGTGTATATGGATGGACATTTTTGGGTTTGTACTCAAAAGGTAATGTAATGAAAGAAATATGATGTGAGGCCTACTAAAAATTTAATTGTTTGTGACCCTCACATTGAATGAGTTATGTTTAGTATTGAGAATTTTGTTTTATGAGCTAGAAGTCGATGGTGTTAGATAGATGGAAGGGCACTCCGATGTTAGTGGGATCTCCCCCATCTGACCATTTTTTATGCAATATATGATATGCTATTAGGTGTTATTGGGTTTAAAATAATGGGATGATAAAAAATACACTCCTATAGAGAGAATAATTAATTTTTTCACAGGTGTCAAACCCTCATGTTAGAAAGGGTTGATGGAGTATGGGAATAGTCTTTATATGGTTGTCAGGACATCAGATTCTAATGAACACGTTCTTTAAATGTGACATGTATTCCGTAGGGAATTCCATAGGTGAGTATATAAAAACGTCTTGTGGGGTTCTGGTAAGTCATTTCATGATTGATATGTAATTATGTGTTCCATGAATGGTTCATCATTGTGGCATGCTAGTTATTGGGTAGGATCCTGGATAATAGTGTGGGTGGTTGTTGTTTGACAATAGAGTCAAATCGAGAGGTCGTGTTAGACCCTTGTTTTTCAGGGTGATATTTAGATACCTCAAGTGATAAATTCATCATTCTCAAGTAAATTAAAGACATGTCATTGGCAGAATCTGAGTGTTCATAATTTGATCATCTAAGGTTTAAATTATAAAATTACATAATGAGTTGGGTTTACACAATGATGTGCATGCTTGAGAAATTGATGATTACATTGTATATAAGAATTGTTGTCAGGGTGGGAGGTATCGCATTCATTGAAGCCGATAATTTTTTAGTAGATTAACTAGATGAGTTTTCCCTTGTTCGATAACATGTAGTTGGATACAGTGGGTAGACAACCACATTGAGCATGATGTTTTGGATACAATAATTATGAATCAAGATATATGAGATCAAGTGAGTGTTGTTTCATTCTTTTCAAAAAAATTATATTTTTGGGTAATATATTGATAAATATATCATTTTATTTTTGGATTATTACTTTATAAACATGATAGGAATTAAGGAATGGAACGAATTCATGAATGAATATCGACAAATCACATAGGATAGATAACATGGTTCAATTGTCACCATAAAGTTTCATGTAAAATATGTTCTATAGTGGGTAGTTTATAATGGATAATGTATATACATGAATTTTATTTTTGGGAGGAAGTTTGAATTTAATCTTGGAGGGGGGGATGTTTTTCAACCAACTTTTGGGAGAGAAATACAAAGGATACAATTTCTCAAATGTGTGTTTTTTAACTTTTTTGATCGATTAAAGATTGAATAAAGGGATCACAGAAGAAAGATAGGAACCCAAAAATAGATCCAAGGTTATGTCATGAATCTTATATTATACCGTTTAGCTAGTGGATACTGTCAGAACCCCCAAGTTCAAGCTGGGTCTACCAGTCAGCCAGTGGCCAAGGGCTACCTAACTAATGGCGCACCTACTAGACAACAGATGTCAACAACCATTCAGTGACCTCCTAGGACGATTTTTAATGTGGGGAATCCTAATTATTTAATACAGGCATCCCCCTTTTCCTCTTATATAGAATTTTATCGTTTTGGAGACTAATAGAACCCGTTTAGCATACCTTCCTCTTTATCATATCGAATTGGAAATATATCATTCATATGGTAGCTTACATGGGTTTTTTTCACTTGCATGGGAGAGTTTGAGGTACATTTACAACTCCTCGCACCTCGATTAATTTTATGATTTTGAGGGGTTTTTAGCTCTTTATAATATTATATACACTATTTTCATGTGTTTTTTCTAGTTTTGTGATTTTTTCTAATTTAATATGATCTAGTGATCGATAATCAATGAGTGGGATTCACCAAGTATGAGGTATAGGGCCCACAACACTAATACATATTCATTATTTTTTTCACAAGTTATGTAGTTGTGAAATCAAGATAGCCATCAATAACATTGTATTTAATTAATTTTAATGAATAATGATGAGTTTTCCATATTTTATTTCTCTCTTAAATATAGTTTATTTCATTAAAAAATATTAGACCCTTGTGATATAACCCTAGTGGGTATTTTTTCATGAATGGGATTTGGGTGGGAATGGATATCAAATTTTAAAGGGTAAATGAAAATTTATATTTGGAATTGTTGTTCTTGAAATAGAATTTCATATTGATAAATAAATTATGAATGGTTTGGATTTTTGAATTAGACCTTTTGGGTTGTGAGTGATTAATTTAGAATAATGGTTTTAACCTTGATATGAGTCTAAGGGTTGGATATTCGTGCTCATGGAAATGATGAATTGTGTTTGTGGTGTATTTTATGAAATTATTATTATATTATGGAATAATATTTTTAATGATAAAAATTATTAATATTTTCTCTAAATTGGTGTGTCTGATTTGATAGTGAGAATTATTAACTTTAATATTTTATTGATAAGTCCAATTGTGGTGTAGGTAAAATAAAGACATAGTAATAATTCTAAAAGTTGTTTCCCTTATAGAATATGAGTGGTGACCTATTTAATCAATCCCTTTCAAAAATTATAAGGCTCTTATGAGTCATTTTAATGAATTGGGACATTAAAATGATGATTATTTATAAGAAATACATTTTTTAAAAATGGGTTATTCTAGTGTTGATGTTCGATATGTATATAATTCCTTTGTTTTCATCCACTGGATATAGATTTAGAAATAAATTTTTGGAATTACTTGAGTGAACATGGATTCTGTTATGTAAATCAATTTGATTCCATGGGTGGATACCTCATTGGATATAAGGATCTCCAAATCTAAATAATTCCATGAGATACCTCGGATTCCTCACCGATTTATCTCTATAAATTACTTGGGTGGATCCCCCTAGGATTTGGTGGATGTATTACAAATTGAATTCCACAAATTAATGTTATGGATTCCCTTAGGGTAGCCTTTTTAATGACATGGGGCAATCTTCCTTGATTTAGGTTGCTAGAACAAGATAAAATGTCAATGGTGTGGACTAAGATTCTAGTCAATCAAGATACTCTAAATGCATTGGATAGAAGGATCCTTAAATTTAGTTTTCTGAATTAAAAGGTTGGTTTCCCTTGGATTCACCTAGATTGAAGTGAGATGAATGTTATGGATGGATTCCATGAATTGTGGGTTGATTTTCTATGTCATGAATTTTTAATGGATTCCCCATGGTTTATCTTATGTTTCATGGTTTTGTTTGACATGGTAAATGAAATTCAATCTTTCATGAGTTATAGAATCGCCTCCCCCCTGTTATTGGTGATACACTAGGGATGGATGAAGTCAGTAGGATTATCCTCTGGTGTCACAATTGATCCACGAATTGGAGACTCAGTTTTTACACTTTTTTAGTTGTTTTGTTGGTTATATATTAAATATTTATATACAACAGTTATAAAAGTACTTATTTTATAGACTAATTTTTTCAGAGACGTTACTGGTGTTAGCTTATTAAGTTTTATTCACACATTCCATGTAGATACCCCAAACATGATGTACATGTACATTACATTACTTTTGCGAAAAACATAATACATATCAAAAAAAAATTACTCAATGACCGTAATAGTTTAGTGTCTTTGGAAACTCGGAACATAATCTTCTTATCATGGTGAAAGATCTTCAACATCTCCCATAAAGATATTCTCCATTTTTTTATTACCTAAAACCTTTATTTATATCCTAGGAAAAAGAAAACATATAATGGGTGAGCTCAAATGCTCATTAAGGGTAAGCATGGAGAAAAATAAAACAAACCATATATATTTGAACTTAAACACATGAACATAATGATTAAACATAAAGCAATGAAATAAAACATGGCAGTATGTAAGGAATAAATCATAATGGAACATAAATCATGATAAAATAGTATGCGAATAAAGCATGTAATTGAGGAAAACCATTAATCACTTGATATTATTTCCATAGTATCCAATGAGTTTCTTCCAAGACCATCTTAGTGGACAAAGTCCCTTACTGAATCGAGTTCACTCCTCGTTCCAGTCCTATGTCATTGAACTGGATTAACTTGTCATTCCATCCATGTATATCTCATGAGATATAAATCATTACCCAATGAATTGGAGGGATATATAGGTCCCACCCATCTCATATTGAAATCATTCTTACGTGTGCCACAACATTAACATAAATCATTCATTATAACCCAAAGAATAAAATGGGTTACATAAACATCATCCCATTATAACATAATCCATATAAAACAAATGGATATTATTTCATCATAAGAAAAAAGGAACCATGTAAATCATTGAGAAATTATACTTTAAACATAAACCTGATAAATAATTTCATCTTAGATGGAAAATAGTTTTGATAAAACACCTGAAACGAATTCTTGAGGAAAATATCATTTCTTCTTAAAAATAATTTTCTTTTCTCAATATGCCATGAAATTTTAAATGAAAAGTAATTTGTTGAAAATAATCATGAAATCTTGTTCATGATGCTTCATTAAAATAAGGCATTATAAAACTGTAAAAATCAATTCATGCCGTCTAAGATAACAAAACATTCTTCTCAAACTTTTTTCGGAAATGTCAACAATTGCCTCATATGGAAAACAAAAGAAAGCTTCCTTCCATACGAAGTGGTAAAAGTAAAAAAAGAGTAAAAATGACTTTAAACATACATGGAATTAAATTAAACATTTTAGTAATACATTTTTAGAAGATATGGACATGGATTATTACAATAACCATAGTAAATACTTACAAATAAACAATCACAGATAAGAATGAGATTGGAATAATTATCCATTACCTTATGTCTGATATGCATCGTATGTATCTGAACCTCATGTATAATGATTTAAATAATGTCATTGAATTATTATATAATCATATTCATTGTTATGATATCTTATATGGTTCACTTATGACTTTATATTACCCGTTCATTTGTAAATTCCATGTTAAAGCAGCATTTTGGGTAAAATCGTTTCATTTATTGTATGTTTTTCGATTTTTTGTTATTAATATTATTACTCATATACATATTTACATAATTTGAGAATGTAAAAAATGATTTATTTATAATATATATTCAGTATATAAATATATATTATATATTGATAAATGGAATGAAATACACCGTTCATGGAGACGGTAGGTCGTACGTACGCATGAACGCTGTTTTCGTTTCCTTATTCAATTGAATGGAATTAAGTAAATGAAACATATATATACATAAATAAAGTATCATTATTATGTAATATATTTAATTATTATTAATTATATATATACATTATAATCATACTTTAATTGTTAATCATGGAAAATGAATCTCATCGCGTTCGTGGAGACGGTAGTCCGTACATACGCACGAGTGATGATATCTTTCCCATAATTATTGAATATAATTGGAGTGAATGATATAATATATCATAATCAATATGATTTTATAATAACCATATATAGATATTCTTTACACCATTATACCCATCCAAGTAAGGTGGTGGTGGAAAATCTAATTACACCACGGCGTGGAGACAGTATTCTGTACGTACGCACGCGCAGAGATTTCGTTTTTTGTAGGATGGATAGAAGGTGAAATGGGGTTTTTTTATATTTATAATATCATATCAGTATATTATTGAAACTGATTGTATTACTTTACAATGAAACAACTAATGAAGGGGAATTTGAAGAAGAATGATACTTGAAATAATCGGTAGAAGAGATTACCTCTTCTTCGAGGCACCTCCTTTAAGCCTCCTCTTAAGGGACTAGAGTTAGTCTATTGATAAGAAAAAAACCTCCAGAATATTCCTAGGGGTGTGGATAAGAGAAATGGTTAGGGTTTTTTGAGCATGAAGGCTCAAAGTGTTGTGAAGATGAGAGGGAGGAGGTTCCCTTTTATAAGGGAGGAGAGGGGCACCATTGGAAACCTCAAAAATATTATTTTATAATAAATCATAAACCACTTAAAAACCACCCCAAATGACTCATATTCGAATATTGGATGATATAGTGTTGTAATATCATCAAAAAATAAAATTTAGAGATGTTGGAAATTTATTTTAAACCTTATCAACATGATTTATCCTTAATTAATTTATTTAATCTTATTTGTGGTAATAAGATTCTAAATATTAAATTGTTATAAATAAACACTTATGTGTTGTGAATTTTCCATAATTGGATGATTTATGACATTTTATATCATATAAAATTTAATTTATAATTTTTTAAATATTTTTTGTGATTTCTAACCAATTTTATATTTTGTTTTTTTATAAAAAAGAAATAGTATCAATTTTGACACAATTAATTTATTTGAATTTAAATAAAATCCACACAGAAGTTATGTTCGAACTAAAATATTTAATAGATTCATAACATGTCATATGTATCTAGAAAATTCTTGGAGCATATTAAATAGTTCATTCAATATTTATTTTTATATTTTTAATACCATTTATTTGATATTTCAATCAATAAAATAATTTCAACATCACTATTGTGTCACCTTTAATGATAATTATTTAATCCCTAAAAATTATAAATAAATTAACATGATGTAGATACTTTTATTATATTTTTGGAGACTACTCATTTTCTAAGATTCATGAAGTTTCTCACTAAAGTAAAATTATTATACTTATATGATTTAAGAGAGTGACATGTTGTCACTTTCTTTGGTTTTAATAATAATTAAATTATTTTCTTGGTCCAAAGTCCATAAAATGAATCTATTTTGACCCGAGGTGATATGGGTCTACATTTAGTCATCCAATATAATTTTTTCAGGTGTAATAGTAATATTATAATCTTATATTTACCCTGAATTACCCGATTTACCTTTAACTGCAGTAAATAAAAATTACCGTAGTTACTATTCAAAATATCAAAAAAAAATTAAAGTAACCTATTAAAACAATTTGGACTCATTGAATTCAAATATGGAATCCATTTTTCAGAATTCAAAACACAGAAGTTTCAGTATTTATTTTAAAATTAATCATGTTGTTAAGAAAATGAGTTTTAAAAGATAAAACATTGCCAAAGATTCAAATGTTTTTACCTATGAATTAAATGTAAAATTAATGGTAATGATGTTAATTATATTAAATGTTAAAAATATATTCTATTTATCCTTTAAAACCATTCAATATTATAATTTAACCATATAAATTATGGAGATGAAAAATGTTTTTTTAAATTAATATATAACTTGTTTTTAATATTCATTAAAATATGAATGTTATCAGAATAATATGAAACATTTATCCAAAGTAAATTTTTTTTTGTCAAATTGAAATTATAAAAATTTCATTAACTAGATTTAAATTGGGTGCGCCATCAAAAGGCGGCAAAAATGCATTTTTTTAAAAGTACTTTTTTTACCCGAAAAATTTATTTTGTTCTCATACCACGTTCTAGAAAATGTGTAAGATGAATAATAATGTTATAAAATTAAAAATGTGGTTAATAATTTTCATAAAAACTATTCCATAAAAATATTATACCAATATATCGTTGTTTAAGGAAACCTGGTATTGGGTACAACACACACTATCGAGGAAGGTTGCGATTGCGTGTAATGCAAGCCAAGTCAGGGTTGCGTGTAGTGAAAGACTCATTTGTTGTTGCGTATAACAAAATACAACCATATTCCAGTTATAAATTGAATATATATATATATACACTCAATGTTGCGTAGATTAACTACAATCAAACAAACATGAAATTGTGTGTAACACGATCCAAGAATAGTTTTCGTATATTACAAGCTAATACGGTGTTGCGTATAGCGCAAGATAATCATGGGGTAGCATACAACAAAAGGCATCAATGAAATTAAAAATAATAATTCTCATAAAATCTCAGGTTGTTACATTCCTGGACCACTATAGAATATAGGTACCCAAATAGAAGACTATCTGGTTTCAAGTTATAGGTTTAGGGAAAGGTCCCATTTCATAATGTTGTTCTTGGCATGCTAGGATTGGCGTATATATTTTAGGACCAGGTAGGACATGGGATCATTTTGAGATTTATTATAGTTTTATTTTATTTTTTCAGTATGCCCTAGTTTGTGATCCTCCCACAAAAGTTTTAGTATAACATGTATGGTATTGCACATTGTAATAAAACATTTATTAATATAGTTATTTTGAAACATTTTCGTGTCTTTATATATGATTTTTTATCCATGTTTATATGTTTTCAATATATTTATGCGTATTGTGTACTCTCGCTATAGGGTTTTGTCTCCCGGTTATGTCCTTTTTTACCCTCACTACCAGCTAGTAGGCTCTGACATATGGGGAGGTGTGATGAGGACATGTGGTGCACTAGCCCAAATCATTGGTACAATGGATATCCGATTGAGGCATGAAAATTAAAAAAATTTAAAGTACGTTGAAATAAATAAAAAATAATCTTATAAAAGCATTATAATTATTCTTTTAAGAACAAGGGAAACCATATTTTTTCTATTTGAATCTTTTAAAAAAAATTCCTCGAATAATGGGATTAATATTTTATTAGAAACCAATAACAAATCGTGGGGGAATCCGGATAATAAATTACTTCGTTGATAAAATGAAAAGGTGTTTATATTTTAAACACAAAAAAAAACATTTTTTTACTTTTATAAAAATTAAAAATAACTCATATAGGAAATATTGAAAATATTCTTCTTAAATGCATGGTAAATAAAGTCAAAAGTAGTTTGAAATGATTTTTATCAATATTTAAATAAAAAAACTTATAAAACATTTTAATAACATGGTCATGGTGTAAAAAGTGTTTAAAACATTTGAAATACCATTTTTGAGAGAAATCTATCACTTAGAGTCTTGAATCGTCTTGTACAATCACTAACTCCGAAATAATAAAATTATATTGTTTTTAGAATTTCTTAAAAACATTTTTCATTTTAATTTAATTATATTTATTCCTTTTATTTCAATGGTTACCATGACTTACTTATTTTCTAATTAGTTGATTCTACGTGAGATATTTTGCGGTTGTTCGGTTCATAATCCAAAAACAACTTTTCTTGGTTTACCATGGTCAAAGGGGTCATATTTCATCATATATAGAAGATTAATCATTATATAATTATCATGTTTGGACATTAAATTCAATTTCATTACCATCCATGTAATGTGGCCTTAAAATTTTAATTACATCATTTCATTGAAAATGTTTCTTATAAGTGCACATAAATGATGTTTTCATTTCCCATAGGATAGAAAATAATTTGAATAAGGGTTGTGAAATAAATATAATAAAAATTTAGTTTACATCAAATATTGAAAAGTATAATATTATCATGGTTATAGATTATTTAGTGGGTTAAGGATATATACACATAAAAACACTCAGTTAGGAGTTATAAATTTTCATTGGGAATGCTTTTATGGATTACACATTAAGTATTTTAGGTTAGTATTTTGGTGAGACTAAAAAGTCAAGGAAAAGGAGAGGATGTTTTTGATGGTGTATTGGAACATATTGGTTGAGATAAATTTCTTCATATTTATGAGTAAGATAGGATATGAGGTGTAAGAGAAGTGGGTGGGAATCATGAAAAAACATTTAATATTAACATATTATATGTGTGTAATGAATGTAAAATAGATCCAATGTATAATAAATTATAATATTAGGGGTATAAATTATTAAAAAATCATACAATAAAATTATTCAGGTTCATGTGTAATTTTGATACCTATCTCTTAGTTTAACCCCTTCTTTGACCATTTTAATCTTAACTATGGTAATGATTGTTTCAACCTCTATGAGTCATGAAAGTAATTTAAAAATTTAAAAAAAGAAAATTAAAGAAATAAATGTAATATTTAAATAATGTTTCCATCTAGTTTAGTTATGATAGGATTCATATCATTTCATAATGATTTAAAAAAAATTCTTAAAACAATAAATATTATTTAAAGTCATTTCAATGATTATTCATTTATCTTAAGTATAAATGAATCAAGGTAATAATCCAAATTTAATCTAAATATTTTAACCATCACTATTACTTTTTATGTATCCAATAAATTCAAAAAACATCATAATTCATCCAACACATATTACTTAAATGTTTTTAAAATCATTCTATTGACTTTTCTATAGTTTTAACAAGTTTTTCATTAGCATTGCGTAAGAGTTCAAGGAAATTATACCATCATTAAAAATTAAAATAAATTACTCTCATAAATATGTTTTATTATTAATAAATTTCATCACATATATTCATTCATATATAATTTTTATCTATATCCATTTCAACACACCATAATAAATGAGAGAGAT
Organism: Viscum album; assembly: GCA_963277665.1. Classification (NCBI taxonomy): domain Eukaryota; kingdom Viridiplantae; phylum Streptophyta; class Magnoliopsida; order Santalales; family Viscaceae; genus Viscum; species Viscum album. The sequence continues at coordinate 1,976,754,972 of OY728143.1, read as the reverse complement.
TGACATTTTGTAATTACACTTTACAGAAAATAATATAAAGGTCATAACACAAGAAAGTGGTACCAAATTATCATATTATCTTATTTTTAATGATTTTGGATGAAATAATGTCATAAAAACTGATTAATTCAAGTATTTAAGATATTTTTAATCCTTATCAAATAATTTCAACCTTGATTATCCCATTTTACCCTTTATTGTTGTGATAAATATTTACCATGGTTACTATTCATTGTGGCTAAAAATGAAATTTTCCTTATTATATAATTTTTATATGTTGATTACAAATATAAAATCTATTTTATATGATTTAATTTATATAATTGGTAAAAAATAATTTTCATATATGTGAGTGAAACGGAATGAAAAACAGTTTTTAGAAAACACTTGTTTTTAAACTAAAATGATTTTATAGAAAAATAAAGAATAATATTGATTATTGTTTAATTAATTATACTTTTTTAATAAAATATTACTATTTTTTATTTAAATAAAATCAAAAAATTTATGTAACAATGAAATTAATTTGAAAAAAAGTAAAAAAAATGACGGTTTTTTGAAAAAAATTATATTTTCACTATTCATCCAAAAATAGACCTTTTAAACAAAATACCATAACAAATATTAAGATTATTTTGACATGATTATTTCAAAAATTATTTCCATTTTATAATAAATATTTTTTTAAATTTGTAATAAATTAATTATTATATCCCTGCATAAAAAGTAATAAAAACTATTTTTGATGAAAAAGCATTTTCAAAGTATAAAATAAATTTATAGTTATTACAAATGAGTAAACATAATGGGATGAATTTTAATTAAATTATTTTATTAAATATATTACTTATGATTTTTTTAAAATAGCACATCTATGATGATTAACTTAATTTATTTTGATTAAAATACTTTACACATATAAATCAGTTTTCTGAAAAATAATTCATGTTGAGTTATATAATATAATTTAAAATATAGTTTTTATTTACTAGGAATTAGTTAGTACATTTTGATTAAGGATAAATTTTATATATATATTCATAATTTTTTTACTCAAGTCCATAACAACAAATTTAACAGTAATGTTGTTACTATTATGTTTTAATAACAATATTTTAATAGTATATCATTATTTATTTTAAGCTCGTTAATGTGTGTGGTACATGAAATAAAAAAAATTATTATTTTAAACTAAAATAATGGGTTTTTAATACTATAATTTTTTATACTTCACTGTATCCATTTTTAAAAAATCTATTATATAATCAGATAATATATTTATCCTCTAGATTTAGTATTCTTAGTTGTTCTTTACTTGTTTTATTCATCATCAGTGTTGTTCCTTATTCCATTATAATAATTTCATCATTTATAGATTATGTAAGATAATTTAATATATGTATTATGATAATTTATAATGTTCCAATCTATTTATATTATATTTTTATTTACATTTTATGAAGAAAAAAATTGATAATGTTTTATTTTGGAAATTTTAGTGGTAGAAGATGACATATTAATAATAAGTTTGGGGCATAATATAACCTTTATAAAACCATAAATCAATATTATTTTTATTTTTAAATTAAAATAATTAGTTCTTATGTTTCCATATTATTCCAGGATAAATATTTATAGCATCATTCATGTAGGTTGTCAAATTGAACAAAACAAGAACACGCTTTAACTCGATGTGTGATTATGGTTAAGGAAGCAATTATTTTTACATTATATCTATATAACATAAAAATAATGTTATCATTTATATTTTTTAGGATTTTGAATCATATTTTCATAGGCTTATACAAATAATTATGTTTAGAAGAAAATTGAAAAGTGTTACTTCTTGGAGATGATAGTCCACACGTATACATGATTAATGTTCTCATTTCTCAATGAATTAGAGGGGATGTAAGTGGATTATAAATTTTAATTTAATAATCATAATGATATAATATTTATCATATTTATTCATTAAACCCATCATTAAAACTATTCATGAGTTGTGGTGATGCAAAATGGAAGGCTTCAATTCGTAGGGGTAGTAGTCTACATATACGCAGGATCTACATTATTTGTTTTACTAAGTGGATCAGAATGAATAAATAAAGGGTTTTACATTTATATAATAACATATAATTTTAATAATTATATTTTTGTCATTATATTTCTATTTTTAGTATTTTTTATGGGAATGATTATGTGAAAATTGTTATGAATAAGCTAATACTAAAGTTAGGACCTTCTAATTTCCCTTGAAGAACTTATTATAATTGATGTACATAGAATTGAATGTGGTCAACAGTGAATTTAGTATGTGTTATTTAATTCTATGAGGGAGAAATTATTTTATTTATTAATTTTTCTTTGATGTTTATGTAAAACATTGTGAGGGTTGAAGTGAACCCATTTTATAAGTGAGGAAAATATTTTTTTTGTAACTCCAATTGTTTTTCAATGATGGAAAGACACTGTTCTGAGATAAAAGTCATCCAGAATGGTAAATTATGGTGTGTAAGTGGATTCTGGGTAGATACTACTCAAAACCATACTTTTAGAGAAAATATTTGAGTGTTTCAAGTGTTTTATCTATGATTTTTAATCTTTACATAAACTAATTTTACTATGCTAATTAATTTTTTTAAAAATATATAGTTTATTTTTCTGAAAAAATTGAAATTGACATTTTAAAATAATTTTCTCATTCCTTTAAAAATATAAAATCATTTTATTAGATTATATTTATATGGTTTAGAGAAATTAATTTTAATATTAGTGCACAAAACATATTTATAATGTTTTTTTCGAAAAGGTAAAGTTTAATCATAAATTTTATGTATAGGTTAAAATTATCACTTTCTTATTATAATGAAATAAATTAGTTTATTATAATAAAAATAATGTTTTTTAAGCATTCCAAAAATGAATTTTACAAAAAATATTTTATAAATAACTAATAATTCCAAAACAAATATTGGAATACATTACTTGAGTCCTTAACATTTTGATAATAGGGTTATTAACTTCAAAACAGTATTTTAAAATATATATTCAAACTTATTAAATACATATTATATTAATTAAAATGGTTTGTAAACTCATAGGTCTTGCTTATATAATGCGGAATGTAAAAACTGTATTTTTTACTTTTCACCTAAAAATCATTTATTTCATAAAAATAATAAAAAAACCTTAAGATAATTTTTATATTATTAATTAAAAATATAATTTTATATTAATAACTTTTATTTCTGAAATTTATAAATTTAAATTTTAAATAAAATAATATAATTATAAAAAAAATTATCTATAATAAAAACTATTTATTTAGGTAACTTTTACAGTCTAAAGAAATGGAAACTTTTTTATCATATAATTAGTGTGTCTATATATATTATGATAATTTTCTATAGGTTGAATTTATATTGGGTAATTTATTAAAATATTAAATTTTATAGGATAACTTTCTATAAGGTAATTTTTTGAACGTTAACTTGTTGTTGTGTAACTTATTATAGGGTAGCTTGTTGTAGGGTAGATTTATGTAGGGTAACATTATATATGGAACGTTACTATAAGGAATGTTTTTAAAGGGTACAGTACTATAGGTAATATTACAACAAGGTATGTTACAATAGATTAAGTTATTATATAGTATGTTAATATAAGGTAATTTATTATAAAATAAGTTTCCCGAGGATTTACACTTCTTGTAGTATTATAAATAATTTTGTATTCTTGTAGTGTAATAATTCTTATATTGAATCAAAATAATATATATTTGTTTGTTTTATTTTTGTGTGTGTTCAAAATAACATTTCAACATTTTATTTATTGTAAGGGAAAATATATTGTAATATCTTTTGTCATTATATTCAACCCCTATTAAATAAATAGTGTCCCTTCAATTTTGATTATCAATCCGTAATTAGAATAGCTAAGGGAAAATAAAAGATATTCGTCACTCAATACATAATATCTAATGATATATCCACCTAAATATAATTTCCTAATAATTTACTAAAAATTCCCTTCATGATAGTGTATTAATATCAATATAATGTAATTATGTTTTCATAAAGAGTTTATAGTTTGAGTTTTAGTGACAGTTCGTTTAGGGTTGATTTAGAACATGATTTAAATTTTTTTGATTAGTATGGAGTAAATTGGAAGATATAAAATACATTTCCAAAATTAACTTATGTTTATTATAGGAGGAATGTAAATATTTTCCATAAGTTTTTTCCAACAATCATTGGGTACAATAATCATACAGCTTGAAATTTTTATCCAAGCACCAAATAAATGGGGTGGTTAGTTGATAATTTTATAAATATTCCTATGTATTAATGGATTATATTAAACTAGAATCCAATAACACAAATATCAAAATTAATTAGATGGAATATATTCATAATTATCATGATCCACTTTATCATTATAATCTACTTCATCCTTACCGATTTCATAGAAATATCCTTGTTCCCTTGGATTCATTGTGTATAAAAATTGATTATCTCTAACAACCCTAGGTTAGGTTCACTTTTTTTCATAATTCATATACTCTATAAGATTGAATCATTAGATGATATATTTTTTTCTTAATCTTGGATTTCCCTCCATCAATTTTATTAGTTGGTCACATCATATATCTTTGGAATTTGTGAGCTTGATGTACTTCTCTTACATACATCAAACACTTAATTATTACATGGAGACAATCCCCAAATTATTATTTCCCAATTTTTGACATGTAAAAAAATGAATTTTTTTTCCTCCATGGTTTGTATCACATGAAATCCGATAGATATACATTTTTTATTTTCTTTTACATAAAACCATGAGAATATTGAAAGTCCCCAATTTTCACTATAAACATAAGTGTACATAAAAAATATTCTCATAATATCCAAAATACATTATAGTAAATGATTTTTGTAGATTAATCATTAACCCACTAAAGATATGAAGAATCATTCTTTTTTTGTTAATGCTAAAACCAATGTTGTGCCTTGAATGACTAGTGAATTTTGATTCATAGGCATTAATGGATGTATAATTTTGTTTTCAACTAAAGGAATTATCTTTACATTTTTATTCAAAGAATTTGGTGAGAATATTAATTGAATAATAACTCCATAAACTCTTCCAATTTCATGTATTTTATTTACTTATTTGGCCTTGTGGTATTGACTAGTGTCCACCATTGATCAACTTCATATTCTAAATGATAAATTACTAAAATAACGATTTCATGCTATGAGCTACGGAGAATTGAAAATTTACTTTGTATCATGTTAATCAATTATTTATCAATTAGTAGATTGGGATACCCATTGAAGGCTGGTGGTTGTTATTTTAGGAAATACTTGATAATAAATTTATCCTCCCTTATTGAATTTAGTTCTCGATATTGTTAATGTTATTATTTATTACCTTGGTTAGAATTTTCATGAAGGTTTCCACTCTATTTTCAAATCTAATAGGGTTCTCATATTGAAAATCTCCATGTTGTAAATTATATCCATTATAAACTCGAATCCTCTAGGTTACATCAATTACACTAACTTAATCAATGTTAGGGTATGATAATTATTAAATAAAAACTGTATAAAATGAAATTATAAACATAGAAATAAATCATAATTGATTTTTATAACCATAATTATGAATCTTTAGGATTCAATATAGGTTATCCATGGTCACCTTCTTATTTGATTATCCAAGTAAACATGTTATATATATTCAAATACATCATAATGATTCTTAATAAGTTTGTCAATAAAAAAAGCATATCCCTTGGGAGTGTCTAACTAATTGTGTATCTAGGACTATATTTCATGCACTGAGTGATGATTCATATAATACCCAAAATTCCCCTTTGAATATTACTACACCTAGGTGATTATATGTTGGGACCTACATCCACATATAGTAACTTTATAAGTATTTCATTTCTTGGAATCCAATCACTTCTTACTTCACTAAAATTTAGGACGTCCACCAATAGCAAAAAAGTCTAGGAACCTATGAAAGTTGGCAATACGAAATTATTAAATAACAAGAGATAGATATTACAGTATACAAGGGGTTTTTATAGAAACATGTGTGTTTCACAACACATCTATCTTCCTCCACCATTGGGGCACATTAGTCAGGGGCCGTGAAACTCCACATCGTATCAACTTCCATGAGTCACATTTGCAGCTCGTAATGTGTCACCAGATTTGACTCCCAATAGACATATGAAACAACCATATGAATTTGAGTGAGCTTGTTGAGATAGTCAACCAATGAGACAACACATGCCAAGCCACATAACATTTCATTGTTCTCAAATCATAAAACACAATTTGAGAATCAGATTCAATCCATGTACATTTTTAATTAAACTGGATACTGTACCTGACAGCATATATCAATGTCCATATTTTTCATTGAATTCATTTTCGACTCCAATGAAGTGATAGAAACATTATTTTACAAATCCATGGAAGGTGTGGATCACACCCCCACAACTCAATGGATAGAGTGCACCCGACGTAGATCCATTAAAATACCCCTTGAGGCAAGGAACAATATGTGGTATCCATCAAATATTCATAGGCATCTGGGGTTTGTGTGGATGACCTAAAACTCAAAGCATTCTGAGAGTTTTTAAATCAGAAAATTTATTAGAAATAGCACTATCTTGGTCATGTAAAGTAGCATACACGTACATGTGAATGGACACCATTCCTTCTTAGAATTCATTCTATGCACCGCCAAACAGAGCAAAATTTCATGCTTCTCACAGGGCTAAAATGACTGTAGCAATAGAAACAAGGAAAACATTGTGAATCTTTTCTATGTAGTGAGCATGAGACAACCTAGATACCAGGTCAATAAGTGGGCTGCATGTGTCCAAATACATCCCAAAAAAAGATCCAATATAGGACTAGAGCCTCTTCGCCTAGTCACATTATAAGAATACATGATGTATGGAATCCTCAACAGACCTATATAGAGAACATATATAACCCATATTAATGTCGGATAATTGTATTTGATCAGATGTGAGAATTTTGTTCTTCCCTACTCTCCAGATCAAAAATAATCTAGAAATCTGTAAATAGTTGGCTCCAAAATTCATGATCCAAGTTGGTGGGTGAACAAGGCCCCCACATCAATGCCTATAAATTTCCCTTGAATTAAACTATCTAGTACTATCATGGATAAAAAAAAGAGTCAGAGTTCATAAAATTATATATATTGATTTTAGTCACCACATGAGCAGGAATGATAGAATCTGGTGAGTGCATCTATGATATAATGTCCAAAATGGACCGAGGGTATGCTTCAGGTGGTATATAAAAATCATACAGGGGATGTTCAAGACATATTGTGCTCCTACATTTAATAGTAAAGTCCTTACATGCCAAACAGTTGGTATCATGCATGATCTTTACCAAGGAATGTTGGAGAGATTTCAAAACCAATGAGGAAAGGTAGTATTTTTAACCAATTAGTATACTTTTTTAAATATGTTCGAAATGAAGTCATCATAAGCATCATTTGAAATTGGACTCCTTGTGAATTTCTCAATCAGAACATCATTGAAGGTACACAGATCATTGATTCCTAGGCCCTCATATCAACATGCTTGATTTATCCATTTCATTCAATTATAATCAATGTATTTTTTTGTGTTGACCCTGCCCATATGATGTTCTACACCATGCTTTGAAACTCCTTGAGAATACCTCTTGGCCATCTATATAGGGAGAAGAAATATACTAAGGTAGATGTGATTAGTGAGTTCACAAATAAAACCCTCCCATCCATGGTCATATCCTTACCTTTTCATCTGGCCATTTGATGAACTATACCAGCATATCTACCCTCTAGATACTATCTTTTCAGCTTTATCATGAATAGTGGGACCCCTATATATTGAAAGGTTAAGGAACAAGTCCTCACCCTAAGAAACCTGATGATCATATTCCTTTTCCCAACTATTTTTTCACTTCCAAAAACAATTAAAGACTTTTCCAAAGTAATGTCATGGCCAACCACCTCCTCATAATGATTGTAGGGGGCTTCAATAGAGGATATGGTTCACATTGAAGCTTGACCAAGCAATACAATTTCATTAGCATACAAAATGCGAGATGGGGCATGTTTATTCACACCATCCCTAATCTGTTTGTGAAGTCCTATGTAAAAATGATAATTGATGCATCTACATGGATTCTCACTAAATTTTATCTTATCCAAGTACTAAAAAATATGAAAATAAATCTTCAAAGATAACAAAAACCCACTTTGATACCAACCGAGATTCCCTAAATCCACATTTTCATTTATAGTGATGAAAACAAAAACTTTATACATCGGATTTGATACCAACTAATATGACCCTAATATAAACACATAATTATACATTACATGTCAATACATATAAATTTATCTCACAATTAATCATGATGTCCCATGAATTAAAATTATTAGTGTCATTAGATATTAGTTACATACTAATCTTATTTTGTATCATTTTTGAACATTTATCTATAATATATACATTATAGACCCTCTTCTAGTGATCTTCTAAGTTATAATCATCTTCATAACCTAGGGATTGGAAACACTACAAATGGTAGAGTTTAAATACTCAAAAAGTGTAATCATTTGAAACAATATTCAAAATAAAAAGAGATCATAAGGTAAAATGTTAGTATGGGAACATAATAAAGATCTTCAAGAATCTCATATGTATTTTATTCCTAAATATTCATCAATCCTAAAAAATATCATAATATGTGATTCATTATTGAAAGAGTGTTTTTAAAATTATATAAATTTCACACAAGAATAATATTTGAAAACCATAAAATAGTTCAAGGATTAACACTATGGATTTTATCTCAAAATCTACTGTTTTAACCCTCATTAAATATCATAATTGACACATGCTAACCACATGTGTACCTTTTCAAGCATGATCAAAATACCCTTGTAGCCACTTGGTCTAGGTTTAACCAACTTGTGTACCTTATTAGGATTGGTATAACCACCCATGTACCATCTTGAGCTTAGTTCAACCACATGTGCAACCTCTTAAGCTTGGGCTAACCACTCATGAATCATCTTGGGCATGGTATAACCACCCATGTACCATAATAGGCATAGTCTATCCACCCCTATACCCTATTTATACTCACTAAACGTTACCCAATGCATACGTACGATATAACAAACCCAACATTATCACCATGATAAATCATACATATGTGTGCGATAATAACATGAAATTTAACATACTATCAACTTAACTTGAGTAACCCATTGAATAATGAATCTGTATCATAAAAAAATAGTGGATAATTTCATAATACATATAGAGAAATAAGGATAATGGTATCTTATTAATGTATCCTTTATCAAGGATAAGATATTTTAAAGGATATTGACATTTAGGAACATCATTTTATAAGATAATTTGGATGTCTATTTGGAAATAAGAAAAACCTGAAAATTTAAAATATTTAATTATATTGATATGTTTTATAAATCAAGGGAAATAATAAATTCATTTAGAAATCCAATTTAAAACACGGAAGGGAAAATTCATATAAAACCCCAAATATGGTAAAAATATGTTTTCATGAGAAAAATATTAAACAACATTATTTCCACACATGAATAAATAATACTAATGTGGAAAACATAAAATTATTTCCTTTTTAAAATTTTTTGTAAGGTAATTAATGCTATATGAACGTGGACATAAGAATTTATTGATATAAATATTGGGAATTCAACAAAATTTAGTGTCAATGATAAAAATATTATTTTTTTATTTTAAATTTCCTTTGATAAAACCAACCTCACGTAAAAAGATATTTAAAATTCCATTTCAGCATTAGTAAAGATAAGTATGAAAGAAATTAGAGATAAAAATATTTACATCTAGAAAATAAAATTTTTTTGGTTAGATGTGGATGAGCAGAAAATGGTGGTGTTATTAAAGATAAATATTAAATAAATTCCTTATTTGAATTATCCCTTATAAGAAAACTCGACTTAAACATGTGATTGGAGATTGAAACCTCATGGATTAAGAAATGTTTCAGCCAAACTCCTTAAAATAGATAGATATTTAAAATGATCATAAATTATTCTGAGTAAAATAATATTAATGATATAATATGTCAAAACATTAGTGTACACACATATTAAATGGGTTACGGTTCATAAAATGAAACACGTGTCAAAGAACAAAATTGAGACGAAGAAACCCCTTACATCGAGAATCTTCTTAGTCGAATGTGCTCTAACATCGCATATAAGAAACATAAGTACCATCATAACCTATTTTAGAAACTAATTAAAACATAATAAACTTTTATATAAATTAATATAAACTTTTATTACAAATTTATTATTTAATTCAAGCTTATATTTACTATCGGGTGTTAGTAATCATAGTTGGTTTTCACATGTTGTCATTATTGGCATAATTTAATATTCTAAAACAATATGATCATAATTAAAATATTTTTTCTTGTATTTTAATATATTTATTTTAAGGATTTATATTTTTCATGTCACTTTTTATGAGAGTTTTAGTTTTGTTTCGTAATGATATAATCGATAAAGGGTTATTTAGTTATTTTTAGTGATCAGAGATGAAATATTAATAATAAATCAAATAATTAATAAGAAATTTCAATAATATAAACCAATATTTATTTTATTTATAACTTATAATAATATAATTGGTTTAATTTCTATATTCATCCGTGATATAGTTTTATAGCATCGCCCATGTATGTGGTTAAACTAGCCAAAAAAACAACACAGTTAATCATAATGGGTGAGTATTGTTAAAGAATAACTTATTTTGACATAATATAATTAAAATATAATAATGATATTATTTTTTAGTATTTTAGTATTTTAAATCATTTTTAATAGGTTTAGAAAAATAATTAATGTGTAGATGAAAAAACTAAAAAACATTACATCGTGGAGGCAGTAGTCTGCACGTACGCATGATTAACATCACATTTCGCCAAGAATGAGTGGGGATGAAGTTTAATAGTAGAATTTATTTTAATAATAATATTTCAATTAAATATATCATATATATTAATCAATACCAGCATTAAAACCATCCATGAGAGACAATTTCAAAAAATAGAAGACGTTGCATTGTGGAGGTTGTAGTCTGCACATACAAACGATCAACGTTCTATTGTTTTTAAAGTTATGGGAAGAAATAAATAATGATATTTCTGTTAATATAATATCATCTCAATATAATAATTATAACGAGTTAATTATATTACTATGGTTTTCATAGATCTATAAGGGAAATATAAATAAGAAATGGTTAAGAATAAGGTAATATACACATTATAACATTAAACTTTATCTTGATGAACACCTTATAATTGAAGGTCAAAGAAAAATTTTGGTGGCCATGTGATTTTTGAAGTGTAAAGTAATTATAGAGTAAAAACATTGGATGTTTTTTAAAAGAAAATTTTTATGGTTTTTGTAAATTTTCAAATGGAGTAAGTAAAATCCTTTTAAAAGAACATAAAATTGCATTTCTATATATTACCATTACTTTAGAATGATGGAAAGACATTATTCTAAGGTTAATGGATTCAGGAATGGAAAATAAAGTTGTGTTGATGGAGTGTAAGTCAGGAATTATCTCTACCATCAATTTAGAGATAATATTTTAGTGTTTTAAGGATTTTCATCACAATTTCTTAATATTACTTAAATATCTTTTACCATGGTAATCAACATTTTTAACAATGGTAATTATTTTAATGAAAAAAATTGATATATTCATTATAAAATAATTAGAGAATTTTGGTTAAAATATAAAAAATATTTTTTCAAATAATGTTTCTTGGGTTTAAACAAAATAATTTTTTTATTAGCACACATAATGCGTAAAACCAATTTTTTAAAGTGAGTTTTAAAATAAAAGTTTATTTGTTGGATAGAATTATAAATTTATTTTAATTTTAATGAACTATATTAGTTTATTATAATAAAAATAAATGTTTTATATCTTTATATTCAACCCAAAATTGAATTTTACACAAAAAAATTTAAAGAAAATCCAAAAAATATTTTTTTTAGAAAGCATTATGTAAGTCCTTAAAATTTTAATAATAGATTTTCTATGTTCAAAATAGTATTTAAAAACATATATTTCAACGTATTACATTAATATTTTTTAAATTAAAGGATTTTATAAACGCATAGGTTTTTTTATATAATTATAATGTCATAAAATTTGTAGTTTTAGTAGAAACTGTATTCACTATTCACAAAAAATATAATTATTTCATACAAATCCAAAAACATTAATCTTATATAATTTTAATAGGATAAACTAAAACATTAATTTTAGTTCCTTTAATTTAAATTGTAAATTTTATAAATTTAACTTTTAAACAAAACCATATATTTATAAAAAACAATTTATCTTGCATAAAAACAATTTCTTTGGGTAACTTTTAAAATATAAAACAATTTCTACATATTTACCCTATCATAAGTCTATCAATTTATTTTTAGGTATTTTTCTATACAGTGAATTTATATATTGTATCTTTCTATAAGGTAAATTTTTATAGGATAACTTATTATAGTGTCGCTTGTTATAGTGTAACTTTTTATAGGGTAACTTGTTATAGGATAAGTTGATATAATATAAGTTATTATAGGGTAGGTTACAATAGTGTATGTTATGATAGAGTGATTTTCAATAGAAAAAGGTTTTTTAATTTATGTTACTATAATGTATGTTACGTCAGGACTTACTCACTTAGTAATTCTAAAAATAATTATGTGTTCTCGTAATGTATTAATGTTTATCTTACATCATTATAATAAATTTTGGTTTGTTTTATTTTGGTGTCTCATATGAAATAAGTTATTGGAATAGTGTTTATTAATAGGAAAAAATATAGTAAAATATTCTATCATTGCATACCAAAACAATAATACACATATAATCAATAAATATTTAAAAATAACTCACAAACTAACAAATTCAAAAATACATATTAAAATTAAAACATAAAAACATGCAAAAATTGTGTGCGATGAACTCATAAATTTCCCATTTTGAAAAACACCCCATTGATATATACTCCCCATAATAAGATATTAATCCCCCCATTAGAAAAATTTATAACATTGGATTTATGTTTCTATCATTCTCCGCATCTAATAGTAATATTCGAAGAACATGTGGGAGAGTGGATAGACCACCATACAATATCTTTAATAATATTGAGGTTGAATTCTCATAATCAACATAAATTGAAAAAATGAATCATTAGGTTGTTCTTTGGTAAATATATCTTCCATTTTATCCTTTATGATAACATAATACATTCAGATGAATCCTTCCCATACATTGTCGTTGAAAATGTGTTGCTAGATATCAATATAATTCCATCAGGAATTTTGAAATTGATTTCTAAAAATAATGGTAAAACATTTATTATAATACAACACCATTAAAAATGACATCACTTAAAATTTATCATATTATAGTGGACTATTAATTCACATAAGTAATGTTTTTTCTTTGGTGGAAACCACATATTCCACTTTTTCTTTGTAAAGGTAAACAGAAATATTATTATATTTTTTATATGTAACACACTTATCTTCAAATAAAAAACATCATTACATATAGACTTCTTATCATTAACATATCCAATCCTATCTATATTATAATGTAAAATATAATCAATATATCATTTACTATTATATTTTAAACCAAAAAGAGAATTACCTTCAATGTAACTTAGAATATTTTTCACTATTATAAACTAATATTTATTATGAAAACCTATATACCTTGTACAAAACATATTAAAATGGAATAAGTTTGTTATTGAAATGATCAATTATACTAACCTACTAATAATGTTTAATAACTCACTTTAATCAACCCCCTTTTATTTTCATCTTCTAAAATATTAGTTTCCATTTAAATTTGGGTAAAAACTATCATTCCATCCTCCATTCCAAACTTCTTCAATAATTCCCAAACATAATTCTCTTAATAATTAAAAATATGATTCTTAATTTGAAAAAATTAAATTCTAAATTACGACATTAACTCTCCCAAATTCTACATCTCAAAAATATCTTAAATATTAATGGAAGTTTATTTATGAACTATATCTTAATTTATAGAAAATAAAATGTCATCAATGTTTAAAATAACTATGATAAATACATTATTTCTTTATTTGATATAGATATTTTTATCTAATTTTCATTTTATAAATTTTAGAAACATGAATCATGAGTCCAGTTTATAATACCATGTTCTTAGTTCTTATTTTAACCAATAAAACACTTTATTCAATATGAATACAAGTCATTCATCATCTCTATGTATAATACCATCTTGTAACTCAATGTACACCTCCTCATCAAATTCTCCAATAATAATAACATACTTCACATCCATTTAAAAAATCTTATATATCATTTTTTCTATGATAGAAAGGTAAATCACAATGGTCTCAAGTATTGTATCCAATGCAAATGCCTCACAGAATTCAATTCATTATAAATGATAATTCCCTTAACATATGATCCTTACATTATTCCTTATCACTTTTATTTTCAAATTCAACATTTCATTGAACACCCATATTATTATAATAGCATTCTAATTTAAAATATTTGAATCCAATTGTAATGTATTATTATTTTCAATTAGATCCAACTATACATTCAAGAAATAAAAAAATTTGGTTATTCAATATATCATCCACACCCATTGGTTCAACATGTGAAATAAATTAGGTTTGTGACAGTTTCCTCAAATATCTTCAAGTTTGTACAAATTTTACATAATCACCAATGTTGTTTTAAACCTATAATTACTTTCTTTTTCTTGGATAAAAAGTATCCTCATTATATTTCACTTGATATTTCCAAATCAACATCTTCTTCATTGTCATCACTATCATCTTCCAAACATCCATAATTTTATTCATATTTTTTCAATATATTCTTCTTTACATTCATCAACATAAAAAATTTATTAATTATTTTTACACCCTAAAAATTATTGATAAAACACATTCACATTATAATAATAAACGATATTTATAAATTTCTTACTGTAGTTTTTAAATCCCTTTCTTTTTGGAGGATTTCCAATTAAAATCCATTTAGATATTATTTTCATAAACATCCACATATTTGAAACCCTAAGATTGATAACACAAGTGATAGAAATATAAATTAAAATATTGATCCTTCCATAGAATTTATAATATTCCAAGTTCTGTTATATGTTACACCATGGTGTGGTGATCAGCAGTATGTCATAGTGCTATACATTATCATGAACGTTATGTGATAATGTGATGGTTTATTTAATATTATATTTTGATAGATATCATACCCAATTATTCATCATTTGATGAAAATTTGTAGGATTCTTAACATTATTCACGATTTTTTAAAATTATAAACAAATTATCATGAAGATTAAGTATGTGATACAATGGTTATATCAATAAGATAAATTTGTAAAACATCTTCTGAATGTAGGCTGACCGTTTGTGTTATTTGTAGCCTATATAAAACTATTTTGATCCTCATGTAATGTAATATAAGTTTGGTACTCATTTAATAAATTAAAACTCTTCTTCCTGAGATTATTATTTTTCTCTCATTGTCTCCAACATTTAAACATGATTCTAGAAGACTTTATTAAGGAGAGATATCCTTACCAGACAATGATAGATTCATCCATCCCATAAACACCATATGTGGAAGGAATCTATAAAATATTTATCAAGGATTTATTTAAAACTCATGTAGATAAGTTGGATTAATATAGATATGTATGTTGTTATTTCTTTATTTTGTTTCTAAATCCATATATATATATATATATTGGTTATTTATGGATTTTTGGAGTATACATAAACTTATATCTAGGTGGTAGCTGTCCTTTAAAAACTATTTATCAAAGGATGAAAACACCCTTAGATAATTTATTCATAGTTTCATCCTATATTAAATCTCTTATAGAGACATATAAATGTTCAAATTATATTGAAATTAGTTTTCAATATTCATTATATTCCTAATATCATTCCCACAAAACAATGGAGTTGTAAAATCTTCTGCCAATATGCTTCAATCCTTCTCAATAAAATATTGAATATTTATTTTATAAACCCCATTTTTTTAGTTTATAGAGCAAACTATTCCCAAAATTAATCTCATTATTCTCCAAATAATATTTAAATATTTCACACCTTTACTCAGTTTCATTTTTTAAATATATTCTCTTCATGAAATACTTTCATCCCCTTTCATCACTTCACATGAAATTGTTGAACAAATTCGAGGATCAGTTTTTTAATCATATACATGATACATGTGATTAAGGTGAATTAAAAGCTAAATTTGATAAATTATTTATCACCATCTTCTGGTTTATCAATCATTAATTCATAAATATCATAATAAATATGTTCAAATAGATAAATTGTTTGAATCTCCACCTTTTAATTTCAAGAGTTCATAATCTAACTGTTCTAAAATATTGGGAATTCTAATTTCTTATATCTTTTCAAAAAAATTCATTTAATATAAATTAACACCATCAGTCAATATATTTATTCTAATTTGGAAAATGTATCTAATAATTTGGTTTCATAATTCTCCCTCATCCTTCAAGCCCAAGAATTTTTAATATTTGTCATCTTTAACTTGAAATACAAAACCATTAGTCTAAATTACTCAAGTTATAATATATAATCCATTAATATATCCCCCACAAATCCATTTTTAGAAAATATTACTTAATTTCCATCATCACATAGCTAAGAAACAGTTACAAGTTTTTGGTTCAAACCATCATCAAAGAGAGTAGTCTAAGATTTTAACTTCCCATATCAAATTCTTATTGAGATAAATCATTTCATTTTCAGTGCTCCAATATTTCAAAATTTAAATGATGCATCTAAAAAATCATTATGTATTTAATAAATCTCATATCATCTTCCATGTAAGAAAAATTACCAATATTACATATCTATAGGAGACTCTTTAGAGATTAGTTAAAAGAATATTTCTCCTTTACACTTTCATTATTCTTATAAAATATATGTACTTTATTCATTAAAAATTATTTTATAAAAATATCTACGAATTCCTTATCCAAGTGACCCTACTAATTATATCTTCCAAAAAAATCATTCAAAACCGAAAACTAATTCTTTACATGATCTCTTGAATTTTTATATTGTTTCACACATTTATTCTTTCAGTGGGTTGTATCCCCCTATATTAATTCCTTAAAACACATCATGAAATGTTAGAATCAACTTAATTAAACCAAATATTATTTACGCTGCACCTATATCCACCAAGACATCAATAATAGATGAAAAATACGAATCTTATAGAAAATATACTTGATGCCTTGACTATAAATCATCCATTCAATTTCCTCTTTGACCACTAATTTCGAATCCTTTTTGTAAGTAAGTTTATTTCCTTATTGGAACATCCACCTTCTTGTTAAAGGAATTTCATTAATCTTCCACCTTTATATTTATAGTATATTTCAGTTTCAATTATAAACATTAGTATTTTTCAAAAATCAAAAATATAATTTTTAGGAATATTTCATATTATTTCTTTTGAATTTACCTTTAGTTTTATACTACTCAACTACATGACCCTTTAAATTATTAGGTGATATATTTACTTATTTGGATGATAAACATAACTCTTTTAACAAACAATAGTCTTATCACTACGTATTGAACTTTCATCAATATTATACATGGATTTTATAATATAGAACAAGAAATTATTAAAATTATCTTCTACATAAACCAATTTTTATAGAAATAAATATGTTCCTTTTACATTCATCTACAAAACTGCATTATAGAATCATTTATCTAGTTCTCCTTAATAATCGTGATACTTAAATTCTCCACTTCATTAAGAAATTACTTCTATCTTCTTCTTTAGGATTTAGGTTCCTCATTTGGAACATGAATTTCCTTACATAAATAATTTTTGTACATATCTAGTTTATATATTTTGATGATATAATCCTTTAATGAACAAATTAATATTAATTCCATGTCAATTTATTCTAAATCTAGAATACATAAAACTCTTCCTCATTCAATTTGGAAATTAATAATTTTTCATCCTGATCATAATATACTGATTCTTATTTATATTTACTGTCATCACATTTCTATTCCTTCATCTTTATAATGTATCTCTTCATTTTGAAGTTAGAAAAATTATTATTCTTTCCCTAAAAAGGTGAATTCTTCATACGAAATTTAAACTTATTCTTCCTTGATAACTTGTTTGATGATCTTTATTCATCTTCAAAATATACTTATTTAAATTTCTATAGTTTTCTATGAAAAGTATAATTTATTCCAAACTAAAAGTCATATAAGGAGATTGATTGTAATTCCATAACCCTATTTTCGTAGAGCTAGTGCATTATTTCATTCTCTTAGCATGATTATGGGGAATCAAATCCCGAAGGACCAAGTAATTTAGTAGTTTTTAAAAACTAGGTATGTACATAATTTCAACATTATAAATTTTAAATCAAATATATTATATAAATTCCATTGGAAACATAAAAAACTCCTATATTATTCATGTATTTCATTAATAATATACTTACTTGTATCATTGGAAAAATAAAACATAAGAAATGTGTGAGCTCAAATGCTTAGTAAGGCAATAAATACAATGGACGATATTGAAAATATAAACATTAGGTATTGTGAATAACAAAACACATAACATTATAAAATAAATTTGAGTATAACATGGAAGGAATAAGAGATGAATAAATAATTCCATAATAAAACAAATCCTTGATTATTATACTAGTTTAAGAATCACATGAACTATAAATTATTAGTTTCATAATGAAGGAATGCATAATTCCAGACATCATAATCAGTTTTATCAAGGCCTCATGCCAAGACCATACATAAATAGGTTAAAATCCAAAAAAGTTGTATCATGATACCTACTGATGCATTGAGGGGCTATAGAGGGTTCCACACATCACATAATATGTCCAAATCATTAGTTATATGAAGGGGGTGAACATAATAAAAATTTACAGTGACATTAAAACTAACATATGAAATGTAAATAACATTTTCTAATAATTAATCATAAACACACACAATTAAGAGTAATATGGTAAATGGTATAAATATATATTACATCCAAATTCAAACTAATTAGAAACCCTTAAAAATATTATAGATGATCTCATAAGATATAAACCTAAATCAAGTAAACTATTCAACAAACTAAGTTGACATAAATGAAGATACTTTTACATGAGACCATTGAAAAATTCTTGAGGAAATAATCCTAAAACAATCCAATGTGTTCCATACCACCTTGAAACATTCAAGAAATAATCCCTGAGAACATCATGTGAATAAGGATACTCTAGATATGTTATAACAAAGGGAGATACCTACACCACATGTAAGTAATAAATGGTGAACAAGGCATATATCTCAAAAATATAATGCGAGTTGAGAAAAAACATTTTTTAATTTGGAATGAAGCATTATTTTGGAAAATCTATTGTATTTTTCCTGAAATCAGATTGTAAACATGGATATAGTAGAAAATTAAAAGGAATGAAATTTAAATTATATTTACTTCATTATTGTTTTCTCACTAAATTGAATTCATATAAAAATAGTTTTTAAATAATATGTCAAAAAACATTTTAGTGCAGTTTAAGGAAAACATTATAGACATTTTAAAGAGGAAGGGAATGTTTGATTTCATAAAACCTAAAATGAAACAAGAAATATTTTCCTGATAAAATTTAATATTTAAAAAAAATTATTATGGATTAAAATAAAATATATAGTGAAATTAAAAATGTGTAATAATTCAAGAAGATCCATTGAATGGGGTTTGTTTATCATCAATAATTAAGAAGGGGATTATTTTAAAAAAATAACCATAAAAAATATGCAATTATCTGAATTTATTATTTTGGAACATAAATATAGAATACAGATTATATAAAAAAATAATTATTACATTTGGGTTAGGATAGTAATGTAATAACGTGAATAAAAAAATGAATGTTCGGTTGGATTCCCTTACCACTTTTTATTTAATTGAATCATATGCCCCAAGGTAAATAATTAAAAAATTATAAATTTATTAACATTAAAACAAATATATTGATGATATGTATCATTAATGGGATTAATACATACACCATAAACAAGAAATGGTGTTGAATAAACAATATCTCAAAAATGGTAGTGAGATGAGGAAACCCATACCTTATGTCTAAATGTATTATTCTCTTGACCTTAATGTCTTGGATAATAAAATTCACATCATTATTTAATTAATTAAAGACCTTATATAAATATTTTTGATTCGTTATAGTTTTGTTAATTCCATTTATGTTTTTATTGATTGGTTATAAGAATGAATTTCATCATTCCAAAGTGTTTATCTTCATGGTTTTTGTAATCATTTTCCTTGTTTATAAGTAATAAAGGTCATGTGGTGGGGATATAATTAACTAGATTTGATTATATATGATATTAATTAAAATTAATGAGATTAAATGATCATATAACTCATTTGTTTATATGTTATGTGAATGAGTTGTTAGATGAAACATTGATAAAGATCATTTTGGCGATATTTTGATTATTACGAACTAGTTTTATCGTATGAATTAATATTTTTCATATATACTGATTACAAAATATTAATTAGATTATAATAAATATATTATAGTTTGTTTCAACCATAAAAATTCTTTCATTACCAAGAATTAAAGATAAATTAAATAATTAAGGTTCGCCTTCCATTATGGTTGTAAATCGTCACCTCATGGACGATGGTTTCATTTTTAAAATAAAAGAGAGAGAGAGAGTAGAAAATTGATATTGGGTGTTCCATTAACCTGATATAATTCTAGTATATAGATTATACTATATATATCCAGATAATTTTTAAAGATGATGTGGGAGATAATAATTAAATATGTAACTTAAAAGAAATTAAAAGGATAAAAGGAAAAGGCTTTTACCTATTGAGTACTCCTCCACAAGAACCTCCTTAAGAGAATGGGTTTCGGTCTCTTGGCTAGACCAAGAAATCCAAGATGTGGGAAGGGACAAAGGCTTATTTTGGACGAAAATTAAGAATCTTCATATCTTATACGAGTGGAGAGAAGAGGGAATTGGGTGGTTTTTATAGTGGAGAAGGGGAGGGTTTCTCCATTATTGTAATCATTATTTTATTATTTTTGCTCATGACTATGAATCATCTTGATTTATAAAACAAAAATAGTAATATGTTAATGTGAGTTTGAACCAATGACCATTTACATCATCCATTACTCTATAATGATGGAGAAATTCATTTATTTAGCATATTTTGTAAATTGTCAAATTTCACTATTCACCAAAATTTCATGAATTTTATAAAAATTCCAAAAATTCAGCCAAACAGTTTTTTGACATATAAAATTCACAGATGAACTCTATTTTATCAATATAATTTTCTAAATTGAATAAATATAATTTTTAATTAAAATCACTATTTACATGAAAAATACAAATTTTAAATTTAAAGATGATTTTATAATACTTTCAAAAATGAACTAATGTCTTATAAAATTATACTATAATGATAGAAAATTAACATATATATTTTGGAATACATTTTAAGTAAATTAATTTTATTATTTTATTATCTTAAATTTGAAATCAAATATTTTTTAAACATAAAAATAACAACACTTGATTACTAATTTTTAAAATATTCACTCTCATTTATTTAGTTCCTAAATTTTATTTATACTTACATGGGTGGGTTACTATTTATAAGGGTACATTAATATTAGTAAGGGTGTGTTACAATTCAAAAGGGTAAGTTACTATTGATCAAAAATTAAATTTGATCCTTTTAGACCCTAAATATCATACTGATTGCAACTGTGTATATTAGTTTTTCAAAATTAAAATAACAGAA
Organism: Viscum album; assembly: GCA_963277665.1. Lineage (NCBI taxonomy): Eukaryota > Viridiplantae > Streptophyta > Magnoliopsida > Santalales > Viscaceae > Viscum > Viscum album. The sequence goes on along the minus strand of OY728143.1, from coordinate 1,976,732,874 downwards.
GCAGAAAAATTATGTTCATTGGAGTGTTTTTAACAAAGTGATGATTCATAGAAACTTAGTTTTTAATGAATTAAATATTACATTTATTTGTAAATTCTTTGGGTGGTACATTCTACCCCCATTAAAAAAACCCCATCATCGACATCATTAAAATATTACCTTATAAAAAGATTTGGGTAGTACATCATCATATGTTCATCAGGCTCAGGTGTTTCCTCCTCAAAAATATATAATTTTTCCAAAGTCTTGTTACCAGTCAAGTCATCTAATTCCTCAAAACCTATTCTTTACTGTCTGTAATCTAGCAAGGCCCCTCACATTATGACAAGTGAGATTCCAATTCAATACATTTATATTTGAGGACATGTGTTAGGTCTAGAATGTACATTCTCAACAATTTGACATGGAACACATTTTTTATGTTAGATAGGCTAGGTGGAATTTCCAAATGATAAGCCATATCTTTATTTCTCTCTATAATTTCAAAAGGTGCAATGCACCTAGGGCTCATTTTCCCTTTTTTACCAAATCTATTAACACCCTACCATGGAGATACATTCATGAAAAAATTATCTCCCTCCTAAAATTAAAAATCCTTCCTTTAATTATTAGTATAGCTCTTTTTCCTACATTGAGTTGCTTTGATATGTATTTGAATAGTCTTTACCTTTGTTGTTTTTTTCCTCCACAAGCTCTAGTCCCACAAGCTTCGTTTTACCATTTTCAAACCTACATGTTGGTGTATGAAATCTATTTCCATACAATGCAACATATGGTGCAATTTGATTACTAGAATTAAAAATATCATTATTAGAAAATCAAAAAAATGTAAATATTGATCCCACATACCCTAAAAGTCGAGTGAAATTGATCTCACAATGTCTTCTAATGTTTGGATCGTCCTTACTAAATGCAAGTTAGTTTAAGCGTTACAATTAGTATTCAGTCGAAGCTCTGTATCCAATTATTTTTTCAAAACATTTCAAGAATTTTGATATAAATCAAGGAAAATGATCTGACATAATTGATAGAGGGGACCCATGAATTACAACAACATCATTAATATAGATCAGTGCAAGGTACCCCAATAGAAAATCTTCTCTTATAGTGAGGGAATGATAAGATTTGGTAAGTTGATCAATAGTAACCCATATTACATCTTTATCTCGTGGATGATTTTGTAATATAGTGAATAATTACATAGTGATGTCATCCCATTTCCATGTAGGAATAGGTAAAGGTTTCATGACTCCTATTGGATGTTTTCTTTTAGTCTTCACTGGTTGAGAAACTAAACATGTTGATACATTTTTAGTAATTTTCCATTTCATGTTATCCATCCACAAATATTCCTTTAGTTATCTATAAATCATAATGCTACCTGGATGTATAGAGAAATTTTACCTTTAGACATCATCTGATAACATTATTCAATGATAGCATAGACCACTTATTGATATTTCCTTAATTAGTTCCAATGTAGTAAAAACTTTTCTAAATAAACCATTTCTTCATTAATATCTCAACATAAAGAACATATTTATGGTTTTATTTCCCACAATCATACGTTTTCCAAAAAGTTTTACTTTTCACAGAATATATTTTCCCTGAACAATTCAACTTATGGTCTAAATTTCATTATGAAAAAGTACTGCAAAACAATCCGCATATATTATATAATTCTTATAACTAGTAAATTTCTAATAAAATATTCAAATTACATGGTTATGGAATAATCATATTAGTCATTCTAATTTATCTATGTTAGTATCATAACACAATAATTATCGAGTAAATTTATTTGGGTTATATTCCTTTGACACTTGGGACATTGAATCACATAGTGTTTTATCTCCTTACAGTTAAAGCATTATACGTTGGAATCCTTTATCTTACCTTTTCAATAAGGAACTCTATCTCCTTTTTCTCCATAATTATTAAAAAATCACATTCCCTTCAAAAAATTTACCAGGGTGAGTCTTTCCACATTTATCACATATAGGAAACCCCTTATTTCCCTTCTTCCAACTATCCATATTTTTCCTGGTCATCCTATTATTCTCTACCTTCCCTTCAAAGCCAAATGACTCATAGAATTATTTACACATCTTTTTAACATGTGATATTATTTCCTCTTATGATGTGGATACTTGGGAGACTATCTTCCATTAGAATTATAACTTAAGGCCATGAGGGATATAATAAATCTTTCTCTTTTCATCACAAGCATAGGTAATGTTCTCATTTTTCCTTGTAGGTTACATTTAAAATCAATTACATATACAATATTAACTCATAAAATTGTGAACTATCTATAAATATAAACAAGGAATATAACATAATATAACATTATGTATTATAAATCTCTTTTTTAAAAGGTAATTCCCATGTCTGACCTTTATGAACCCTCCGCATAAGGGATCCCCCCTCCCCACAAAGAGGTCACTCTAGAGATAGCCCCATCCAGGAAAGAGCCATTGCTAGTCAAGATGGAAGAGCGTCACAAAGGGTGACAACTCTATCTACAATAGTACTTCATGCAATCCATCAGCCCAGGTGGGTTGTGCCTCATTTTTTACACCTAGTCAGAAACCAGGAGACCCGGCAAGGCGAGTGGATCCCGACGGAGAGGTTCGCCCCGAAAGCAGAGTCCTAGGATTCGAAACCTGAACCATCCAAAGAACGGAATTGATGTTCCGCTATCCTTCACCACTATGCCACTGCCGAATTAGCAAAAGTACACTGGGTTTTTAGTCCCAAGGGGTTACATGGTATATGTGGGTTGTCACCCACCACCGAGTGCCTTTATATACTTCCTCAACCGCAGTCCCAGGTATAACTGCACCTGGTCATTCAGGCCAGTTCCACAAAGGGTAAAGGGGACCACGTGAGGCCTTCTTTCATGTATACATTTACCCAGAGTCAATCCTGAAACACCTTGTTAGAGTTGTTACTCTTAGGTACATCTGTGGTAGAACCATGCCATCTAGTAGTATCCAGACATGGATTTATTTTCCTAGAATATCCACATAATATATTCCTTACCGAAATTCTAGTATGATCATGTATACTAATCCTCCAAATCTATCTTATGGTTTTTTTCACAAATCAACATTTTCTAAATGTAGTTTCCATGGATTCTACTAAACATACTCTGATACCAATTGTAATGTCGGGACCCCAGTTTCCCAGAGCCATTGCATTATTTCATTACATTTCAATGATTACAAGGAATAAAATCCTGAAGGATCGGAAAGTTTAATGGTTTTAGAAAACAATTTATATACATATTTTCACCATTAAACCTAGAAATAAAATTAATTATATAAATTCTACAGGAAACATCCACAACTCTTGGATTATCCCTACAATTCCTTCATAATATGAAATCTCGTATCCTGTGAAAAACAAAACATAAGAAATATGTGAGCTCAAATTCTCAGTAAGGGTAATCAATATAGAGGAAGATATTGTAAATATAAACATTAGGCATGGTGAATAACAAAAATCACATTCCTTTAAAAAATAAACTTGAATATAAAATAGCAGGAATAAGAGATGAATAAATAATACCGTAATAAAACATAACCTTGAGTATTATACTAGTTGAGTAACAATATAGACTAACAATTACTACTTTCATAATGAGGACATGGATGATTCTTGACATCATAAAAACTCTTTCAAGGCCTCATTCCAATATTGTTCATAAACAGGTTAAAATCCAAACTAGTTTGTCTCATGAGACCTTCTAATGCATCAAGAGGCTATAGTAGGCCCCACTCATCACATACTAAGTCTAATGAATTAATCATATGAATGGGATTAGCATAATCAAAAAATACAATCATATGGAATATAATATATGAAATCTAAATATATTTCTCTAATCATTAAACATAAACACTTACTATTCGTAGTAATATGGTGAATTGTATAAAGATAGCACATCCATAGTCAAACTAATATAAATCCCTTAATAATATTATAGGGTATTTTAAAGAGATAAACCTAAATGAAGTACAATATTCAACAATTTATTTTGACGTAGATGCAGATACTTATAAGTTAGAACATTAAACAATTATAGAGGAAATGATCTTTCAACATTCCACAATGTCTCATACCACCATGAAACATTCAAATAAAATTCCCTTAGAAATTAATGTAAATACGGATAAAATTTTTATGAAATACCAAAAGGTATTACATACACCACATTCAAGGAATAATTTGTGAACAAGGCATATATCACATAAAAGTTAAAGTGAGACAATAAAATTCATTTCAATATTTGGAAAGAGTAGTTATTTTGGGAGATCAATTGTATTTGTTATGGAATCATATTGTAAACTAGTATATCCCAGAAAAGAAAAGGGATGTACATTTATTTTATATTTTAGGGATAAATGTTGTATCACTGATGTGAAGCCATGTAAAAACTATTTTTTAAAGATGGTATAGAAATAAAACATTTTAGTGTGGTTAAAGGAAAATATTTAAGATATTTTAAAGTAGAAGGGCATGTTTTTCCCATAAAACCAGAAATTAAACAAGATATATTTTTATGATAAAATTTTTTATTTTACAAAAATAATTATGTCTTAAAATATAATATATGGTGAACTTGAAAATGGGTAAGAGTTCGAGAAGTTCCCTTCAATCGGTCTTGTTTATCATGAATAATTAGGAAGGGAAATATTTTAAAACATATAATCACCTTAATAATATGAAATGATCATAATATATTATTTTATAACACACATAACTAATATATAATATGTAAAAAAATAAATAATCATTACATTTGGGTAAGGATAGTGAAGGAATAACACAATGGAAAAAAATGAAGGTTCGTGTGGAATCGCTTACCTCATTATCATCAATCAAATTATACACCCAAAATTAATAATCATCAAATGATACATTGAATACCATAAAAATAAATAGATTCCTAAAATTATACATCAATGGGTATTATACATACAATGTACACAAAAAATAGTGTTGAGTAAATTATATCTCAAAAAAAATAGTAAGATGAGGAGACCCTTACCTTATGTCTGAATGTATTCTAATATTGACCTTAATAAACTTTTTAATCAAAATAATGCCATTAATTAATTTATTTATAATCTCGTATAAATATATTTTATTCATTGTAGTTTTTTTATGTTAATTTATGTCTTTATTGGTATGTTAAAAGACTGAAGTCTGTCTTCCTAGAGTGTTTGTTTTCTTGGTTTTCATAATTGGTTAACTTATTGATAATTCACGGATTTCATGTGGTATGGATATATATTTATATAACTTTTCATATACGATACTAATGAAAATTAAGGGGATTCAAGTTTCATATAATTAATTTAGTTATTTGGTATGAGGATGAGTTATTAGAAGAAACATTTATAAATATCATTTTGGCGAAATTTCGATTATTACGATCTTGTTTTATCATATGAATTATTATTATCTATATATATTGGTTATATAATATTATCTAGGTTATAATAAATTTGTTATTATTTTTTAAACCATAAAAAATTTCTCACATGCAAACTTTAAGGATAAATTGAAGAATGATAGTTCGTCACCCATGAAGGTTGTAAATCGGCACCTCCCGAACGATGGTTTTGTTTTTAAAATAAAAGAGTGAGAGTAAAGATATTGATGATGTAGGTTACATTAACATGATATAATTATAGTATATAAATGATACTAGAGTTATTATTATCATTTGAACATATTATGAGAGGATATAATAAAACACAATTAGAGACATAAAATAAATCAAAAGGAAAATGGAAGAGGATTTTACCAATTGAATACTCCTCTTTGGGAACCTTCTTAAGGGAATGGGATTTTTTCATTGGGACCAACCCATAGCTCTTATACATGGGGGTGGACTATTTAAGTTTATTTGGTTAGAACATAGATAATATTCAAGGCTTAGAGTAGTGAAGAGAAGAGGGAGTGAGGGGTGGTTTTTATGTTGGAGGAGAGGAGGGTTTTCCATTTAATTTAATCACTATTTTACTATTTTTTCTCGAGACTATGAATAGTATTGATTCTTGTAACTAAAAAAAATTATTAACTACATCTTATTTTGAACCAATATCCATTTTCATCATACATGACTCTATCATGATGCATAAATTAATTTATTTTTCATATTTTGTAAATTATCGAATTTCACCATTAACAAAAAATTCGTGTCTTTAATAAAAATTCCAAAAATTCAATGTAACCATTTTTTTTTCATTTAGAATGAAAATATGGTCTCCATATTATCAAAATTATTTTATAAATGATAGAAATTTATTTTTTTACTTAAACTAATTTTATACTTGAAAAATAAAGATTTTAAATTTATAACTTATATTATAATATATTCAAAAACTAACCGATGTCTCAAAAATTATCCTAAAATAATAAGACATTAAAATACATAATTTAGAATAAATTTTTTGTAAAGTAATTATATTAATTTTTTAATTTAAAATTTTTATTAAATATTTATTACCCACAAAAATACCAATACTTAATTATTAATTTGTAAAATATTCACTCCCATTTATATAATGCCAAAAATTTATATATACACACATGGGTGATAATAGTATTTATAAGGACACATTAATATTCATAAGGGTATTTTAATATTTCTAAGGGTAATTTATTATCCATAAAAATAAAATTTGATCATATTAGAATCTAAATATCTTACTGATTGCAACTCTGTATGCCATTTTTTAGAAATTAAAATCAACATAAGTGAAAAAATTATGTTCATTAGCTCGTTTATAAACAAGTGTTATTTCACAGAGACTCAATGATTCATGTATTAAATATTAGATTTATTTATAAATTCATGGTGTGCTACATTGACCGTGAAATACTTATTTTTATTTTGGGAGGTTTTTTTATATAAGTGACATAATATTATGAAACTTTATATTAACATCTCTATTTAGATCAGAATCATAATATTATTCCTTAACCTATTTAGAAGACTTTATATTATTCAAGTGTTTTAAAGATATTTCCTTCTTTCATTTATTTATATTTTTAAAATAATTTCCAATACTAATTTCATTTACCATTAACACCCTCTCAAATCCATCAAATTGAAACATGACCTTCAAGTGATGAATCTTTAGAATCAAATCTATTCCTTCATAAGTAAGGTACCCTATTAACTATCATTGAATCCTCTATATTTTATCCAAAACCTAAAATAGAATTCAAAATATCATTAAATTCATTAAAGTGATCATTCGGGTATTGTCATTCGATAATATGAATTTCTTTCTAATAGACATGATAGATTTGATGTTTTCCATTCTCCACTGTAACATTACCTTCCGGAATATCTCATAACTTCTCAAAAATTCCTTTAACTATATGGGTTCTCATAAAATTTATGTAATATTTTTTCAAAATTGATAATAATATATAGCTCCTTTCACATCTATTAATCTCTATATTCTTCTTATCACATGTATTCATCACATAATATTTTGAGACAGAATTCAAACCATAAGTTTCAATATTTACAACATGAATACTAAAAAAGATACTATAAGATTGTCTTTTTTCCTTACAGACATTATATGTTTTCTCTTAGAATATGGGAACTCTTTTATATTTATTTTCTTAATATGATTGTATTGAAAAAAAAAATAAAACCAATAATAAATAAATACATGGAGTGAAATTTTGGATTCTAACATTAAAATGTCTCAATATCTTCAAAGGGAACCCACTTATCTAATACCAATTTTATATGACACATACACTAATACTATTGAGGTACCACCCAAGCTTTATTTTATCGGGGGTATGATCCGATGAATAATATTATTTTATTATTTTTCTACCAATCGACCTTGATTGCTGGTTAAAATGAAACATTTATGTTTTAATTAGTTTGTTATACAAAAAACCAAACACACGATGAAGTTGATCTCTAATTAAAATGATTTCAATTATATATACACCCAACCAAATAAGAAAATGATTATGTTAAAGGTTCAATGTTCAAAATGAATAGTTATATCTTTGGTATGATGTGTTACCATCCATCACTACATGATCCACTAGAATCATGAAATATACTATAATGTGCTGGAATTATCCTTCAATCTCTAGTGTGTTAAAAATTTTCCTTTAAAGTGAAATGGTCCCCCATATGTAATAAATATAACTCTTCAAATAAAAAGTATCAATGATATTTTATATCCATTAAAAATATCTAAATATTCTATTAACAATGTATCATCTCATAATATTCACTTCAATCAATAAAACATTCAAATTAAGTAACCATACACTTCTTATTTACCTAAAAAATTATTCCTCCTACTTAAAATAATATCTTTTTAGGTATATAAAAACCTTTAATCATTAAAAATTACAGTAAACTCAAAAAATAACTATAAAACTATTAATGTTCATCTTACTTCTATGTAATCCTTTGATCCTTTCTATTTAAATATTAATTTTCAATAATTTATTATAATAAATATCAAGACATTTTTCTAGGTGTATATTATTCTTCTCTCTATTATACACACCAATTTTATACATTATAATCTATCTATTGTTCTATGTCTACATGGATGAACCAATATATAACTATTTTTTTGAAAATTTAAATTTATTTTTCAATTTATAATTTCAATGACATATTCCAGCTTATAAAACGTATATCATGTGCATTGGATCAATATATCCCTTTTAGTCACCCTTGATATAATTTAGGGACACAAAGAATCATGTTAGAGTATCCCAAGTGTCAACCTAGATGAAAATTCATCAAATCATATTTAAACTAGACCATCATACTAATCATGACATAATCAAGTGAAAATTTCATAATGCATGTAGTTATGTAGTGGTAACATCTAAATTCTAAAAAACAAAATATTTCACAATAAGTATTATTTAATAACTCTAACCATTTTAATGTATCACAAAGTATCCAGGAGAACACCACTATTGCTTATTGTATACTATTTTGGAATAAATTTTTTCTTTATGGAAAAATATTATTCATCATTGTGAAATATTTTTCACGTTGCTTCTATCCAGACCATATGAAAATCATGCCTTCAATAGTATGGTGTGATACATATACCATAGAGATCGGGATGATTATCATCACATATAAAAAGTAAATCATGGCCTAAAACATATTTCTTATTGTGTGATTTATTTTTAGTTCACCAAATAAAATTTAAAAAAATATACTAAATACTGAAAACATGAATTTTAAGGGATTATTATTCATATTACAATAAAAACATTTAAATCAAGAAAATAACTGTGTAATAACTACTTTTTTGACCTGATTTGATCTTTTTTGAAAAAAAGACATCTTGAAAATCATCTATTAAAATTCAAACCTCTTGTAAAAATATAAATATTTCTAAATTACCTTTACCTAAACTAAACAATATAAATCTAGATAAATTTGAAATGATTAATTTGTTTAAAAATAATTTTACAATAGCTGACAACATCTAAATTACCAATAACATCCAATTCACTTTACATGAAACCAACAATATCCCCCTTTTTATCAAACATATCTTTAGGTAACATCACACTCTAAAATGTTACTGGTCAAAGAATTCATTTATTTTATTATCAATATTATATATTGTATGTTATTATTTTTTTGAGAGTAAATAATCCCCCAATAATTTTGGTATACCCAGGGAGCTAATTGCTAACCTCTTTCAATCAAGGGATGTTCCAAAGGGAACATGCCTATTTCAGATGCACTTCATGCCCCATGGGGTTTTGTTTCAGTCATGGACCTATTTTATAAATGTAGGAATACATTGGGATATAGAAGTGATGTTTTAAAATCCATTTTAGGTGAGTGGAAAGGAGTTCAGGATCAATATCACCCTTTTGAGAAGGAATTATTACCTACTAGAGAACTCTCTTAAAGATCATGTAAATATATATATATGAATCCTTATTATTAGTATTAGAAACACTATCAATTACTCTAAAGATAATTATTCTAGAACAATAAGAATTTATGAGGACACTAAATGTGTGGATTATTTTATCTCACATTTAATCCAAGTATTTAGTTACTCTATAGTTTAGAACTATATAACATGGTGCTCTTGTGTTTATTATCATTTAGGGATGGTTCGACTCCTATTAAATGATGTGGGGAGTGATGTGAAGTTTGTAATAGTTCCACAATAGGGACATCCTATGTATCCCTATTAAGAGAATTAAAAGCTACAAGGTTCATTGACACTTAATGTGATACACCATAACTTCTTACAGTCATGTGAATAGGACCATTGTGGTAACATTTTATATCATTCATCCATGCACATTTCTAAAAACAATAATGTCATGTAGGTTTGTCTAATAGGTGAATGTTTCCTACAAATGGGTTAGTGTGGTGTTGATTAATTAGAACCCCATTCAATATGAATTTAGTAAATGCGATAGGTGAGTGTATTTTTAGATACTAATAAGAGTATCGTGACTCATGAAATTTTCAAAAACCAACAGGAATGTATTGAATTAGTAAAGAAGTGGTTATCTCACACTCTCATATGATACATCCTATTTATATCATATAAGGAAAGTAAGGATCATGATTTCCTAAAGCTTATCAAAAGCGTATTTTTTTAGTATAATATTAGATCGAAGGTGTTCATGGTTTAATTTCTAGTGCGGACAAGGTTCAGGGTATACTTACACCTAAGAATGAGATGGGGTGGAAATGATTCTGGATATTGGGATTGAAACATGGGGAAAAAATCCTATATAATTTTCTAGAGTTGTAATAAAAACCCATGTAGTTCAATCTATACATTTAAAGGTTATGTAGAAAGAATAGACCCTGATATTTAGCATCCAAGAGTAAGGATTTTTTTTTGAAATGAAAGGGATGATAATAAGGGATTCTGTGTGGCTTACACATTGGACTGTAATGATCTTGTATAGAAGTAGTAATGATATTTCTGGTGCTTACACATGTACTACACTTCCTTCTTCATCTCATTTAATTTTAACTGTATAAGATAGGGAGTGGTTGGGACATACACATGTTAGGAGGTCTAGTGAGGATATGGTGTCTTGTGTGAATTATTGACCAATTATGGGGTCACAGTGAAGGGTATCCCTGTTGGAAGGGTATAAAAAATTTACATTGAAAGGTTTCTTTGTAAAGGTTCTCCTTGGAATAGAGGGCTTGGAAATGTGACACTCAGGTATAAATACAGAAGAAAATTCATGCTCCTATTAGAGACCTAGGGGAAGTCACGGTCTGGTTAGTGACATGGTCAAAGTTTCACTTATATAGAAGGTTAATGTAAAGTTATGATTAGTTATACTTTGACCAGGTATCATAACACTCATGTTTGGGTGCTCATGATATTTAAAGTAGGTTGTTTGGATCTCATGTAACTCTAAACTCAAGTTATGGTGCTCAGGTAGTTCGGTGTATTGGTTAATGAGATTTGGTTATCTAGATCTCAAGTGGTTGTATTCTACTCTTATAACAAGGTCACCACTATAATTAAAATGGATTAAAAACATTGTTTTATACACCTTCTCCTTAAGATTATATTTTAAAATCCCATGAAGTAGGGCTATTCATGTTCAATTGTTTTAACAATTAGGTTCCCTTACATTATTCACTTAGTCTGTTAGGGGTAGTGAAAATGGGATTGAAGTTGGTCCTTTTATAGGAAACACATAACTAGAAATGTGTAAATTAATTGGGTTTTTAGGTATATGTCTAGATAATGGTAGAACTATGTAATTTAATTATGACATACATAGAATCACATGTGAGTCTAGGTGTAGAAGAATATAGCACACGAAGTGACAGACATGAGACTAGGGGAATAATACTAGAGTATAAATATTTCTATGCACAAGACTATATCTCAAAAGACTTGGGAATATTGAGTTGTATGTGTCAATAAAATGAAAATAAATATAAAACACTATGTACACTTGTTAAGAAGAAAGTTCTTGGAATAAAAAACATGTGTAGAATCCACCCACGTGGGAATTCCAACTTCAAATAGACATAAAATCTTATCATTATATCCATTTAGGCTCTACATGATTTGAAATCAATGATTGTGATACAATGGGTTTGAATAATTTTTGGTAAAAGGACTGGAAGGGGTGAATGATCCAATATTAAAATTAGCATAATTATAAAAAAATAATTATGGAATGTGGGGAATTAAAATTATTATAAAATTCATTCATAAAATAATAGGGATTTTGGATTTTTGAAAAGTGTATGTAGAAAATTATATCGAAGAGCACAAGTGATTTTTTAGTAGTTCAGATCTAAATGATCCCACTCTACTCTTTACTTCTCAACTTGTGGATTATAGTGTCCATTGTGAGATAGGGAGAGAGTCACTTACATGAGGAAAATCTAAATTTAGACTTTAACATGAGAGAAATTTAAACCCAAGTCCTTGTAAGGATCATCCCCAAACCAATCAAATACACATCCTTTTTATGGGAGTAAAAAACACAGGATTTCTGTAGGATCATCCACAACCTAAGTGTACCATTTTTTTCATGTTTAGACAAACAAATAATGCCTTTTAAAGGTAGTATAACCTATTTTAGATAGGATTTTTGTGTAGACCTCTTCTCAGATAGAAAATATATAACCAATAATATAACTCTATAAAAGAAGAAATAATTTTTGTTGATAAAAATAGTTGATGCAGGAACTTCAAATGTATTTTAATAATAAATTATATGTTTTACATCAATGTTATAGTATATATCTTCATTGTGAATATAGTAAAATAAGAAACATTCCTTTCTTGATAGTTTTTCATAATTGACGTAAACAATGTCTATTAGATCACTTGATTCCCGAAGAATTATGAATGTATAAAATAGTATATACATGTTATGAATTATTGTTTTTATTCCAAGATTCCTCATGTATTTTAAATATGATCATTAAAATCTAACAAACCAATCTCTAATTGGGTAAGTGATTCAAATTAAAATTACAAAATTATTCAAGAGATATAAAATTATCATCCGAAATAATTATTACAAAATTAATTTGAATTCCAAATTAAACGGTGATTCAAACAAATTTAAAATACCTATTAAAATAAGTAAACAATTTCCATAATAATACATCAAAGAAAGTCATAATTATTAATATATAATATGATTGTTTAAGTTTCAAATGACTTTACAATCATATGCAGTTATTATTAAGTAAAACAGTTAATTATTTTGAATTAGATATTACAAAATCTGTTTGAATAATTTCATTGACAATAAATATTAATTTATAAAGGAATAAATTTAAAGAAATTATCTCAAAATATTAAAACATAAACATTTTAAACATAAGTCTCATGTTTTATGAATGAATAATAAATAGATTCAAATGAAAATTTAAAACATTTTATAATATTTAAAAACAGTACACTTGGGTTTTATATAACACATATTAATTTAATAAATTAATAAAACAACGAAAAAAATTAATATAAACATGCAGTTAATCATATTATCAAAAATAAAAAAATAGATTACATGTAAAGAAAATATATTTCAAGAAACATAATTAAGTAAAAGAAAGATATAATAATTCATGCTGAGTGAACATGAAGTAATTATATTAACTATGATATGGTCAGTTGAAATGATCTTGTGGTCAGTTAAAGGATTCACGCGGTTAGTATAATAACCATGAAATTTACAATGTGTGGTCAGTTAAAATAATTATAGTTGTAATTATACTAAATTGGGTTAATTATACTGAATATTAATTCATTATATCATTCTATAAGTATATTAAAGAAATTTCACTCCAATACCCATGAAGCTGGATGTGTAATTTTAGAATTCACCAGGAAGGCATGGAATAATTCCAAACATGGACATGATCAAATGTGTTGCATGGAATTATATTCCAATTTATTATAGAATGCAAGGGAAATGAAAAATATCTATCTTCTTTTATGTGAATTTACAAGAATCAAATATACTGTTATTTAATTATGAATATGGGTATCAGTTTTAGTGATTTTACAAGATGATTCTAGGTTTCTATGGATGTGGCTCTCATGAGGTGACTATAAAAGACACATTGTAGGTATATATGGGTTAATGTTTAGAATAATATGTGACTAATGGTAGGGTTTAATGTATTCATGGCTAGGTAGTATGAATTCATGGTAGTTTGGTTAAGGCAGTTTCAAGAACCTGAAAAAATTGGTAATAGACCCTCTGGTTAATTTTTATACCTTATATACAACTGAATTGGAAAAAATTTCAGAAGACATAATTTTATATAATTTCGATATATTTCAAATGAATAAAATAAAATATAAATCTAAAATATATATCATGATATATAATTGAAAAATATATAAATGAATAATCTATAATTTTTTTTAAAAAAATTACTTAAATGATTCCAAACTATAGTTAATATTTGAGGTGTCTAACCAACATTTTCAAAAAAATATAGTTTAAAGAAATATATAAAAATTTATTATATTTCTACCCCAATAAAAGTAGTTTAATTAAAATTTATATCAAAATATATATCATTGAAATAATTAATATTCTAAATTATGGGAATCCCAAAATTCCAGATTTATTTTATAAACATCATGAATTGTTTTGATAATTAAAAAATTACTTTATACATCAATTTATTATAATTAATTTTATATAAATTTTATAGATATCCAACACCATATGTTTTTAAATAATATTATCTATAAAACTAAAGTAATAATTAAATAACAAAAGAAAACTATGAAGGAGTTTAAACTGAGAATTGTTCTTCTAAACAAAAACATGCAGCATGTTCGGACTAAAATGAAAACATGCTATAGATTGATTAATATTTCTACGTTGTTGAGTAAAATTTAGATAAATTTTTTATCTTTAATATGATACTATAATAATAGAAATATTATCTCTATAACTCAATATATAATTAAAATACAAAGAGTTAATAAAAAGTTGTGTTTACACAAAATGAGAAGATTGATTTTTTAATATTCAGAAAAATAAAATATTAATTTTAATTGTAATAAAAAATATTTAAAATGCATTCAAGAACATGAACAAAAAAATAAACCCTTATCTATAGGATTTTCAAATACCTACTGTTATCAATGTCTAAAAATTATCTATAAATTTTGTAATAATGGTTTGCATGGTTTTTATAACCCTTTTAATCAATAATGGATACAATACATCACCAACTTCTCATTGAAATTTTCAGCACCACATCACAAGAATTCGAAAAAAAAAGTTGGAATATTTTTTCCTCATTGATTTCTGCAATCATATAGCCCATGTATATAGTATTTTATTCTTTTTCATGTATAGGGAATTCTTTTCTCTCAAATGTGTCTTGAATCACATTTATGAGGATAACATCATGTATTCTGTGAAAAACTGTATGGACTATTTTTTAAATACAAAAAAATACACCAAACAGAATTAGATTAATTGAAAATGAAAATAATTTGATTATAAGGTATTATGGGTAACATTTATACATTCCTTGAACATCTTGTAAGATTTTGGAGCTAACCAACCTATGAGAGGATGTTTGGAGATAGGGGGATCTCAATTCAAGGATTTTAAAAATAAAGAGGAAAATTTAATCACAAGGTGGATGGGATGTAATGATGAATAGATAAATCAAGTAATTTGACATATAAACATAGTTTTAATGGCGGGAAACCCATCCCGAGTAGGTTTGAGATAGTACTTGGATGGAAAAGAAAATTTAATGTATATGGAATTTGTCATTTTCTCTAATATAGGAGATCAATATGTCACTATGTATCTGAAAAGAATAAAACTCTTTCCACACATAGTTATAAATAGTTAGTCTTTATGGATATGTGGTTCATATTAAGATAAAAATAATATAGTTTTGTCCAATTATATGTTTTTTGGGGAAAAAACTAATGTGGATAAGTAACCCATTAACAGTGTAGATAACCATTATGAGCGGCACAAATAGTTTAATATTTTTTCTCTTCAGTTGTAAATCGATGGGATTTTGGGTATTATAAATTAGAAAAAAATATGTAATAGTCTGTATAGTTACGGAGAAGTAAAATCAATATAAAAATAGAGATAAACTTTTGAAAATGATGAACCTAACATATAGTTTAAGGGCATCATTCTCAAACCATATATCCTATATTTTATGGACAAAAATTTACCATGAATCCAATGTGATTTTTCATTGTGGTGAATATCAACTCCAATCTTTTGGGTTTCCAATAAGAATATCTCAACTCGAGGATTTAGTTAAACTAAGTGGACTTCCACCACTCTAGAGTTTTTTACACCAAGAGGGGTATCTCGACTCATGGATTTTTATTTTTTACAAAAATTACATACATGAATATTAAAGGGTATAAGAAACAAGATTTAATCATCTTTTATTGACAATTTTTATAGTACATTAATGTGTATCATTAATGGAATTTAAATCCTCTCAAATAGTTTGATTATAGAATGTGTAAATAATAACAAATTTTTTTAGGATTACTATAAGATGGAGGGAGATGGGAATATATTTGGCCATTTGTAATGTTATGACCAAACATATATAATCACGAAATAGAACATAGGGATTAACGGGGACCTCTTCTCTATGACCAAGAAATCCCATGGGGGTTACATTTTGACTCTAGGTTAACATATCTATTATTCATTAAATGGGGACTATGTTGTAGTAACTCGAGAACATTGTTACCAGTTTCTAGAAATGGTGGAACCAAGAAAATTCACATAAGGTCTTGGGATGTAAATATATGTTTCTCAAATTAGATAATGTTGGATGGTGTGGACACAATCATCAAAAAAATAATGTAGTTTAATCATGAAATTTATATTAAGTAGGGGTTTGGGAATAAAAAAGTAACACCATTATGTATTCAACATGTTCTCAGAGTGAAGTGATATAACATAAAATTGATTGATTACATGATCATCTAGAAGGTAAGGCATGGATAATGCAATTATGATTCATGTATATGAATAAAAATATACCCATGTCATGAATTTATCTCACATGTAGGGGTAAATAATATTTTATCAAACGTTTCTTAAACTAGTCTATCCAGAAATTATATCTTATCTTTTCTAAAGGCTATTAATTAGCCCCTAAAAGCATTTTGTATTTTTTATTTTATGATCTAACCTTTTCCTAATCCATGAAAGTGGAATATTTAGCATGAAGAGAATTGATTTTTTCTTAAGCCACCCAATATGGATTTTAAACATGAAGAGTATTTGTGTCCCTTTTAATATTTCTTATTCTTTAACTTTTTCCTAATCCGTTAAAGGGTGAGACTAAGTTAGTGGATACTTAAAATTTTAATTTTATTACATTTAAAATATTTAAAAATTACCATATTTTTTTTGACGTTTATAATTTCATGTTCTCTATCTTTTTCCTAATCCATGAAAGGGGAATTATTAGATTGAATAGACTATAACTTTTCTCACGTCACCCTTTATGGGTTTTCAACATAACAAGTATTTTTGTATCTTTTATCGATAGTTAAAGGTCATATAATTTGGTCCCAAATTAGGTGACGGATTTTCATGGTTTTTTATCTAAGGCCAATAGTCACGGAAGTTTAAATACATATAGTTTTAACCAAAATTTTTTAATGTTTATGTTTATGCAACTTTAAATTAAATATTTCTAACATTTAAGGATATTCATATTTGACTAAAATTAAGGTGATTATCTAACAAAAAGGTCCAATACAACCTGATGTGAATGATTCACCCATACTGGTAGGAAGGATCAAGTCCATATAAATAGAGCTAGCTCATATGCCTGATAAAATGGAATAAGGTAGAAATTTACAAATGGGCCTTCGATGAGAGATTTTTTGGTCACTACATATCTCATGTTAAATAGAATCAAGACACATTTAGTTCTTGTAAAGGAGGGTTTTTTATAATTTAAGTGAATAATAACATTAAGGAATAAATCTGAAACTATATTCATCAAATATTCTATAATAAAGAACTATCATATAAATCGAGGTCTTATATAAGTAGAATTTTTTTAATTTCAGGTCATATGGAATAGACCACTCCAACTAGTTTTAGTTCATATTGTATTGGCCCATGAATATTATAATTAAGTGTAATAAATAATTGACCAATGTATCATACATTTTATGACCATGTGACTTGGATTGTCCTCAGTATCATATATAATTTATAATATCACAAAATATGGATATATTTCTCTTATATTTGATTATATATAGAAAACTAGTGATGTCAATCATGTCATAAAATCTATAAATCAGAGATGATGGAAATATTACTGGTGGTAAAAGGTTGACCATTAGTAATAGATATACTAGTATCATTCCCTCATGATATATCACATGGGTTTAAGGGGAAATTTCCTCTGGGACAAAAACAACACCATGGTGTTAAATAACACCTAAAAGGAAATTATAATGCTCACCTTTCAAAGGGGGTCCATTCAGATAATCCAAGAACCCTATTACTATTTATAATGATCAGGGAAACCAAGAGGAGAATATTACCCTGAGGTTTTTTGTTTCCAAGTGTATTATCTCAACTCATTGAATTTGGGTCACTAAGAATATTGTCTCAAATCAAGATATTTTGTTGATAGGGATTCATGCATCAAAGGTATGAAGTAGGATATGCAGAAGGGGTGATATCTAAAAATGCCCTAAATATTCATCAACAAAACTATCTTATGTTAGATAGGTTATTTATAGGGGAGTAATATATCCTAATTCCAAATATGGTAAATTAAACCATTATATAAATAGATATAGGTATCATGATACAATGGGTGGAACCATGTTTATTGATTATATTAATTACAAAAATAGGGTTCAAACAATTTAAATTCATTCATGGAAGACCACTATGAATTTATTAATGTCATATGAGATGGACCATATACCATATTTTTTACATTAAAATAGATAATACCACAATATATACAATTTATATTTATATATAAATAAATGTAATGTCTTTTAATTTTAATTCATATGACTGGGACTTCAATATCAAGAAATTTTTATAGATTTCGTTCATGTACAAAATCAAATGATATCATCTTAACGATTTTTTTGTGAATAAAAAAATGTGAATTGATGAATCCTTATACTCCAAGATGAAAGGGGAGTTTGATTGGAGTGAAATCTATGGTTGAGTTAAAATTAAACAATATAAACATTTCACCATTTCCTAGAATACCTAGAATCAAACCAACAATGGTTCTTCTATGTATCTAAAAATATAGGTCTCATCTATCAAAAAATGAAACAATAATCTCATAATAGAAATAGGCTATGTGGGGGAAACCCTAATAAGAATTTATAATTAACAAACACAATGATTAAATTCTTTAAAATGGGTGACATTTTATCTAGATATTGGTTCATGGATAGGAAACCATACACAAAAACAATTTACATGGACCTGGTTTTAATGTAACAATATTTTTTCATATAAAAAATCACTCAATCCAATTTAATTTCTATGTGAGATAGACTATGAGCAGTAAGGTTTTTGCCTATGTGGTAAGGACCTCATGTTATACAGATTAGGATCTTGTGACTATAACCTATTCTGAGAAACATAACATGATAAAAAAAATATATATGTTGTTTTTATAGAATCATTTTTAATTACTTTGATGTCATTTAGATTAGGTTTTTATAATGAGGGTAGATTCAATGTAATTTATTGTTATTTAGAATAGAATTCAGGTTGTGTATTATATATTTATATAGCTAGGACATTCATTATCTATCATGGTTTTGGTGATTCCCTAAACCCACACTCTCAAATCCTAAACTAAAAACACAAGTTTTATATATAACATTTTAGAACAATTGAGATGACCTGAATACTAATACATTTTATACAAGTCACCTCGGTATAACTCGTAAATAATCTTATAATCATAAGGACTAACAGGTTTATTGACTTTATAGATTGGCTACATAAACACCTTTTTCTACAAGACTTTTTAATGTTTCTGTATAATCATAAAACTCCAAAACCACTTCTACATATCTCATATGCTATAATTATCTTCATAAATAATAGAAATGGAAGCATAATAAAATGTTGTGCTCAAATTCTCAATTAGGTTATGAAAAATAGAAAATAATATGATATCATAGTTGCACATAATAGAACATTTGGTATGAGAATATAATCAAGGTCTATGAGTATATCACAAGGTGTTTAAACACAAATAAATCAATATCATAAATCATAGATAGTTTCATAAGGATCTAAAATAACATGATACATGATCTGTCACATCAATATTTTGTTATAAATGATAAAAATGTGAGATAAATATATTCATAAAAATCATAACATCATGGATTAGACAACAAAACATGTTTCCCATTTATGGGATGGGATTCATTAATTTTTTCCCTGTTATTGATCAATATTCAATAATTATATCACCTTTATTCTCTAATGATATTTAACGGTTTACCGAATAAAATAGAGGGATATAATAGACCAATTTGTCTTATCATGATAAACCATACATATGTGTTCCATGAGATCATAAAATAAATCATAATTATTTAAATCCCTTTACTAACCCAGGAAAGGATGTGGGTATCATAAAACATAAAAAGAACATTTCATTATCCATATAGATAAATTAGAGGAATGACATATTTTAGAGAACAACCTGTATCAATTAAAAATTGTTAAAAAATATATTGAGATAGTTGAAAGTCCTTGTATAGGATAAATAAAGAATAATTAATAAAGTATAAGTATAATTGACCATTTAAAACAAATTAAATATATATAAATATTATATAATACATTGAGATATTAATTTTTTTAGAAAACAATTAGTACATGTATAGGAATCTTCATAGAAAAAGACAAATGTGATGGAAATATGTATTATTATGAAAAATTTTAAAAATTTATTTTCTTCATAATTTTATAAAAAATGATCTTTATAATAATGTTTATAATATTTTTTTAAAAATAATTATATAAATTATAGGTAATTGAAAATGGTCATAACCAATTATTTTAGGACATATAAGGACATTAACAATATATCCAACTGGTGTGGATTATAAAAGAGAATGATTCCCAACTAAAAAAGAGGACAGAACGATTTTTCTTACACACATCATATTACATAAATTATGTATCAAGGATAATAAAAACAATATAGGACATGAAAAAATTAAGGAATAAAAATAAAAGGAGAAAAATATGGTGTTTTTAGATATAAAGGTCATAAAAATTCCCTAGATGGATTATCACTTATGAGAAATCTAGATTTAATTAGAAGATTGGAAATAGAGGCCTTACACCTTTGATACACATAGAATAAAAATCTATTTTAGGATGGAAATGATATGGATATTGAAACACCATTAATTACATTATGAGTAAGAATTATATCTCAATAAATTAATGTGTAGATAATAACCCCTTACCTAGAATTCCTTATTTTTCAAATGTACTCTAAACACATGTACGAAAAATATAGATATATTAACAATTTATTTCATAATCTTATTCAAATATAATATATTTTATAACCATTAACTAATATTCTTACTTATACATTTATTAGTTAGTTATGGATTATTTTCATTATCAGAAGTTTGAGGTTTTTTTGTTTTCAAATTGGTTTTCTTATGATGATATTAATCATTATTCTTTTAGATAACAATTATACATTTTAATATAATTTAATTTAATTTTTAGATTCATTTTAATTATTTATGATGTTCCAATATAATTATATGAGGGTTTATGTTTAAATTTTTGAATATGAAACCAGTGATGAGTGTATTTGGATAACTTTTAAATAAACGAAGATAATATATTAATAATGAGTTAAATACATAATTTGACCTTTCAATAACCCTAAAACAACAAATATTTTTATAATTATGGTCTAAAAGTACTATTATTTAGGTTTAAATATTTATCTATAAAATATACTTATAGTATTGTTCATGTAGGTAATTAAACTGAACCAAACATTAACATGTAATAAATCGACGAGTGGGTATGGTTAAGAATGTGTTTATTTTGGAATAATATCATCATCACTAAATAATAATGATATTATTTAACTATTATTATTATTATTTTGATTCATATTATATAATATTTATATAAAAAAGAACATGTTACAAGAGAAATGATATATTTTTCTTGTTGGAGGCCGCGGTCTTCACGCACACACAAGCGACACAATCATTTTCCATTGAATGGAAAGAAAGTAAATGGTGGAATATAATTTAATAATATTAATATGGTAAAAAATAAAAAATTATTATATTATATTTACTATTATAACAATCATTGTAATGAAATGATGAAAAATACAACACATCCTTATTAGAGGTGATATTTCGCACATACACACAAATGTTGTTTTCGTTTTTTTGAATAGCGGTGAAGGGTGTAGAAAATTTTTATACCATAAAAATATTATATTTTATGTACTCTAAAAACACTAAATTAATTACTTCTTCATCTAGAAAATATATTTGGTAGAAATTTAAGAAGAAACAAGGGAAATAAAAATGAAAAATAAATAATTGAGAATTTTACCTTAACTCTTTTGGAGTACTCTATTGCAACTTAGATTAAGGACTTGAGGGTTTGTATATTGAGAATATAGGAAGTTATAAGTTATTTATTTTACTAATATGCAGGTATTTGGTTAATGTTTGTTAGATCCAAATGGTTTGTGGTGAGAGGTGAATTAGTGGCACGACGAGCTCATTTTGTAATGGAGAGGAGTGAAGTTTTGCAATAATAGATAACTATCCATCACTATTCAAGGGTAAATGGCACCAAAAAAGAGAAATGGTGTAATTAGGGGTGATATTCAGTCGATAAAGGCTCTACCATTATCATTAACACATGTTTTAAATCTTTTAATCTTATATTTTTTTTAATTTTAACATTTTAGTTTTTACCTTTGTTACTAGATTTTATCTAAGTAATATATGTTTTAATAAAAATATATAATAATCGGTCTCACCAAATATGGTTATTATTAATTTAATTTAGACTTCATTTTACCCAACTAATTTCATAAATATTATGAAATTAATTTTTTGATTCAAATAATAATATGCATAAAAACTATTTTTGTAAAAAAATTGACATTTCAAACAAAATGTTTTTTTAATATTATTAAGTTGATTAAAAATAAAATTATTATTAATAAAATTATTTATATTCATAAAAATTATACTATAGTAATTATTTGAAGGATAGTAATTTTATTTTTTGTATAAATATTTTGCACTATAAATAAAACTATTTTTTGAAATAATAGTTTTACTATTATCTTGGTCAGTAACATTATTCCATGTATTCTTATATTTGTTACTAAAAATGAAATTATCCATATTGATTAATATGTAAATCATAGTATCAAATTTGAAATCAATTTTTTAGATTTATTTTCTGGCGTAGATAAAACTATTTTTTTAACATAAGCATATAAAAATAATTTTGGTAGTAAAATATTAATTTAGATTCCAAAAATTTAAACATTGCTTTTATAAATTCAACATAGTATTTTTAAACATTTTATATTACATAATAATTTAAAAAATTATATAAAAAATGTTTTATGAACTCCCAGGTCATTCTTCTATTATGATAATGCTATAAAAGTGATAATTATGGAAAACATGATTTCTTTCACTATTCACCTAATGAACCTTATTTTATAAAACATATTTGACCTTAAGATATTTTTTAGATGGTTGATTCATAAAAAAATATATTTTTATAAAACTAAAACTCGAAAATTTAAAAATTATAGTTTTAATAAAGATAAAAAATAATCAAAAACTACATTTATTGAAAAATGAACTTTGGAAAATTTACTATTCTTAATATTATTTCATACCAATAACTAGTTTAAATAATTTTATTTAGTTAAAATATTTAAATATAATATATTATCTTAATAAGATTTTTTAAATTTCATTTAATAGGAAAAAATACACAAAACGTTTTATAAACAGTTATTTGATAAGAAATTAAATAATATTAATTTCCAAATGTAAGTGTTTTTAAATAATTGCAATATTTTTATTCATTATTAGTTTTATTAATAATATAATTTTAATAATAATTGTTAACTAATATTTTATGGGTCATTTAAGTCAGGTGTGCAACACACCATCCTGAATAAGTTAGTCCAGGCTGGAGAGCTACATGACCACATGCAT
Organism: Viscum album; assembly: GCA_963277665.1. Taxonomy (NCBI): domain Eukaryota; kingdom Viridiplantae; phylum Streptophyta; class Magnoliopsida; order Santalales; family Viscaceae; genus Viscum; species Viscum album. Next base: position 1,976,708,554 of record OY728143.1, on the reverse strand, counting down.
GCCTCCTGGTATGAAGAGGTTTCAGAGTAGCAACAAGATTTTGAATGGTTTAGTGAGGAGGATATAATATCAGTATTAATATCCACACATGATAATTATATCAATAAAATAATGATTACAGATATGGATTATAAAAAATAAACAATATCAATGATATAACAGATTATATGTCAGGTATCCCAGGGCTATAAAAAATAAAAACAAACAAGGACTGTAACAGCCCGAGATTTTATGAAAAAATATTCTTTTTATTTTACTAATGTCTTGTGTTATACGCTACACCAAAAGGAGCTTGCACAACACGCATCCTTGACTTACCTTGCATTACACGCAATCGCAACCTTCCTCGATAGCGTGTGTGGTACGTAATCCTGAGTTTCACGAAACAATGATATGCTATTAAAATATTATTAAAACTAGCCGTTATGAATAGTAATAACCACTTTTTAAATTTTAGAAATTTTAACTCTCAAAATGGACTTCATTTTTGGATTCGGAGTATCGAATTTAGCCTAAGGTGAAATTTTGGTACTTTTCGGATAACTTTCATATTCTGATGAATAGTGAAAATTACCAAATTATAATTAAAAACAACTTTTTTAATCGAAATAATTAATAGTGATAAATCATTAATTTGAGTGGTTTTAAAGTATATTTAGAATATATTTTTACAATTTAATACAATGTTGGTCATTGGATGTAATTTCACATTTAAACTAGACATAAACAAGTGTCAATCTTTTGATAGATTTTGTTTCTTAAAAACACGCTATTTGTTTTAACAGCGGGATTTAATTATAAAATCAATTAATGCAACTTATATGTTGGGAATTTTGTAAAATAGAAATCATTTTTGAATTTGGAATATCAATTATAGCTTAGGGTGAAATTTTGGCATTTTTCTGAAAAACTTCAATTTTTGATGAATAGTGAAACCACTAAGTGGTAGGTTAAAAACTGAATTTTGCATAAAACTTAATTTTACCGCTTCTGTGAATGGAATTTCAAAAATACGAGAGACACGGTTAATATCAAGGACTAAAATGTGGTTCAATGAGATGAAAATAATTTTTGGTGAATAGTAACTTTTTACTTTTTTTTACCGCGGTTAATAGTAAATAGGGTAACTAAGGGTAAATATGATATTAATATTACCCTAACACATGTCCTAATTCTATTGGACAAGTGGAATTCGACCAAAAACAAACTTAGGAATAAAATATGACCATTTAGGCCCACTTGGATTAGATTAGGACTTTTATTATTAATTTATTTAAAGAAGGGTTAAAATAGTTAAAATCAAAGTTTAATAAGTAAATCATTTTTAATATGAGGGTTATACATAAGATAAATTCGACTATAAATATTCATTAGAAAGCTAAAAAGATTTCCTACATTATGGTATTTTATTTTTAATTTTTAGACATCAAATAATTTAATTTATTTATGACACAACGATGATGCAGTAATTATCTTATTAATGAAATATTGACATAATTGATGTTATAAACACAAAAATAAATGTAATTTGAGACTTTTTATGAATTCCACTAATTTTCTAGGTTACTATGATATATTAATGTTGATTTAATCAACTTTTTTCGAACATTTAATTCTGTTATGACTTTCACAAAAATCATATATCAAATAGTGTCAAAATTGACACAAAATAGTTTTTAAATCAAATATTATATTATTAATTGTTATTATATTCCTAAAAATCTAAGGTTCGGCCAAATGACTCAGATAAGGATATATATATTAATACTAAACAATTTGGGGTTCGTTTGGCATGTTATAGTAAGTGTATTAACCATATAGTGTAAGAAAACAAAAAGACACGGTAAAAGTTAAATTATTTAACTTATAGTTAAATCTAATTGATAAGGTTAAAATAATACCCTAAACTTGTCTAAATCCTATTGGTTGATAGGATTTCGACCCATCCCCACTTTAGCTTCGAAATAAGACCCTTTGGAACCATTATAAACCGATTTTGACTTTAATATAAAATAATATTTTGAGATATTCCTAAGGTGCCCCTCTCCTCCCCTATAATAGGACACCTCCTCCCCCTCCTCCTCACACCAATTTGAGCACTCAAGCTCGGCCAACCCCTGCCAATTTATCCTCTCCATTTCCCTAGCAACATCCTAGAGGTTCTGGTCTTCCTCAAAGACCAATTTTAGTACCCTAAGAGGAGGTCTCAAAGAGGCATTTCAAAGAAGAGGTAATTACCGTTACCAATTCTTTCATCTTTATTTCTTCTTCCACTTCTTCTTCTTAGGTTTTTTCATTATGAAGTAATAAAATCAGTATCACTCATATACTGATATGTTATTATAAGTATGAAACAACCCTATTTCACCATCTATCTATCCTACGGAAAAAGAAATCACCGCGCGTGCGTACGTACGGAATACCGTCTCCACGCCGTGGTGTAATCTATTTTCCACCGCCACCTTACATGGATGGGTATAATGGTGTAAAGAATAACTATACATAGTTATTACAACATCATATTGATTCTGATATATTTTATAATCCACTCCAATTCAATTCAATATTTATAGAAATGATATCATCGCTCGTGCGTACGTACGGACTACCGTCTCCACGACGCGATGAGATTCATTCTCCATGTTAACCATTTAAGAATGATTATAATGTATATATAAGAAATAATAATGAAATATATTACATTATAAAGCTACTGGATTTATGTATATATATACATATGTATGTCATCTACTTACTTCCATTTCAAGACAATAAGGAAAGGAAAACAACGTTCATGCGTACGTACGGACTACCGTCTCCATGAACGGTGTTTTTCATTTTATTTATCTACCTATTATATATATATATACTGAATATATATGATATATAAATCATATTTTATATTATGGAAGTGAGTAAATCATGATATAAGTAATAATGATGTCAAGAACAACAAGTCAAAACACCTACGATAAATGAAACGATTTTACCCAAAATGCTCTTTAACATGGAATTTACAAAAGAACGGGTAAAATAAAGTCATAAGTGAACCATATATGATATCATAACAATTAGTATGATTCTGGAATAAGTCAATAACATGATTTAAATCATTATACAGGAGGTTCAGACACTTACAAAGCAAGTCGGACCTAAGGTAAGGGAAATATCACAATCTCATTTTTATTCGAGATTGTTTATTCGTAAGTATTTACTGGGGTGTATTTTATCATCCACATCCATGTTCCCTCAATATGTAATATTGTTTCCATCCACTTGCAATAGTTTAAATCCAATTTTACCCTTAGGCGAGTTTTTAGTAAAGAATATGAAAGGAATCTTTTGTCGTTTTTCCGTACGAGGTACTTTTTGACTTTTCCGACAAAAGTACGAAGAATGTTTTTTTTAACATATACGGCATGAATGGATTTTTAAAACATTACTTCAAAGAAGCTTCCTTTACAAGTTTTCAAGTTTATTTTTAATCAACTTCTTTTATTTTAAAGTTGTATGACATGTTATGAAAGGAAAAATGTTTTTGAAGAAGAAAGGATATTTTCCTCAAGAATTCAATTCAAGTGTTTTATCAAAATTATTTTCCATCTAAGATAATAAAGGGTTCTGTTTCTATCCATATTTTTACATTGATTTGACTATGTTGTGATGGAATTATGTTTATGAATTCCTTTATCTTATATGAATTGATTTATGATGTCATGATGTTTCAAGAATCACATTTTTGTTACATGTGTTATGCGATGATGTATGATTTATGATTATGTGGCACACATAAGAAAGTATTCATTATAAGATGGGTGGGACCTATATCTCCCTCCAATGCATTGGGTAAAGATTTTATATCTCATGAGATAGACATGGCTGGAACGGAAGGTTATTTCGGTTCAGTGATACAGGACTGAAACGAGGAGTGAACTCGGTTCAGAAAGGGACTTTGTCCACTAAGATAGTCTTGGAAATGAGTCATGACTAACAAGAAATGATTTCCATGATTATGTGTGCATGCCACAAAGTTTCAAGTTTCATGTTATGATTATGGGGATCTCATTTTCACTTCTATGATTTATCCCATGTTATGATATTATGAGCTCTTTTGCAGGTTAAGATTTCCAAAATCTATGTTCTTATGTATATGATGTGATTGATATTTATTTTGTTTACCCTTACTGAGCATTTGAGCTCACCCTTTTATGTTTTCTTTTCCCCAGGATATAAAGAAAGGTTTTTAGGTAAAAAAAAGGGAAGATCTTTATGGGAGATATTGAAGATCTTTCACCACGATTAGAAGATTACGTTCCGAGTTTCCAAAGACACTAAACTATTACGATCCTTTTGTGTGTGTTTTTGTTATGTACTAAGTATTCCGCAAAAGTAATGTAATTTCCATGTACGATAAGATACGGGTCTCTACAGTTGGTATCAGAGCAAAGGTTTAGTCAACCTTTGGAAACTAGGATGCGAAAACGTTAGTGAGATCCCTAGAGATATTTCTAAGGTATGTCTAGGGATGTCCCTAGGGATAAGTATACGTAAAGGTTATAGTAATAGAATTACGCTAACGATCATAGAATTAAACCTAAGATGTTGGATATTGAAGGTACTCCCCCTTTATTATGTTGTTTTCCCTAGCATGATTTTTGCCTCTCACACTATTCTTTTTGGGTTTTAGACGATGGCTGGAACCCGAAGGAACCGTGTTGATCAATGCAATGGACAATGCAATGATTGCCCTCCTGAACAAACAAATGTTATGGGAGATGGAGTGCAAAATCTTATTGCTATACTTACACAAGCTATGAATCATTCTGGACTTCCAAATGAGCAGAGAAGGGAACAATATTCTATTGAGTCCTTCATGAGGCAACGTCCACCTTCTTTCAGTGGGTCTTCTGATCCACTTGTGGCTGAACAATGGATCAGTACTACTGAAAAGATATTTTCAGTTCTTCAATGTTCTGAACATGATAAAGTCATATTAGCAGTATATCGTTTGGAAGGTGAAGCTGATCAATGGTGGAATCTTATCAAGAATACGAGGCCAAGAGATGAAATTGAGTCCATGGAATGGGACGAGTTCAAGAACTTGTTTTTCAGTAAGTACTTCCCTCGTATTCTTCGAACAAAGATGGAGAAAGAGTTTCTTGAACTGAAGCAAAGGGACGATGAATCTGTTGGTACCTATGAAGCAAATTTTACAAGACTTGCAAGGTATGCTTCTAGAATTATCATCCAACCTGAAAGTAAAGTTGATCGATTTTTCAGTGGCTTAAAACCAAGTCTTCGAAGGGCATTAGCTATAAGATACTTCAGTAGCTATGAAGAAATTGTGCGTTTTGCTATCAAGGTAGAAATGGAAGTTGGTGTTACATATCCATCTCATGGTTTTGACAAGAAACGAAAGATGGAGTTCAAGGAGAAATCTCAGAATAATGGTGAAAAGAAGATGAATGTTTCCTTATGCTCAAAGTGTGGAAAGAAGCATGGTGGAGATTGTCTTAAAGGGACTAGAAAATGTTTTAAGTGTGGAAAAGAAGGTCATCGAGCAGCTGAGTGTCGAAGTAATGGAAAAAGGGTTTCTAATGATAAAGAAAACACTGCAGAGAACGCACCGCCAACACTTCAATGCTTCAAGTGCAAGGAAATGGGGCATTATGCTAATAATTGCCCTAATCCAAGGGTTAGTGATGATCAACATGAGCAACCACTGAAGGCAAAGGACAAAGGGAAATCACATGCGATGACTATTGGCAATGTTGAATATGACAACGATGTGGTGGAATGATTAAGTGTTTATGTAATGGGATTCCAAAATAATGTTGTATCATTGAGTATTGCAATATTTATTGATGTGGTATTCAAAGTGATTGAGATATTTTTTGGAAATAAGATGATATGCGCATAATGAAGACGAGAAAATGAAATGTTTAATAGTATTCATGAGCTCATGATTGATATAAGGACTAAGTGATATCATGGTTTGAGTATATAGAATTTTGAGGATTTGGTATGTGGAAAGTGTTAACGTTTAACTGCATTCATGTTTTCAATAAGGTTCAATGGGTATTCAAGAGAATACATGATTAAGGCCTTTGAATGTTTAGAATGTGACCAACAAGACATATCTTATGATATATGGGGATCAATGATGGTATTAAATCTCTGGTAATCGTTTTCACTATATTATGAGAGTGGACTGCAGTATTATGGATAAGCCTAAAGATTAGAATGGATTATGTTGGACATAAGTTAGTATGGTTTAAGGATAGAAGATTTTCGATATTATTGATGGGATGTTATAGTAATATAGTTTTAGAAAAAGGACAACCTGCAGGACGAGCGACAGCCCGTCGCGTCGGACAAGGCTGTGGGAATCGAACCCACAACCGAAGTGCGACTGGCCTTTATCGCCTACCACTGACCTACAAGAAGTCCCTGTTTAGTAGAAACTAGTTTTATTATATTAAGCAGTATGATATATGAATTATAAGTCCATTTTAGAAACCATATGTGATTAATCTCACTATAGATCGACTTATGTATATAATTTTGCTAACCTTTTGTTTGAAACAGATGGAATGACCCGTCATTCTATCACATGATCTTCTAGCACTTCACGAATAACAAATTCAACTTCATTTATTTAAGAGATGAAGTGGAAATTGTTAAAGGCACGAACAACAATGAGATTGTACTGAAATAAAGTAAGTATTTATTCTAATTCAAATTCTTTAACTTTAGGGAAATGATCTTGAAAACCAAAAATGTTGTCCTAGTTCTCTTATACCTGATGAATCAGATGGTACCTTAGATCATCACAAATTTATGGATTTGTGATTACTGGCTTTTCCATAGCCATGTTCTCTACCACTCTCCATCAGAACATGATGGTTAGATTTCTCTTCCATATCCATATTTTCACCTATGTGGAAACCCAGTGATTAGTTTATTTGGGTAATCGTTACATTTCATACTTTAGTTTTTAAAAGCCAAGTTTTGGTATTTCCTTTTACGATGTGGGTTTCTATTAAAGAAACTTTCAAATAGTAAACCATTTATAACCCCGACGAATTTCGAGGGAGAAATTCATTTTAAGGGGGGTAGAATGTAACAGCCCGAGATTTTATGAAAAAATATTCTTTTTATTTTACTAATGTCTTGTGTTATACGCTACACCAAAAGGAGCTTGCAAAACACGAATCCTTGACTTACCTTGCATTACACGCAATCGCAACCTTCCTCGATAGCGTGTGTGGTACGTAATCCTGAGTTTCACGAAACAATGATATGCTATTAAAATATTATTAAAACTAGCCGTTATGAATTGTAATAACCACTTTTTAAATTTTAGAAATTTTAACTCTCAAAATGGACTTCATTTTTGGATTCGGAGTATCGAATTTAGCCTAAGGTGAAATTTTGGTACTTTTCGGATAACTTTCATATTCTGATGAATAGTGAAAATTACCAAATTATAATTAAAAACAACTTTTTTAATCGAAATAATTAATAGTGATAAATCATTAATTTGAGTGGTTTTAAATTATATTTAGAATATATTTTTACAATTTAATACAATGTTGGTCATTGGATGTAATTTCACATTTAAACTAGACATAAACAAGTGTCAATCTTTTGATAGATTTTGTTTCTTAAAAACACGCTATTTGTTTTAACAGCGGGATTTAATTATAAAATCAATTAATGCAACTTATATGTTGGGAATTTTGTAAAATAGAAATCATTTTTGAATTCGGAATATCAATTATAGCTTAGGGTGAAATTTTGGCATTTTTCTGAAAAACTTCAATTTTTGATGAATAGTGAAACCACTAAGTGGTAGGTTAAAAACTGAATTTTGCATAAAACTTAATTTTACCACTTCTGTGAATGGAATTTCGAAAATCCGAGAGACACGGTTAATATCAAGGACTAAAATGTGGTTCAATGAGATGAAAATAATTTTTGGTGAATAGCAACTTTTTACTTTTTTTTACAGCGGTTAATAGTAAATAGGGTAACTAAGGGTAAATATGATATTAATATTACCCTAACACATGTCCTAATTCTATTGGACAAGTGGAATTAGACCAAAAACAAACTTAGGAATAAAATATGACCATTTAGGCCCACTTGGATTAGATTAGGACTTTTATTATTAATTTATTTAAAGAAGGGTTAAAATAGTTAAAATCAAAGTTTAATAAGTAAATCATTTTTAATATGGGGTTATACATAAGATAAATTAGACTATAAATATTCATTAGAAAGCTAAAAAGATGTCCTACATTATGGTATTTTATTTGTAATTTTTAGACATCAAATAATTTAATTTATTTATGACACAACGATGATGCAGTAATTATCTTATTAATGAAATATTGACATAATTTATGTTATAAACACCAAAATAAATGTAATTTGAGACTTTTTATGAATTACACTAATTTTCTAGGTTACTATGATATATTAATGTTGATTTAATCAACTTGGTTCGAACATTTAATTCTGTTATGACTTTCACAAAAATCATATATCAAATAGTGTCAAAATTGACACAAAATAGTTTTTAAATAAAATATTATATTATTAATTGTTATTATATTCCTAAAAATCTATGGTTCGGCAAAATGACTTAGATAACGATATATATATTAATAATAAACAATTTGGGGTTCGTTTGGCTTGTTATATTAAGTTTATTAACCATATAGTGTAAGAAAACAAAAAGACACGGTAAAAGTTAAATTATTTAACTTATAGTTAAATCTAATTGATAAGGTTAAAATAATACCCTAAACTTGTCTAAATCCTATTGGTTGATAGTATTGCGACCCATCCACACTTTAGCTTCGAAATAATACCCTTTGGAACCATTATAAACTCATTTTGACTTTAATATAAAATAATATTTTGAGATATTCCTAAGGTGCCCCTCTCCTCCCCTATAAAAGGACACCTCCTCCCCCTCCTCCTCACACCAATTTGAGCACTCAAGCTCGGCCAACCCCTGCCAATTTATCCTCTCCATTTCCCTAGCAACATCCTAGAGGTTCTGGTCTTCCTCAAAGACCAATTTTAGTACCCTAAGAGGAGGTCTCAAAGAGGCACTTCAAAGAAGAGGTAATTACCGTTACCAATTCTTTCATCTTTATTTCTTCTTCCACTTCTTCTTCTTAGGTTGTTTCATTATGAAGTAATAACATCAGTATCACTCATATACTGATATGTTATTATAAATATGAAACAACCCTATTTCACCATCTATCCATCCTACGGAAAAAGAAATCACCGCGCGTGCGTACGTACGGAATACCGTCTCCACGCCGTGGTGTAATCTATTTTCCACCGCCACCTTACATGGATGGGTATAATGGTGTAAAGAATAACTATACATAGTTATTACAACATCATATTGATTCTGATATATTGTATAATCCACTCCAATTCAATTCAATATTTATAGAAATGATATCATCGCTCGTGCGTACGTACGGACTACCGTCTCCACGACGCGATGAGATTCATTCTCCATGTTAACCATTTAAGAATGATTATAATGTATATATAAGAAATAATAATGAAATATATGTCATTATAAAGCTACTGGATTTATGTATATATATACATATGTATGTCATCTACTTACTTCCATTTCAAGACAATAAGGAAAGGAAAACAACGTTCATGCGTACGTACGGACTACCGTCTCCATGAACGGTGTTTTTCATTTTATTTATCTACCTATTATATATATATATATACTGAATATATATGATATATAAATCATATTTTATATTATGGAAGTGAGTAAATCATGATATAAGTAATAATGATGTCAAGAACAACAAGTCAAAACACCTACGATAAATGAAACGATTTTACCCAAAACGCTCTTTAACATGGAATTTTCAAAAGAACGGGTAAAATAAAGTCATAAGTGAACCATATATGATATCATAACAATTAGTATGATTCTGGAATAAGTCAATAACATGATTTAAATCATTATACAGGAGGTTCGGACACTTACAAAGCAAGTCGGACCTAAGGTAAGGGAAATATCACAATCTCATTTTTATTCGAGATTGTTTATTCGTAAGTATTTACTGGGGTGTATTTTATCATCCACATCCATGTTCCCTCAATATGTAATATTGTTTCCATCCACTTGCAATAGTTTAAATCCAATTTTACCCTTAGGTGAGTTTTTAGTAAAGAATATGAAAGGAATCTTTTGTCGTTTTTCCGTACGAGGTACTTTTTGACTTTTCCGACAAAAGTACGAAGAATGTTTTTTTTTAACATATACGGCATGAATGGATTTTTAAAACATTACTTCAAAGAAGCTTCTTTTACAAGTTTTCAAGTTTATTTTTAATCAACTTCTTTTATTTTAAAGTTGTATGACATGTTATGAAAGGAAAAATGTTTTTGAAGAAGAAAGGATATTTTCCTCAAGAATTCAATTCAAGTGTTTTATCAAAATTATTTTCCATCTAAGATAATAAAGGGTTCTGTTTCTATCCATATTTTTACATTGATTTGACTGTGTTGTGATGGAATTATGTTTATGAATTCCTTTATCTTATATGAATTGATTTATGATGTCATGATGTTTCAAGAATCACATTTTTGTTACATGTGTTATGCGATGATGTATGATTTATGATTATGTGGCACACATAAGAAAGGATTCATTATAAGATGGGTGGGACCTATATCTCCCTCCAATGCATTGGGTAAAGATTTTATATCTCATGAGATAGACATGGCTGGAACGGAAGGTTATTTCGGTTCAGTGATACAGGACTGAAACGAGGAGTGAACTCGGTTCAGAAAGGGACTTTGTCCACTAAGATAGTCTTGGCAATGAGTCATGACTAACAAGAAATGATTTCCATGATTATGTGTGCATGCCACAAAGTTTCAAGTTTCATGTTATGATTTTGGGGATCTCATTTTCACTTCTATGATTTATCCCATGTTATGATATTATGAGCTCTTTTGCAGGTTAAGATTTCCAAAATCTATGTTCTTATGTATATGATGTGATTGATATTTCTTTTGTTTACCCTTACTGAGCATTTGAGCTCACCCTTTTATGTTTTCTTTTCCCCAGGATATAAAGAAAGGTTTTTAGGTAAAAAAAGGGAAGATCTTTATGGGAGATATTGAAGATCTTTCACCACGATTAGAAGATTACGTTCCGAGTTTCCAAAGACACTAAACTATTACGATCCTTGTGTGTGTGTTTTTGTTATGTACTAAGTATTCCGCAAAAGTAATGTAATGTCCATGTACGATAAGATACGGGTCTCTACAAGGACCCCCAATGTCATAGGTCAAAAAAAGTCTATGAAAGAAATGGGAAATATAATTAATAAATTTTGGAATCAATCAAATGTTTTTCTAGGTACCACCTCAAAACACCATGATTCATCTCATCAACCACCTTTCGTTGGGCCATTTCCCTTTCTTTGATCCCTAATCATGAAGTCTGCACACAAATCAAGATTCTCATGCAAGGTGTGAGTATAAACCTAGTATTACACCACCAATTTGTCCTTAAAAAAATCTCACATTCATAAGTAATGTATTCCATGATAACTAGTAAATTCACATGAAAAAAATAATCAATCATGTGTCGAGCAGTCATGTGCTAACAAGTCCACCATGAACCTCAGTCCAACTTACTTCAACTTCATGTCACAGTGACAATCCCAACTTAATGCATTTTTATTGTTAAACCACATGACCATCATAAATCAGTATGAATCTGAATATACAAAGAGTCTCATGTTAGGTCCTAATTTTGTCAAGCACCTTCACAATCATGGGTCAGGCCCCATGGCCATCGTACCCCATCTCTTCCTTGGGTCAGGATACATAATCATTATTTCCCCATCTACCATGGGTTGGGACTGAAGGACATCATAACTGCAATCTGTATCCTAGTCCATAATTTCCATCATTGCATTTCACACATGCTCACCCTTTATGAGCAAGCTAATCCACCAAGGTCCACCAATCAATTTTTACAATAATAAAAACCTATATAGTTCATACATTCACACACAATAGGTAATATCACATATAGTCACAACATAGTGTATCAAGCATGAGTCTTGGAAGCCACACACACACACATGCGATAATAATTAATCACGATCTCATGAAATACACATCAAAACCCACAAAACCAATATCAAACATGGGATCTAGATAGTCAGGAACTTCTTACCTAATGTTCATAATGTTAATGTCAATATTTTCCATGATTTGATGCCCAAATCTTTCCCACGATCCAACCAGATCAATAAACCTTTCTGAGGTTCACAAAAATAACCATCATCAATGACTTATCTAGATCTATTCTATGGAAAAGTATCCAAACTATAATATCTAATGTTTGATCCTTTGATGTCGGGGATGAGTCCAAAATATTTAGGGAAAGATGTTCTCATGAAGATCTCTAAAGTCACTTATGGTTTGAGGGGAAAGGCTGGGAAAATATAGGGTCCAAGGGGAATTGGAAATTTATAGGCAATATGGGAATATATGCATCATGGTGCATCACATAACTGTATTCTGCAAACGGTCCCAAAACAATAAAAACCCAAATTTCATAGGATATGACCACACCACAAGGGTGCCTAGACAAAAATGTGTTCCAAATTAACTTTGAGGTCAAAAGAGAGTTTATATAAACTTTGTAAAGGGAATATAGTGAAATTCTCATCCCCAAATCATAGCCTCGAAGCCCTCACAGGAACACCATGTTGTAGACAACACTCATTTATATAGCTATGCTAAATTTAATAGAACCACCAAAACCCCTCTTCCCCAGATTTCATGATGAAAGTCTTCATATACATAGAATATACATCTCCCAAAAAGTGTTCATGAAACAAACCCTAGTATATTCATTAATATTTTTAGGGTGTCACAAATATCCCCCTCTAATGAATTCTCATCCTAAATAAGTTCCTCTTGTGGTCATACCCAAAAAACATGGGCCATTGAACCTGAACATCAGACTATCACTCCCACGTCTCTTCTTTGATCCATCAATGATTCCAAAAAACTCAAACAAGAGGTACCATGTTCCCCCTAAATAGCTTATCAATTATATCTATAATTCACATCAGGGGTTCAATAAATTATGAATATGGTACTAACTCAACATCCTCATAGTCGATCACATGTGTAGAATAGATATCATACATTTACATATAAGAGACATAGAACATGTTATTCATACATGGATATCATAGAGGATGCTTCATTCAGTAATAAACAAAATTAATATGATCTATGATCTAAAATGGCCTAAAATCCACTATTCTAGTTTCCCTTTCCTCAACAAATGACCATTATTCGACTGAGGTGACACAAACAATAAAACATGATTGCCCATGATGAAATCCAATTGTCATCTCCTCAAGTCTACAATTGATCACTATATACTATTAGTGGTAATAAATATCTTCTAAATCAACTATAACCCCTAATAGGTCTCTTGAACCATACCTGACCAAACAACATCTACCTCACCCACCTTGTGCCAACACAATGGTGGGAGACACATCCAACTCTAAAGAGACTCAAAAGGTTATATCTTGATCGAATCATGAAGGATAATATTGCACATTAACTCCACCAATGATAGATGATCATAACATGCTGAAATTCTTTCTAGGATGCATGCCTAAATAATATCCTCCATGATCTAGACCATTCTTTCTGATATTACATCGACATATAGATGATATTCCACACACATATTTCATTAAGTCCCCAAATACATTTGTAATCATTTCTAAAATCACAATGTAAAACATGAATCCCTGTATGATAGGATACTGAAAGTCACTCCATGCATCCTTGAAATCTTCCAAACATAAAACATTAAATCTCATCGATAGAGTGACCCTCTCAGATTAGTATGAAATTTCCCACCTTCATCAGTTAATCAACTCTAACCCAAAAAACATCTCAAAATTTCAATTTCCTTGGGAATCCTCATCAAAAATTCTATATTCTCCTCATCCCACATCTAAAAAGGAGTATAAATTGGATGAAGTTACAATCTTGGTAGCGGATGCTCTAAATTTATCTTCATTCTGGTCAATCAATGAGAGATGAAGTTTAGATGTCTCTCTTTATTCTTTTCCACCAGAAGTATCATCTTGTTTCTTGATACCTCTTCAATGAACCTAGGTGAACTACCCACTAAGAGGCATGTGAGTCTCTCATATAAACTTTCCTTTTGGTAGTTTGTACCCCAACTCTACCATGAGAAAATATCACATCATCACTATCCATTGACAATCCTAGAACAATGTAACATCCCACCAACTGTTCCCACATCACTAAGCATTTAGGATATGAATCCTAGCTGGTCATTATCTAGTCCTGCAATGTCAATGTGATACCAGATTCCTTATCATTTAAGGATATGGTTTTTTATTTATATGTCCCGACTAAAAAAAATGTTTAGTGGTGAGTAATGTGTCGAAATCATAGGGAAGGGTAATTTTTTCATGAAGGAATTAGAGCCACAAAAACAAAAGAAAATAGGGATTAATTAAAACCTGGACATCATACAGTATAATTGTATGAACAGTCAAATTAATGTTATGATAGAAATGGTGATAAACTAGAGAAAAAAGGATCTAAGGCCACAGAAAACATAAATTGGCTAATTAAAATATTTCTCTCCTTTCATTTTAAATGATTAATTTAGATCATCACAACATGAAATGTATTTCCTTCTCTCTCTCTCAATAAGTGGCCAAAGTGAATCTAATAATTAATAAATTGTGGAATCCAATAATGAAAAGATGTGAATGATGATCCTAAATTGATTTTGATAATTACTAGGTTTATTCTTTTATAAATTGGTTCAAGTATTAATCATTATTTTTAAATTTACATGAATGAAAAAAAATGAAACTAGTTGAAATGATTCTTTAAATGAAGAGATAAAAGTGTTTAAACACAATATCAATTTCCACAACAAATAAATCTAGACGAGAATCATATTTTTTCAAGCATCAAATAGTATTATAGAATAGTTACAATAAAAATGAATGAAAATATGGGGGGATGAAATATCATCCCTGATCATTCTAAAAATAGAGCAGTCAAAGATCTGTATCTGCTCCACCAAGACACTCTTGAAGTGTCACCAAGTCTCCCTCGTCCAAGAATTGTATGATATTCACTATCTTTTAATCTTTCCAATCTGATTTGTGTGTCACAGAAGTGTGTTATAATTTTTTAGATCACACCAATGATCAACAATTTAGATGTATCCTTAGATTACCATTAAAAATATGGAATTGGGGACTTGTACACTATCACTTACATGTAAAATTAGCCAATAATTTAAAACAAAATTAAAATAGATTACATGAAAAATTATTCATTATCCAAAAAATGAGTCTTGATGTGTCTCTGGCTTCATTCACTTTCCAAATACCCTTCTCAGTATTTTGTTTCGCTCATAATAATTTTAAAAGTAAACTGAATTACTGAACTGGATCTGTAATTGATTCCACCCATTCTATAAATGTAAATAAAAAAAATAATTCTCCAAACATATCAAATTTATGGAAGACCCATCACAAACACTCAAAAACCTTCATTCAATTGAATCTGAAGACTATTAACCGCCTAGATGAACATCTACATGAAAAAAAACTTTAACTAAGAACTCTCTGAAGTGTTTCATCATGTGTGTCGGATGCATTATACCACATGAACACAATTGCATCCTTAGAATTCAATATATTCTTCCATAATATTCTCATGTTGATCACTATAATTAAAATAACCATCAAACATAATACATTATCAAAAGGACATGGATTATATAAAATCATTTTCCCTGTAAAATTGGGTTCGAGCTATACCCATTCATGATTGGATAATGCGTCTCGAATTGACATCACAAAATCATACTTGATTTTCTTCTCCAGAAATATTAAGGATGGAAAATACCCATGTTTGATATTTATTCGAACTCAGTTAACATCAAAAAATACTCCTCCTATTCAAAATTAGATCTATAAACTCATGAAAATTCATGTGATAAAAATATCTTCAATGAATCCGTCCTATCAGCATCAAACCCAAAATTTCTATTATTGCTCAGGATGACCTTCCTCGTCCTTTCATAGAAAATAAACATAATGGATCCGAAATTTTTTTAACCGAGCTAAATACTAGAAGCATTGGTTTTAGTCTTCATCAATTAAAATTCATCACAATGTTTCAGAAATGTTTGAACTATCCATGACCAAAACATTCTTGGTTTTGAAATGTCTAAATGGAGTTGATCCACTTCATCCATAATTTGATAAAGCATAATTCTTCACATCAGATTCAGGATAATAAACCGGCTTCAATCGGAACATGATATTCACTAAGTGTTGTGTTTGAGAACACTAACATAAAATATATATACTAATATCAAGTCCCGTTAGTTACCCTCAATTTATCCAGTATCAAAAAGCCCGGGAAATATTGTCTTCAACCCGTGAAGACAATACAGTATCATCTAAAATGGTTCGATTTTAGTTTCCTCTAATTTTCATAAAGAAACAATATGACAAGGAATCATTGACCTTTCTCCAATATAACAAACCCATATCTACACTCACCTTTAAATAATCAAGGAATTTCAATCATGCTTCTGATTCAACATTAGTCTTTATCTTTCGTTATGATTCAACTTTGAAAAAACGTTGTGAAAAATACCAAATTCATTCATGGTTGGTTGAGCATGGAAAATAAATTGATAAATTATTAGTGTAAATAGGTGAAACAACTTCATTTCATTAATGGTACGTTGACTAAGGTGGTGTCTTCATTTTCTCTAATAGACACTTAAGTGATCTTGAGTGATCCTTGAAGAAAGTTTATTATCCTCAAGTGTGGTTACTTATGTGATGATAGCTTTACTTCATGTAGTCATTTTACAATGGGGATGTGGCTTTATAACCCTTTACATTAATAATTTGAAACTAAAGGCATGGTATGTTATATTTCCACGTTGTTAGTTATGCTACAGTACTCCACATCTAACCATAGTCCCTGATGTGATGACATACAGGTTTGGCCACATGACCCCTTGTAAAAGATTCGTCACTGCCGAGTTACCCAAAATATATAAAAATTATAATTTGACACTATTCTAAATATTAAAACATTAAAAACTAAATATTTAAAATTTAAAACAAATTTAGCTAATATTTAATATGTAATGAATATGTTAACAAAATAAATATTAAATCAACTAAATAAAATATTTAAAATTAAATAAATTCAAATTCAAAAATTTGACAACCAATTAAATATTTAAAATTTTAAATTATGATTCAAATAAATTCATACAGTAGAACAAAATATTTTCAATTAAATTCATCTACCACAATTGTATAAAAGTCTAAAAATATAATATTTAATTACTAAAAAAGAAAATTAAAATAGAAACATAGAAAACTAGTATGAATTAAAAGAAATTATAAATTAATTAAATATAATTTGTTGGAAAGTCAAAATAAATATTTTTAATATAGAAAAAATAAAACTAAAATTTAATAAATTAATAATTTCCACAAAACATTTATCAAAGTTTAATTATTTATCGTTTAAAAAATATATAGTTAATTAAATCATAAAAATATAAATAAAATGATGTGGAAAATAGTGTAAAAACACATCAATACCCAAGGAGGCATATGTAACGACCCAACCCTAACTAGGGCTCAAGTTGTAGCTACCCCAAGAACGCCTCCATTGGCTTAGGGGTTGGAAAAAGCACCAAAGAAATAACCAAAATGAGAGGTATTTCCTAAGGTACCTACTAAAACACACCCAACAATCTCAATGAAAAGTTATATAGTAGTAATAATAAAAACATGCAACATCTAGAAGGTAAACCAAGTATGAAAATCTTATAGGTTATACAAGTCTATGAATTTGAAAACTGGAATGTATATGGGAAAAATACACACCCAACAAGAAATAAGTCCAAACCTAAAATAACTAGAAATTAAACTACTATGAGATCCCAGCTCCTGGTATCAAATTTATGACCATCATATGCAGTCCAAAAAACCCTTTATCCCTAAGCTCCTCTAATATTGCCACTAACGTATCTGCTATCATCATAAGACACGACATATACGGGAAAATCCCATTCATGGGTGAGTATAAACATACCAAGTGGAAAACCCCGAATTTTGAAAGGGGAGTAGTAACAGATAAAACTAGGATAGAGAGATAGTATATAGTAAAAAGGGTGAAGCTCAAGCCAACATATGAAAAATAGAAGCCTCATCCAAACACAAGGGGAAAACATAGTGTGTATATGAACTATACGTAGAGTCTTTTCCTCCCTTATAAGGAGTGTAAACTCATCCAACCACAAGAATCATAACACAGAAAGAATCATTCATACCCCACGTACATTCACAACCCAAGAAAAGAGAGTAAGAAAATTAAAAGTTATGGATGAATATATATATATATATATATATATATATATATATATATATATATATATTGCCAAAGAAGCCGAAATGGGAGAGGAAGGTGATCTATGACTCATAGCTCAGTCAAGAAAAACAATCACTGACAATTATAGAAGTCCAACAGTGATTCCCAACATATCGGATGTCTGACCAGTAGAAACATTCCTTATTAATCCATAACACTTCACTATGCCTCCCATTTGAGGGGGCATTAAATCTAGGTATATAACTCATTCATTGGAACAATAGGAGGGTTCCAATCAGCCAATAGATAGGGAACCCATAAATTATTCCAACAAGATTTTTCCTCTCTAACAGTCGATAGAGGACCCATGCCATAACCAGTTGGAGGGTTCAACACTATTGGTTGATAGAGGACCCATGCTATATAAAAACATTGGGGTTACACTCTAATAGTATAGGACTCATGCCAAGCCAAATTGGAGGGTTCCACTCTAGAAGTCGATAGAGGGCCCATGCCCTAGTACAGCTGGAGTGTTACACTTCGATGATATATTATGGACACAGGACATACCCTACAGAAGGATACAACTCTAGGAGCATGCATAAGACTCGTACCTAGCCTATCTAGATGTTTCCACTCTAGTCATCGAGGACCCAAGATTTTCCCACCTGGAGGTTCCACTCAAAATGCATTTAGTTATCCTATATGATCATCATCTTCATCATGTTTTGCCCCAAAAAGATCCATGAATATAACCTCTCACATCATATCCCAAAATTCACAATTGATGACACCATCATGTTCTATGTGGATATAATCATTGGATAAACTACTAACAAGCCGAAATATATGTCCAAACGCATGAGATTCAATATATTGAAGTTTTCTTCAAAAGGAATCAAGGGGTACATGAAGTGTGGGGGGGGGGGGGGTTGATGGAATGTGGTCCCTCTCCGTCACTTGTTTGGGTCCTTAGAGGTATAGGGCTTGCAAATGATATAGGGATACATGGAAATTGGGGTAAATATATGGCATGACCATAGAACAAAGGATACCGCACATTTTCTTGGTCATGTCCATGTATTCATGCCATGTGTGTGTACTTTACTTTGTGTTTGTGTAATTTGATACACGGTCATATGCCTAGTTGGGTACTCAAACATGTGAACTTGTCAGTGTGATCCACCACACAAATTTTCCTCCCTGGGAAATGATACATGGAATTTATGAATTCTATATAGCATTCCATCCTTAAAAATTCCCACAACCTTACCTACTATATTAAGGGCCTGACACTCTGTGTGTTCTTCAAACTATAGTGCATGTAGTCGAGATTTTCCTAGAAATCTAGATCCATTCTATGCAACTCAAATCCGGCCATTTCTCCTTAGATAATTCCTACACATTATTCAAAATCAGTGTATCTAGATTGGATCTGTCGTTTCTAGCCATTCATGGGATGAAAATTGGATTTATCTCACCTTAGAGGTTCGTCACACATCCTGAATGTCTCTAATCTTTATGTCCTCAATGTATTGATCTATGATTATCAAAATGTTCACCTGTATCACACAAATAAACCATATCTATCATTTAATCATCAATGATTCCCTCACCTAACATTTCAACATGATTCTAGGGGTCTGATTGGGCTCGGTACCAACCAACAATGTCAAACTAGGATCGTGGGGTCCAACCGGTGAAGAGCACCAATCTATTGAGGTGAAAATGCCAAGGAACAAATGATAATTACTCTCTTACAAGATTTCATGGATGAATAACACGAACAGGGATATCCGGGTTTAGAAAAACAATGAATAATAAAATATCTAGTACACTAGAGCATGTTAAGGACACAATGGGCACATATTAAAGGAGGGGATTGATCTTCACAATAGTTTAATGAAAATGGGTGTAATAAAAAATGGATAGTCTTACCTAGATGTTGGATTGTTCATTTTTTATGAACATTCCCAATAAAAAATGGAACAATTTGTTGTTTTTGTTGCTCTCTTATCTTCTCTGGTCTAGAGTTTCAGTATCAACAGATGAAATTTTCCAATAGAAGTAATGGAGAAAGTATCTCTCCGTAGTCCCATGATTATGAGTATAACCCTGTGAAATTCTCTATAATGATTAAATTTATTGGAAAATATTTTAGGTTAAATTAATTAATTATTTAATTTAAATAATTTATTAACCACTGAATATACTACTAATATGAATGATATCTGAACACCCCACACTGACATGTTTTAGGTAACACCTAGGGTAAAGGTCATTTTTTGGACTCAATGGTGGTATTAGATTTATGACCTGATCATTGGGTTAAGATTTATCCCATTTAATTTATAAAATTGAGTCTTCATATTATAATATATATTTAATATTTTAATAAAATTAATTATAGGCTCATCAGGCCTTCAAATCACACAATGTATCAATTCCTAGCTTGTGAAATATATATATGAATATTTCAAATTCGTACAAGGAAAAAACTAGGTATATAAATTATTTCATCCTTCAATCTTTTCATTCCCAAAAATAAAAATAAACAATAAAATCAGGATATTGAGCCCACACCTTACTCTCCCACTCCCAAGAGATATCTTACATGTTCTTATGCATCCACTAAATGAAAAAAATAGAGATGTCCCATCCATGTAATATTTGCATCTGTCGATACTTTGTCGCCACATGGTTATATAAAAAAGTGGTTCCATCCTTGATGTCCATCTCTCCATAATCGATGACATGTATAGGGTTATGCACCAATCTCCTTACAAATGACACATGGAAGACATCGTGCACCCGCTCCAGCTATGGGGGTATGGTGAGGCAGTAAGAAACCACAATAACCTACTGCATGATCTCGAATGACTCGATGAACGTTGGGGATAAAATTCTTCCATATCCAAACATCTACAATCATTTTCATGGGGAGACTCTTAGGAAAACATGGTATCCCTAATTGGACTCCAGGGGCCTATGTTGTTGATATGCATAATATTTATGACTACTCTAGGTCATCCTCATCCACTAACATATGACCTGAACCTTATATGTCATCACATGTACCATCAATGGGCCCACAATATATGTCTCACTAATCTCTATCTAGCATAAGTGTGGCATTATGGGTCTCTTGTACAGGTCCCAAAAATGTTTTATGTCAATTTTATAATGGTAGTTGTTGTTATACCCAAACTATACCAATAGAAGGTGATCATTCATGCTTTATCTGAATTCAAAAACGAATGTGCTCAGCCATTCCTCTAACACATGGATAATGTGTTGAGTATGCCCATCAGTTTTTGGGTGAAAGGATATAATCATCCTCACATAGATCCCAAATACCTTTTAAAGGCCTCTCCATAACCATGACATAAATCACACATCACGATCAAAGATGACCATCAAAGGCACCCCATAGAGGTGAACAATTTCCCATACATAAAAAATCCCTACACTCTCCAGTGAACTCTTCTCCCTATTATAAAGTAAGTGACCGAATTTATGAGTTGGTTAAATGTCACCCATATAGAATCATAGACCTTCACTATCAATGTAATCCCTATAACAAATTCCATGGATATTTCGTAACACATATACTCTAGGATCTCACGGGGCTGCAACAAACCTTTAAAAACCTAGTTCTCAGCCTCCACCAACTAGTAAGTGAGGTACAAAGAGATGAACTGACAAACATTTATCTCATGTATGACCACCAAAACTACCACTAAAGGTCTCTATACATATTCCCCACACTAGTATGTACAGATAGGGGGAATTGGGGAGCTCTTCTTTCACCTTATCCTGCATTGTTACTAGAAACATCATCTGTACCGAGAAAATGATGATGTGATTCCCTCATTTAGAATATTCATCAGCTGAATCCCATGTGGATATTGTTATAAAATACCTCACAGATTATGTATCCAAGATATGAGTCTCTCACACAGTTGAGAATCAAAGAAGTCAACATCATCAATTTGAGAAATGGTATGCCCCCATGTTCTGCCATGTTCTGCTGCCAAGAATCCAACTACATTGAAGTATCCTACACAAACTGAGCCAAGTAATTTATAATAATGGAAGACGCAACTATGTTTCACTTTTCTGGGGTACATAATATCTTAAATTCATAGTCCTGCAAGAACCCCAACTAGTACAACTATCTATGGTTCAATTCTCTCTGTACGAAGACTTACCTGAGACATTGATGGTCTATGTAAACCATAAATTGATCCACTATAAGTATAGCTCCACATCCTTATGGAAAAGAATATGAAAACTAGCTCTAGGTAATGAGTAACATGGTTTTTCTCATGGGGTCTCAAATACCTCGACCTATATGTGATAAATGTACGTCGTAGCATCAATATGTAGTCGAGCCCAGATGTTGTTGAATCCTAATACATTACATACTCCACAAACTCCTCTGGTAGTCTCAACACATGATCAATAATTATCCTTAGCATCAACTCCTCAAAGTCCCTCTGAAACTGCTCAGTTCAGGTAAACATATTCCTTTTTCACGTCAAGGCATTCAAATGGGTCATAATTCAAGAGAAGTGTATCATTAAACTCATATAGTACCCCACAAATCCCAGAAATATTCATAAATATCACATGCTCATGGGTGGATCCAAAGAAATTTCTATATCTATCTTCACTGGGTCTATAGATAAAAATTTCTCAGAGATGAAATGCCCCATAAGGTAAACCTCATGAATCTGGAACTAGAACATTGAGAGCATCCAATAAATATGGCACCCTTGAAGAAAATATAGAACCATACTCAAGTGCTCCAAGTTCTCCTACTTTGATTTAGAGTATATTATTACGTCTTCGATGGAGATTACCAAAAACTAGTCCATGTATAGCTATAATATAGGTTCATCAAAGCCATAAACACAGCGGGGGAATTCCTCACACTAAAAAAATCTATAGGAACTCATAGTGTCCAAAAAGACATCAGAATTATAGATTTTGAATATCAGTGTTAGGATCCCTAAAATGATGGTATCTTGATTGGATATTGATCTTCAAGAACCTTCTCACATGTTACAACTTATCAAGGAGGTCATCAATTGTCATCTATGGGTACTTTTTCATTATCATGGACTAGTTCATATGAGGATAATCCACACATGTTCACAAACCTTTTCAAAAATGACACTAGATTTTCTATGTCGGACAAACCGGTCTTTATGAAACCGTTCCTCAGAAGGTCCTCCAACTTCAATTGTAGCTCTTGATGCTTGTTACAGGCCATCCCATATTCCACAGAAGATGTCAGTACTGTCCCAAGATGCATGTTGATGTAAAACTTCTTCTCCCACCTCAGTGGTATTACTAGAATGTACATAGGGAAAATTTCATATAATCCTCCATAACTAAAGGATTACAAATCCACGAGGATGCGAATGCAACAAGGGATATACTTTCCAACTGATGTGGGATGGACCGCAACCTCCTATATGTAGAACCCACTCATCCCACCATGAGATATCTCACACACATAATGTTGAGTCTCATCTCATTAGTTCATAGGAATATGAATCATTGATGGAGAAAATAAATCTAGGTGGGGACCATGGAAAACCAATCCATACCAAAGATGACTTCATAGGATTCCATCATATTGACTAAAAGTTCCCATGAAAACCTCTCCCCTCCAAGAGATATCTCACACCACCAACAGATAAAATAGGCAGAATAAGTTTTCCATGTAGGAACCTTAAGACGAACTTGATGGGATGGCACCTCATCTCGGACCTATAGCTCATGCACTAGGATTATAGAGATGGATGTATTACTACAAACTATGTCTATTAGTATTAAAGAAGGATATTAAAATGCACATATCATACATCTGAACATCTCATGTGGTGTAGGGTCATAATCCTTTAGAGCCTACAATTATCCATATCCTCAAACATTAAATCCCTAATCCTAATGTGGGATGCCTGGTGGTGGTAGTAGAAGGATCTCATAGCTTCTTTCACCACCCATATCTCCTCCTCCTCCTCCTCTACTAGCTCCACCTCCCTTGGGGAATCATTTCCCTCTCTTTGGAGATTTCTGCTCACATCGTTATCTCTATTGTGGTAGACTATCTTTTAACTTCCTATGCTCCTTAGCACATATGGTTGCACTGTCACATACTTCATAATCTCTCCCATCAGAAGAGAAAAAACACCCCTCTCTGGGATTCCTTGGTGTTCTGTGATATCCTTGTGCCACATGACCATGCATCTATGTCTAGCCATGATAGGATCTCATACACCAAGATCCTACCGACTGGAACCTGCAAGCTTTTATAGATGAAATATCTATGTGATACATTCTTATATCTCTAGAATCCAAGAATACCTCTAATAGAAATCTCCCAGTCACTAGTTCCTTCTCCAAAACCCTAGCTTAGGTTGTCATTTACAAGGCCACCACAGTGGTATGGATCTCACAATGAAGACCCTACCGAAATTATTTTTCTTAGAATTAGCCATCTCGGATCATGTTAATGGAGTACTAGGTAAGCTTTGTAAACATTGGTTCACATTTAGCCAGAATCATCCCTCCCTTATAAAACTCCAAAAGCTCTTGAATCTGAACAGAGCACAAATAAGATTGGTAGTACTCCACACAGAATAGTTGTTGGAGGTCGGGCCCAGAGAGTATCGACTCCTCATGCATATGACTACAATGATTCCCAAAATTACTATATACTCCATGGAAAAGGATAAAATCTAGTGAAACCTCTTATACTACAGTGTATGGATGTTCCTAAAGACACGGACTAGTGAATCTAGAAATGCTCTACAACATGTGGATCTGGCATGTTGGGTATCCTCGGTGGACTCTGGCACAGGAACTCATAGAGTGTGTTGAGCCCGCATGCATCCTCATCCTACTTATTTGGTATAATCTGCTGCTCAATAGGTGGAGGTACTACTACCTACCCACCTGGAGGTAGAATCTCACAGGATGTAACCTAAACTGAGGCATCATCTCTTATCATATTTTCATCTCAATCAGAAACTATTATCCTAGATAAATGATATCATTGAGTTATATTGAAATGTAATCAAGAGATACCATTGCTAGATGAGAATATATATATATATATATATATATACAATGAGGAGATGATAAAAGAAGGAATGTTAAAGACTCAATCTTATATGATTCATGTACAATTAATCCATATAACCAATGTCGTGGTATTCTGAGTTGAAAAGAAGATGTCCAAGGTTTTGGTGAATGGAAACAGTAGCTACCCATACCATCACTGGAATCCATGTACTAAGTGACACACTCAAGAAACATTGATTATGTTGTTCTAATCCCAATCAAATCCTCATAAGGGGGCTACCGAAAAAAATATTCCAATGAATTAACTGTTGTGATATTAATTTTTAATGACCTGGCCCTAACCAAGGCTCGAGCCGAAGCTACCCTAACCCCACCTCCATAGGCCAGGGGTGGAGACAAGTGCCAAAAGGCATAACCTAAATGGGAGGCCCTGCCCTAATGTACCAATACACACATAGCATAACATATCAATTAACAATTATAGAGGATTAATAGTAAAAATATATAATATCTGTAAACTAAATCAATCATGAAAACCATTTAGTGTGTACAATAGTATGACGTTGAAAGCTGTAAAGTAAATGAGAATAATACAGTCCCAACCAAAAATATGTGCCAACTTAAAAAAACAAGAAATTAAGCTACTAAGAGATCTAGACTATTGATATCCATGATATGACCAAATGTCTGTGGTCTATAACACCTATTATCCCTTATATCCTCTGAATTCATCGTCGACCTTCCTTTCATCTTTAAGCAAATGACACATGATGGAAAATACCAAGTAGGGATGAGTATATATATAACTATTAGGATGCCCCAAAATATAAATGGGGAGAATTAAGGGATACAATGCGGATTGAAAGAAACTATATAGTAAAAAAGGATGCATCTCAACCTAAAACAATAGAAATAGTAACCTCATCCAAGTACAAGGGGCTTAACACGGTGTGTGTATGAACTACATTTTGGTTCTTTTTCACTTGTAGTAGGTAATTAAACTTATCTGACCGTAAGAAGATAATCATGGGAAGCACGTGTCATACCCCTCACATCATCACATCCCATGGAAAGAGAGTAACAAAATCCAATGGTGTGGATACTGATGTATATATATATATTTAATCATGAAAATAATTCCAAATGAGAGATAAAGAGGATCTCTAACTCATATCTCATTTGAGGAAATGATTTTACAATAGTTCAATAAGTCCAACAATGATTCCCAGCATCTCATGCATATTCCCAGCAGAAACCATCCACGTTAATCCATGCCTCATCATTGTTCCACATAGTCGAGGTTGGAAAATCTCTAGGTAGAGGAATCATGCCCTGGTATAATAGGAGGGTTCCACTCAAGGGATAAATAGAGGACCCATACCCTATTTCAATAGAAGGTAGTAGTTAGAGGACACATTCCATGCCTAACAGAAGGGTTCAACTCTAGTGATTAATAGAGAACACCTATCCTATTAAAATATGATGGTTCCATATAGATAGTAGAGTACCCATGCCCATCCCATCTAGTGTGTTCCATTATATAAGTCGAGAGAGTACCCATGCCCTTGTATAATAGGAGGGTTCTAATCCGATGATAGGTAGAGGTCCCATACCTTCTAAGAAGGAGAGATCCACTTTATGAGAATTTATAGGACCCATGATCATCCCATCTAGAAGGTTCCTCTCTATTCATTGAGGACCCAAACCTAGATCTATTAGATGGTTATATTAGGATTGACTCAAGTGATCCATCATAATCAATGCTATCATCGAGCATCACCTAACATGTTCTAATCCTGTAACACCTTGCATCATATCTCAAAAACCAAAACCTATGGAACCATCACATGTTATGTGAAAAAAATAGGATAGTATACTCATAGGACAAAATCTAACTCCAAACAAAGAAGGTACAACAGATGAATGTTTCCTTGAAAGAAACAAATGGGTACATGACGTTTCAGGGGAACCATGCGGCATGTAGTCCCACTCTTTCAATTGGAAATGACCATAAAGGTGTATGGATCACCAAATTTTTCTGGATAACATAATTTCAATTCCATTTAGGGTATCACTAGTGTGATTAGCTATGTCTGTGTATCCACCTTGTGCCCATCAACTTCAGTATAAGGTCATGTTTCTAGTCGTTTACCACTACACGGTGTCTTGCACATGTATATTTACACATGAATCATCCACCCAAGGATGTGATACATTGTTTGTAGGGAGGATACATGGTTTTGTATCCATATAAATTCCCAAAAGACCAGTCAGCGTATCGAACACCTGACATGCGTTGTATTCTTTGAACTATATGGTGTGTCATTGGGATTTTTCTTGAAATAAATATTAATTATTCGGAAATTTAATTTGTAAATTTAGCCATAAATATCTCCTCCAAACCATCCAAAATAATTGGATTTGTCTCGATCGATCGTTTACATCTGTCCAGTAGCATAAAATCAGTTTTATTGGTCGTTAGAGGTTCGTCTCACCTCCTGCATGCCTCTAATATTTCCATCGTCGAAGGATTTATATCAAATAATAAAAAAGATCATCCACATTCGAGAAAACCTGATAT
Source organism: Viscum album (assembly GCA_963277665.1). Lineage (NCBI taxonomy): Eukaryota > Viridiplantae > Streptophyta > Magnoliopsida > Santalales > Viscaceae > Viscum > Viscum album. The sequence goes on along the minus strand of OY728143.1, from coordinate 1,976,680,350 downwards.
CTATCCTTAATTCATTGATAAATCCCTATAAATTAATTTTTTAATGATTCCGGCGGTCCGATCGGGCTCAGTAGCATTCATCAATGTCAAACCAGGACCGTGGGGTCCAACCGGTGAAGAATAAGAAGCATGTGACGGTGAAATACATAAGAACAATGACTTATAAATTTTCTCCTATATTTATTGGTCAAAAATCAATTATGTGGATATCCATGGTTAGAAAAACCAAAGAATAATTAAATATCTAATACATAGTCGCATGCTAAGGCCACAATTGGGGTAAATTAAATAATAGAATTTCTCTTCTCATTCAATTTAATTAAAATAGATATAATACACAAATTTATGAACCAACAAAGATATTGGATCAATATTCATTGAATAACATGCGAACTAATTAATGAAAGAAGTCATTTCAATCAATATTATCTGATCTTCTCCAACTCAGAGTTTCATCATCGAAGAATGTAGTTTTCCATTGGAAGAAGAGGAGGAAGAAGTTCTCGATAGTCTAAGGATTATGAAGTTATCCCTGGAAAATTATCCATAATGATAAATTTATAAGAAAAAATGTTAGATTAAATTATTTAATTAATTAATTTTAATAATTAATTTTTCAACTGAATGTATCGCCAATGGGTGAGATATGTAAACACCCTAAGCTGACCATTTTTAGGTCACACCTAGAGTGAACATCGCATTATAGACATAACCATGGTCTCAGATTTCTAATATGAGATTCTATAATAGATTTATCCCATATTCATTAATAAAATACATGCGTGTATTATATTATATATTTAAAATCATTATAAAATTAATATCTAGCACACCATGCCTCTAAATCACATTTCATCTTAGGGTGAAGCTCTCGAAATATATGCAAGAAATATTTCAAATTATAATAATGAAAAAACCACGTCTCTAAAACATGTTTCATAACACATCAGTCATCATGTGCATCTACCATCCATTTTTCAATAGTAACATCAATTAGTGTTCCAACTCTAATGGTATTTCTCTAAGCCCTTTCATTTTCATACTAAGAGCATATTCAACAACCTTACATTTTCCTTGAGTATAATCCATCTCAAAATCAATGTTCTATAGATACTCCATCCAATGCCTCTATGGAAGATTCAAATATCCTTGAAACAAGTTATAATGTAATCTATTATGGTCATTGTACATGAAAAAACCCCTCACTAGAGAGATAATTGCACCAAAACATTACATTATAGGCCCCATATGTTAAATCCAAGTAATATGTATGTTAATTTTGCTCGTATGGTTGGAGCTCAAAATTCGTATAATCTACTACCTGGTCTATTTGTATCATTACCACTCTTAAACCAACACACAGGTAATTATAGTAAAGTACACATCCAATCACATGATCTGTAAATATCTGGATGGAAGCTATCATAGATCTCCTCTTCATCTCTACGAAGGCATCTTACATTTATTAGTATATTCAAACTCCACCACATTTATGGTATGCATAGTCATAGGTTCTTCTAAGTGGGGAAAATCCTAGATGAACCATCTATAATATTCTACCAACCAAAGGAAATTCCTGATCTCAAACACATTTCTAGAGTGTACCTAGGACATCACAACCGTTGTCTTATGAAGTTATATATAAATTCTCAATTCATAGATCACATGCCCAGGAAAACATACATACTAGATTCAAAAGTGACACTTAAAGATATTATAATAGATTTTATGTCCTCATAGTGTACTCAAAACAATATATAGGTGTCTAACAATAATCTCTAAGTTCATAGAGTATGTGAGGATATCATCAAGAAACACCATAATGATGGATTTGAGATATGGATGGAAGATCATGTTAATGAGATCCATGAACACTAGTGGTTCATTTTTCTACCCATAAGTCATTAGAAGATAATTATACAGTCTATATCTACACATGAAAATTATCTTAGGAATATCTTACTCTCTCATCAGAAGCTGGTGGTAACCTGATCATAGGTCAATCGTAAAGAACAACCCGAAACCCCAAAAATGATCAAACAAGTCATTGATCCTCATAAATGGGTATCTGTTATTCATGGTCACCTGTTCCAGCTTCCTCTATTCTACATATAATCAAAAATTACCATCCAACGTCCTTTGGATCAACTATAGATCTACCTATGGAGATGTTATCAACCTGATAAAACCCTTTGTTTTGATGTCCATGAGTTGTACCGTAAATTTCTTCAACTCAGCCAACACCAAAAAAATATAGAGGAATCGATATAGGTTGAACTATCAACATGATTTTGATCTAAAAATAATTTTTTCAATCAAAAGGGAGTCTAGATATTCCATTAGGAAAAATATCCTGATATAGGTCCACTATATAAAAAAGAGGATACTGTTATCTTTTGATCCACCGAAAGAACTATGCCCAAAACCTAAATTAAAGTATCTCCAAACTAACTCTAAGCGATTCCCATTAAATCTTATTCGAAATCCCAATCACAAATAAAAAAAATCTCCTTCATAGTTGTAGTCAATGATTATCATCTCCTATAATTTCCAATGTGATCTTGATAACTGGTCATCCAATCCATGGAATATATCGCAACCAAACTAGTCATCCCTGACACCATAAAATACCATAGATGTTTGTTGCCAGAAACTACTAAGGGGAATTATTTTAATCTTTTTAAATTATTCATTTTCTTCATAAATTCTATTCCAAGAGACAATAACTCAAAATATAACATAACAAAAAAGTTATACCCACAAAAAATTTAGATGATATAAATGAATAATGCTCTCTTTTATGAAGAAAAGTTGAAAATAAAATATATGTGATCAAGACTGTACATTGAGTAGTAAATGGTCTGTCACAACCATCAGCAAGAACATGGTCCACTATATAAAATCTACCTACCTCAGCTTCATGATATCTCCCTTAGGTGTATAACTCATCTAGGTCTCGGATGTCTATAGGTTCAATGTCTGCTATTGAGGACCTCGGCCATAGCCTTACGACACAGTCCATGCCTTTCACATACCCCTGCAGAAACCTATCTAAAATTTTGTAGAACATAACTTCTTATGATTCCCCATATTTCTATATGGATTCCACTATCTTTGAGGCCCTAATTAAAATTTTAAAAGATTCTCACTTTCACTATATTTGAAATAATGGGGACCTCCTCCTCTCATACAAGGGGCTAAAGAAACCCATATTTTCATCAATTACCTTCCACTAGCTTACTTTTCCTCCTTATTATTTCAATTATCTATACAATAAGAGACACTCGTTGTAGCACTGTGAAGTCCAATGGATAATCCACCAAGAGATGGAAGAAGACCTATAAATTTTTCATCCTCAAAACCTTGCTCAGTTTTAAAGGCCTTGTGAATAACATATGGATATGAATTCAAGTAAAAGATCCTACCATAACAACTCAGTTTTAGTCAATGTCCAATATCAAACATTCTAAAATTCTATTCGATGTTCACAACCAAAATTATAGATATACGACGCAGAACATTGAAGAGAATAGAATATGAGGACACCAACATCAGTCCCTAATGAATCTCTAGTCTCTAGATCATGATCTAGCTCAATTTTATCCTTTAATAACTCCTCTATGAATATATTCATAAAGCTACCCCTGGTAATAAACTCGCATATTATAACATAGTTCATGACAAACTTCAACATTCTAGTGGGTCCCAGAAGTATGAAATCACCCATTTTTACTAGATGATCCCTTGTAGTCTCCATTACATCAAAGTTCACCTCAATGGTGTTAATCCATTCTGCATCATCCTGAGGGCTTTATGTGCCATGAAACGATTAAGGGTGTTGGAAAGTCTCTTGAATAATCAACCATTTTCCAAGAAACATCTTTTCCTTGAAAATTCTATATATAAAAAATTCAATATGAAGTGGTTCTATTGTAGACCCATTGGAACAATCACGAGGGAATGTTCATATGTGTCATGTCCATATGGTTGTAGAAAATGATCATCCTTCATAGTGGGATCATGCTGAAATACTTATGTTGGAGGACCCATCATAGATATTCTTGGATGCATATCTTAAAGTTAGACGTACACTCAATAAAACTATAATATTTTACATAAGATAATAACCTAAGTGGTTAATAGGCACACACAAGGGATTTCTACAGGAGACGCATCCTCGAAAGGATACACACTGTGATAATGTCTATTTCTCCTAATACCACGCGATGTCTACACCTCATCTCCCATACCTTCATGTTATTTACAATAATATATATATATATAATAATTTTCATACATAAATAATCAAAAATTTAGGAAAACATATCATTGAAGCACAATACACAGATCAAGACATTTAATTAAATGAACTACCATGCATATAATGTAATCATTATATATATGGAATGAAATCCTATTCCTTTATTACTAATGCATGAACCCATCCAAATCCCCTAAACAATAAAAAAACTAATGATAAAAAACGAAACAAAAAATCTGTTAATGTTATTGTATTGCCATCATCAATAACTCAGAGTTCTTTCACATACGAGTCATAGAGGCACTCATGTGGCTCCCCTACCTGAGTTCCACATAGCCTAACTCCTTTCTACTATTCCCAAATCATAGTCGGAAATAATTAATATAAAAACCCACCTCCCATACCATATTGTATCAGCTCAAACAGAATCACCTAGTTTAATCTAGAGAGTTACATGATCTTATGTGTGTCTCCACATACGCAATAGGTTTTTGATTAGTAGTGACTGTCTTAATGGTACATTTAGGAGACTATATCCTCAGTTTCAAAAGTCATACTTTAGAACCATGTCAATAAAACAAAGATAATATAAAATTTCATAGAATAAATAAATAATATCAATGTTATAAAAGATGACATTTATGGTATCCCAAAGTCATAAAATAATAAAACAACCATGGAATGCCAATGTGGTATGTTAAAACTTACTATAAAAAATTAATAGGAAATATAAATAAGACACAATGTCATTACTAAATATTCTATCTTGATACCACCTCAAAATAGAAAACTTTGTCTCCCATGTTCATTGTTTTTAGGCCCTTTCCCTTTCCCAAATCCCTAGTCCTAAAGTATATAATTTCATCAAGATTACCACGATGTGTGTAGGTATAAACCCATTAAGATATCACTTATGCATAGATGACATAATCATACATTCATAAGCATAGTATGTCATGATAACAATTAAATGTAGAGGAATGAAATAATCAATCAGGTATCAAGTGTTTGTGCACTAACAAATCCTCCATAAACGCATACCTTACCTATTTCAACTCCATGATGTAAGTACAATCATAATAGATGTTTTGATCATGGATCTTCGACAAGGACATCGTATATCTCTAATCATCAGCATGTAAAAAGAGTCTCAAGTCTTTTTATATGTTCATCAAGCCCCATATCTATCACGGTTCAACCCTCAAGGCCATCAAACCCCATATCTACATTGGGTTTATCCATATGAACGTCATATCAATCTACCTAAATTGGATAATCCTCATGGTCATTGCAACCCTTCCTTGTGTTTTGGTCTATAACATACTTCATTTCAGGTTTAACATTCTCCCCATCTAAGAGTTGAACAAGGCATGATGGTCCACGTATTACTTTCTCCTATAATAAAAATCTCCATAGGAATACATTCATACACAAGAGGGCATAACAAGAATAGGCATAACATATTATATTAATTGGCAGTCTTGGAAACTACACACACACACTTTGCAATCATAGTCACGAATGTTCTCATGTGATACAAAAACATGAAATCAATACCAAGAATGGTTCTTGTAGGCTACACAAGCACACACATGTGATTATTATCAAGGAAAAAATCATATACGAAGCATATATATGATATGGAACTTCCTACCTCAAGTGTGTGATGCCAATGTCATGGTTTTCCACAATCTGATACCTAAATCAATCTTATTCACTAACTACATCCAGCCCACACACTAATGATCATATAAATAAGCACCATCATTTGTAGATTTAAATCTAGTCCAATACAATATCCCCAACATTGAATTGATAATAATTTATGTACTAATATTAGGAATGGAGCCACAGGGTTTTGGGATAGAAGTTCTCTTAATGATTCCCTATAGCCACCCATTGTTTGATAGAAAATTATAGTAAAAGGAATGGTTCAAGGGACATTTGAATTTATAGGAAATCTGAAAAGATAGGCTTCATAGCACAACATATATGGCTACACTAAAAATTATCCCAAATAGGAAAAAACCCTGTTGAAAAGGAGATGACTATACCGTAAGGAAGCCTGTTCAAAATGTGTATAGAATTCACACTATAGTTAAAGTAAGGAAACTATAAACTAGATAATGGGACTATATCATAATGGTCATTTCCACATAGATTACTTTAAGCCCTCTTGATAAGAGCACAATGCATCTGACGCTCCATGCTATAACTATACCAAATTTGATAGACCCCCAAAACCTCTCCTCCAAAGCCTTTACATTGCAACCTCATCTCCCAGCTGGAATCCATGAAACCAACCCTAGGTTCATCTTAAAAATTTAGAGGGTGTCTCACTATGTTATGTGTAAAATAAACTATCAACACATTTTTAGTTAATATTAATATATATTGTAAAATATTTGGGTGTTACATTCTTCCCTCTCCAATAAATATCATTCCCACAATTTTAATTATCTCTTACATTAAATTATAAAAATATATTACTAATCTAATATATTACTCAATGTTTATTACATAATTTTTATCCCATGTATGTAGAAATAGAATTCTATAAAACTTAATCAATTAATGATATCAATTTAAGTTATAATCATACCTTTACTTGGTCATCCACTGATCACCATAGTTGCATCTATCATGAAAATAAATGGTTCATGCATTGTAATATTATTTAAAGGCATATTTAAAATCAACTATTTAATTCATACAATGAAATATCATATATTTTGGTTGATATTTATGTGAAAATTATGTTTTTTAAGACTTTATTTTAATAAAATAGAATATCAATGTCGGTTTTGAAACATTCTTATAACAGTCCTTCAATAATAATATATTTATGTACAGTCATACAACAAGTTGATGAAAAATACATATAGGATGATTGAGGGTCTCTCTAATTAGAAGATATGCTAAAATCATAGTATACATAAAAATATTACGAGAGTGTTAAATATTTAAAAATTTCAAGTGGATACCTACCTTTTTGTGAAATGTGATTGAGATGGGAATTTAAAAATTGATTTTGCACAATCCTTGATCCATGGAAATATTAGATTATAGAGGATGTGGTTTATATATTATAAATTAGTTCACAAGTAAGTTTTATATTTGAAAAGGATTAAAATTTTAAAGAGCATCAATTTGAAAAAAGTGTTGTAAGAATTTCATTTGGAGGTGAAAAAATATTCATATGATATCTATTTCCTTGATCATAAAGCCAGTTATTGATCAGTTAATAGCACATAACAGAGTTTATTTATAACATGATGAAGTTATACTTCATAATTAAAAAAGTAATATTTTTTTATTATATAAGGTTTGGTAAGGTTGATAGATTGTTCATGAAGAATATTTCATTTAAAATTACAGTCTAGTCATTCTTATTATAGATTTATTTCTATAAGTCAAAAAGAATTTTTAAATCCATCATGACTCTTACCAATGAAAATATTTAATCACCATAATATCTAATATCAAAAACATTAAAACATAAACTATATACCACCAATTATATTATAACATATGAATTTCTATGTTTTAATCTATGAAATCCATGAAAATTTACCTATTAGGTTCTCTAACTATAAATTCATCCATAATGGTTTATAAAGTCCATATGAATTAACCATAATAGATCTCCCGGATTTTTAAACCAAATATGATGTTTCCCCTCTTCATCATGCACAGAGTGATGATTGATTAAATACCGAATATAGAACTTTTAGGGTTGTTATACCTAGGTACAGTAGTGATAGTGTCTTCATTCACTTGTTTTATCTGGACAGGGATATCATTGTTAGGAAGATTGCACTCATTACATTACCATAATTTTGTATTTTCTATTATACATAGGATTATCCTTGGAGTTTTTACTAATATTTTCTTACCCTAATCCCAATAAAATATCTAAACTAATCCCCAAAAATAACTAAAGCCCGATGTAATTCCAAATGTAATTCATCAAACTCATACTCCCATATACTTTACTAAAATCAAAAGCATTATACATAGTATTTTATACCAACTAAGATGACCCAAATGAAAATACATCTTTTAAAAATCAGCCCAATACATCTCACATATAATCGCACAATCTTGAGGATCGAAAGCTTTAGTGTCTTTTGATAATGGATATATAAACACATTATTTTACAATTCTTGTGAAAATTTCTCAATAATTAAACCACTCAAAACCCTATATTTGAAATATAATGTGTTATATTTATCATCATAACCTAGTTAATAGAATCATAAGAAATGGGGTGAGATTATATGGTCAATAATGGTAAAAAATATATATAATAATTTGAGATCATAAGTGAGTTTGTGAAAACATAGGGTATGAGAATATAATCAAGGTCCATGAGAATTTTGTAAGGAGTTCATTCAAAAATAATTTAATATTATAAATCATAGATCACTTCATAAGGATATGGGAAAGCATGATAGGTTATCTAACAACTCTTGAGTTAATTAAAGTATATGAATGTGGCACAAATATAAGAATATAAATCAAAATGAACTCGATTAGGCCTCACAAATTTTTCCAATAGATCATGCTCAATGAATTGTTATAAATTTATAGAATATGATTAACTACTTATTTTACCTTTATTATATCCAAAGATGAAAATATTTACTCAATGTATGCTTGAGCTATAACGGACCCACCCTTCTCATCATGATAAACCATATATATGTGGCCCATGATATAATGAAATAGATTATAATTCCAACATCACATCAATAACCCTTGAAAATAGATGGGTATCATAAAACATATATAAAATAATTTTCAATCATATAGAGAAATAATTTTGATGGTATATTCTTTAACAAAGCCATGATCAAGTATAAAATATTTAAAACAATATTGACTTTGTTGAATGATGTTTTTTAGGATCATTTGAAAAATTGATTAGAATGTAGAAATATCCATAAAAATTTGAAAATAGTTATTTAAAAAGATATATTATATAGAACATGGATAATAATAGTTTACATTATAAATCCTTTAAAATATGGAGATAAAGTTTCATAAAAAAACAACGGCGGTGGAATGGTGTGTACACGTGAAAAAATATAATAAAATATTTTCTTCACACTTTTATAAAAAATGACCCCTATAAAATTGAAAAAATTTACTTTTAAAACATTTGGGAATATATATAATGTGATTGAAAATGAATATATCCAATTATTAAAGAATAGATATGGGAATAGAAAATATATTCAATTGATGTGGATAAGAAAAGAGAAATATTGTCGGCTGAAATAAGAGGTGGGTAAGTTTTTTATACTTGTTTCATATTATATGAATTATGTATCAAGGGGAACAAAAGAATGAGAAAATTTGTTAAACATAAGGAATAAACATAGTAAAATAAAAATATGTTATTTTTAGATATATAATCCATACAAATTCTTCATATGGATTATCAGTTATGAGACATCCTGACTTAAAAGCAATATTAGATATAGAATCCTTACTTATTTGATACCTTTTAATCAAACTAAATTTTAAGAAAGGACGTAGAATGGATCCTAAAACCCATTGAATTATATTAATAGTATTTAAAAATAACTTCAGTTATTATTAATCATAACACATTTAATATTTCATGTTTTATAGAATGAAATATGTCTAATGCAATTAAAGTTTAGATAATAACTCCTTACCATGAATTCCTACATTTTTTATTGTGATCAGAAATGCGGTATAAAAAACAAATACATCTTAATCATTTATTAAATAAACTTATTAAAATAAACTATGTTATATAACATTTAACTATGATTTTTAATTATACAGATATTAATTTGTTATGGTTTATTTTCATCATCATATGTTTATAGTTCTGTTTATTATTGAGTAGGTTTTGAAATGAATATAATGACCGTATTATATTAGATAAATGGTCATCATTCCCATATCATTAAATACACTAGAAATTATTTCTTGAAATTATTTAATAAGTTAAAATCTCATTTTATTATATTTATAGTTACAATTTGTGAAGACAGTGGAAGTATGATCTTATTTCAAGAACTTTTTAACAAATGAATATGATATATTAATAATCAGTTAAATGTTTAATTTAACAATTATAAAACCCTAAATCCATAATTATTATATTAATAATTTATAACAAGATAGCAATTTATTTTTCTATAGTGATCTATGATAAATATTTATAGAATATTTCATGTTGGTGGTTAAACCATACAAAACAAGAACACCCAATAATTTGATGGGTGAGTATGGTTAAGAATGTATTTATTTTAGCATAATATCATTTTCATTGAATCTTAATGATATTATTTAGTTTTTATTATGATTTTGAGTCATATTTTATAATTATTAGATAAAGAAAAAATGTCAATATGAAAATAAAAATATCCCTCTTTGTGGAGGTGGTAATCCCCACATACGCATGGGTGTCACATTTGTAATATATAGAATGGGAAGAAAGAAGATGATGGTTTATCACTCTAAAATATTACTCATGTTATAAATATCTTATTAATTATTTAAATAAACTATTAGACCTATTTATTTTAGATGAATATAAAAATAAAAATAGGGTTTTCATGGAGTTGGTTGTCCAATATAGAACTCATTTGTTGTTATTTCGAGAAAACCCCACTTTTATAAGGTTAAGTTGGAACCATTATGGACAAATACAAAAAAAAATACATAAAAATTTTAAAAAAATAAAAAATTAAAATCAGAACTGGTAATTAGAATATCAAACAGAAAAGAAAATCCAAATTCACCATCGATAGAGACACACCTCAAGATACATGCCTGGAAGAGACGTGCTACCTCAAGATAAGGAAAGTCATAATCATCATCACCGACTAAATTATAACTAGAGATAAAGAATCAATATTAGTGGAAAATTATAAATAAAATAAGACAAAAAAAACAGAAAATAGCGAGAATCATTTTCATTTAATGGATAACCAGTGTTCTCACACTGTTAGTACCACCTTGAACGAGATGAATATAGACACATAAAAAGTCATAAAAACAACCAAATAGAAAATATAGCAACATTATTCAATAACCACTATAATGAAAAAAAATACACCATCAAAGAGTATTAACATTATAAAACTATCAGGGTGATAACAATACCTTCTGATTTCATCACAATTTTCACAGACAATAATTAAAAACACATATGCAGTGCTTCTAGATCATTTTCATCATTTTCATGTAAGGAAATCACCGAATATAATTATTTACCATCATGGACACTGTTAATGTTCAGAGTGAATCATCAATAAAATACACATAATGTGAAATAAAACAAACCTAAAAAATATGAACCATTTCATTATCAATCTGGATGAAAATCATAAGTAATCACAACCACTCCCCCCCAAAAATAGATAATCATAGTAATGTGTCTACTTATCACCAAGTAAAAAAGACTAAAAGAGTGCCACTATTTTCACATTGATGGATTATTTAAAAGGTATTTTAAATTAATTTCTATTCATGCTTTGATTTGGGGGTTTCCCCTTCATTTTGGTGGATATGGTGGGTTTTCAAAATTTGGCCCAAATCGTGAGCCCATTATTAAATTTAAAAATAAATTTTGTTTCCTTTATAACTCCTTCATTTTTCAATATTTTACACCCTTTCCAGTTCACAATTGTCATACCCTGGAATATTGAAACCCCCATATCAATTTAGACCCCATAAGAATCCATAATAATGACGGATTTGAGTTTTTTATTAAGGTGTTGGGCCAACCTAAAAGCCCATTTCATACATTAATATTATTTAATTAATTATTTATTATATCATTAAATATTTATTGTTTGTCATTGATTCCAACTCTTACCTAATCCCTATTATCAAAGTCGTGCTCCCATGCTACCCTACCCCTATTTAAATCTCATCTCCCCCATGGATTTGGGCGATCTTACTTAATCATTCTGAAATCGCCCAGATTTGAAGAGGTAAAATGTTTCTTTCGTAAATCCATAAATTTTTACTCCTTTCCTCTAATTCACTCCCCACATGACCTAATATGACTCATTCAGGACTCCCTACCATTTTCATTACATCAAGGTTCAAATATTGTTGGATTTGGGCCGATTTCTTCAAGATTTCATCTTGTAAGTGTTTATCTCTTCAGTTCCTTCCTCTTCCTTAGGGTTTCCTCCCTCTTTCATTATATTCTAAAATTTCCATATGTCCGTTTTCTTACACAGGGATTGATTTGGTGTCTTTGTGGTGAAATATTTGGAATTTAAGGTGGATTTCACTCCCATATGGTGTGGTGATGGTGTGCTAGATGTTTCACACCAAGATTTGAGAGTGTCGACACCTTTGTTAGGTGAATCCATGTGTAAGAAATTATTGATGATTTAATTTGATTTATTTATTAATATATCATGATCATAATATGGTGTGTTTGGTGTAAAAATCATTTTTTGTAGCATTAACACAGCATTTAGTATTAAGGTGACATTTTTGTTTGAAGTTGTGTACGTTTCCACTGTAACTCATGTGATATCTTTTGTGGTAGTTTTATAAAATATTTATGTGATTTATTAGTTGTTGAAAGGGGTTTTAGATTCTGTATTGGTAATTCTTTAGTGTCATGTGGGCTTAAAAGTGTGTTTTTAATGGGTTTTATGTGTAAATCCTTTTTATTCTTCTTGAAAGTGTTTTTATGGAAATGTGTGCCTTTCTTGTGTATCTTTTGTGGTATTATTTGACATAATTTTATAACAGTTGATAGTGGATTAATAAATATTTCTAGGGCTTCAAATTCTGTTTTAGATTGGTATTTTATGATTTTATCCTTGAATGAGGGTTTTGAAATGGGTTTTGTGTGCAAAACATGGTTATAAACATTAGGATTGTTTTATTAAAATTGGAAATGATTTAGTGAGTAAAATAAAGTGGGAAAGTGACGTACATGTATTAATTTCATGATAGTATTCTTTTAATATGGGTTTTTGAAATTTAATGATGTGATTTAAGATGTCATGCATTTTTAGAATATTTTATAAATAGATGATGTATTTAATTAAATTGTGATGTGGGTGGGAATCATGTTTGTGGGATGTTTCTTGTGAGTTTGATGATAAAATGAATTTGATGGTGAAAAAATGAAAAGGGTATTATTTGAAATGTGTGTGGGCTATTATGTGATTTGGATTATATTTTAATGGATCTAGAAAAAAAAATTAATGTATTTTTTGAAATGTCAAGGAGATTTGAAAAGTGTTGTGGGTTGTTTTGGTGTGAGTATGATTTCAAAATGCATTTGAATGAAACAGTGTATTATGTGACTTGTGTGATATAAATTTGGGTTATTTGGTGAATATGTGATTTGGATGTGGTATTTCCATGTGAAAATTATATTTCATGGATTTTTGAACTTGTTTGATCACAAGAGGGAAACCTGAGTATCTAGGTGGGTGGATGTGTACTTGTATGCTTGTGATCCCATGGGGATTGGACTCTGTTTCATGTAAAAATTTTGAGGATGAAAACACTAAAAAAACTATGATAATGTTTTTTTGGGGCCACTATTTTATGGGTATGATCCCTACTAGTGGACCATGTACACGAGAAAAAATATTGTGGTGGTTACTCTCACTGAGATACGAGGTACTTGAGACTCACATTGAGATAGCAACTATGGGTTATATTCTTGTTGATTTTTCTCATTAGTTACTTTTTTCTTATCATCGACATACAATATGGTAGGATGAAAAATGAAATAGCGTTTGAATTAATTTTAAAAGTCATGATGCTTTAACAAAGCCCACATAGAAACAATATTAATTTAAAGTTGAATCTTTTTGAAATTGAAACATTCATTTAATGTTTATGAAAACGTACAATAATTTCATCTTTTAAGTTTTATCACATGGAATATATTAGGGTTGGTATCCTATTGAGATTTGGCTAACACCCTACATACACCTTTAGATGTCAGTAGCCTTGGTTATTTTGTCGTAGGATTTTGTACAACTTTTGTGACAATGGTTCAGATATTTAGTGGTACATCGTAATGTTGTGTTGTGGAGATGGGTTTAGGGTGGTTCCTATTTCCATGTAGAGGTTCTTGTAATGTTATTTTTGGTTTTGTAAATTTGTAAGGGTTTTTCAAAAAAAATTCAAAATATTTTAACTAAATTATGAAATTCTGTAAAATATAGTTGGGTTTGAAAAATCAAGATTTTGGTTTATTGGATTTGTTTATTGGTGTATGTTTATAAAATCAGGTAAATAATTCCCAAAATTAATTTTATGTTACCCAAGAACAAGTGACAGCCCATGAGGATCGGGAAGGACCTTAGGGACTGGTGATGGGCTGGGTCAGGTGCTAGTTTTGATGGAGACCAGATCCAGTTCAGGAAAAAATGGTATCAAAGAGGTTTAAGTTCACTCTTTGGGTCATTTTATTTAGGGAAGATTAGAGATAGTCTGGATCTAGGATTATTGTGACATGACATTCCAGTTAGGGGTAGTGTTCTTTGACAATAGACATCATGAATGGAATCAAGTCTCTAGGGTATGATGGGATTTATCTGAGTCCTCTAGGTTTCTTGGTTTGGTGATGATTATGGGAAAAGAAAAGGGAGTTTGGTTAATGGTCTCAGTGAGCTCGTAGGGCCTGAATAACCATGAAGAGTCGGGGATAATTCCCTATATAATTCTCTATTAGAGTGAACTAATTGGAGTATTGTAGCATACCATATTTCCAAGTCACCCATTGAAACTAGTTTCCTCTCGCATTGTCTTGTGTCCTTTAGTTTTGAAATCGCGGAAGTTCAGTTTTAAAGATAAAATGACACGGTTTTAATAAGCATAAAGATTTTGTGAAATGGTATTCTTATAAAGAGGGAATGAATTGATTTTTGAAATGCTGGAATGGAAAATTTGAAATTTTTTTGAAATGGAAAATGGTGTACTTAGACCTCTTTTGAAAGAAAGAACAATGTTAATGTTGGTTAGGAAAAAGTGTTTCAAACAATGTTTTCTACAATATTGAAAGGTGTTTTAATGGGATGATATATTTATAAATTGATTTAAATGACTTGAAAATGAGTTCTTATGTGAATATTTATGCATTTATAAAAAAAATTATGTTGTAAACTGGGATTTTTATTTTGTGGTTAGCAGTCTTGAGAAAAAGGAAGTATTGGTTGATTGTTTTGGTTTTTGAAAAGTGGAAATATTTTTTGTTTTAAACATTGGTATTTCCATGTGTTACCACATTCATGGGGTTATATAAGATAATGGATGGTTAATGGCATGGATGGATGAGTTTCTGGATGGATATGAGGAGGGTTCCCGGTGTGGCACCGAAAAATTCATGTGTAAGTCCCATGAGTTACCATTGGTGGATATGCTAACCGCTGATCCGTTTGTTTAAAATAAATTTTTTTAAAGGAAAACATTATGTCTTCATGAATGGTTTGGGATGGTGTGCCTTATTTGTTTTTGGAAATGATGTTCTGGGATGTTTTAAGTCCAGGAACCCCTCTTTTTTGAATGGTGTTTTGGGTTAGTGTTTGGTCGGTATGTTGGGTTGAAGGGCTGGTTAGTGGTCTCTTATCATTTAATTTTGGGAAGACTTTATGATGGTTCCCATCATGTGTTAGATTCTGGTTTATGGCATGTTTTGACGAATGGATCATCTTGGTCAGGTCCTTCGGTTATCTCATTGGATACGTTATGCTCCCACTATGAGTTAATGCCCAACTGAAGTGCATCCCAGATTTTTTCTTCATCGGAAGATCCTCCAGTTGATCAATATAAGGTATATTTTTCTTGGTCTTTGGATATTGAGTTTACACCTTTTTATTTATTGGTTTCTTGGATACACTTTTAGTGAGAGTGTGTTCATGGAAGGTTGAAAGATACCTTAGTTTCTTAAGGTACCTGATTCGTTGAAGGTGAATGTAGTCTAGGGTTGTTAGTGTGGATGGTGTCTAAGAGGGCCTTTGGGTCATTCATTTCTCTTCAAAGTAGGAGTTCTTGTTAAACCACCAACATAGTAAATCTGGTAATGAGAGGATATTACGGACACTTTCTAGAATTGTGTGATTTTTGGGACAATTGCATAAGGTCCCTCTCCATGGATTTTTTTTATTAGTCACAATGGTCATGTTCGGGGACACATAGTTATGGAATTTTATTGTCTGACTCTATAGGTGACGTTGTAAAATCTTTTGTGAGTGTAGGTGTTGTCTGTCATATGTCTCTTTTTGGGAGTTATTGGCATCCTTTTTTAGAGGAAGGTGTTTATATATATCCTTTCCTCTTTTAATTTCTCATCTGAATAAATAATGGTTTAGCTATGTGCATCTTTAAAACACTTGTTTCAGTGAAAAGTTGGGCCATGGTATAGTGAGTTTGTAGTGTGTTATGTCTCATTGAACCCATCTGGGATCTCGGAGTAGTTGTTTGTGTCACTGGAAGATGAAATTCCGTTCAGGGTTTTCAAAAGCCTAACTCCAAGGCCAAAGGTGATTCAATCATTTGAGCTCCAGCCATAGGTCCTGGAGTGAAGTTGGAGTATAGTCAGGTAAATCCCCTGGTTATTAAAACTATTGGTTTAATTCCTATCCTCAGTATGAAATATGGGAATAGTATAAACCTCTGGTGTCATCATCTTATTCAAGTTATTCCCATTTGGTGGTGATGTGGGAGTGAATCATGTTTGTGGGTTGTTTCATGTGAGTTTGATGATAAAATTATTTTAAATGTACCAAAATGAAAAGTGTATTATTTTAAATGTGTGTGGGATGTAATGTGATTTGGATTATCTTGGAATAGTTTTCATAAAAAAATTTTAAAGTATTTGATGAAGTTTTAATGATATTTGAAAAGTGATGTGGGTTATTTTTGTATGAGTATGATTTAAAAATGCATTTAAATGAAAAAAGTGGATTGTGTAAATTTTGTGATATACATGTGGCATGTTTGGAGAATGTGTGATGTGGAAGTGGTATTTCCATGTGAAAATTATATTTCATGTCATGTTGTACTTTTTTTAGCACAAAAGGGAAACCCGGGTATCTATGTGGGTGGACGTGTACTAGTAAGCTAGTGATCCCGTGGGGTTTGGCCACAGTTTCACATTGCTAGATTAAAGATGACAACACTAACTAAACTATGATGATGATGATGTTGGGGGACCAAAAGGTTATGGGTATGCTCCATACTAGTGTCTTGTGTACATGAGAGTAGATATTATGATGGTTACTCTCATTGAGATACGAGGTACTTGGGTCCCACAACGAGCTAGTGCCTAGGGGTTATTTTCCCATTGCTCGTGCTCATTAGTTACTTTGTGCTTACCATCAGTATACAATATTGTTATCAGGAAAATTCAGTAGTGTTGGGGTTATATTTAAAATTGTAGATTAATTAAAATATCCCACTAGTAAACTATTTTTATTTAAAGTTGCATCTTTTTGAAATTGTATCTATTGTTTCATGGTTATAAAAACATGAAAGCATTTCATTTTTTGAATGTTTATGACATGGAATCTCTTAGGGTTTGTATCCTACTAGGATTTTTCTAACAACCTACCTACACCTTTGAGTGTAAGTAGAATTGGTTATTTTGTCACAGGTTTGGGTACAACTTTTGTGCCAATGATTCAGATTTTTATCAGTCCATCGTAATGAGGTGTTGTGGAGATGGCTTGACGGTGGTTCATCTTGCCATGTGGAGTGTTATGGGCTGTAATTTTTGGTTTTGTACCTTTTTAATGGTCTTTGAGATTTTTTTTAAATTGTGTAACTGAATTCTGAAATTTTTTAAAAGATGATTTGGTTTGAGAAATCCAGGTTTCATCTATTGGATTTTTTTATTGTTTAATTTTTATAAACTTGGAAAATACATTCTTACATTTCATTTTATTATAACTAGGAACTTCTACCGGACCTAGGGGATTGGTAACTCCCTTCAGGCCATGCCACAGGCTGAATTAGGTGCTGGTTTAGATGGTGACCAGATTCGGTTCATGACAACTATGGTCTAAAAGGGCAAGTACCCATACATGTTATGAACACTATAGGTGATTCTAGAAAATATCAAGAAATGAATCCAACATTAAGAAATTTCTTTCAAATCATTAACAAGATTGAAACAATGATATTTTTTGATGCTGAGCAACTATGTCACTCAATCTTGTGGGAAATATGGGAAATAAATAGAAGATGAGTTGATGATAAAATGGAAGGGGATATAATACATTGAGTAAAAGGACTAACCATAAAATAAATTCCGAAACAGATTTTGTTTTAGTAGAGAAGTAGAGCTAAAATTGGTTCCACTGATCTCATACACGAGGGAACCCTAAAAGGGCAACATAAAGGCTCATGAAACTGGTAGTCTTCACGTATGCACAAATGAAATTTTTATTTTTTAAATGGTTAAGAGGTGTATATGAAATGATTATCAATTAAACATAATATCATTTATGTACACTCATGATACAATTTTAATTATGTATGCATTGATAGAACATATATAGAGTATATGGAATGAGAAACAAATGTATTGAAAAAGGTAGAAAATGGGAATTTTACCTTAACTCATTCGTAGAACTCATTTATAACATAGATTAAGGATTTTAAATTTTATTCTTTTGGGAATAATATAAACTTTAGGACGTTTATATGAGTACTGGGGATGTAATTGGGTAGGTTTGGGTCAATACAATGGTCATTTTGTGTGAGGAGAAGTTGAGGGGTGAATGTATCCTTTAATAATGGAGAGGATTGGTATTTTCATAATAATAGAAAATCACCAATCTCTATTAACAGTTCAATGGTCTAGAGGTGGGAAATAATGGATTGTATGAATATCATGGGTCAATAAATCCTCTACCATTAACTTCCAAACATATCTACTATATATACTAATCCTAGAATTCTAGATACCACATCTCACTTATATGATCCTCCATATAAACTAACTGATATGTTCCCTTCCTCCATTACTCCACATCATCCATCCAGTCCATTGCTCTGCCATTATCTACCTCCCTCTCTCGCTGGAAATCGGGCACTCCAGCAGTGGGATTCATTCATCGCGACCTATACACCCCTCTCCCCCTCCACCGTCCTCCCACTCCTGGTCAACCTGCACACCATCGACCTTTTTCACTGATATCTTCCTTCTCCTAGTTTCAACTCAAATCCCTGTGATGTTACTTCTCCGGCTTAGGTGTCATCTCTTCATGACTTAGGGTTCTTCCAAACCCCTGCCGCCACTGTCCACCTTCTTCCAGCTACCTCCACTCCTCTATGGTTTCCCACAGAGTGCTAAATTATCTGTACTACTGCAACCCTTCTTTGAATTGTTTCCCTTTAATTCCATCAAAATACAATCATTATCCTTCTCCCATGCGCGATTTCCATCATATTTTCTCTAGCTCGAGATTTACATTAGAGTCGCTCTGATCGCAATTTCACGCTTGCGATTTTACACTGGCGATTTTAGAGTACCTTTCTGCTCTTTCACTAGAGATTTCCTACAGATCATCTCCCTCTCCCTCTCATGCTCGTGATTTAACACTCTCAATTTCCCTTCAACATTTCTCACTCGCAATATCCCTTCATTGTGATTTCCCTCCATCGCATCATTACCCTTTAAATACGGTACAAATCCATCACTTCAAACCACCAACTGCTTGCGATATTAGTGGGTGGT
Organism: Viscum album; assembly: GCA_963277665.1. Lineage (NCBI taxonomy): Eukaryota > Viridiplantae > Streptophyta > Magnoliopsida > Santalales > Viscaceae > Viscum > Viscum album. The sequence goes on along the minus strand of OY728143.1, from coordinate 1,976,660,370 downwards.
TCAATTTTTCACCCTTTATTTTGTGAATTACTATTAATTCACTACAATCCTACTAGGTTCTATATAAATGAATAAAATTTTGCTAGCAGTCATAGTTCTACATTGTCGAGTATTTACAGATCCGGTTTCTGAAGCACAACTCAACTCCAGCTTCACATTTCTCATCACTCTATTATCATTGTTTGTGTCCCCTTTGATAATCAATTCCTTCATCATCTATTCAGACTATTTTTATTTATTTGACATCTATCTTCTCACCAGCGATGACATCTTATCAATGAATATCAACTCCTTCAAGTGCAGCTCCTAATTATTGAATGATTGTCTTAGATTTACATGCATAGAAGAAGAAAATCATAAGAGATTCATATAATTTATGGCTGAAGGAGGTTTGATAATATTTCTTTTTTAGCAGTTAATTATTTATTTGGATATGATTTATGGTTAAGGACTCGTCAATTTTATATTTTTTATAACTCAAGGGGTTGACGATACAACAATAATCAGGTGATTATTGAGTTAGACATGACAACACTTGAATGTTTCTACAATGTGTTCAAATTTGTGATTATTGAAAATGAATGTTTTTACATTACTTATAATCCACTTTATCACATTGTTTTGATTATTTAAATCTTTAAATTTTATATTATTCATTAATGGTTCAAGATATCTTACTTTAATGTCACAACGGAATGTAAAAAATGAAGTTCTTGAAATAAATATCACTTAATTTTTACAACATCCAATCATTTTTTTATTCATGTCATTATTTTAAAATTTTCATTTTATATCATACAGTTTACTGTATTTCCTAGTATTTTTGGATCATTGGTTAATACCTTAACATCTATATGTCAGAGAATTTCTTATACTTTCATAATGATTTGAATAAATATTTTTTTATAGGGGATTCATGTTTTTGTTACAGGTTATTGTGTTGTATGACAATGTTGAACTATTTATTGGTGGATATGTATCTTATACACATTTTAATCAATTCTTCCTCAGAATGAATGCCTTGTAGGTTAAATTTAAATATGTATTTATATAGTCATATTTTGTTACACTGTTTATATTTTGATTTATTTTGGTAGACCTGATACCCATATGTGGAAACATTCATTTCAGTTTCCATGTTTTCAAAACATTATCTACTATGTTAAAATGTATATTTAAACTTGCATGTTTCATTTATTTTATTTCCATTTCTTATTTGAAATGTTGGATACATCATGTTTACTATTTCTATTTGTTGAGAATAAATTTTAATTCCTATTTATATATAATTTATGCATAATACTACATTGATGAAGTCTGAGAATAGTGGGAAGACAGGTTTCAAATATATATGGAGGAGATGAGGTTGATTCTGATCATTTATTCTATTGTGATACAACAAGTGTAGGGAGATATGTATGTATTGTATTTTTCAATTCCTTTTATGTTGGGATCAGATATATGTTGATGTATATTCAACTAGTGATTATTTATGGGTTGAGGTAGTTCGGACCTCCTATATTATTCCAAACTACAAATTTATGTTCCTCCACAGGTCACATATACAGGTCTAAATTTCCCCATTGCGCAGTTTTAACCTGTTACCAAACACAACACACATAAAGTAATTTATTTTTCCATTCTACTATATAAAAATTTCCCACACTATTCATATTTTAAGTTGAAACTATTCATATGAATTTCCCCTAATGTTTTATAATCGATTTGAGATTCATAATATTTCCTAATGAAAGTAATTAGATAACTACTACATTTTTAAGTGCAACATTTATTTACCACATTATATATTGTGAGAGAATAAACGGCCACTAATATACAATAGGTCTGCTTATACACATGTTCTTTTCAACTCTTTATAAGCCTATTTTTTATTAATCCTTGTTCGTTTCTTCTCCATATGTTCGTAGGTTGTTGTTTTAAAAATATTATGTAACATGAACTGATTTTGAATTTACTATTTTATAAACATTACTTAAGTTCTACAGGAAACCATATTATTCTAAACCAACATCCAACAGTGCAAGTCCAATACAAGAACAATTAAAACATATATATATATATATATATATATATATATGATATAACTAACACATCATTATGCAGACTATCTGAATCCAAAGGGGACACCAGTGATGTTAAAAACATTAGGTACTGTCAGATTTTAAACACACATTTCAAATTTAACCATATATGAAAACATTCATTTCAGTTTCCATGATTTCAAGACATAATCTACTATGATACAATGGTTATTTAAAATTTCACTTTTCGTTGATTTTATTGCCTTTTATTATTTTAAATGTCTGTTATATAATTTTTACTATTTCTATTTTTGGAGAATTAATTTGTCCTATTCATATATAATTTATGCTTACTACTACAAAAATAATGTTTGAGAACAGTATGAATACAAGTTTCATTATATTGAACAGAAAAACATTACATTTTTTTGAATTATTCAAAAAATATTATTTTAAATTATATTGAATAGTCCCATGCTATTGGTAAAAAGTTCCATTTGATTAAGTTAATGGTTTCATGTTATTGTAGTGAATATTTTTAGGAGTTTTAGAGTTTTAATTATATTTAGATATTGATTTATCTTTTAGTATGGGTAGATCTTCAGGTTATTGTGGGGTTTCCATCATTAATGTATTGGAAAATATGAATTTGAATCTTAGAAAATTTGTTTCCAACTTTATGCTTACTACTACAAAAATGATGTTTGAGAATAGTGGTAAGAAATTATTTATTATATTGTGCAAAAAAACATAATATTTTTAGAATTATTTATAAAAAAATGACTAGAATGAATATTGAATAGTCCCATTATTTTGGTAAAAAATCCATTTTTATTATGTTAATATTTTCATGTTGTTGTAGTGCATTATTTTATTGGTGTTTCAGAGTTTTCCTTATGTTTGTAAATTTATTTGTCTTTTTGTAAGGGAAAAAATTCGGGCATTGTAGTGTTGGTAACATTAATGTACTGAAAAATATGAATTTTTTCAGATAAAATTTGATTTCTATGAATGTAGTTCAGGGGAACCTACTATCTTGGATACATCTACATCCCCATTGACCTATCTATATTGTTCTAAAAATCATGTCATGGATGTTCTTGGATATATTATTCCCTCTAGACTTTTTGAATTTATCTCTCCTCGATATAGATATTCAATATATATAGGGAAGTTACAAGCTTGAAATGATATCCTTAAGGAGTAAGGTCTACAAGTAGCCTTTCCTTTATATACATATATTGTTGACTGTTTTGGACTATCTTGAAGTTGATGATTCAGTAAAAAGGTACAATTTGATTACCCTTTCTGTTTTTTACTATTTTAACTATCTCTATATTTAATCTACTTATTTTCAATATTCTATACTAGTAATTTAGCTATTCAATATATTCAATATAATAAATTCTAAAGAAAGGATTCAATCAAGCATACAAGGGGACAAGGTGAAGTAATAGTGGATTATAGAGAAATAAACCATCGTGGAAGGTACAATGTGAATATAATTTAATGAACTACATCATTTTTTACCTAACACACCCTTCTTTTTAAAATTAAATACCTATGTGAAAACATGTTACCATATTTTGTGGGTTTAACGACTATCTCTTATATGTTGAAATCCACATGTACATTGTTCCTGTTTCAGTGTTCATTAATATTAATTATTATTTGAATATTCTATTATATCATATATATTATTTATCAACAGAATAAATAAATTTGTATTTTTTCATATAATGTTTGTGTTTACTATTATTATAATGATGTCTTGTAAACATCTAAAACTATTAGTTATAAATTTAATAGTGTGTTACATCATTTATAGTTTTTTTATGTATGTTTAGAAGTTCCACATATAATATGAGCATTATATATTATAGAATGAGATTGGGTGATAAAGCATTAGTAATCATTACTAATATTGGGAATGTCTAGGTCCCACAAACTAGGTCTAATGGTGGGGTTAGGCAACAATTTGAAGAAATACCATATCATTGCAAGGGGAGTAGTGACGCTTTTTGGAGCTGTGGATATTTTCAAATTATTTTCATACCTAAAATTGGATTAGTATTTATTATTTGATCATGTTGGATGAATTAGATGTCAAATATAACCTGTACAAAAAAATCGTCCCAATGAACATAGCTGGAACGACCTATGTACCTGTATGAGTGTGTTTGTTATCATTATACAGCATATAGGCATACTTTCCAACACAATTTCACTGAATTTCGTTTTATTATGTAGATGTGCTTCATGGTACATGAAACCAAACAGAACCTTATGTTAACAAACATAACCCTATGTTATCAAAGACAATGAATGATAAATAAAAAAATTGTCTATTTTATATAGTGTTATATGTTGTAGAGTACATGTATGGGTGTGTTTTTTATCTGTTTTTTGCATATATGTAGAATTTCCCACATCATTTCAAATATGTTTTATAATTATTTATAGGTACCTCTGTGTAAACATAACACATGCAACCAAATAGAACCTTAGATTATCATAGTCATCCCAATTATATAAAATCCAATCAATGAAAATTATTGGTAAACATTCCATTAAAATAGTGTTTTTTGTGCTAGATTACTTCTATGGGTTTTTTGGTATCATTTTCCAGCATATAGACAGATTTTCCCACACTATTTAACTTAATTTATATTTATTCTATATCAGTAATTCTGTGTAAACATGGTCCATGCAATCAAACAAATCTATATTTTATCAAACACAAACCAATGTTAGAAAAGGTAATGAATTCAATGTATAGGTAAAATAGAAATTACAATACAGTGTTTTTTTGTTGCAGATTTTCTATATGGGTGTGTTTTTTTATCATTTACCAGTATAGTTGTAATCTTTGGTTGAAAGTTAAAAGTTGTTTATTATCTGATTTATCATTTATTTAGGAGATCAGAGACACTATAATGGGAGACGAGGAAGTGGAGAAAGAAATTTGAATATTCAGTTGCATGAAACAGTAAATGACAAACCATTTTCAGCACATAAGTTTTATGGGGTGATGGTTTATGAGAGAATAGATAAATCCATAGAGAAATGTTATTCAAAATACTATGTTGGTATGGGATTCCATGGGGTCATTTATAGGGCAGAGATGTGGAGTACACATGTTCTTGCTGTGAAACAATTTCAAGAAAATGAGGCTCTGGATTTAGGATGTTTTGAACATGAGGTACAAGAATTGAGAAACTATGTCATAACAATGTTGTCAAAATATATAGTTTTTCACAGATGCATGAAATCCCCTTTTAATTTATGAGTTTATTAGAAGTGGGTTTTTAAAAAATATACTTAGAAATATGGAAGAATCAATGGAATGCAATTGGGAAAAAGGGTGATTTTGATCACTGATAATTCACAAGATTTAAATTACATGCATCAGGATTGAATGTGTGATGTCGTTCAAAACAAATTAGTATATAACATACTAAAATATTTTAGTATTATGTACACTATTTTGATTAACTGCACTTTTGGTATACTGTATACTAATTTTTTCTTCCTCTAAATACATGTGTGATGTCATTCAACTTCCTCAAATTCATTTTATTACATGACATAAAGTTTATATTTGTATAGGGTGTTTTTCATTTTGACATTCTATTTCCAATTTATCTTGACTTTTACTAGGACAACCTTGGAAAGTTAATAGTTTGTATTAATTTTAGAGTTCTTCAATTTATTCGATCACATATGTCTATTATAATACGAATTTATACATAAGAAGATTCAATAATATATCAATTTAGCCAGTTTAAACAATGGTATGGAAATATGTTCTTAATAAATTATTATTTTATCACATCTACATTTATTTTTCTTTATTTACATTTATTCAGTTATTACGCACATATAGGATTTTAAATATTTTAATGCTGGATGAAAACCATGTTGATTTTTCTAGGATTTGTGATCAACAAGTTACAAATTCCAACTGCGTTTGATATTCCATTTCTTTTTGTGAAGGAGTTTCTGAATTGACTACAAGGTCGGATGTGTTCTTGCAGTAGGTAGAAGTAGTTGAAGAGGTATATCAGAAAGCCAAACCAGCTTCCCCTTAGAGATTCGGTATAGAAATTAGGGGATACTGCCAAAAAAGGATCAACGATACACATGAATCTGAATCCATTCTGGTGAATTGCGAGGAAAGAAGAACCTCAATTGCATACCAAAGAAATAAATCCATTTTCCTACCTCATCTTAAAAAAGATGAATAGGACAGAAGGTTAACTAAATAAAATATAAGTAACTATAATTGATGACAACATTTCTTATACATTGGAACTTTATTTAGAGACTCAAATCCAAATATTGGATTTTTAATTTATATTATTTTATTATAAAAAATTATATTTTTGATTTTATTTTAGGGAATTAATATCATTTGTGGTATTGATTTGTGAAAATTGTTTTCCCATCAATATAAAAATTTCCCATTAATGCTATTATTTTATAATACAAATGTTTTTTTAATCTATTTTTTATGAAGGCTCATAAAAAGATTCAGTGGTCCAAATAGCATCCCGATGTGTATTGCAGCGACCACAACACTAATGCTTCTTTTTTGTTCTCATTTAATGCTTTGTTTTACATTTATATTGATTATTTGGAAGGTTTGTGTTAGATACACAACTCAATATCTATGAATTAAATTATTCATTGTAGTGGATTTGAAAAATGTATTACAGTGAATTTATCTTACTAATAGGTAATAAGTTGAATACTATTGGTGGAATGGAGTCTATACTGTAGTAATTTCTTATGTTATTTTTATTGTTTAGTCCAGTTGTAGTTTATTCCATAGAACTTTGATTCATAATAGTTAGTCCAGAAGTTGTTTAACTTTGAAATAGTGGTAGATTAAGTTATTTACATTCTTTTTTTCATATTCTTCTCTTTACATTATGAAATCTTATTTCTATCTTGATATTTCTTCTGTAAAAAAATAGATAATTGTTGAGTTGTCTATAAACTCTTTAATAATTTAATGTTATACTGATAATCCCCCTCCCCATGTGCATCCTCCTCATCGGCCTCCACCTCCTCTTCTGCATTGGCCTTCGACTCTGCCTCTACCTCCACCTATGTCTCCTCTTAAACCTCTGCCTCTACCTCCAACGCTCATCCTATATAGTTTTTAGGCCACTATTCATCCCTTTATTTACATCATTCAATCATTTCATTAATTCCTTCCAATTTCTTCCTCCTCTCTAATCATAATTTGACCTTTATGTATGATGGTGATAGAATAAAAATATTAACCCCATAATACAATACCTTTTAAAGACACGACATAGAATTCTTAATGATACGTCATGTTTTTATATATCTTTTTACATCATTTTATTTTTTTCCTTAATTTTCTTATATATTTATGAATACATGTTCTTATTTTTAATCTCTTTTTAAAAGAAAAATCAGCAATCAAATATGCCATGTAATGGCATGGGTGAGTACTAGTTTTACATATTTTACTCCTGGATTTTTACTTTTTACCAATTTTGTTTTTACCAAAATAATGATTTTTTAACTAAATAATATATGTTTTAATAAAAATATATCATAACCCCTATTAATAAATTTTTAGTTTAATGGATCTATTTTATGATATAATTTAACATAATTCAATTTCTGAATATCAAAATATTTACTATCAAGATAATATATATATATTATATAGAAAATCAAGTTTTTAAAATAATTTTTTAATTATTATGTGTTCGTAATCATATTTATTATTAATTACCAATTAAATTATGGTTAATATACTTATATATATGTAATAAATATATTAAATTAATTATTTATAAGATATTAATTTTATTGTTTAGATAAAAATAAAACACTGGTAATAAAACAATTCTTGGAAAATACTGTTTTTCCATTATCGTGGTCATTAACATTAATCATATTACTCTTATCATTATACCTAAAAATAAAATTATTATTATTATTTATTATTAACATGATAATATAAATTATTAAATATATTTTTTATTTATTTTCTAAAATTTATGAATCTATGTTTTAGTATAAGCATAAAAAATAGTTTTTAGAAGGATATATAACTTCATTTTCTAAAATATTAAAAATTGTTTCTATAAATTCAGTATAGTAATTTTAAATGATTTATTTTACATTATAAATATATATTACTTATGTAAAAAATATTTTATAAAATTTTAATTCATTCTTGAATTATGATAATTCCATAAAAGTGAAGGATGTGGAAAAATTTGCATATTTAACTATTCAACTAAAAATAATTTGTTTTAGAAAAATCCACCAAAATCACCCTAATTAAATTTTGGAATGATTGAAACAGAAAAATTTATTTTTATAGAAATATAATTTAAAATTTATAAATTATATTTGAAATGAAAATAAAATATATAATGTAAAAATAATTTTTTTTTTAAAAAATTATTTTGAACATTAAGTGTTTTTAATATTATTTCATACCAATCCCTTATTTAATGAATTGTAATTATTTTTTTAAATGATATTTATTATCCATAAAATAATTTAGAATTTAATTTATTAGGATGATACACCCAACACATTTTAAAAAATTTTAGTTTAAAAAATAATGAAATCTTTTTAATTTCCAAATGTATGTTTTTTCAGTTAATCATTATATTTTTATTAATTAGTGGATTTATTCTTGTTATAATTTTCCTAATAATATTGACCTAATATTTTCTAAGTCATTTTATTCCATAGTTTAATGTAAAATAAACATTCAACACAGTGTTAATTAAAAGGAAAGTATATTCTGAAATCTTGGGGTGTTATTAAAACTGCCCAAAACCCGCACTCCATGATCTAGGGCAAAATTCATAAGCATGCATTTCTGGATTTGGTAACAATGAAAGAATATCATGACACATCCCCCAAGGATCGTTCCATGACAACCCCAATCCTGACTTCCATAGGCCAGGGGCTGGAGACTAGCACCGAAGGCGTATTCCCTAAAACTGGGAAGGCATATCCTATATAACCTGTAACACACACAACCAAGCACAAAACAAGATATGAACTCAAGTAAACTGAAAAGTAAATAGAGTGAGTACAGTAAGTAAAGGGTTCAGAAATACAAGCCCAACTGGAAAGTACATGAAACTGAATGTACATGTTAACTGGAACTGCTCTGGTGAACGCCCGCCAAGGATCCTACCTGTATGGTAGGTACAACTCTCGATCTGTCATCTCTACGGTACGCCTCATCTAAGGTCCACCTATGAGCTACCTCTAGTCTTGGTACCCACATCCTCAGTCATCGATGTCCATCATCTACTCCAAACAAAATGAGGTGTGGGTGTATCCCGTGCAGGGGTGAGTATAATGATACTCAGTTGGGACCCCGAGACCCTCAAGGTCACACAAAATCCACAAAGGATAATCCACAAAGCATGATATCAACTAACAACCTAACTTAGGTATATGCCCATACATATACCTAATTTATCAAGAATACCCAACTCAATCATGAGGATAACACAGAGTCCAACTCAAATACAAAAGGTCAACTATTCAAAAAAGGATGGAATACCACGAAGGCAAGTACCACAAAGGAAAGCCACATAGAAGAATACTGCCATGATATTACTTCAAGGAAAGTACCGCTTAGGTATGAACTCGACTCACACCAGGTATAACATAGGTACAGTAGTATAGATGATTAGATGTAACTACTAAATCATCTTACTTTGTTAATAGGCAGACCCACGAAGGTTCGCTAATCATCATCTGACCGGCATAGGATCTCTAGGTGTTGACTACCACGGGATCACTCGGTGCTGACCCACATAGGATGGCTCGGTGATGACCCACACCGAATCGCTAGGTGATGACCCACATAGGATCACTAGGTGCGGACCCAAATAGGATCCCTAGGTGATGAACCACACATGATCACATGGGTAGTACCGCATGGAATCCTAGAGCGGTTCAATGTGGGACCCTGAATCATAAACCCACAAAGGATCTCTTCCGTATATCACATCCAGCTATTGTGTTCCCATGCTAAGCTCACTCATCTTCGGGAGGGTTCTCTCCACATGACACAGGTTGATACTCCAACTGCTACAAAGTCTCATGAAGAAGTATCTCAAAGGACCGCCATGTCATAGGGGTCTCAACGGAATAGACGGTGCGTCAATCGGACACCTGGTCCGAGAGTTATTATCCTTTTAGTCTAGAGGGCCTTGTTGGATTCTTGATCGATCCAACACGACTGTTCCCAAACATTATCCAAAACTCTAGTATGGGATACCAATGGTACCGTCTCTCTACAATATTTCCAATGCCACTGACGGTTCACTAGGAGGACGACCGGTGCCAATGTCATGGCCAAAAGAGTGTAATGGGTCAAAGTGCATCTGGGTCTGTTCAGACCCTGTCCAACCCGGCCGGACCGACCTGGCCCAACCCATAATGTCAGGCCCGACCCACAGTGTGGCCCAGCCCGCTGGGCAGCCCGGCCCTGCCGGGTGGTAGCGTAGGGGCCACGGGGTCCGCGAGGGGCCGTAGAGGCCGCGAGGGGTTTGAAGGCCACGACGGGGCTACGAAGGGTCATGGGTGGCGCAGAGGGCCATGGGGTGGCGTGGCTGCTGAGTGGCGCGGGAGGCCAAGGGTTAGTCACCAGTAATGATTATTCCCAACCCGCGGAAAAAGAAAACATCCACTCATTGTTTAGAAGTGAATAACATGGGAAGTATACTCATTCATAAATAACCCCTAACTCATACGTTTGATTGGTTGATGATTGTCCACGTGGAAAGAGACGTTGTCGTTGGGAATAGACGAACATCAGAGACGTCGGCGTTTCCTCAACCGTTGGTTCATTGACGTTGAATACTTTCCACACCAACGGATGTCCTGAGGAAGAAGTTGAGTCAAATTGGCGTTATTCATTGGCATTCTTCATTGGAGAGCTTTCTCATAAGGCTCCTTCCTTTACCAATGATTAATTTCCCCCAACCCACCAAAAAGAATTGGTAGCCAATATAATAAATCAAGTTTGCATAATTTTGAATTCCAATAATTAATTAATTGAGTTTTTGTATTAATTAGAATGGGTGTGGCATAATTAATCAAGGGGAAGTTCAAGAGACCCCCCCCCTCAATTAAGTGGGAGGTTCAAAGAGGTTATAATCTCGGGTGGTCCGCACCACCATAACCTCTCATGGGAGGTTTTAGGTTCGGTGGTCCCCACCTCCATAATCTCATGGAGAGGTTTAATTCTAGTGGTCCCCACCTTTCAAAATCCACAAGTAGTTTAAAAAAATAAAAAAAATGTTAATGAATTATATTTTATTTTATTTTATTTTATTATTTCATGAATATGTATAAAGCTAAATTCCACCCTCGACCTGCTATGGTCAAGGTGAAGGTCTCTTTAAGGGAATACATGCACTGCATGTTCAACAATGCCCTTAGATTTCAATTCTGAGCACTAGTATAAATGTTATAAAATCCTGATCACACGTTTACTGAACGTACCCGAAATGAAGTTCAGAAATTCATTCTAGGCACTCCGGGCCTCAGAATCACATGTCATCAATTTCTGCAGACTCGTAAAATTCCAATAAATTAAAAACAATTTAATGAATATTCTGGGTCGTTACATTCTCCACACCTCAGGGATTTATATCTCAGTAAGCCACATCACAACTAGGTAAACAAGTGGGGGTAATGAGAACCTATTTGAGCATCCCGCTCCCATGTTCTCTCCTGGAGGTTCCTGTGCTGCCAACGTATATGCACTAGAGGTATCGACCGACCATGAAGGACCTGATTTTGGCAATCCTCAATCTCCACTAGAACATATGTAAAAGTCTCCCCATCATTGACATCCAGCTCACCATGGCTGATGATGTGACAAGCGTCATGCACGAATCTCCTCAGCTGGGATTCTTGGAAGACGTCCTGCACCTGGTGCAATAGAGGTGGAAAGGATAAAGAGTATTCCACCTTGCCAACTCTGCTAAGGACATGAAATTATCTGATGATTTTCAGATATAACTTTCCACCTCGGCCAAATCTATACAATCCACGTCGAGGTGAGACCCATAGAAATACTTGGTCGCCATCTTCAAACTCCATAGGTCTCTATCTCTTGTCCACATACGCCATCAGCCTACTCTATGCAATCATTATTTTCTCCTGGATGATTTTCACCTTCTTTGTGGTAGCTTGTACCATCTCTGGTCCCACTAGTGTTGAAACCCCCAGGTTAGTCCCGCACAAATGTGATCTAAAAGTTTGCTCGTACAATGCCGCAAAATGTTTCATCCCAATGGTGGAGTGAAAAATGTTGTTTTATGAAAACTCCAACAAAGGAAATTGATCCTCCCAGTTGAGACCGAAGTCGAGGACACAAGCACGTAGCATGTCCTCGAGAGTCTGAATGGTCTACATACTCTAACCATCCGTAAGAGGATGGAAGGCGGTGCTTAAATGAAGCTGTTTCCCGAAAGCTTCCTGCAACCCCTTCCAAAGCCAAGAAGTAAAACATGTATCATGATCGAAGATAATCATTGAGGGTACTCCATGTAGCCGCACAATATCTGGCACATAAAGGCGTCTCATGATTTCTACTGAATCCTACTCTCGGATTGGTATGAAGTGCACCAACTTGGTGAGTTGGTCGACGATCACCCAAATCGATTCATGTCCCCAGGATGTACGTAGAAGTCCTGTCATAAATTCCATGGATATCCCATTCCACTTCCACACTGGATCCTATAAAGGCTGAACCAAGCCAGCTGGTACCTGATGCTCCACCTTCACTTGCCGACAAGTGAGGCACCGAGTGATAAACTCTGCAATTTCTTTCTTCATTCCCGGCCACCAGTGCTACCTTCGGAAGACCTGTTACATCTTCTCCACTCCTGGATGTACTGCTAGAGAGAATGTGTGGAACTCCCTCATCACTTCCTCCCAATGTGACACTGGTACCATGGTACGTCCTCTGAAGTGGACGATGTGCTCCCTGCCTTTAGAAAATATATCAAGTGATTGACCCATGGATATCTGAGCATGTCAAGCCTCACAGTCAGCATCCCCACATTGTGCCTCCCTGACTCACTGAAAAAATGGGGGAGTGACTGAAAGTGACTAACAAAAAGCTGCTCCATCACGATCCACAAAGGATATATGCATAAAGGCCAGTTACTCTTTATCCTCACCTAGCAGCTGTATACTAGATCTCTGGCTGAGTGCATATACTACAATGTTTCCCTTCGTAGGAGTATAGACTATCTCGAATTCATAGTCTTAGAGGAACTCAAGCCAACGTCGTTGTCTCTGGTTCAGGTCCTTCTGAGAGAAGATATACCTGAAACTCTTGTGATCAGAGGACACTGTAAAATCCTTACCCATCAAGTAATGTCGCCACATCTTCAGCGCAATGACCACTGCTGCTAATTCCAGGTCATGGGTAGCATAGTTCAACGTGTCAGTCTCTATCTCGGCTCCTAAAAGATCTGCTGACACTTCTCCTTCCATAGGAAAAGATCCCCCTTTTTCGTCAAAGCTGAAAAGGATGGCGCTACCCTTGGAAAGTCAGGTACCAATCTCCTGTAGTACCTAGCCAAAGAAGACGTCCCTCCCTCTTGGGGGGGGGGGGTTATCATGAAAACATCTTTTGAAAAGATTTCCCTATGCTCTTCCACTCCTGTTTGGAACTGAAAATTCAAAACTCCAGCTGCCACAAGGGTATGTCTAGACGACTCATGAGTGATCGGCTGCACCATCCAATGAATGAGTATATCCTGTGCTTCCTCGGTTTCCTTTTCACCGACCACGGAAATCACCATTACTAAATTGTATAGAAACCACACCCTTATTGCATAATTCTGTCAATATGATTACGAACTGTGGATGTCCAGTCCATACCCAAAAAAACACCGTCAGGACTCAACGCTGCCACTAGGAGGTTCCAACCAAAACTCTCACCTCATGTGTTAGATCACTCCATAAGTGTAAGTGTGATTATTGACTCTCCTCCCAAAGGTAACTCCAAAAGTGAGGGTCAAGTCAAATTTTTATCCGAAAACAGTAGGTATTGAACAGGATTTTTGGAATGAAGGAATGCTTGGTACCTATATCTATTGATACAACAGCTTGTAGTAGACATTGATTGTGTCTGGAATCATTCATAGAGCCCTTGGGTCGTTCTCTTTGACTGCATACAGCTACTCCATTCCCATATCCTCCAGCACCCTGAGACTAGTGGGGACCACATTGGGGGTGGTTTTAACTTGTCAAAATGTACACCACCCCATGCTACTCTCCTAGAACTGCATCCATGTATGCAGCCATGAAAAGTCATCTATCCCTAACTCTTTTTCTTCCCAAAACATTTTTATACACCCAAGTCTCTGATACTAGCACCATTTTCCTATTTTCCCACTTCAATCATTCATTGGTTGTATCTGCTCATCCAAAGAACATTCAACCACAAATGTACTCTCTAGCACTCCAACATAAGTAGGAATGCAAAGAGGAATAGTGCTAGCTCAAACGTTCTTAAACACACTGTGCTCGAATGTCCGGTCCTCGAAGCACTGATCGTATCATACTCATAGAGTACCAGGAATGATCGGTACACCTCGTTGAATACTCAGCTACCGACATGTCATCTTGGTGAAGCTATAGAAGCTCTAGAGAACTCTTATCCACCTCCTCAAGATATTCCTCAGCCGCTTGTGAGTCAAGAACACCTCAGAACCTGAGCGGTATCTGATGTTGAATCATGTGTATGGCACTAAGTCTATATGTGTCCTCTACTGGTACCACCGGTTGTAACTAGTGACCAACATGTAGTGATATAGATGACACACTACCGAAAGGTACTATCTAGGGTAATGCTCCATGTAATGAAGCCTCATCACTATGCGGACCATCCTCATGGTCACTCACTAAAAATTTCTAGTAGATATGATCACCTTCTGCTCAATTAGTGTCACAACTAGTAAGAAAACTCTAGTAACCGCCTCCAGCCTGCCCTCAGCCACGTGGAAAACTATCTCACCTCAAAATCATAGAGGCCTCTGCCGCTAGAAATCGTGAAATTTTCTTAGTCAGTGTGAACGATCTACCAATGAATATGGTGGTAACTATTGACCAATGGGTGGCGGTGCTGCTAGTACACCACCAGAAGGTTCCAACATAGTAAGAGGGCCCGGTATCAGAGCCTCATCGCTTGGTGGGCCGTCATCATGTACTCTCTTGGGAATCATATCAGGATTTCTACATGGCAGCATCCTGATAAGGAATAGGTGAACCACATTCATTAAATTTTACCTAGTGATATGACTCAAAGATAATAGAAGAAAACTTTTCAAAAAACTCAAGCAATAAGTGTTTTCGTGCACAGAGTCAGATATCAGAATTCAGGGTCCTGGTGTATGGATATGTCGGCCGCCCACCAACACTGGATTCCCTAAACAAATAACCACACATAGTACACTTAATACTATTACCGTTAAAAAGATGAGAGTCCAATGTTCTACTATAGAACTGACTCCTATGATACCAATTTTTCACGACCCGTCCCCTAGGTCCCATGCCGTGACTACCCAAATACCTCCTTCCATAGGCCAGGGGCTGGAAACTAGTAATGAAGGCGTATTCCCTAAAACTGTGAAGGCATTGCCTATATAATCTACAACACACAAAACCAAGCACACGGCAAGTTACAAACTCAAGTAAACTGAAAAGTAAACAGAGTGAGTACAGTAAGTAAAGGGGCCATAAATACAAGCCCAACTAGAAAGTACAAGAAATTTAATGTACAAGTAAACTGGAAAAGATCCTCTGAAATTCCACCAAGGACCCTACATGAAGGGTAGGTACATCTCTTGATCGGTCATCTCTACGGTACACCTCATCTAAAGTCCACCTCCGAGCTACCTCCAGTCCCGGTACTCACGTCCTTAGTCAGCACTGTCCATCGTCTTCACCAAACACAATATGGTTCTAGCATAGCACATGTAGAGGTGAGTATAAAAATACTCAGTAGGGAACCCAAGACCCTCAAGGTCTCACAAAATCCACATAAGATAATTCCCAAAGCATGAAATCAACTAACAACCCAACATAGGTATATTCCCACACATATACCTAAGTTACCAAGTTTACTCATCTCAATCATGGGGATAACAAAGAGTCCAAATCAAAGCCCAAAGCTCAACTATTACACAAAGTAAGGAATACCATGAAGGCCACTACCACACAAGTACGCCACATAGAAGAATACCTCCATGGTTTTACCATAAGGAATGTACCACTCAGGTGCGAACTCATCCCACACAAGGTATAACTTATGTACAATAATAGAGATTATTAGATGTAAATATATATTCATCTTACTCTGTTATGAGGAAGACCCAAAAAGGATTTATAATAATCATCAGACCCACATAGGATCTCTAGGTGCTGACCCACATAGGATCGCTCAGTGCAGACCCACATAGGATCGTTCGGTGTTGACCCACATAGGATCGCTAGGTGCTGACTCACAAAGGATTGCTAGGTGCGGACCCAAACAGGATCGCTAGGTTTTCACCCACACAAGATCACACAGGTAGTCCCGCATGGAATCCATGAGAGGTTCCATGTGGGACCCTCAATCTCAGAACCACGAAGGATCTATTCCTTACGTCACAGCCAACTACAGGGTTCCTACGCTAATCTCGCTCGTCTCTCAAAGGGTCCGATGCACAAGCCACTGGTCCATACTCCAAATTCCACAATGTATAATAAAGATGTATCTCAAAGGACTGTAACATCATAAGGGACTCAACGAAATAAAAAGTGCATCAATTAGACTCCCGGTCTGAGAGTTATTAGAATTTTAGTCTAGAGGTCTTGGTTGGATTCTTGATCGATCCAACCCGACCATTCTCCAACATTATCCAAAACTCTAGTGAGGCATACCAAATGTACCATCTCTCTACATGGTTTCCAACACCGTTTATGGTTAGTCAAATGGATGTCTGATGCCAAAGTTACGGCCAAAAGAGTGTAATGGGTCGAAGTTGGTTTGGGTCTTGTCCAACCTGGTCAGACAGACCTGGCCTGACCTAGCTTAGGCCGACCCAGTATGGGTCGACCTGGGCCGAACCACTGGGTTCGGTTGGGCCCGCACTGGGCGGCCTAGCCTGGCAAGGGTACGGTGGTCGCGAGGGCTGCGAGGGTCCGTGGGGGTAGAAGAGGCTCTGAGGGGGCCGCAGAGGGTCACTGGGCGGCGGAGAGGTCCGCGGGTCTGCGTGGTGAGGGAATGGGATGGCGTGGCAAGCCCGCGAGGCGGCACGATCGGCGGGCCGCGGTTCGGCGCCGTTGTGTTGGTTCCTTCGTCGCGGCCAATGGTGGTGCCAGCCACCATTCTCATGTTCCACTGTTGCCAAATGTCAGCACCGGTCGCAATCACCATCATGAAGAACACACAAGAAAATGAAGAATGACAGAGGGGTCAGGCAATGTTTGTTTGTCCCAAACCCTCTATGTTAGAGCGGTAGCAAACGACTCAAAAAAACTTGAATCAAGAACATCAAACTCCACAATCCCCCAGCAATGATTATTACCAACCCACAGAAAAAGAAAACATCTACTCTTTGTATAGAAATGAAGAACATGGGAATTATAATCATTCATAAATAACCCCAACCTCATTCTATTGATTCGTTGAAGATTATCCATGGGGAAAGAGACGATGTCGTTGGGAATAGAGGGATGTCGGTGACGCCATCATTTCCTCGATCACAGTTTTGTTGACATTGAAGATGTTCCTCGTCAACTAATGTCTCTAGGAAGAAGTTGAAGTCGACGTCGACATTCTTCATTGGTGTTGTTCATTGGAGAGCTTTCTCCCAAGGCTCCTTCCTTTGACAATGATTAATTTTCCCAAACCCACCAAAAAGAAAAGGTAGGCAAAATAATAAAATATGTTGGAATAATTTCAAATTGGAATAATTAAGTAATTGAGTTGGTGTATTAATTAAAAGCGGGTCGCATAATTAATCAAGAGGATGTTCAAGAGAATTTCCCTCAATTAAGTGGGAGGTTCATAAGGGTTTTAATCTTAGGTGGTCCCCACCACCATAACCTCTCTTGGGAGGTTTTAGGTTCGGAGGTCCCCACCTCCATAACCACAAGGGGAGGTCTATTTCTGGTGGTCCCCACCTCTCTACATCTAGAAGGAGTTTCGAAAAAATGTTACACTATTTTTTTTAATTTTATTCTTTAACGAATATGAAAAATGCTAACTTCCACCGTCAACCTACTGTGGTCGAGGTGATGGTCTCCATAAGCGACTATCGGTGTTGCGAGTTCAATGGTGCCCTCATAATTCAATTCCAATCACTGGTTAAAATGTTAGAAAATTCCGCTTGAATATTTATTGAACATACCAGAATTAAAGTTTAGAAATTCATTTCGGACACTCTGGGACTCAGAATCACGTGTCGTCAATTATCATGGACTCATAAAAATCCCATAAATTAAATAAAATACATGGAAATTATGGGTCTTTACAATGCATCCCAATTTTCATCGTCCAAAACAGACAACATCAGAAGTAAATATCAGATCACTTATATACCCAAGGGCCATTTAGGTTTAAATTATTATAGAATTAAGAAAAACTCTTAAAAACAATACCCATGTTTTAAAATGATAATTCTCCCCCACACAACCCATTCATTATTATTTCTCATTAAGTCATCATTATAATCCATATGAAATCCTTCATGAAAAAATTCATTCAGTATAATTCTTTATAACATAGTAAAAAGGAATCATAAGATGTTTGACCTCAACAACTCATTAATGGTAAACATAAGAATTTAAAATTTAAGGCCATTAGTGAGCGTAAGTAGTGCATTAGGGTATTTCATGATAATTAGAGTGCGTGAGAAAATTTTAAAGGAACTCATACCAAACTGAATCACTAATCATGAAATATGTAATAATGATTTAACAAAGGAATGGAGTCATAAAAATCTACAGTCATGAGCCATATGATATCATTCTTGATCGAAGGAAACACTATAAACCCATAAATGCTTAGATAAAATGTGTTGGTATCTTGGAACATCATTATCATAAAAACCATAAAGAAACATTAAAATTATAATAACCATATATCTAACATCAATTATAATTATATGGAAAACATAATCACTACACAATTCAATGGATCGCTATTTAGGAACACCCATCACATAATATATATCAGGCTCATCATATGTTATCTAGGGACACCCATCTTATAATAAATATCAGGCTTACCTAGCGCTATCAAGGTGCACTAATCATATAAGCTATATCTTGCTCACCCGGTGCAATCTGGGTGCATGTGTTGTATAAAATTTCCATAAACCAAAACATAAATATAATAAATAGATCCTACATTTCGTCATAAATATATTCTTTTCAAAACATGATTAACACATGGAAAATAAACGGGTTCTGTAACAATCTCATTGAAACATTATTAACCTATGAAAAGAAATGAGTTCCATAACATTATCTTTCAAACAATAATAATCTATCCAAAGAAAGAAAGAGGATGTTATCATAAAAAATATACCCATTATAAAATAATTTAAAATAATGGGTATAGGTGTCAATGAATGGAAATACCATTAAATGGTCATTAGTACATTTTTGAGAAAAATAACCTTTTTATTTTGAAAATATCTTTTAAAAAATAAAAATTCACAAATTATATTTAAAATCCTTTTCATTGAAAACAACCTTGGATAAAATATAGAAGAATTATCGAGAAAAATATTAGACATGATTGTTGAAATGTTTTTTCATGTCATAAATGTTGAAACTAAATATTCGTTTCAAAAAATTTTGTAAAAGGGAGTTAAAAGTGACCCATTTGGACAAAACTGAAAATTTTACTTTTAAATTTTTTTAAAGATGGTAAAGGATCATAGAGAATTGCATTAGTAAATCACTTATTTTTATAAATTTATGTATTTTAAAACTTTTCATAAACCTGTATATGTAAGAAAATGATACCCAATCTAAAAGAAAATACAAGGATGGAATCACTTCACAATAACCTTATTAATGTTTCATCAATAAATAATAGACAAAATAGAGATTAAATTTTTTTACCACATTTATATCCAAATTTGAATAAAATATATTTGGTTAAATGAAATAGTATTAAATTTTTTCCACTACAAAAACATGATCATAAACTATCTTGAAATAAAGGGGATTGTAACATTTGGAATTTTCCACTATAGTAATTAATTAATCATAATACCCATGAAATAATAACATCAAATGATAATTTAAATATCATGAACATAAATATATTCATTATATTACATGTCAAAGTAGAAGTATATAAACCTCATATATGGAGTTATGGGAGTAACATCAACATATGTCCCAAATAAATAAATTTGAGACAAATAACCCATAAAAAGATCGTATCATTGAATTGAGAACTAATCAGTGGCGTGATTACATGTAATAAATTTAAATAAAAAAATGTAAAAAATCATAATAAAACTATATATATCTCATTTAAAACATAATAATAGAATAACATAGTCAATATAAAATCATTATAACCTAACAAAATGGGATTCTGTTGAAAATCACTTTACCACATGGTAACATTCAAGTCAATTCCCATTAGATAATGAAATTGAAAGAAATATATAAAATTCAAGGAACTATAAATTATCCATAATATAACAAGTTAATGTAGTAGTGTATACACCACATACAAATTTAGGTTCATAACATCATAATATGCCTCAATGAATTGAAATTGAGATGAAGTCCCCTATAGTAATTGTAATCTCTTGATCAAAACCCCATGAATGAGTGATCCTCATATAAATTCTTAATTCACAGAAATACATGAAAATAATAATAAAATATGTTAATGGGAATTATATTAATCACACAACAAAATTATGTGTGACTATGTAATATGTCTCTCAAAAAGAAAATGTGTGACGAGAAACCCTTACCATGAGTCCAGACTATATTGGGATGTATTTTAACTCCTTTATAATAATATTGTATCAATTATTTGGATTCCTACAAAAATATTCCAGGTTTAACACCAAATAAATAAATCATTTAATTTATTTCTTTATAATTACATATTTCATTACATAATCGGTTAAGTCCACATTGGGTATTTTGAGGACATTCGGTTTATTGTTTCAAAATGGATTTTGTGTGTTGACCATGGAAAACAATAGAAATATTTAAACATATCCCAAATAATAATCATTAATTAATTATCATATTTATTCATAGAATATACTTTTATAACCAATCATGAATAATAGTTATGAAAAATGAGTTATGTTATGGTCATGGACACAGTAGCCCATACGTACACACGCGTAATGCTTCCATTTTTAAATGATCATTATCGAAAGAATTTATAAATAATTTATTCATTTAAAAGAGATAATAGTCTCATAAATACCATATTATATATTTAAATATACTTATATATATCATTATTTTTATGTGGTGATGAATATGGAATCACATTGCTTCGTGGAGATGGTAGTCTGCATGTACATGAATGAAATTATCATGTGTCAATGTAAAAAATAATATGATGTCTTATATTTTTAGAAAGATAAATATGTCATGGGTATCATTATTATGTAATTTATATCACATAAATTTTTTATCTTTATCCTTATTACCATCCATGTAAAGCGTTGGAGAAAAACGAATCGCACCGCTTTGTGAGGCAGTAGTCCTTTGTAAACACGTGTGATGTTATCGTATCCCCCACAAAATGAAAATTAATAATTTTTATGGGATATAATAACTCAATAATTATAAATATATAAAAATTGTCATATATAGTCTTCAAAACCATCATTATAACAATTTTTACAAGCGACAATGCAAAACGAATGACATCGGTTATAATGCCCCGACCCCAGAAGCCCAGAGTCTGTGCATTATTAAATATCATTGACATGATCACAAAAGATCATTTCTTGAAAGATCGATACGATTAGTAGCATTATAAGTAGTATATACATTAATAAGGATTATATTACATCATAAAATGGAAAACTACTACTATATTTTTTCCATTGACAACACTGAGATCCCATAGTCTATCTATGCAGGTTAGTAATAATATACATCTTCGCATCCTGGAAAAAATAAAACATGGAAAGGGTTGATCTCAGATGCTCAGTAAAGATACAAATATATCGGAAACATTCATAAATAAGCATAAACATTTAAGGTAATGTCTAAAACTAAAAAAAAATTATTTTCAACATAAACTTCATCATAATATAGAAAATATAAATCAAAATAATGTCTTTTTCTTACTCATAGGAAAATTCTACAAGTAGAAGAATCACATGCAATATCTATATCCACATTCATAATTATGAAATACATAATTCCAGACTTTATAACGACATAGTCAAGGCCTTGTGCCAAGACTACAAATAATATTTTTTCAAGGCCTTATGCCAAGACCGTAGTTTGTCTCATGTGACCTACCGATGCCTCGAGGAGCTATAGTGGGCTCTACATGTAACTTACTAAGTCCAATGCATTCCACATATGAAATGTTTTAAACAAAACATAAAAATTCGTATTAAAACTAGCATACGAAATTTCAATACTTTATCCATAAACCATGAATTGTAGAAAAATAACACATCCATAGTCAAACATATCACAAATCCTTCAATACAAAATTGGAGATTCTTATCATAATAAATCAACATCAAACAAGATTAAAATACATTAATGGATGTTGAAATAGATGAAATCAAAACTGTTTGAGAAAAATATATCATTATTTTTTTTAAATCATTTAAAGATACATAATTATAAAAGAAAATATTTATTTATAAAATAGTCTTATAAGATTTTAAGGGAAGCGTTGATGATGTTATAATGGAAGAATATAGCTGCACCCACTGTATAAGTTAAAAAACATTCATACCTTAATTGTTTTCGAAAAAGGTCACAATGTAAGTTGTTTGGAAAATGAAGGAAATATTCCTTTCAAAAAATTGAAGGTCAGTCATGGGTATAAATGCCTTTATCCCATAGTTTAGGAATTTTTTGAAATAAATTGTTGAGAAACTTGGATGCGGATGATAAAGAGGTCTCAGTAGATAATTATGTATAAACAACCTCAGATAATAAAGAGATTATAGAATTAACCCTTGCCTTGTACTTTTCCTTGGTCGAGGGTAGGTTAACCTCCTATATAATGGTGAAATAATTTTTATAAAATTATACATGATTAATATACATTAATATGATATCATATATGATCTTTTAATATTTATTTGTTAATAATATTTTATTATTATCATCGTTTTGGGTGTTAACTGATTCATTTTCCTTTATATGATTTGTTATGTAAGTAATGTTTATTATGGATAGGATGTATCATATTCATATTCAGAATGATATTAAGTCTTTAAACATTATTTTGAATCATCTAATGAAAATTAGTCTTGAATGGATACTATGGGGAATAAATCTCATCTTGTTCGTGGAGACGGTAATACGTACGTACACACGAGCGACAATATCATTCTTTTGATATGAAAATCGTATATAATTGGATGTCATATCATATATACATAATAATTATCATGTTATATTTATTATTTAAATCATTTATACATCATTATTATACCCATTCAAAACATAATGAATTCAATAACAACTACATCACGACGTGGAGACAGTAAGCCATATATAAGCACGTATGGTGACATGTCATTCAAAGGATGGATAGAATAATGAATATGGTTGTATCGTATTTATAATAACATCACATTATATAGAATATACTGGATTTATTATTTTATAATGGAAACAATAAGGAAATAAGAAGTGGAAGAAGAAAAAACCTGAAAGAGGTGGTGAGATATTTACCTTTTCTTCAGGTTCTTCCTTTCGATTTGATAAAAAGGGATTTATAGGTTGGTTTTATGACTAATGTAAGGCCTCTAGGATAAATGGAGGATAGTGGTGAGGATATTTGGATAGGGTTTAGCTGAGCCAAATGGTTTTGAAGGTGTGAATATGAGAGAAGGGGAAGTGCCTTTTTATATGAGGGGTGAGGGGCATGTTAGGAAATGTTAGAAATATTATTTTATAATAAAATAATTTTCGGTTTTTAGTGGTTCCAAAATGAATTATTTAAAGGATAAGGTGGGTAAGGGTATAAAACCTCTAAACCAATTGGTTTTATATAGGTTTGGGTCACAATATTAACCTTATATTTTTTATTTAACTCTTAGTTAAATAGTTTGACATTTACCAGGTTTGTTTGTATTTTTTATATTATATGGTTAATAAGCTTACTATAAACTTCCAAAAGAACCCAAAGTGGTTCATTAATGATACACCTATCATTATATAAGTCTTCTTACCGAACCTTAGATTTTTAGGATTTTTATAACAATCAATAATATTGTATTTGTTTTAAAAACTCATTTATGTCAATTTTGTCATTATTTTATAATCTATTTTTCATAAAGTCCTAAAAAATTTATTACTTCTCAATAAATAAATTTAATCAACCTTATAATGTGATATTTATCTATAAATTTTTTTTATGGAATAAAAACATTCAAATTTTATTTATTTTAGTATTTATAATATCATTTATTTTATTTTTTCATTAATAAGGAAAATACTGCATCAATACTGTGTCATATATAAATATATATATTTTATGTCTAAAATTTATAAATAAAATATAATGAGGTAGTAAGGCTTTGTATAATTCTAATGACTATTTATACTCGAATAAATAAATTATATAACATCATATAAAAATTGTTTTATTAAAGGATTTTTTCTTTTGTTATTTTTGTCATTACTTTAGATTATTTAATATAAAATGTCATTATCACTCCCTAGTGGCTACATGGGGTCCCCAAATAGACCCAAGGATGCCCATTGTATGAAATGTATCATAAAATAGGGTTAGGACACATGTTAGTGTAAATTAATATTATTATAATATTGTTTCTAAAACTTATTAACTGGATTTACCCCTTTAAACACAGTAAATAAAATATTTACTGAAATAAATATTCCTAATGTATAAAAAAAAGTAAACTATTAACAAAATTTGTACCTCTTGATTCCAAATATGGAATCAATTTTTCAAATTCAAAACACATAAGTGGTATAAATTTATTTAAAACTGATTCTCGTTGTCAAAATAAAAAGCGTGTTTTATGAAATAATAACTATCAAATGATTGACACTTGTTTATGCCCAGTTTAATCATGAGATTACATCCAGTGAATTAAATTATATTAAATGATAAAAAATAATCTATTGATACATAAAAACCATTAAAATTTATAATTTAACACTATAAAATATTTCGATAAAATTTTTTTTTTTAATTTAAATTTATTATTTTCACTATTCATCAAAAAAATTTTGTTTTCGGAAAAATTCAAAAAATTCACCCGATGTTAATTTTGATATTCCAAATCAAAAAATGAAGTCCATTTTGAATCATAAAATTTTTACGAGTTTCAAAAAAGTGGGTATTACTTTTCATAACGTCGAGTTTGATTGGTCGTAGTGTGTTAGAACATGAAGTTGTGTACAACACACGCTATTGTATTATAAAAAAAAGTGTACCATTGAAGAATGGGGTGTTACATTCTCCCCTTTATCAAATAATTTTTTCCTCGAAATTTCTAGAATATTACTACATAAAAAGGCTTAGGTTTTTCTTCATTATAAGTTCCTTGGGTTCCTACATTGCCTCTTCCATCTTATGGTTTCTCTAGAGAACTTTTACCAGACGAGTCGTCCGTTTCTCGGCACTAATTCTATTGAATCAAGAACCATGATAGGATCTTCACAATAAGATAGATCAGGTTCCAGTTCTAATTATTCATAGGTGATTACATGCATTGGGTCATGCATGTATTTTCTCAACAGCGATACGTGGAACACATCGTAATCTTTGGAGAGACTTGTTGGAATTTCCAAACGGTAAGCAACCACCCAAATTCATTATAGAATTTCGAAAGGTCTGATGTACCTGGGACATAATGTTCTCTTCTTACCAAAACATATAACACCCTTCCATGGAGGTACCTACAAAAAAACATGATCTCCTACCTGAAAGTTTAATTCCTTCCTTTGGTTATCGGCCTTGATCGTCTGCCTATTTTGAGATTCTTTGATGTGGGTTTGGATTACAATAACATTTTCCATTGTTTCCTCCACACGTTCTGGGCCTATGAGTGTTCTTTCACCACCATCATCCCAACAGGTTGGTGTGCAACATCTCTTTCCATATAACGCTTCATATGTTGCCATATTAATACTTGAATGGAAGCTATTATTTTAAGAACATTCTACCCGAGTTAAATATTGATCCCACATACCATGAAATTCATGTGAGAATGATATCAACATGTTTTTAAAAGTTTTAATAGTCTATTATTTTTGTCTATCAGATTGGAGGTGGTAGGCAGTGCTCAGACGAAGTTCAGTATCCAGGGATTTCTGAAGACTTTTCCAGAATCTTGATGTAAAACTTGGATCACGATCAGAATAAATCGTTAGGGGTACTCCATGAAGTCTCACAACTTTATTAATATATAATCTTGCTAGACGTTAAAGTGGTAAATCTTCTCTTATAGCAATAAAATGTGCTAACTTGGTAAGACGATCAACAATGAATTATATTTCTTTGTTCATTCTAAGAGTCTTTAGTAGTCCCATGAAAAAGTATATCTTACTATTGTCTCATTTCCACTCAGGTATGGGAATAGGTTGCATGAATCCTCTTGGTTGTTTCCATCCAGATTTGATTTGTTGAAAAACCATACATCTTGACACAAAATCAGCAATCTCCTTCTTAATGTTGTCCCGTAAAAAATGTTCCTTCAAATCTCTATACATCTATGTTCAACCAGAGTGTATAAATAAATTGGAACTATGAGAATCATCCAATAATTCCCTTTTTAGATCAGGTATATCGGGAACACAAAGTCTCTTCCCAAATTTCAAAATTCCATCATTACTAGAAAGGAAAAAACGTTCTACCAGATTTAATCTTCTTTTGAAATTCCATATCATCAGCCTGAGAACATTTTATCCTTTACAGTAAAGATGGATTGGATACCATTTGAAAAAACATTGATGTTTTACGTTCCATGGTTATTCCCATATCCTTAACTACTAGATCCATGAAAATAGGTTCCCTTTCAACTCTCGCCTTGTTCGAAACTCCATGATCCTTTCAACTCAAAGCATTTTCAACCTTATTTTCCTTCCCCGGGTGGTAGCGTATTGTGAAATCATAATCCTTGTGTAGTTAAAGTCATCTACTTTTCCTCATGTGGATATCTTTCTATGAGAAAATATACTTCAGACTCTTTTGATCGGTATATATCTCACATTTTTCACCATAGATATAATTTCTCCATATCTTCAAAGAAAAGATTACAGCTGCTAACTCAAGAACATGAGTGGGGTTGTTTTGTGAATGAATTTTTAGCTGCTTTGATTCATAGGAAATAACTCTATCATTCTGCATAAGGACACAACCAAGTCCTTTCATAGAAGTATCACTATAAATAAAAAACTCATTATTCCCTGATGGTAGAGTCAAGATAGGATCATTGGATAATATTCTCTTCAGTTCTTAAAAACATTCTTCATACTATTTTTTCAAAACAAATTTAACCCCTTTACGTGTGATCATTGTTAATGGTATAGCAAATCTTGAAAAATTCCAGACGAAACATCAATAATAACATGCTAAACCAAAAACAAATTTGTACCTCAGTTATACTTGTCGGTGCTAGACATTATTGGATTTCCATTGTCTTAGAAGGATCAACAGAGATTCCATCCATAGAGATAATATGGCCAAGAAAAGAAATCTCCTATGTCCAGAATTCACACTTGATAAACATCTCATATAATTCATTTCTTCTAAGAGTATTTATAATAATGTGCATGTTATTTTCATAATATTCGTAGTTTTTTTAGTATATCAATATATAATTAATAAATACCACTAAAAAATCATTAATATATTCCTTGAAAACACTATTCATTAGATCCATGAAGAGAGAGGGTTCATTAGTAAATCCAAAAGGCATTACTATAAACTCGTAATTCCCATACCTGATTCGAAATGCTATTTTTAGAATGTATTCCTTCTTCACACACAACTAATGATATCCAGATTAATGTTCAATCATCGAGAAGTATTTATCTCCATGAAGTTGGTTGAATAAATCATCAATGCGAGGTAAGGGATACTTGTTCTTTATTGTTATATCATTGATCTCCCTGTAGTCGATTCACAACCTCATGGATCCATCTTTTTTCTTAATAAAAACAACAGGGGTTCCCCATGGAGAAACACAGGGGAGAATAAATACCTTATTATTCAATTCCTCTTATTGTTTCCTTGGTTACACTAATACAATAGTGGCCATTTTAAAAGGGGTCTTTGATATGGGCCTTGAACCCGGAATTAAGTCAATGTAAAACTCAATTTCTCATTCTAGAGGATGTCCAGGTAAATCATCTGAAAACACATCAACCTATTCTTTCACAATAGCTACATCCTCTATTTGAAAATTCTTTTCCTCACCCACAGTTATTTCATTCTCTTCCTCCCAAATAATTGAATTTAGTTGAGCTACTCAGGTTGGATCTAGATAAGAATTATGTGGTGACGTTTCTGCTCTAATGATAAGGTGTTCTTTATCATCATCATCGAAAATTGTAACCTCCTCCTTTTTAATATAAATATACACATCATGGTCCAAAATCCAATCCATACCAAGGATTATATCAAATTAAATCATGGGTATGATGATGTGATCAGCAGATAAATAATATTTATATGCCATAATGGGGACTGATTCACAATTAATTATTGCAATTATACTTCCCTTATGAGTTTTTAATGAAAAATCCCTTGTTAAATCAAATTGGAAATATCTAATTTTCATAGAAAACTGGGAATATATGAAACAATGCGATGATCCAAAATCAAATAAAGCATTGTCTAAACTTGAAGAAACCATTATATTACCTGCCACAACGTCTTTCGGAGCTTCAACCTCAGCATTAGTGATAGCATAAGCTGGGCCTTGATCCCTCCGCCTTTTCTGATGTATGTTTCCATGACACTTAGGACATTCATTTTCATAATGTCCCCTTTCTCTACAATTGTAGTATTCAACATTAAGACCCTCTTTATTCCCCTTGCAATCACGAGCATGGTGGCCTTTTCACCACACTTGTAATAGACTCCCACTCCCTTCAAACAAGTACCTAGGCATTTCATCCCACATTTACTATAGTATGGATATTCAACTTTTCCCTTCTTACCCTTATTTCCTTTTCTAGTGTGTAAAGAAGATATCTTCTTCTCTTTCTTTTATTTAATGTTGAAAGACAAAAATAATTCTTTTTCTGTATTGATAGCCCATGAGACAATATCTTCATATGATGAGAAGGATTGTGAGACGAATTCTTAATGAAGAAATGATTTCAACCCATAAATGAAATGATCTATCTTACTTTTTATGTTACATATATAATTTATAGCATGCCTTGCTATCCTTGTAAAGTTAGCTTCATACTTTGCGAGATTCTCATCATCCTCTTGCCTCAGACTCAGAAATTGCCTTTCTATATCCTCTCGATGGTCATGGGGAAAGTATTTTTATATGAAATTTTTTTAAACTCCCTCCATTCCATATTCGATACTTCATAATCTTCCTTTGTGTCTAGAATCAATGATACCCATTGATCTGCATCACCAGTGAGGTGGTAAACTGCTAGGACAACTTTTTCCCTTTCGTTACTCCCCAAGGCATGAAATATTTTTTCTAGGGAATTAATCCATTTCTCAGTTGCTAATGGATTTGTACCACAATTGAATTTTGGTGTTTCTTTCCTCATGAAATGATCTAATGTTGAACCTCCACGCACAGAATCAGGGTTCTCTTTATGAGTGTGGTTATTATTCCTAACCTAAGTGGGTTTTCCCAGTATAGTGATAAGCTAATCAACACCAGTGGTATCACCAGCTTCACTATAATTATCTTGAGCATGTGGTAAATCCTTACATGGAGTGTGTGTATTGATACAGTTTCCATTCTTTCTTTAGGTTCCATTTGTAAACAATAGAATACAGTAGACTATTTTATGAATCGCAATACATAAATCCAAACTTGTAAAATACTTAACATAAATTGAACAGTATATCAATATAATCCATAATCATAAAAGTGTTTTCATTGAGGAAGTATATACTTATAAACCCTTCATAATGGTTTGTAAATAAAATGATAATTATCCTAATCATATCCTATGGGTGTGTCATAACCAAGAGTGCAGCAAGGCCCATTGTCATGCACCAGTCCCTATTCGAGTCTATCTCAAAGAGGTGTTTTTGTGTTTCACCCCTAGGTACATTTGTGCCCAATCCACCACTACCTGCTCGTATCCAGATAGGGAATTATTTCTTGGAAAGCTCACAAAATCTCTACAATACAAAAACTTTTTGACGTTATTTTATATTAATCGTCAAAGTATATCTTAAGACTATATGCTCAACTCATGGTCTATTTAAATATAATTTTCAAGGTTTGTTCTAAACTTTATATGATATCAACTATAATGCACCGACCGCAGAAGCCTAGAGTCTATGCATTATTACGTATCATTGGCATGATCACAAAACATCAAGTCTCATAAGACCGATTAGTTTAGTAGCCTTAGAAGTACTAGATACATTCATAAGGTTTACATTACATCATAAAATGGAAAACTAAAACAAAATTGTTTCCATAGACAACACTAAGATCCCATAGACTACCCCTGCAGGTAAGTCATAATACACTTCTTCAAATTCCTGTAAAAATAAAACTAAGAAAGGGGTGAGTGCAGATGCTCATTAAGGATAACAATATAGCCGAAACTTTCATAAATAAGCATAAACATTTAAGGCAATGTATAAAACTAAAACAAAATCCTTTTCGACATAAACATCATCATAATGTGGAAAATATAAATCAAAATAATTCCATTTACTTACTCACATGGATATTCTACTAGTCAAATAATCTCATTCAATATCAATAGCCACTTTCAGAATAATGGAATGCATAATGCAAGACATCATAACCACATATTCAAGGTCTTGTGCCAAGAATACAAATATGATTTTGTCAAGTCCTTGTGCCAAGACACTACGTTGTCTCACGAGACCTACTCATGCATCGAGGATCTATAGTGGGCTCCACCCTTCACGTACTAAGTACAATGCATTCCTCATATGAAAAGTTTTAAGCATAACATATCATTCATATTAAAACTAGCATACTAAATGTCAATAATTTATCCATAAACCATGAATGGTAGAAAAACAACACATCCATAGTCAAACATATCAAAAAACCTTGAATACAAAATGGAAGATTTGTATCATAATAAATAAACTTCAATCAAGATTAAAATCAATTAAAGGATGTTGACATAGATGAAATCAAAATGTTTGAGAGATATCTCATTCTTTTTTTTAAATCATTTAAAGTTACATAATTATAAATGAAAACATTTAATTTAAAAACATCCATATATTCTTGTAATGGAATATTTTATGATGTTATAATGAAATAATATAGACACACCCACTGTATAAGTTAAAAAAATATTCTTACCTTAATTTTGTCAAAATGGTGATAAAGTAACTTGTTTGGAAAATGACGGAAAGATTCCTATGAAAACATTGAAGGTCAAACAAGGGTATAAATATAATTAACCAATATTCTAGGAAAAAGTGAATTCAAATACATTTTTAGGAAACATGGATGTGGATGATAAAGAGATCCTGGTAGATAATTACATATAAACAACCTCGGATAATAAAGATATTGTAGAATTAACCCTTACCTTGTAATTTTCATTGGTAGAGGGTAGGTTAAACAACTGTATAATGGTGAAATAATTTTTATTAAATTATACAAGAATCATATACATTAATATTATATAATATATGACATTTTAATATTTCTTTTTAATAATATTTTAGTATTATTGTTGTTTTGGGTGTTAACTAATTCATTTCCCTTTATATGGTTTGTTATGTAATTAATGTTTATTATGGATATGATGAATATTATTCATATTCAGAATGATATTATGTCTTTAAATATTATTTTTAATCATCTAATGAAAATTAGTCTTGAATGGACATGATGGGGAATTAATCTCATCGTGTTCATGGATACGATAATTCGTACGTACGCACGAGCGACAATATCATTTTTTTGATATTAAAATAGTATATAAGTGGATGTAATATCATTTATAAAGCATAATTATCATGTTATATTTATTATTTAATTAATTTATACCTAATTATTATACCGATCATAATAATAATGTATTGAATAACCACTACACCACGACGTGGAGAAGGTAAGCCATACGTTCGCACGTATGGTGACATGTCATTCAAAGGATTGATAGAATAATGAATATGTTTGTACAATATTTATAATAAAATCATAGTATATAGAAGATACCTAAGTTATTATTTTATAATGGAAACAACAAGTAACTATGAAGTGGAAGATGAAAAAACATGAAAGAGGTTGTGAGATATTTACCTCTTCTTTGGGTTAAACTTTTGATATGATCAAAAGGGATCCTTAGGTTAGCTTTATAACTAATGGAGGACCTCTGGGATGAAGGTAGGACAGTGGATAGGATATTTGGGTAGGGTTTTGATGATCCAAATGGATTTGATGGTGTGAATTTGAGAGAAGGAGAAGTTCTCTTTTATAAGAGGGGTGAGGGGCACCTTAGGAAAAGATAGAAATATTGTTTTATAATAAAATTCTTTTCGGTTGGTAATGGCTCAAAAATGAATTATTTAAAGGATAAGATTGGGATGGGTCAAAAAGTTCTCCACCAATAGGTTTTAGATAGGTTTTGGTAAATATATTAACCTTATCTTTTAGATTTAACTCATAGTAAAATTATTTGACATTTACCATGTCTCTTTGTATTTTTATATTATATGATTAATAAATTTACTATAAACATTCAATAGAACCCCATGTGGTTCATTAATGATAAACTTATAATTATATATGTCTTTTGGCCGAACCATATATTGTTATGATTTTTTTATCAACCAATAATATTGTATTTTTTTAAAAAAAACTCATTTATGCCCATTTCAACATTATTTAATAATTCATTTTTTAAAGTGCTAAAAACTATATTACATAGAAATAAATACATTTAATCAACCCAAACATGTCATAGTTACCTATAAATTTTTTTTATGGAATCAGAAATGTCAAATTATATTTATTTTAGTTTTTATAATATCATTTGTTTGATTGTTTCATTAATAAGGAAAATACGACATCATTATTGTGTCGTATATAAATATATTTAATTTATGTATAAAAAATATAAATAAAAGAACCGAAGTTAGAAAATATTTATAGCATTATAATTACTACTTATAGTCAAATAGATAAATTATATAACCTCATATAAATTTTTTTTATTAAAAGATATTTGCTTTTGTTGTTTTTGTCTTTACTTTAGATTATTTAATATAAAATGTCATTATGACTCTCAAGTGGCTTCATGGGGTTCCAAAATCGTCCCAAGGATGCCAATTGTCGGACATGTATCAAAAAATAGAGTTAGGACACGTTTTAGTGTAATTTAATATTATAATATTTTTTTTGACCTTATTTACTGGATTTACCCCTTTAACAACGGTAAATAAAATGTTTACTGAAATAAATATTCCTAATGTCTAAAAATAAAAGCTACCTATTTGACAGAAGCTGGACCTCCTGATTCCAAATATGAAATCCATTTTTCCAAACTCAAAACACATAAGTGGTAGTAACTAATTTAAAATTAATTCTCTTTGACAAAAAAAGCATGTTTCTATAAAATAATAACTATCTAAAGATTGACACTTGTTTTTATCCAGTTTAATCGTGAGATTACATCCAATGACTTAAATTATATGAAATGATAAAAATATAATCTAATGTTACTTAAAAACCATTAAAATGTATAATTTAACACTATAAATTATTTCGATTAAAAATTTATTTTTAATTAAAATTTTGTGTTTTCACTATTTATAAAAAATTGAATGTTTTCATAAAAATACAAAAAATTCACCTTATGATAATTTGGATATTAAAAATCCAAAAAATGAAGTCCATTTTGAAAAATAAAATTTATAAAATTCCAAAAAGGGGGTATTACTATTCATAACGACTAGTTTGATTTGTCACAGTGTGTTAAAAAACGAAGTTGCATAAAACAGACGCTATTGTATTATTTAAAGATAAGTGTGTCATGGAAACTTGGGGTGTTACATCAGTTTGTGAGGTGCTAGAATTCCATACACACGAATGATAATTTTATATCCCATTTGGTAGAAGAGGATATTGATTTAGGTTATGAAATTAACATAATAAAATATTAATTTGTGGGATATAATGTTGTTATTAAATATTTAAAATATAATAACATTTAAATAGATGGAAGAAAAAATAAATTATTGATGCTTGGTTAAGCATGATACCTCTTCTTCAGGGGACCTCCTTAGGTAAGCACAAAATTACTTCTTATGATGGATTTTTGATCAAGATAAAGGAAATAGGGTGTGGTTAGCTAATTAATTAATAAATTTGGATAATTATTGATAGTTCTAATGGAATTTTAACTTTTGGGGAGAATAGGGTCGGGGTGGCCCTTTACAAGTGACGTGAGTGGTACAGATGTAATTTTTGACATTGAAAATGTGTACCCACGTTTTACACATACCAAAGGGCTCCAAAATGAACCATTATGGAGACCTATACATTATGAGGTCAACATATGGTCACCAAATATATTCTTTACAAATTTATAGGTCATTTTGACACTTATATGTTCAACTAAACCATTAGTAAACCCTTTTTCAACTTAACAACAATAATTTATTTTCACTATTGTTTCTTTTAATAATGGATAAAAATTAAGATGAAATTATTATACAAAATAAAGTATGATTATAAAAAATATAAAATAAATTTAAACATTTTAAATAAATATAATTTTTAAATTTTAATTTATAATTAAACCCATATACATGATGAAATGTCGGATTTCCAAGAAGTGTATTTACAAGAAAAATATGGTTTTACATTAACTCTGGATAATAATAATTAATGTATTATTAAAAATAAATTTTTATTAATATATAATATTTATATTTTATTAAAAATATTCAACGTAATCTGTAATTTTAATTAATTAAAATGGTGAATCATTATGCATTTTAAAACAGTTATAAGAAGAACCCTATTTTTAAACCCCAAAATGTACTTATACTAAAATTAAATATAAATATGATTCAAAAATAATTAAGTGTACATTATATATTTAATAATTATTTATTTGCTTTAAATCATATTATAAACATAATATGACTTGTAAATTAAATAAATTAATGAAAAGAATTTTAATTTTTACAAATATTGTTATTTTTAACTATTCAGTGAAAACCCAATATTTTCTAAAAAACCCCAAACTTTCACCATAATTTAATATTGATATGAAGACTTAAAAAATGAATTTAGTTTTTTTAAAATATTTTAAAAAATTACCAAAAATTTTATTATAATTATTTCTCCCAGAAATAAATAAAAACTATTTTTGAAGAAAATATGTTTTTGAGGAAAACAAGATTTTAAAGAAAACACATTTTTGAAGAATAAAAATAATTTTCTTAAAAATTGGATTGATTATTTACTACTAGTTTATCCTTGATTTCTATTGAGTAAAAAATTTATATTTATGTCTAGGTGTATGTGTTTATGTGTGTGTGTGTCACAATGTAGTTAATACTATTTGTACCTACCAATTTGATGATTAAGTTATAACATTTATATATTTTTCATGTTGTTTAAGCTCAATGTTTCATGTCGAATATGCAATCTAACAATGATTTCTATTATAAAATCATAGGGTGTTACATCCACCCAGTAATAAATTGTTTCTTTGTAATTTTATCTTCATATCAATAATCAATGTTTGTATATTTTAAAATACCTTTTTTGGAATCCCACATCATAAAAATGGTTTATAAAACATCATATTGATAAGAGAGAAAATACTGTATGATGTACATTTAGAATAACACATAATAGAATTCAAAATATGGGAACCTATGTGGGAATTTAAAATTTTTATGTGGTATAAAATTGTAATTCTAAAATAATGATTTATAGTGATAGAGATACTCGATCAAAATAATGTTAATAATCAAGAGAAACATAACAACCACAAATCCATAAACTAAAGGGGTGTGAAAAGTTAATTGATATGATCATAAATGATGGTAAGAGGACATCATTTTTTCCAAGATTCTTTTCATAGATTTGAGGAATTCATTTTCTATAGATATTAGGAAAATAACGAAATATGCTTACATTATAAGTTGAATTTCATCCTTTATTCAATTTCCACCACACTATCATATATTTTATCCAAATAGAGAGTATTAATGATGAATTTTTCCTCATTCCTGAAGTACTAAAATCAACTTTTAAAAGATCACATGACCATAAAAGGGTTAATGGATCTATTTCACCTGTATTTTGATATTAACAAAAAAATTGGTTATCACCATGTAAGATAATTTCTAAAATGAATATTCCTTCATATGATGAAATAATATATTAATATATAGAATTTCTCAATGATACCCAATTTAATACTAAGTAATTTTCTATATAAATGACCATATATCCCAATAAACCATAATAACCTCTACATTAAAGAGTTTTATCACCTCAATGGTTATATCATAACTTTTATCTTACAATCCCAACAACAAAAAGTATTGTGATATTCTTCTGAAATAACTCTAATCACTTAGTCACCAAATAAATTTTCCATACCATGACTATCAATATGATAAAACCCATGTTCCCTAAATAAAATTTGTATCCATGTTCATAAAAACCCTAAAGATTATCAATTTGTAAAAAATTTCTTGCAGAATAATTAAATTCATGCTTAGAGTTAAACTAGATAATTACATATACTTCAACCTAAAAAACATCTCCTAAAATTTCATTAATCTATTTAAGATCTCAGTTCTTAAAACCTCAAAATAGGTGTCCAATAATACTAACATATTATCAACCATAATCTGATGTAACTATGATGGTATCAATAAATATTTATATAACCTTGCATGGAAAGATATTAATCTACAATTGCATATATATCCTTCTCTAATAACAACTATAATATCTAAGAAACCGCACAACCATATCTAGTTTTAAAATCATAAACATTAAATTTCTATCATTGATAACGATGAAGTTGAACTAATTTTCTCCATTTAAAACATACAACATCAAATGGAAAAAATGGATCAGTAATATAGCCCGAGACATTTTAGGATTAATGTTTTCGATAATTAGGGAAAACTCTTACAAAAAAATAACAACTTTTTTAAATGATCATTTGTCCCACTTAACATAGGTTTTCATATTTAACGTAATTCATCATCATAATCTGTATAAAACCCTTAATGACATGATTCATTAAACATAATTCTTGATAACATGGTAAAAAAGTGGAAGGAATAAGTGTATGTGAAAATGCTCAGTATGGATAAAAATAAGAATTACCAATTGATTGTCATCAGCGAGCATAAGAAGTGAATAATGGTATAATTAAGTAATTAGAGTGCATGGGAAAATAATAAGAGAAATCATACCCATAAAGAAATTAAACATAGTAAATTAATTCATAACCATAGGAGAATAAATTATGTATGATTATAGAAAATAATATGAAATTATTTTCCCTAAAATAATCTTGAACATAAAAAATCCCCAAATTAAAGAGATTATAAACAAAGCCTTTCCAACATTGGTAACTTTTCAAAATCAAGACCCATGAAATAATAACTAAAAAATATACATTAAATTCTATGAACATAATTTTATTCATGATGTTACACGTCAAATTGGAAGTATAGAAAAATTGTAAAATTAGTTAGGTCTATAACATCAATATATGTCCCAAATAAAGAGAATTTGAGATGAATAATCTGTACAAAGGGAATATCATTGAAATGATAGTTAATGAATGGAGTGATTATGTGTAAAAATTTTAAATTAAAAAAAAGTGTATGTACATAATAAAAATATTTATATACCAATTTACACATAATCATATCATAACAAATTTAATGGAAAATAGTAATAACCCAGTGAAACAAAATTGAGTTAAAAACCCATTTACCACTTGGTAACATTCCAGTCAAATCCCATTTGATGAAATAATTAAAATTTAATCTTAAAATAAAATTATTTATAAATTATTCATCATATAATATATAAAAGGGTTAGTGTATACACAATATAAAAGAAATTATGTTCATATATTTACAATATACATCAATGAAGGGAAATTGTGATAAAGACCCTTATGGATTTGGTAATCATTGTATCAAAACTCCATGAAAGAGAGAACCTCAAGTGGATTTTTATATTGCAAAAGTTTAATAAAAATAAACCTAAAATAAATTCATTGTGATTATATGCACCACATAGTAAAAATAATTTGTGACTATGGACTATGAAAAATGGGACTAAAAGTGAGATGTGAAACACTTATCTCGAGACTAATATTTTCATGCATGTATTTGAAGTCATATACAATAAATTTATATAAATAATTTTATTTATTAATTTTTTTGGATAAACACATTATGAATAGATCATTTCTTTTTAATTTATAATTACATATTTTAAACCATAATTAATTAAGTCCACATCGATTTTTTTGAGGTTGTTCGATTCATTGATTCAAAATGACTTCGGTGTGTTGAATGTTGTAAAAGAGGTCATTAATTCAACATATCTAGAATAATAATAATGAAATAATTATAATATTTATTCATACAATAATATTTTAAAACCAATCATGAAAAACTATTATGAAAAATGAGTTATGATACAATTATAGAGATGGTAAGTCGTACGTCCCCATGAGTAACATTTCCATTTTTCCATGATCATGATAGAAAGAAAGTTTGTATTTTGTATCAATAGATAATTATAATAATTTAACATTAACCATGTTTTTTTAATATACTTAGATATATCATTATTGTGATGCAATTATGCAAAAAAGAATCATATCGTTTTATAGAGGTGGTAGTCCACACGTACATAAACAATGTTATCATTTTTCAGTGTAAATATTTATATATTATCTTTTTATGAGTGATAAATATGTCATGAGTATAGTTATTTTTTCATTTATATCACATATATTAATTTAATTTATCCTTATTACCTTTCATGTAAAGCCTAATTGAAAAATGGATTATATCATTTCGTGAAGCGATAATCCGCCGTACACATGAGAAACATTATTGTATCCCCCATGGAATTGAACATAATTAGGTATATTTCATAACAAAACTCTATAAGTATAAATATGTTAATAATATAATATATATACTTTAAATCCATCAATTTATCTTGATTTGAGAGGTGATTATTGAAAACGTATGACATCAATTGGCAAGGAGGTATTCCACCGTACTCACTAATGATGAATTTGTATCTTATTTGATTAAATAGGAGAAGTACTTAGGATATTAAAATAATTTTTTTTTGATATATGTAATATTATATTGTTATTGTGTAAGAAATATTTAACAATATTTTACTGGTATGGTTTATGGAATAAAATAAAGACGCTCGGTTAAGCATGGTACCTCTTTTTGGGGAAACCTCCATAGGTAAGAACCAAAAGCATTCTTCAGATGGAATTTGATCAAAAAAATGGATCTAGGTTGTTTGGAGGGAATTAAATATATAATTTGGTCCAGTATTGGATGATCAAAATTTCTTTGAAGGTGTGAACTAGAGATGAGAGGGGTGGCCTTTTATAAGTGAGGTGAGTGGTACACTTGTAATATTTTGGAAGGAAAAAGTTGTACCCACATTTTTCACATTCCTAAATGGATAAAAAAATAAACCATTTTCTTGAATTTTACATTATATGTTTTAAATATTTCAATTACATGCATTTTATTCAATTTTAACGTCATTTTTACCCTTATCATTTAGTTTAACAACCGGTAAACTCGTTTTCACCATAACCGTGGTGATTTAAAATTTCTATTTTCACTATTAATTATTGTCAAAAACTTAGTTAAAATTATTATATAATATAAATTATGATTATTACAAATATTTAATACATTTTACATAATTCAATTCATAGAATTGGAAAATTGTAAATTTAGAATTAAACTCACTGATGTGATGAAAAAGAGGGTTTCAATAAGTGTATTTTTAAAGAAAATGATTATTTTATATTAAATATATGAATTATAATAATTTTTTTTGGAATATAAATTAATATCTATTTATATATTTTCTTTAAGCTTCACTTATTATATTAATCATTAGGGATTATTTTTATTAAATAATATGGAGAAACATTATGCACTTTATAACTGTTTTCAAGAAAAGAAAACTATTTTTAAAACCAAACATTAATTATACTAAAATTCAATATTATGAAAATTTAAAAGTAATTAATTTGAATAAATATAAATAAAAAATAATTTATTTAATTTAAATAATATTAAAAATATAATGGGACTTTTAAATTATGTAAATCATTGAAAAAATTATATTTTTACAAAAAATGATATTTTTAACTCTTCACTAAAATTTCACAGTATTTAAATTTTGATATGATTATTTAAAAATTAACTTCATTTTATAAAATATATTTTACAATAGTTCCTAATATGAATTATAATATTTTCATTTAAAAATAAATATTAATCATTTTTGAAAATGAAATTGAAAAATAAAATTATTTTTCTAAATCAATTGGTTGGTTATTTTATATGATTTTATAAATATTTTTAATTGAGTAGAAAATTTATATATATATATATATATCCGTAATAATTTAATATTATTATATATTCCAATTGAACGGCTAGATTATAATGGCTATATACATGACATGCCATTTATGCTAGGTGTTTCCTGTTGAATACGCTGTTGAACATGGTTTTATTTTATAAAATGTCAGTGTGTTAAAGTTATTGTTTTTTAGGAATAAATCTACTCTATAAATGTAAGAATTTTTCACATATATATTTCATAAATATTAGGATTCTATAACCAATTATTTCCATTTTATATTTACTTTTAGAGTTAATCATTAAGGATAAAGCATCCTTTAGTCATATGTCCCAAAATTTGGTGGTAGGGATAATAATTTGGATGATATCTCATTGATTCCTTATTATATCTCTTCTTTTATAGGTGCACAAGGAGGTTATACTATAATTAATATAGGGAATATTCCACTAAAATCTCAATCCAGTAGTAATAGAAATTATTTCATCAACCACTAAGATACAGAGGGCCCTCATTATATTTCACGCATTTCATGTTATTCTTAGGGTTTTCACATGGATTAAGTAGAGATTATAATGTCACTAACACCATTATACCCTTAATTTATCAAATTTTAATTCTAATAATTAGATCTATATAAATTTTTAATTTTATATCCTAACAATAATTGGTGTGGGATGTAATTGGCATGAAATCTAAAATCAACCTACATAGGTCTTCTAATCCTCGAGAAGTTGAACAAATTAATATCTATGAAAAATGAATTATATCAAATAAATTTATCTAGTTTTAATTAATATATTTTATTACATTATCTGCTACTAGTTCAGTGATAATTTTTCCTTAAATGGAATATGAAACATAATAGGTATGGGTTCATAGATGAAGTTGAGATCTAGGAGGGGTTCCTTAATCCATATTGATTTTGGTGTATGTGTTTATGCTATTTTTAACTGGGACATTGATATGGTCATCACAATACTAGGGAACACTGACTACCTTGGGAACTACACAACAATTTTTTGGTTTGAAAAAGATTCATATTTTTCGAGATAAGGTGTTGAATTATATAAAAATTCCCTCAACGCTTTGTGTTAGGGAACTTCACTACAAAGAAGACAACTGTTATAGAAGGTCGGTATTTTAAAATTTTGAAATTTTCCATCAACCAACACTATAATGATTTCCCTATATTCTTATTTCATACATGTACTATTTTACTTAGTGGATATGGTATTTAAAAATTTAGGGGGATAAAAAGATGAAGGCATGAAAACATGATTGCCTTTCCCAATTAAATGATTGGTGGTTAATGATAGAAGCTTAGGTGGGTACCCTAATGACTAGATCTGCATTTCAAATTGGGAAACACTATTCCATTATTATCTTATAAGGATTTAATATGGTTGGATATATATTTTTATAAAATAGTTATTGTTTTACGAATATATTCATCACTAATGATATGAGGTAATGATGGGAAAACCCATTAATACATAGATAATGGTATAAGTATGTGATCATCTATGTGTTGAGAAAACTAGGGAAAAATATTTATATCCTATAGATAACATGTTAATGGACATAAAGCTTTCAATTTCATAAAACAATTTTTTTCTTAACATCTATTTTCTCACCCAAATAACATTGAGTAAGGAAAACTGAGGATCCTCATCATAAGAGTATCTATTTTTTGGGTGGTTCCCATTGGAGTTTTTGATGGAATGAAGCCCATAGGTTTATTTTTTGCAATGGATCCCATTGGATCGTTTAATAATACTTTTCATGTTACCCCAATATCGATGGTATAAAGTTTATAGGAATAATTACTAGTTATAGAATCCTTATATATCCCTCTATCTATTTGTCTCACCAATATAGATTACATCAATTCATTGGTGGCTGAGATTTATAACGTATTGTAGTGTTGGTTCTAGATCTAATTTGGTCCATGGTTGGTTGATACAATCATGACCTTATGATGGAATGTGGTTGACATGCCGATACTAGATATATGCAGTTATCAATCATTTTTGTTCCCCCATGTGGGACCTCTTACTAATATTTTAAATC
The DNA here is from genome assembly GCA_963277665.1 of Viscum album. Lineage (NCBI taxonomy): Eukaryota > Viridiplantae > Streptophyta > Magnoliopsida > Santalales > Viscaceae > Viscum > Viscum album. The sequence continues at coordinate 1,976,617,187 of OY728143.1, read as the reverse complement.
TTCAAAAAGAATGGTCAAAATTCATGCCACATGTGCCTTAAAACCATCCAATTGTATTTCAACATAATTGGTCATATTTTGTAGCTTATCTTTGAAGACAATTCATATCAAGATTATGTATCCCAAAATACAATGGAAAGGGTAGTAATTTGGATAGTCAATCAACCATTTTCAATCTAGATTCTTGATTTTTATAATGTCAGTTTCATTTCCCTTCTAAGGAATAAATGATGTATATAAGAACCTGATCACTATGGAAGGAATAAAATAATTTTTCCAATCTTTGATGTCATGTTGACTCAAAAAAATCATGATGGTCAATATAGTTATTTCTTCATTCCCTAATCCATTTCTCTATGATGGTTGTCCTTAATAAGCACTTTCCATAGTTTAATGAGTAGTATTCATTCAAAATTATGTTAAATTTGAAAAATCATAATAGCCACAAGGTACAGTAATGGTAAGAATAGATGACAACTAATCTTGTGTATTCTATAAAAAATCACCATTAATTATTTCTAGGGAATTATTATATCTAAAGATTATGGTAGGTTCTACCATATTATAATAAAATATGTGAATCACATTTTATTACTACATGAAATTGGGGAGTTTAATGATTTTTTGAATTTGTGTGGAACATACATTAAAAATGTATTTTTTATGAGGACCATTCTACCTTATAATAGATCTATTTATAATAATATTTCACAAACAACTCCATGGCCTTCTAAGGGTTTCAAAAATAATATCAGTTTAGATTCAACATTTCATGTTGAGGTTCCTAAAATGAGCTACATAGTGAATACTAATGGGTGAGATCCTACACTGGATCTCCAATTCCATCAAATTCTTAGAATTCAGAATTCATGAAGTTGGAGGAGGAGGATTCAAATCCCCCCACTCAATATACAGATTCCTTTCTAGTTGTATGTAACACCCCGACTGCCATTACCTGGAGTCAGTGCATTGTTACATAACATTGCATTATCACAAATGATCATGTCTCAAAAGACTGATTAGTTTAGTAGCCTTGGAATCGCTAGATTCATTCATAAAGTTTACATTACATCATAATGTGAAAAAATACAACAACATATTTTCTCCATAGACCACACTCATATCCTATCATAATATCCCTACAGGTCATTCATAAAATACTTTTTCACATCCTGCAAAAAATAAAACATAGAAAGGTGTTAGCTCAAATTCTCAGTAAGGAAAACAAGATAGTAGAAACTTTCATAAATAAGCATAAACATTTAAGGTAAGGTATAACTAAACCAAAATCCGTTTAAACTTGAACTTAAAAATAATATGGAAAATTAAAATGAAATAATATCATTTACATATTCACATGGATATTCTACTAGTCAAATAATCACATGTAATATCAATATCCAAAATCATATTAATGGAATGCATAATGTCAGACGATCATAACCACATAGTCATGGCCCAGATCCAAGTATGCAAATAAGATTTTGTCAAGGCCTTGAGCCAAGACACCAGTTTGTTTCATGAGACCTACCGATGTATCGAGGAGCTAGAGCGGGCTCCACCCGTCACTTATTAAGTCCAATTAATTCCTCATATGAACAGGTTTAAACATAACATAAACATTTGTGTTAAAAATAGCATAAGAAATGTCAATAATTTCTCTATAAACCATGAATGGTATAAAAATAACACATCCACTGTAAAACATATAATAAAACCTTAAATACTATATGTAATTTTTGTATCATTATAAATCATCATCAAATAAGCTTAAAATCCATCAATGGATGTTGACATAGATGAAATCAAAACTATTTTAGAGAAATATCTCTTTTTTTGTAATAATTTAAAAGACATATAATTAAAATATTTACATTGAAAATATTCATATAAGCATGTAAGGGATTATTAGACGATTTTATAATGGAGGTAAATAGCCACACCCTCCGTATAACATAAAAAAAGACATTCTTACCTTAATTCTATCGAAATGGTTAAAAAGTACCTTGTTTGGAAAATAACAGAAAGATTCATTTATAAACATCTTATAAAAAGTCAAACCAGGGTATAAATGACTTTAACCAATAGTGTGTAAAATAGTAATAATGATTTTAAATACATTGCTAATAAACTTGGATGTGGATGATAAAGAGGTCCCCATAAATAATTATGTATAAACATACTCGGATAATGAAGATATTGTGAAATAAAACATTACCTTGTACATTTCCTTAGTCTAGGGTTGGATTACCTCCTGTATCATGGTGAATGTTTTTTTATTAAATTATACAAGAATCATATACATTAATATGATATCATATATGATTTTTAACATAACTTTGTTAATAATATATTAGTATTATCGTTGTTTCGGGTGTTAACTAATTCATTTTCCATTATATGATTTGTAACGTAAGCCCTGTTTTTAAGGATAGGTTGTATCTTATTCATATCCATAATTATATCATGTCCTTAAACATTACATTTAATCATCAAATGTGAATTATTCAGGAATGGATACGATTGGGAATTATTCTCATCGCGTTCATGGAGACGGTAGTCCGTACGTACGCAAGAGCAACAATATCATTATTTTGATATTAAAATCTTATATAATTTGATGTTATATCATATATACAGAATCATTCTAATGATATAATATTTATTTACTTCAATTACACATCATTATCATACCCATTTAAATAATAATGTTTTGAATAACAATTACACCACGACATGGGGACGGTAAGCTGTACGTACCCACCTATGGTGACATGTCATTCAAAGGATAGATAGAATACTGAATATGGTTATACCATATTTATAATAACATATTAGTATATATATGATACTGGAGTAATTATTTTATAATGGAAATAACCACGAAAGAAGAAGTGGAATAAGAAACTTACTTGAAATAGGGTGGTGAAAACATTACCTCTTCTTTGGGTACTTCCTTTTGATTTGATCAAAGGGGCTCCTTCATTTGTATTTATGATCAAACTAAAACCTCTAGGTTGATGTGAGGGAAGTTGAGAGAATATGTGGGTAGGATTTGTCTGAGCCAAAAGTCTTTGAAGGTTTGAAATTAAGAGAAGGGGGAGTTCCCTTTTATAAGAGGGGTGAGGGGCACCTTAGGAAAAGCTAGAATTATTATTTTACAATAAATTCATATTCGGTTTATAATGTCTCAAAAGTGTATTATTTGAAGGTCAAGTTGTGTATAGGTATAGAACCACTCAACCAATAGGTTTTATAGAGGTTTGGTTCACTATATTAACTTTATCATTTTGATTTAACTCTTAGTTAAATAGATTGAAATTTACCTTGTCTCTATGTATTTTTATAATATAAAGGAAATAAGCATACTATATACTTCCAAGAGACCCCCATGTGGTCCATTAATGATACACCTAATATTATATAAGTCTCTCGGCCGAACCTTATATTTCTTGGAATTAAATATCAATTAATAATATGATATTTGTTTTAAATAATCCTTTATGTCAATTTCGACACTATTTAATAATTAATTTTTTAATGTCTCAAAAACATTATTAATTAGAATGAAATTCATTTAAGTAATACTAACATGTCATATTAACCAATAAAATTTGTTTATGTCATCAAAACATTCAAATTATTTTTATTTTAACATTTATAATACCAATTGTTTGATTCTTTCTTTAATAAGGAAAATATTGCATCATTATTGTCTATAAATGAATTTTATTATTCAATATCTAAAAATTATAAATAAAATCTCATTATGTAGGAAATAGTTTTATATTTCCAATGAATATTTATAGTCGAAAATATAACATATATAACACTTTGTAAAATTGTTTTTCTAAAAGACATATGCTAATGTCATTTTTTTATTTACATTAACTTAATTAATATAAAGTGTCATTATCACTTTCAAGTGGCTCCATGGGGTCCTAAAATAGACCCAAATATGACCATGGTCAGAAATGTATCCTAAAATTGGTTTATGACACATTTTAGGGTAATTTAATATTATTATAATATTATTTGTTTACCCTTATTTACCGGATTTACCCTTTAACCATAGTAAAAAAATATTTACCAACGTAATTAATCAAAATTTCTAAAAATAAACGTTACCTATTTAAAAAATTTAGACCTCCTGATTCCAAATATGTATTAAATTTTAATAAATTCAGAACACATAAGTGGAAGAAATTAATTTAAAATAAATTCTCGTTGTTGAAACAAAAAACATGTTTTTATGAAATAATAACTATCAAAAGATTGACACTTGTTTATGTCAATTTTAATATTGAAATTACTTATTATGATCTAGATTGTGTTAAATGATCAAAATATAATTTAATTATACTTCCAATCCATTCAAATGAATAATTTATCACTATTAATTATTTCGATTAAAATGGTTGTTTTTAATTAAAATTTAGTAATTTTCACTATTCATAAAAAACTAAAATTTTTCAGAAAAATACCAAAAAATAACCCTAAGCTAATTTTGATACTCAGAATAAAAAACTTAAGACCATTCTAAGATATAAAATTCATAAAATTTTGTGGGTATTACTATTCAAAATGACAACATTGATTGGTCGCAGTGTGTTAGAATCTCGAAGTTGCATACAATGTAACAAATTGCATTATTCAAAGGGAAACGTACCCTGGAAGCTTGGGGTGTTACATTCTTTCCTCTTTAAAATAATTTCATCCTCAAAATTTATAGAATATTACTGCATAAAAACACTCAGGTGGTTCTTCATCATATGTTCCTCGGGTACCCACGTTTCCTCTTCCATCTTATGGTTTTTTCATAGAACTTTTACCAAACGAATCGTAAAGTTTCTCAGCACTTGTTCTCTCATATCATGAATTATTATTGTCTCTTCACAATAAGACAGATCGGGTTCTAGTTCTAATTCCTCATTGGTGAGTACATGTGTTGGGTCAAGCATGTATTTTCTCAATAGTGATACGTGGAACACATCATGGACGTTAGAGAGATTTGGAGGCAATTCCAAATGATAAGCTACAGCCCCAATTCATTCTAGAATTTAAAAAGGTCCTATGTACCTGGGAATCAATTTACCTTTCTTACTAAAACGTATAACACCCTTCCATGAAGATACCTTCGAGAAAACTCGATCTCCTACTTGAAATTTCAAATCCTTCCTTTGGTTATCAGCATAGCTCTTATGTCTACATTGAGCTACTTTGATGTGTTTTTGGATTACCTTTACCTTTTCCATCATTTCCTCCACCAGTTCTAGGCCTACGAGTTTTCATTCACCAACATCATCCCAGCAGGTTGGCGTCCGACATCTCCTTCCACATAATGCTTCATATGGTGCCATCTGAATACTCAAATGGAATATATTGTTATAGTAAAATTCTAACAGAGGAAAATATTGATCCCACAAACCCTAAATGGAAAGTAAGAAATATATCAACATTTCTTCTAAGGTTTGAATAGTCTATTTTGATTGTCCATCTGTTTGAGGGTGGTAGGCAGTGCTCAAACGAAGTTCAGTATCCAAGGCCTTCTGATGAAAATTCCATAATCTTTATGTGAAACGGGGATCTCGATCAGAAACAATCAATAGAGGTACTCTATAAAGCCTCACAACTACATTAATATATAGTTTTGCTAGATGTTCAAGTGGTAAATCATCCCTTATATCAAGAAAATGTGCTGACTTGGTAAGACGACAATGACCCATATTTCATCATTCCATCTAGGAGTCTTTGGTAGTCCCATGACAAAGTCCATCGTGATATTATCCCATTTCCACTCAGGTATAAGAAGAGGCTGCATGACTCCTCCAGGTTGTTGCCTTCCAGCATTCACTTGTTGACAAACCATACATCATGACACAAAATCAGCAATCTGCATCTTCATGTTGTCCCACCAAAAATATTCCTTCAAATAACTATACATTTTGGTGCTCTTAGGGTGTATAGAGAAATTAGAACTATTAGCATAATCCAACAATTATCTTTTTAGATCAGGTATATCGGGAACACAATGTATCTTCCCAAATTTCAGAATTCCTTCTTCATACAAAAAGTCACTCAATCTCCCATCATTCACATCATTAATATTCTTTTGAAATTCTTTATCATCGGTCTAATAACTCTCAATACTTTCTAGTAAATATGGTTTGGAAATCATTTTAATAAGTATTTATGTTTCACCTTCCATGGTTATTCCCATATACAACTTTACTAGATCCCTAAAAATTGATCCCTGTCAACTCTAATTTTTTTCAAAACTCCATGATCATTTTTTCTCAAAGAATATTCCACCTTATTTTCCTTCCCCAGGTGGTAGTGTATCGTGCAATCATAATCCTTGGGTAGTTCAAGCCATCTCCTTTGCCACATTATGAGTTCTTTCTGTGAGAAAATATACTTAAAACTCTTGTGATCAGTATATATCTCATATTTATCACCATAGAGATAATTTCTCCATATCTTCAAAACAAAGATTATAGCAGCTAACTTAGGATCATGAGTATGATAGTTTTTCTCATGAAATTTCAGCTATCATGTTGCATAGGAAATAACCCTATCATTAGGCATATGGAAACAACCAATTCCTTTTCTTGAAGCATCACTATAAATAACAAACCCATTATTACCCGATGGTAGAGTCAATATAGGAGAATTGACTAATCTTCTCTTCAGTTCTTCAAAACATTCTTCACAATCTTTTGTCCAAAAAAATTTAACCCCTTTACGTATGGTCTTCGTTAATGGGTTATCCAATCAGGCAAAATATTGGAAGAAACGTTGATAATAACCAACTAAACCAATAAAATTGCGTACCTCAGTTATACTCATCGGTGCTAGCCATTCTTGGATTGCTCTTGTCTTAGAAGGATCAATGGAGATTCCATCCATAGAGACAATATGGCCAAGAAAAGAAATCTTATGAAGCCAAACTTCACACTTGCTAGACTTCCCATATAATTCATGTCTTCTAAGAGTCTTTAGAATAATGCGCAGGTGATTATCATGAACCTCTTAGATTTGGAGAATACCAAGATATCATCAATAAATACCAATAAAAAGTCATCATGATATTCCTTGAAAACTCTATTCATTAGATCCATGAAAACAGAGGGTGCATTAGTCATCCAAAAAGGCATTACTGTAAACTCGTAATGCCCGTACCTGGTTCAGAATGTTGTCTTCGGAATTTCTTCCTTCTTCACACACAATTGATGGTAACCAGATCGAAGGTCATTCTTTGAAAAGTATTGAGCTCCATATTGTTGGTCAAATAAATCATCAATGCGAGGTAGGGGATACTTTTTCTTTATTTTTATATCATTGATTTCCATGTAGTCGATACATAACCTCATAGATCTATATTTCTTCTTAACAAAAAGGGTATGGGCTCCCCATGGAGAAACACTATTGAGAATAAGTCCCTTATTAATCAATTCCTCTAGTTGTTTCATTAGTTCCAACAATTCCACAGTGGTCATTCTATAAGGGGTCTTCGATATGGTCCTTGATCTAGGAATTAAATCAATGGAAAACTCAATTTCTCGTTCTGGAGGATGTCCAGGTAACTCTTCTGGAAACACATCTACATATTATTTCAAAATAGGTACATCCTCTAGTTGAACATTTCTTTCCTCACCCACAGTTATTTCATTCTCATCCACACCAATAATTGAATTTAGTTGAGCTACTGGTGGTGGATCTAGATAAGAATCATGTGGTGAGGACTCTTATCTAAAGATAAGGTGTTCCTTGTCATCATCATCAAAAATATTAACCTCTTTCTACTTAAAATAAATCTTCTCATCATGGTTTGAAATCCAATACATACCAAGTATTATATAAAATTCAATCATGGGTTTGATGTTGAGATCAGCAGATAAATAACATTTATGATCTCCAATGGGGACCAATTGACAAAAAGTCGTTGCAATGATACATTCCATATGAGTTTTGACTAAAAACTCCCTTGTTAAATAAAATTGTAAATATATAATTTTTGTAGAAAACTGGGAAGATATGAAACAATAAGATGATACGGAATCAAGTAAATCATTTTCTAAACTTGAGGAAACCATTAAATGACCTGCCACCACATCTTTCGGTGCTTCTACCTCAGCAGTAGTGATAGCATAAGATTGGCCTTGATCCCTTGTCCTTTTCTGAGTTATGTTCCCTTGACTCTTAAGACATTCATTTTCATAATGTCCCATCTCCCGAAAATTGTATCATTGAACATCAGTAGCTTCTTTCTTCCCCTTGAATTAACGAGCATGGTGGCCTTTTTCACCACACTTGAAACTGACTCCAATTCCCTTCAAGAAAGTACCAGGGTGTTTCTTCCCACATTTACTACAAGATAGATATTCAAATTTTCCCTTTTACCCCTTATTTCCATTTCCAAAGTGATCAACAGATCTCTTCTTCTCTTTGTTTTAAGTCGTAAGACTTAGAGAAATCCTTTTCTATCTTGATAACACATGAGACAATATCTTCATATGAAGAGAAGGATTGTGAGACTAATGCTCGATGGAGAAATGGTTTTAAACCATAAAAGAAACAATAAATCTTACTTCTTCGGTTATGTATATAATCTGCTACATGCCTCACTAACCTTGTAAAGTTAGCCTTATAATTTGCAACATTATGAACCTCCTTTTGTCTCAGTCTCAGAAATCGCCTTTCCATATCTGCTCGATGATCATAAGGAAAGTATGTTTCTATGAAAATCTCTTTGAACTCCCATCATTAAATGTTTCATACTTCTTTATCCTCCTTTGTGTTTTGGATCAATGACCACCATTGGTCAGTATCTGTAGTTAGGCGATAAACTGCCATGATAACTTTTTCCCTTTCACTACTCCCCAAGGCATGGAATATTTTTTATAAGGAATTTATCCATTGATCAGATACTAGTGGATGTGTACCCACATCGAATTTTGGTGTTTTTGGTCTCATTAAGCGATCTAACATTGATCCTCCATGTTGTGCATCTGGGCTCTTCATACGGGTAACTTTATTATTCAAAACCTGAGTGACTTGTCCCAAAATGGTGATTAGCTGATCTGCACCAGTTGCATCACTAGCTCCACTGTAATTATCTTGAGCAGGAGGGAAATCCCTACATGGAGTACATGCATTGACACATCTCCCATTCCATCCACTAGGCACTATTTCTAAACAAAGGCATAAACTAGATCATTTTATGAATCAATGTACATAATTCCATACGTGTAAAACACTTAACATAAATTGAAATATTTATGGATATAATCCATAATAATAAAAAAATGTTTTCTTTCAGAAATTATATACTCATAAACCCTTCATAATGGTTTGTAAAGAAAATGAGAATTATCCTAAGCATATCCCCCAGGAGGGTCGTATCCAAGAGTGCATCAAGGACCATTGGCGTGCACCAGTTCCCGTTCAAGTCTAGCTCAAAGAGGTGTTTTTGGATTTTACCCCTAGGTACATATATGTCCGAGCCACCTCTACCTTTTCGTATCTAGACATGGATGTATTTATCAGAAAACACATAAAATATCTACAATACCAATATTCTAGGAAGTTCTTCTATACTAGTCCTAAAATCCCATCTTAGGTCTATGTTCTCTAATCAGAGTTTATCTCAATCTAGCTCTCAAGGCTTGTAAAAAACATCCTCTGATACCAACTGTAATGCCCTAAACCCAGATACCCAGAGTCGGTGCATTATTTCATAACATTGGCATGATCACAAAACATCAAGTCTCGAAAGACTGATTAGTTTAGTAGACTTGGAATCACTAGATACATTCATAAAGTTTACATTAAACTAGGAAGTGGAAAACTACAACAATAACTTCTCTCCATAGACCATACTCATATCCCCTCATACTATCCATGTAGTTCATTCATAATATACTTCTTCACATAATAGGAAAAATAAAACATATAAAGGGATGAGCTCAGATGCTCAGTAAGGATAACAGTATAGCGGAAACTTTCATAAATAAGAATAAACATTTAAAGAAATGTATAACTAAAACAAAAACCTTTAAAACATGAACGTCAACATAATATGGAAAAATAAAATGAAATTATGCCATATACATATTCACATTGATATTATATTAGTCGAATAATCACATGCAATATCAATAACCACATTAATAATCATGGAATGCATAATGCCAGACTATCATAATTATATATTGAAGGCCTTATTCCAAGACAACAAATAATATTTTTTCAAGGCCTTGTTCGAAGACACTATTTTTTATCATGATACCTATCAATGCATCGAGGAGCTATAACGGGATCCACCCGTTACTTAATAAGTCCAATGCATTCCTCATATGAACATGTTTAAACATAACATAAACATTCGTATTAAAACTAGCAAACGAAATGTCAATAATTTCTCTATAAACCATGAATGGTATATAAATAAAACATCCATAGTAAAACATATCACAAAACCTTCAATACTATATAGAAGTTTTGTATCATAATAAATCAACTTCAAATAAGCTTAAAATCCATCAAAGGATGTCAACATAGATGAAATCAAAACTGTTTGGGAGAAATATCACTTTTTTTCAAATCATTTAAAATCCACATAATTAAAACATTTACTTTGAAAATATTCCTATAATCTTGTAATGGAAGGTTTGACGATTTTATAATGCTGGAAAATAGACACACACGTCGTATAAGTTAAAAAAAGACATTCTTACCTTAATTCTGTCAAAAAGGATAAAAAGGACCATGTTTGGAAAACGACAGAATGATTCCTTTAAAAACATCTTATAAAAATTAAATCAAGGGTATAAATGACTTTAAACCATAGTCTTTAAAATATTAATAATGATTTGAAATACATTTTTAAGAAACATGGATGTGGATGATAAAGAGGTCCCAGTAGATAATTACGTATAAACAACCTCGGATAATGAAGAGATTTTGAAATAAACCATTACCTTGTACTTTTCCTTGTTTGAGGGTTGTTTTACCTCCTATATAACAGTAAAATAATTTTTATTAAATTATAAAAGAATCATATACATTAATATGATATCATATATGATCATATAACATTGGTTTGTTAAGAATATCTTAGTTTTATCGTTGTTTCAGGTGTTAACTGATTTGTTTTCCTTTAAATGATTTGTTAAGTAAGAAATGTTTTTTATGGATAGATTGTATCATATTCATATCCATAATTATATCATGTCCATAAACATTAATTTTAATCATCAAATTATAATTAATCTTGATTAGATACGATGGGGAAGGAATCTCATCGCGTTCGTGGAGACGGTAGTCCGTACGTACGCACGTGCGACAATATCATTCTTTTGATATGAAAATCATATATAATTGGATGATATATCATTTATAAAGAATAATTATAATGTTATATTTATTATTTACTTAAATTACACATCATTATCATACCCATGCAAATAATAATGTTTTGAATATCAATTACACCACTACGTGGAGACAGTAAGTCGTACATACGCATGTATGGTGACATGTCATTCAAAGGATGGATAAAATATTGAATATGGTTGTACCATATTTATAATAATATCAAATTATATATAAGATACTTGAGTTATTATTTTATAATGGTAATAACAAAGAAAGAAGAAGTGGAAGAAGAAAGGAACTTGAAAGAGGGTGGTGAAAACATTACCTCTTCTTCGGGTTCTTCATATTGATTTGATCAAAATGGATCCTTAGGTTTAATTTCTGATCATACTAAATACTATAGGATAAATATATGTAATTTGATAGAATTTTGGGTAGGTTTGGCGGAGCTAAAATGATTTGAAGGTGTTACATTGAGAGAAGGGGGAGTTCCCTTTTATAAGAGGGGTGAGGGGCACCTTAGGAAAAGCTAGAAATATTATTTTATAATAAAATAATATTCATTTTATAATGGCTAAAAAGAAGCATTTTTAAAGGATAAGGTGGGGATAGGTCACAAACCACTCATCCAATAGGTTTTATACATGTTTTGGTTACGATATTAACTTTATCTTTTTGAGTTTACTCTTAATTAAATAGTTTGGCATTTACCATGTCTCTTTGTATTTTTATATTATATAGTTAATAAACGTACTATATACATCTAAGAGAACCCCAAGTGGTCCATTAATGATACAAATATCATTATATAAGTCTCTTGGCCGATCCATATATTTTTAGGAATTGAATATCAATTAATAATATAATAATTGTTTTAAAAACTCCTTTATGTCAATTTTGACACTATTTAATAATTGATTTATGTTAAAGTATTAACAACATTATTAATTCAAAAAAATCATTTAAATAATTTTAACATGTCATGTTAATCAATAAAATTTGTGGATGTCATAAAAACATTAAAATTATATTTATTTTAACATTTATAATATAAATTGTTTGATTCTTTCATTAATAAGGAAAATACTGCATCATTATTGTGTCATAAATAAATATTATTATTTAATGTATAAAAATTATAAATAAAATACCATTATGTATTAAATTATTTTATCTTTATGATTGATATTTATAGTCTAAAATATGACATATATAAACCTATGTTAATTTTTTTTCAAAAAGATATAGGATTTTGTCATTTTTGTATTCACTTTAACCTAATTAATATAAAGTGTCATTATCACATACAAGTGGATCCATGGGGTCCCAAAATCTACCCAAATATTCCCATGGTCTGAAATGTATCAAAAAATTGTGTTTGGACATGTTTTATTGTAATTTAATATTATTATAATATTATATGTTTACCCATATTTACTGGATTTACCCTTTAACCATGGTAAACAAATATTCACCGAAGTAATAATTCCAAATTTCTAACAATAAATTATACCTATTTAAATAATTTGTATATTTTTATTCCAAATATTGATTTATTTTTCTAAATTCAAAACACATAAGTGGTAGAAATTAATTTAAAATTAATTCCAATTTTCGAAACTAAAAGCGGGTTTTTTAAAAAATAGTAACTATCCAAAGATTGACACTTGTTTATCTCAAATTTAAATATGAAATTACTTATAATGACCGAAATAGTATAAAATGTTAAAAGTATAATCTAATTATACTTCCAAACCATTGAAAATCATAATTTATCACTATTAATTATTTCTATTAAAAAATTTGTTTTTAATTAAAATTTTGTAATTTTCACTATTCATCAAAAACTGAACGTTTTCAGAAAAATACCAAAAATTCACCCTAAGATAATTTTGATACTCCGAATCCTAAAATTTAGTACATTTTGAATTATAAAATTCATAAAATTTTAAAAAGTGGTTATTACTATTCATAACGGCTACATCGATTGGTCGTGGTGTGTTAGAATCTCGACATTGCGTACAATGCATGCTTTTTCATTATTCAAAGGGAAATGTATTGTGGAAGCATGGGGTGTTACATTGTATCATTGTATGTCATATGTTAATAGAATTTGTCTATGTAGAAATATAATATAAAAATTACTAGTATACCACCACATGATTTAGCTTTAAGTGACATCCTATAGTTATTAGTTTATATTTCCCTTTCAGTGGGAACTCCTGATAATCGATTGACATTATAGTAAAATGGTATGATTAATTTGACCTCAAATTAATGGTGTGTCTGAATGTTTCCATTATGCATTATGAAATATTATCATATTTAATTTGGTTGATTGAAGGATGTGTGGGGGTTTTAGCTGGATGATCACATTATGTCAGTATGTTTACCTTGAGTAATTTAGTGTTCATATGCTCAAGATTCTCCATTTTTTCGTTAAACCAATAATTCCACCCTTTTATTGAGATTTTATCAACTTTTTTTGGTTGGTGGGTGTTGGATGTGGCCATTATTTTTGTAATATTATCACGATCTTCAACATCAGTTGGTTTAACACTAATAAGATTTACTAATGTAAACCCTAATAACTACATATTTCATTAGAGTTGTATCAGTAATATAGGTATTTAACTATTTAGTGGGTAATATTTGAAAAGTATATAGGGATAAAAAACTCAAGCCCTTTGGGATGGGGTTTTCCTTTGGTTTCCATATTCACCAAGTATTTTTGTCATAGTTTATAATGATTCCATATAGTGTTGATCTAGAATTGGTCATGGTCTAATATTGGGAAATATTGATGGGCGTCAAGGATGTTGGAATTTACATGAACATAGACCTTCTCGTGAACTATATTGTTTGGATTCTTCTAATGAACTCAAATTTTGGGTTCATTGGTCAGAATAACTAGGTCTAATATAACAGACCCTATTATTTATTTTATAATTAGGGTCACACATTGGTAATGATGAAAAAAATGAATAGTAACCCTCTTAGGAAGATCTTGGGGGGTTTCCGAAACATTGTGTATGTCCTCTTCCACCTCCCTAGGATAATGAATACAATTATTCCTCCATTCTAGGGAGAGACTCTTTTGTACTTTGAAGTTAATATGGTGATTTTGTTTACCCTACTAACTTTTATTTGTGATTTTATCCTCTATGGATTCATCCATTTCAAATTGCAATGGATTATTTCCATGGTTAGAATTATCCCTTAATGTATATACTCCATAACCATTACATTCCCCATCTAGAATTATAGGCGTTGGAGGGTCAAAATAGAAATTTATTACTTCGACATGAGACAGTTATAGTGAAAATACTATCAAAGGACTAAGGTTTCATAAGATATCAGTTTATTGTACTCTAGTCTCTTATGGTATGTTGATTATTGATTCCATTTAGATTTTAAAAGTACCCAGCCTGATCAATGTATCACCCAAAGGGGGGTGGGTTAATTAGTTATAAATATTTTATTTATGTTTCCTTTCTTTTGAAACAACCTTATCCTACTATTTAATATTTTCTACCTTGATTGAAAAAAAACCAACACACATTCACAAAAACACAAGCATTTAAAAGGTTGAATAATATATAAGAGTATCTAAGTCCTTAATATGGAATGGAAAAAATATGATACCATATAATCAACTACAAAAATATCCTTTTATATAGAATAAAGTGTGTAGTATATGACCTTACACTCATGTAGCTCTATGTTCAATACAAGAGTGAAAGTGCTTCAAGTAGCATGAAATTATGTAATAAATTTGTTTATAACAAACAAGTTACCATGATAGATGATAAACATTAAAAAATATATTCTTCAAAAACAATAATTCACTTTCTTACCTAGTAATAGGAATGAAATTATTTAGGACTTCATAATGCACTGAGTCCAATTTCCTAGTCCAGTATTTCAGTCTGGTTTATCAAAACAATAAAATACTCAATCAGAATATGACTGAATAATATATGAACTTATTCTCTCTTAATCCAGAAAACCTAGTCTGATTTCTCATTAGGATTCTATAAACATTTATTTTTATCTTTTCTCTTATCCTTTCTTATTATATTTAGAAAACCTTCCTCAGGAATAGTCAATCCAAAAATATCCTCTCCTAAGAATTTGGGACCTTGTCTTATTCTTTCTAAATAGTTATCATGTTTTAAAAGTACAACGTACATCCTTCTTTTATATGTGATCAAAATTTTATTTGGAAGGGATTTTATAAAAAAATTACACTCACCCAAATTTTAAATAACTTCAATTTTCTTTTAATATTGGATACATATTTTACTTTTCCAACTCTTTTCAACTCTTCTCATCTCTTCTCGAATCTTTTTACAACTTTAGCTCGCATTATACTTTCTTACATTATTCAGTCTATTTTCGATTCTCCATTTTCATTTTCTCATTACAATGCTCTATACGAAATAAAAGTTCTAATATACCCATTTTGATTTCTTCATTATGATGAAGACAAATGGATCTTTTTTAGAACCGTTCTTTAAACTTCTTCACCCACATCAAGTAGTTATCCTTCTCTTTATTTATTCATCATGATGAGCTTGTGTGTGATGAAGTTACCAGTGTTTGCTCCAATTCGATAGTATTGACTAAATTGATAAATATAAATCAGAGATATTATGTCAATAAACCCACTTGATAAGGAAAACAAAGCTTCCATAAAGAATTCAATAATTCAACCTCATTATAAATGGTTTACCACATAGTTGATTGATTTATGATTTTCTTCTTTATTTGGGTCACAACAAACTTTTATTCTTCTCTATATTAGTTGGTCCCAATAAATCCCAAATTTTCGTGATTTAAAATGGTTCCAAAAAAACCACAAATAATTATACCTTAAATAAAAATTCATATCTGATTTTCAAAAGATACCAAAAATCTGAATTAGTGTTGGAATCCATTATGATGGAGCGGTGGAACACCATGTCCGATTTACATGTTCCAACATCTTTGAATTCAATAAATTCGTTCATTATAAAAATATGATACCAATGTAGTATCAGTTCTCATATTTTGAATCTGAAGATTTTTATTTGATGTATTTATATTCTAACTAAAAACCAACATCTTCAAATGTTCAAGTTATGATCAATTTTATCAACAAAAAAACAATTACGCATCTGGTGATCTCATACAGATGAACTGGGACACGAAATCATTAACTCCACAAACATTATTCTCCTTCAAACATTATCTTGTATTAATGAAATAATCATAACTTTGAATGTGTTGAAGATCAGATATATCATCGTCTGACTTATAATGGAATGTATTGTGACTTTCCATTTCATTGCAACATATTTCCTTCCAAACAAACCTCAATATGATTGGTAAAAGTCTCCATTTATTTTATCAATATTGAATCATAATTTTTACATAATAATTTTCATTTATGATTACTCCAAGATCAAAAAAGAATCGCCTAGTTTATATATCAGTTCCATATTGAATTTGATTCTCTTCCTCGCTGTGATCTTCTCATCATTTCAGAATCAAGGTGAGTTCGATGACCCTTTTAGTAAAAAAAATAATTCCCAATTTGATGGGGTTTCATAAGAATTATGAATCTGATTTACTAAATACAATAGTTAGTCCAATCACCTATGAATAAAATATGAGATGATTTATTTTCTTCTTAAACATTATTGACAACTAAAGACAACACAATTTTATTTTAGCTTCAAAAACGACTTCTTTCTAGCAGAGTACCAACAATCTCCCCCTTTGTATTTTTTTTCAACTAATCTTCACATATCACTAATATTTTTACCCTCAATATATGGATTACTTATTAATAATATAAGACTTCATGAGCTATCTTGATATAGGAAACCATAATTACTGATAGAAGATCCATGTTGTCCAAAAGTAGTGAATCATAAAAACATATTCATCTTTTATTAATATATTTCTTTTCTTATTCCACCATCCTATAATAATGTATTCCTACAACAACTCCAGAAAATATTTGTAATAGTTCACACATTTACAATGATGTATTCACATCTTACCCATAACTCACACTTTTTACATGATTCCATAAAAGGTTTGTCATGTAATAATTGATAGATTTATGAATCATTATCCCCCATTGAAAACAATATCAAAATTAAATATGAGATATGGGACATTAACACATACCTCAAACTTGATGTAAAATAACTTTGATGTCCATGATCTACATCAATTTATGAAAAGTTTCCTTTGGTAAAGGTTTATTGCAAATATTAGCAACTTGTTATGATGTAGAAACATACTCCAACAACAATTCATTAGTCGCCACATTTTCATTGGTGAAATGATGTTTGATATCCTAATATTTTTAGTGATAATGTTGTATCGAGTTTCTGGTAATGTTTATTTCAAATTTATTATCACAACCCAAGAGCACAGGTAACTTCACTTCAAAAAATAAATCTTATAAATCCTTCTTAATCCAAATATATAAGGTAACTGCTTCGGTGGCAGCAACATACTCACCTTTAGTCATACTAAGATTTAAAAAGTTTTATTTATTTTTTTCTAAATAAAATAATTTTTTTCCAGAAATAAAACACCAGTAGTTTTTTATCTTCTATCATCAACATTTCTTCCCCAATTATCCTCTGAATACCTAAAAAATTCGATACATTCTGATATGTGATACCTAATTTCAAATTTTGATGTCCATTTGATATATCTCATAATCCTTTTTCTAGCCATAATATGTGATTGTTTTGGAGTACACTAAATTCATTCCCATAATGTGCTATCACGAACAATGTTGGGTCATGAGGTAGTCAAATATAACAAACTTAATATCAACTTCTGAAAATCTTTCTGATCAACTTCCTTTATATATCCATATTTTTTCTACTTGGTCCCTACTATAATCAGTTTGGAAATAGGACTCAAATTTTCCATGTTGAAATTTATTGTATGATCTTTAGCATAGATTTCCTGGGAATGAATAATGTGTATCTTATTTTGTAAAATAAATAACCCATGAAAGTATTCCATTTCTCCTAGCATAAGGATATCAAATAACATTTTCATATCTTTATAAAATCTTTCACATTTTTTTTCCTCATTCCAATCAACGATAATGTGATAAACATCTACATTTATGATGAGAGGAATCTCCTAACTTTATGTTATATAAGTATTGTTGTCAAATATTCCTTTCATAAAACTCACCTTCCCTAAGCAAGTATCCAATATATAATACCATACCCTTGAAGGCTGTTTTATCTCACACAAGTATTTTTCAACCTATACACATAACATTAATCTTTACTAACAAAAAAAACATGTTTATTCTATATAAACTTCCTCATTAAGATCACCATTCAAAAATACTAATTTCACATATATTTGAAAAATATTGTAACTCCATTACGCTATAATAGAATGAAGGATTTTGATTATCTCATACCATTCCACAAAAGAAAAATTTTCATCAAAGTGAATTTCTTTAATATGTGAGTAACCTTTACCCAATAACCTTGTTTTTTTCCTTATCACTTCTCTATCTTCATTTAGCTAGTTTTGGAAAACCCATTTTGTACAAATAATATTTTTTTTCGTTTGGATTTTGTACAAGTTCCCACATGTCATTATTTTCAATCTGTTTAATCTCTTCATTCATATCCTCAACCATTATGAATTCTCAAAATCTCCATTAACATATTTTGGCTCAAATTTTGAATACAAAAATGTATGTGCAAATTTAATTGGTTTTTGAACCCTTTGAGGTTGATCACTAATAATGTTCTTATATTCTACTTGCTTTCTTAACCAATGATGAGATCTTTGAGGTTTATCATCATCACTAAAAAACTATATCAGATTCTTCTTCTTGAGTGGTATTACTATATTATTCATCCTTATTAACATCCTTATCAATAATTCTCCGTTATACCTATCTTCATTATCAAAATTATTTTTTCTATATTCCTTATATTTTTTAAAAACATTCACATTTATAGAGTCATCTATATTCTTACATATTTATTAAAACATTTGTAAAATATCCCATACGGAGCATAGACAATATAAATTCCATCATCACCTGTCTTCTCAATCATAATAAGGTTTCCACCTTTTCTATTTATGATGCATGGACTCCCAAAAGCTCTTAAGTGTTTGAAACTCAATGTTTTTCCTTAAAATATTTCATAAGGATTCACATATGAAATTGTTCTTTAAAGACATCAGTTTTGAATATAAACATAACATCTCATGGATTACCTCCAAAAGTAATGAGATAGACCTTTTCAGTTAACATAGTACATCCTATTTCAATAAGACTTCTATGCATCATTTCAGAAATTCCATTTTTTGAGGAGTGTGTGGTTTATCGAACTCATGTAAAATTCTATTATTATCAATATAACATTCAAATTATTCATTTTTTATTAAGAAAAATTGTCAGTGCTCAACTTCTTCACTGAATACTCACATTCTATCTTATGTTTCATCCCAAAAATTTTAAAAAATTCAAAACATCTAACATATGATTCATAAACATAACACAAGTAATGAAAGTAAATTAATCAATGCTAGTAATGAAGTACTCATATCTATGATTTGATTTCTTTCTCATGTGACCATAGATATTAGAATGAATAAATTCCTAAGGTTGTTTTGAATAAATATCAACATTTCTTATTCATAGAATTTTTTATCTTTCTCTTCTGATAAATCTTGAAAGACCAATCTATTCTTCTTGACATATCAGGAATTCCCCAAAAACTATCCCACCTAGATAACTTTATCATGTTTGTCTACCACATGTTTCATATTATTTTATTCCACAACTGATTGTATTTTACCATAATAAAGTAACATGAATTTTGATCCACACCAAAATGGAATAAATTTTCTTTCTTATGTTTGACTCTTTTAAATAACTTTTCATATTCCTCACTTTTCCCCAAAACCCAATTTTCAAAAAATAACTTTATTACCTTCATCAAAATGTTGTGAAAACATAGTAAGTTATGTTTTATGAAATCAAAATATAAATACTATTTGGATTTCAACTTTTCTTCAACAACGATGGTTGGTGTGACACCTTGGATTCTCAATGATTCGTCATTTCCAAATGTCATTGTTCCATCTTTGAAATATTTCACTTTCATCAATAATTTCTAATAACATATCATATGATAAGAAAAAAAGTATCAATAATAAATGGTATTTCTGCATTTTTTTGTCTTTGAGAGTGGTCTCAATAATATGGTATTTCTCCTTCCATTTATCTTTATTAACTTCTAACGTATGAGAATTGTTAACGAACATTTTTTATTCCAGTAAGAAAGAACAATATCCTTTAAAACCAACCTAGGTTATTCACATCTTTTACAAATATTTTCCAATGGTTAGAACCTATTTTTAGTCTTAACAACAATATTTTCAAGTTTCTTCAAAACATCCTTCTCAAATTTTTTCATTTGAGAGGATTGATTCCCGAGAAAACATTTCATTTTGTACTTTTTGGAATGGTGTAAATGTTGATAATTATACTAAAACATATCTTTTGTGTGACTGAATCGACTATATTTCTAGCAGTATCCATAGAAATAGTGTTTTACTCTTACACATCCATAGAGACTTGAGTTGTGTGCTTGTTTACCAGCAACCTTCTTATCAGAACATTATTGACCACCAACCTTTCTGTTACCATCTTGGTTTTCTTATTATCCTTATAGGACCTAAAAGTAAATGGAACTTTTTGGGACTCTGTATTTTTAGAAACTCATCACTTCTCAATGTTGTTGTTTTTGGACACACACATAACCTTCCCTACATTAGTCTTCTTAGGAACACCATCATGTTTTTCTAACCATTGAAAGTAATTTTTTATCATTATCAGGTTTAACCATTCCAAAACTATCACTATTTTTGGAAATAGAATTTTTGAAACTTGAAACCCTTATTTTAGATTTATAAATTTTGTGTTGCAAAAGTTTTATCTCTTCTCCTTTTTCCTTAAAAATAACTTCTGGATGTCCATTATGATTACTTTATCTCTCAATTGATTTTTTCAACTCACAAATCTCTTTTAGTGACATAAATTTCTCACCATGAAAACCTACATGATTGTTTATCAACAATTACTCACTTTTCATCTTCATGATTTATTTTTGAAACCTCCCAATCATCCTCAGAAATGATTTCAAACCTTCTTTTAAATGAAATTATAATTGAGATCCTTATTTTTCAGAACAACTGATTCTGATCACTTCATTGTTGACTATTGAAATAAAATTATTTTCATCCCTCTCAATATAAATTTTAAATTTTGTCTCATTATATTCTACTTTATCGTATTTTTATAAGAAATAGATTCTCTTTATTTTAATAATTCTCTAAAATTTATTCATGAATAATATTTCTATTTATCATCCTATTTCTTCCATGATCTTCTC
This sequence comes from Viscum album, assembly GCA_963277665.1. Taxonomy (NCBI): domain Eukaryota; kingdom Viridiplantae; phylum Streptophyta; class Magnoliopsida; order Santalales; family Viscaceae; genus Viscum; species Viscum album. Next base: position 1,976,595,357 of record OY728143.1, on the reverse strand, counting down.
TTCCTTTTATCAAATTATTCACTATCCACCTCTTTACTTTGAGAAAAATTTACCACAAATTTTCCAATAGATTCACTTTAAAAAAAATTCAAGATAAGTTTCTGTTTGTATTTTGATGTACCTATTTTCAAATTTTTAGAAAATAAGGATAAAAATTCATCAATAATTTTATATACCTCATTTTTGGAATCAAAATCAAAATATTCTTCTTCAACAATAATATTCACTGACTTTTCCTTCTTAGAAGCCTTTAAACAAATTTCTCTATCATATTTTTCTCCCATTCATTACTTTTCCCTTATCATTTAAAAATTAATGATATTTCTTTGAAAATATTCTAGATATAATTTTTTTGTATCTATTATCTAATGAATAAACATTAGCATCCAACTAGTTTGGAAGCATACAAAAGACCCTTTCTACAAAAGTAGAATATTTTATATTATTCCCAAGGCATATGATAGTAATGAAAATATCATTCATCATTGTAATGAAGTCACTAATAAATTTATATTCACCCATATTGATATATTCATATTTTAGACTCTATATTTATATATTTTCTTTCTTTACTTTTCTATTTCCTACATAAATATTTTTTAGCTTATCCCAGATACCCTTGGTTATGGGAACACATTTCACTCATTAAATCTCACATTCATGATGTGGTGATAGTAAATCATTCTTGGCCCTTCTATCATTTTCATGATTCCTATTTTAAATAGATGTAAGAGTAAATATATCATTAATATGAAAAACTCCATCTATTGTATATTCAAGTACATATTACCCAAAATACATAATATATGAAAACATTTTATCTTTCCAAATAAGATAGTTCCTTCCATAGAATACAAAAATTACCTTATTGTTCACACAATTGTGATTCTCCATCACAACTTCATTTTCAAAACATCAGCAGAGAGTAAAATAAGGGAACCTTTGGCTCTGATACAACTCTAAAGTTCCCATCGGGATCAATGTGTCACTGAGAGAAGGAGGTGTGAATCAGTGATAACATTTTCTTTTATGTTATCTTTCTTTTGAAATGGCCATAGAATTTGATTAAATAGGTGTTACCTAGATGTAAAAGAACCAAATATACATCCATAACAACACGACTATTTTAAAATTTCACTACTCAATAGAAACAGCTACATCCTTGGTAAGGTATAGAAATAATATGATATCGCAAAATCCACTACAAAACAATCATTTGGTGTAGAATAAAATGAGTAGGATATTACATTACACTCATGTAGAAACATGTTCAATAAAAAAGCGCATGTGCATCAAGTATAATTAAATGATGTAATAAATTGTTTTTGTAACAAACATGTTACGGTGCTTCTTGATCATCTTTGAAAAATATATTCTTCAACATGGCACGAAATTATTCAGGGCGTCGTGATTTATCAATATGATAAAATACTCTGTCAAAATATTGATGAAACAAATCTAAACATCTTCTTTCTCTTTTCGGAAACCCATGTCGGATTTCTCAATCTTATTCTACATACCGTGATTATGATCTTGTCTCTTTTAATTTATTTTTCTATCTAAAATACCTTCATTGAGAATACTCAATTTGAAAACATCTTCTCTATAGAATTTAGTGCTCATCTATTTTCTTTTTGAATAATACTCGTGTCAAAAAAGTATAATATACATCCTCCATTTTTTGGTAATACAAATCCAGTTTGGGAAGGATTCTGAAAAGTTTTCCCACTTAACTAAATTTCATTGAACATCAATTTCCCTTAAATTTTAGATACATCTTTTACATCTTCAACTCTTCTCAACATATCTCGATTCTTCTTGAATCTTCTCCCAACATCATATTTATTCAAAATTTCTTACAATTTTCACCCTGATTTTGATTCCCTATTCATATTTACTCATTTTTATGATATTTACAAAATAAAAGAGATAGTATTCCCATTATGATTTATTCATCATGATAAAGACATATGATTCCTTTTTGAACAATTATTCAAACATCTTCAACCGCAACAAGTACTTCTTCTTATCTTTATTTATTTATTTTGATGAGCTTGTGTCTAAGGATGTTATCAATATCAAATCTAGTCTAATTTTCTTGAATCAATTGAAAAACATAAATTATAGTTATTATTTCTCTTGAACCACTTGATAAGGAAGGAAATGATTCCTTAAAATAATCGAAAAATTCCTCTTGATGAGAAAGTATTTACCACATTTTTTATTGATTTCATATTTTCTTCCTCATGTTGGTCATAAAAAAGTTTTCTCATTCCCTCAATTAATTAGTAATTACAACAATAGAATTATTTTAATTTCAAATGATTATAATAAATTACCACAAACAACACTTCCTATGATAAAACTATGAATCTGATTTTCAAATGATACCAACAATATGAATTGGTTTCTCAATCCATTATGATAGATCGATGGAACACCGTATCTGATTGACCAGATACAACTACTGTGACTTCAACAACATCTCTCTTTATCTGAATATAATATCAATGAACTTTATGTACTTAGATTATTACTTAGAATATTTATATTTCATGGATTTTTAATCTGACTAAATACAAGCATCTTCACATGTTCACATTTTGATCAAAATTCTCATCCACAATGAAGTTCTTTGTTTGGTGTTATCATACCGATGAACTAAGATATAAAATATTCAAATCCAAAAACTTTATTCTCCTTAAAACGTTTTCTTGTATCATGAAATTCATCATGAATTTAAATACATTAATGATAGACTATAGCATCTTCTAACATATAATGAAAATTTTGTAACATTCTGTTTCATAGAAACATCTTTATTTCATACCAAACCTCAATATGATTGGTGGAACTCCACATTTATTTCTTAAAGATTGCATCATAAGTTTTAAAAAAATACTTACGATTTTTGAGAACCCTCGGATAAGTAATAAATTATCTGGTTTATATATTACATCCATGCAGAATCTTATTCCCTTGTTACAATATTCCCTTCATTCTGGACCCAAGGTGAGTCCGATGAACCCTATCTTCTAGAAAACAACTTCCTAATATGAGGGATTTTCTTAGGAATTGTTTGTATCATTTATTAAAGATGAATTTTTGTATGATCACCAACAAATAAAAATTTATGTGTCTTCTTTTCATAAGAAACATTCTTTAAAAAAAGACAACATAATCTTCTTTTAGATTTCAAAAATGAATTCTTTCCAGCTTGGTTCCAACAAGAAGTATATATTTAATTTTGATTCATAGGGATAAAAACATATCCCTTATAATAGTAAAAAAAATAACAATACATGGTCAATAAAATTCTTTCCTCGGTAAGGATTCACATGGGGTTCACTATTCTGTTTCAGATAAACTTAATTCCCTTTGAGGATTTTTATCACTCTTGGAACTTCTTTCCAAAGGCTTCTAATCATTATGATATACCATCGATACTTTAGAATAAACATTTGTCAATAGGATTGGATGTTAGGATTATTCACACCCTTTTAGGGGGAATTATTACCTACTACATAAATCCCATAATGATCTAATACATGTTTTTGAATCATTCCACATAGATTTAGGAACACTTTGAGTTTATATTAAGAAATTGATTAACTTGAAGGATTTATTTAAGATCCCTCTACACATGGGGTATTTAATATATATAATTTAATAAAATTATTTACTTACTCTATATTTTGGAGAAATATAGTAAGTCATTAGGGAATTTATTAATGTTTAGGGAGGAATTAGAATCTTGGAAAATGAGACAGGGGTGAGATACTTACATTTTATGAATACATATTCTAATATTAAATACATTGTTTTTGGGATATTAATTTAAAATTCTTGACAACATGTTTAATAAATTGTTTATATTTGGTAGGATAAAAATAATTAACGAAAAAGAAAAAAAATAGTTGAATAGATCAATATTTTTATCATGGTAAGGATTTCCTCGATGTAGGGTGTCCATGGGATGTTTTCATGGAATAAATTTGATGGAACATCTGTAAATAGATATTAAAGTAATAGAAAATAGTTATTTACATCATGAATAGTATTCATGAGGTGAAAAAAACTCATGACGTGAAGCCAAGGAATGAAGAAATAGCTTTGGGAGTGGGGGATGAAAATTAATGGCATGACAAATGTGCCACATCATGACTTATGTGGGAAAACACATAAAAATTGATATTTTAATGTAAATTTATGATATAGTACACACTAAAACCCCCTTACAAGTAAAAAAGACCATGACCCAGTTAATGGATAATTTAAGACACCCAAAGGATATATTTTGGGTCTATAAATAGAGGGCATTGTGGATTGGATTCAGTCATCGTAAGATATGAACTGATAATATGTGAAACCACTGGGATCGAAAACTATCACTAGAATTATTTAGAATGGTTATTTCATTATCCTACCCCCTTATCACTACTATGAAGTATTATACCTAATGAAAAGAAATTATAATAATTGTGGTTTGTTTATACTGAGAAATTTTATTTTGGGATACAAATAATTTTGTTCTTTTGAAGCAAACATTAATTCTAAAATATCTTTTTTCTATTAATGCATGACCATTATATGATGGGTGATAGAGTGATTTAAATTAACACATTTAATGGTGAATAATTATTACCATGACCATTGGGTTTTTTTCACTCAGTTTAAACATGGTTCCGAGTCACCAAACCATCAATAGAACCGAAGTAATATGTCCATTGCAAAAAGGGGCATTCTGTGATCTGGGGTTATTTACATGACACTTGTATTCACCTAGACCTAGTTACGACAACTCACATTGTCTAATTAAACATCCTATTCCTTAATTAGTGATGACCGTGGATTCACAATTACTAATTATGTATTTTATTTTATTTAAGTTCGAAACCATCATCATTCTATATTTAATTAATTATTTTATATTTATATTATAAAATAGTTTATAAATTTATTATTAAATATCTTTTTTCTGCAAAACTATCTCTATGGGTTCTTCCTTGGACATTTACTTTTTATAACAATCATTAATTTAGTTTTCTTATTTTTGTGTTAAAATTATTAATTTTATTAACCGTGAAGAAATGAACATTACTCACAAGGGTTAACAAATTTTTGGCACCATTGAAGAGGGTAGTTATGAAGATTAATCAAGTTTATTAAATTAGAAAATTATGCTCTCAACTCTGTCTATTTTTGGAATTTAGTATAGACTTTTTTGTAAATATTTTTATCACATTTAAAAATATGGGAATTTTTTGTTTTGATTACAGGGATATAAGACAACATGGATACAGAATACAGTCTCTCCTTCCTTTTGAAGGATTAAAAAAACAAGTCAATGAGAATAAAATTATGAATAGTCAATCATAATATTTCTTACAGCTATACCTGATTAGGGAAGTGGAAACACTCTATGGAATGGAACCAAATTTTAAAGGGGCATGTCATGATTAAGGAATCATGGTTAATAAGGTAAGGGAAGTACCACATTAAAAATATCACTTGTCCCTATCCATCATTTAGTCTAAATTTCAGTTTAGAGGATGAAGAAAAAGGATAACTTCCTACTGAAATTATGTGGGTTGATGAAACATTAGGATGACAGATATAAGAAAAATCAAAAATAGATATGATGGATGCCAAATTTTTTATTGAATTTCTTGATGATATAGGAGAACTGCTTGGAGATGAAAAATTATCTATAATATGCACTGACTACACATATGAAAAAGAATTAGTGATTAAAAAATAAACTAAAGATATATAAACTGAACATAAAGTGAACATTGTAGAAGTAGAATAACCATGGCAAATAATTAAAAATGATCAATTCCACCTTTTCTACATGAACATAGAATTCATTCTAATTTTCATTCACATTTTCCATATTATGGTCATGTCTCATGAACATTGTTCCAATGTTAATAAGGTGAAGATGATCTAAGCTAGATTCACTTCAATGTCAGAAATAAGAAAAACCAAAAAGGTTGGATTCATATCACACTCTAGTCAGCTAACCCTGATATGGTCAATCTAAATGATCATTTAAAATTATAATCTTTCATGATGAAACCAATATGTTTATTTCTTTCATGGTATATAGTTTTATATTACAATTTAATTTCAATTCCCCATATATTTTTTATCATTATGGAATATACCTTCACTCTTATTTTTTAATTTTTCAGGTCCAAAGTAATGGCACTGGTAACTAATCAGTAGGAATAAATTGAAGAGGATTCCCATATAAGATTAAAAAATTGAGAAAATAATTCATGACATGATTTATTGATTTATGGAATAAAAGTAATGTTAATTACATGATATCCATGGCTAAAACCCATGAATTCCATTATTAAAGAATCAATATAAGGTTGGAATGAGCTTTTATTTCTCTTTTTTACTCCGCATTTTTAATTTCATTGGAGCTATTAATAGTAAATTGCCTGTCATGGCATAAATTTTTTTCTTTAATAATCGATAGAGGAGAAAAATTCTACTTACGATAATTTCAGACATGGTTTTTTAATTTTTTTTAATAATAAATTTGAATGTTGAAAATGAAAGATCATGTCTTTAGAGATAAAAATGTTTTTTTTAAAAATTCATGATTTATGGGAACTTGGTGACTTTTGTAAAATAAATTAATATAAGATTTAACCTACCTTGAATTTATTATCGTAGTGTAAATTGATTTTATTTATAATATGTATTACCATGGGTGATTATCTAAACCATTTTTTCCCATAAAATGTTTTGAGCCTAATGATACTCATTTCTATATTGAGTACAATTCCTGAGTAAATATCAAGTATGCTTTCTTCTAGAACATTATTTTGAACTTATAAAAAAATATGATTGAAAAATTCACATTTACAATGATTAATGAATATTTAGATTAGCCTTTATCCTAAGTCCTACCCATACATTAATCCTTCTTAATCAAATATGATCCATGAAAATACTTATTAGGTAATATCCATCTTTCAGGCTTATTTTATCTTTTACCACCCTACTCTAAATATTTTTTGTGATTACCAAAACGATAAGTGTAGGGGAGATGATAAAATATTAAAAAATATATGTATAATCTAATGGATGAGTGTGTGGGTTTGAATTATCATATTTCGAGGGAAATTTTCTTGAATTTTATATATTTCACTTTATTTCCCACCCTATTAAAAAATCAAAATTGAAAAAACAATTGATTCAGGTCTTTGTCGATTAAAAAATAACTATTTCATAACCACTGATATTATTATAACTATTAAAAATATTGTAATGAGGAGATCATTTGAGGTTGGGAAGTGGATGTGATATTTTCCCAAGAATTAATTTCAAAATATAAAAATAAATAAAAAAAATATATAGATGTTTTATTCTTTTTTTACATCATTGTTTCATGAGCATTCTTTGAGTTGCTGGTGAAAAGGATATTTACATTTATCTATTTTTTATTATCATGAGAAGTAACATAGGGATAACATCCATTTTGACATTTATTTTTTTCATCATTTTCCTATATAACGCTTAGTTTCAAATTCATTTGGACCTAATAAGGAATCCAACATGATTATTTGTGATTTTTAGTCTATAGGATTTGGAAAGTAGATTCATTAATAGTATATAGTAAAGAGAATTATTTTAGTTAAGGGTAAAAACTCTATTTACATTTTTACCTTGATAATGAGTGGAAAATTTAAAAGTGAGGTAAATTTTTAGTAGCATGTATATTAGTAATGAATTAACAAAATGGAAGAATGAATATGCATTGTTAATTAAAAACGGTAAATGTAAAATAAATATTTGACTTATAAATTTTAAAAATGAGAAATTGATGAAATTTTCATGTGTGATGCTTGAAATTTTAATTCCCCAATTTATCATTTATTTTTACTAAAATTACATTCTAAAACATGGTAAGGTGAGTGTTATTTGTAGTACAATTAAATTTCATCCTTGAGGGAAAGTCTAATTTCAAGTGTATGGGGATTTGATACTTACATTTCATGAATAAATAATCTAATATTAAATACATTGATTTTTTAAATTAATTTATCTTTCTTGTTTAAATGTTTTATGATTTTTTTATCTTTTTAAAGGTACATAAAATTGGTGGAAAGTTGTAAAAATTACCAAAAATGTCATTTTTTGCATCATGAGATGGATTTTCTTAGTGTAGGGTGTCCATGGTATGTTTTTGAGGGTGCGGATTTGATAGCATATGGAGAAATAGAGGTTACAACACTATAAAATGGTGTTTCATATTGTGAATAATATTCATTAAAAGAAAAATACTCCTGACATTAATAAAAGGTATAAAAATGTATTTGGGAGTGTAAGATGAAAATTCATAGTGTGACACATATTTCATGTCATGACTTTTGTTGGACAGACATAGAAAAAGTAAATTTTAATGTAAATTTATAATGGTCCATACACTAACACCACATTAGAACCTACTAATATTGTGAACCATTTAATGGTTAAATAATGTTTTTTATAGTGGGTGTCTTGGTTATACTAAAAAGGGTCAACGTGGATTAGATTAATTCATTGGAAGATCTGGATCGATGGGAGGATTTGGTGCTAGGAATGAATGTTTCCATTTCCATTATTAATAATATAGTTTTTATTCTTCCTCCACCTCATGACTAGTATGAGGGGGAATACCTTTTTAAAATAAATTATAATATCTATATATATTGATTTTATTGTTGTTTTTTATTTTTTAGTACAATTAGTTTTGGTCTTTTACAGAAAACCAAGATTCTCAAATCTCTTCATTTTCTAATCATGCAAGACTATTATATAATCGTTGGTCGAGTGATATAAATTAACAAATTTACTAGTAAATAAATATCACTCTGACCATAGGGTGAGTTTTTTCTATGCTTAAACATGTTTCTAAATCACCAAACCATCGAAAGAACTTAAGTAACATGACCATTGAAAAAAGGCGAATTCTGTGATTCTGGGTGTGTAGAATGGCCATTGGATTCACCTAAACATGATTCTAAAAACTAATTTTTTATAATTCATAATATTATTCGATAATTAATAATAAACCTATATTTTCAATTTCTAATTATGTTTTCTATTTGTTTTGTTAATAAGTATCCTTATGAATTTTTCCGCTCCTTTATGTTTTGAAAATCACAAACCCATTTCATTAGTTAAAATTTTCTTTCTCTTGGAATTAATTTCTTAAGGAAACTTTTATTTCTATAAGAAAAGTTTTATCCATAACCTTGGTTTTAAATGTCTTATTTACTATTTTCTTAAACCTTGTCTAACCATTTTTCTTCTTCAGAAAAAAATCTATATCCTTACCGATCATAGAGCCTTACAGTTTCTTAGACTACGATTTCCTCAGAATTGAGACTCTGAATTCTATAAAACTCAAATTCCAAATTCTCTAAAATTCAGACTCTAAATTCTCTAAAATTATGACTCAAAATTCTTCAATATTCATACTCCCAATTCTATGAAATATGGACTCCAAATTCTTTAATATTCTACCTTTGAAATCATTATAATTCGCATTCCAAATTCATCAGAATTCAAACTCTAAATTCATTAGATTTCAAACTCGGAATTCATCAGAATTTAGAATTTGAATATCAATGTTTTCTAGAATTTAATTGATCATATTTTTATAATCTTATTTCTAATTTTCCAAGATTCTGAAAATTCATATTTGTTAAAGTTACATTACCTTCTTAACATATTTTTTAATGTTTATTGAATTCGTGTTTCTTAAGCATGATATTTTTTCATTAAATATTATTGTTTTTAAGAAAAAAAAAATTCCCACATTTTTCTTACATGAATCTATATTGTAAAATCTATTATTAACTAAGCATTGGCGGAGCGATTCATGTACAAGACCATGTAATATTTAAGGAGATATTCGACCATTTGAGGAGGGATCTGAAAATTGGAACCCCTGCCAATAAATACCCCAACCATTTGAGGAATTGAGAGATCAAGAGATTACATGTTGTGATGTTTTGATGTTATTTCTAGATATAAAGACTCTCAAGCCTTGTGTGATCTATTAATATCTTTTTTATCCATGAACCACATGTTCAGCCTTATGCGAATCCAATTGTTTCTATGTATAATCGAGGACTTATGAGGACATGATGATAGAGGTACTGACTACCATAAAGTTCGAGGGCTTGTGTCGATAACAAGACAAACTCTAATATTCTTATTGAGTGATTACCTTGGTGTGGGTAACACAGACATTCTAGAAACTATAAATCAAAGGACCTTTATCTAAGGTTGTTCAATACCCTTATCTTTGGGTTAAATGATTTTTTACTTGTTTACATATTTTGTTACATGTTTTTATTTACACTGTATTTTTTTAAAGAATAAATGTATAACTTTATTATAGTTTATTATACTTGTATACAATGAAAAAATATATTCTATATGCTTTAATGTAGAATCATTCCCTAAGTAAACTTTTCTTATGTTTCTTTTTTGGATCCATATTTCCAGATCCTAAGCAGGATTATATCATAGTTAAGAACCAAATGGGGTTTTGGAATTATCATTTTTTAACGTTATTTAACATTGTTTTTGTAATGCTAAAAATAAAGGTTTTTAAACATACAATCCACCCCCCCCCTTATATTTGAGCATTTACATATTCTATCTTGATACTACACTATTTTCATGAACTTCAAAACCATAACCATTATGTCATTAATTAAATTAGTTTTCATTTATTTCACAATATATTTTATGCCTTTATTATTAGATTATTATTTTCTATAAACCTATCTCTATGGGATCAAACTGAAACTTTCACTTCCTATACTTTCCTTTAGCTTAGTGATTTGTTTGTTCTCTGTTTTTAAATTGATAAATTCAGTAACCCTGTCGGAATTAACAACCCAATATGAGCTATTACTGTGTTTTGAAGTTTTTTTGAGACTAATGAGAGGGCCTCAATATGTATCCCTATAAATGGAATCAAATATTGACATATTGTGGTTTCACTTAATTGATATTTCATACCATTTTAAGGTCATTTTACAAGGAAAATTTTGTTTTATTTTAAGGTCATGTATAAGTGACTAATTCTAAGTAGTTTAACAAAATGTGGAGTGTAATAATAATTAAATGGTTCTTAGAAATGGGTTGGAATGACACTTACACATGAGTTTCCCTATCTGAATTATTATATAATACAGTCCTGGTGAATGTATTTTTGGATACTGAGAGTAGTATCTCAACTCGAAGAATTTTTTAAAACCAAGAGGTGTATCTTGTATGAAGGAAAAATATTTCATCTCATGATCATCATATAATGCATGGAACTCTTTCCATATAAGGTATGTAATGATCATGATTGCCTCATTCTCATTACCTAAGGATACATGCGTTTAATATTATCTGGTGGGTGGTCACAGTTGGAATTCTAATGGAGACTATGTTTAGAGTATACCACTTATCAAGGGAGATAAGGGATGGTAATATTTTTTAATATTAGGATTGAACCTTAGGGAAGTATTCCTACGTATCCCACTAGAGTATAAATAAAACCCCATATAGTTCGAGGTGCATAGTTTAATGTCATGTAGCGGGAGTATTTTATGTAGTTTATCATCATGTGGTAAGAATTATTATGTCCTGGTAGGGGCTAAGACAAGGGATTGAGTGGCGATTATACATTAGGATTCTTATATATTTTATGGTATTAGAAAGGATATGTGTGGGTATTATGAATATACTACACTTCCTGATTCATTCAATTTTTATAACTAAATAAGAGATGGAATCATTATGGATTACACCTGGATGGAGGCCTAGTGGGGAAGTGAATTCAAGGGTGAATGGTCGCATAGGATTGGGGTGTTGGACATGTGTTACTATATTGGTAGGATTGGGATACGGGTCACCCATGTATGTGATCTTGGAAAAGGGTTTTGAAATCATAAAGGCCTATGTGGATTCATGATCAGGTAGGATAGTTGTGAAACAATTCTCTTAAGTAAGATACCCGAGCATGTCATTCTCAGGTAAGAGACCTAGGAAAATTCATTTTTTGGTATCATTCACCTAGATATCATAGATCCTAGGTGTATGTGATTATGTTATGGTGATCATGTATTCAAGTGATCAATTAGACATGTTCTCAAGTTATATCACTCACATAGTTCAATGTTCAATTTATAGTGCTTCGGTAGTCTTGAACTCAGGTGGTTTTGTGCTGAGGTTATAGTGCATATATAGTCTAGAATTAAAGTCTATTCTCTAATTTTGGGGGTCTGGACATGGTATTGTATACCTCATCTTCTAATGTTTGGATTTTTAAATCTCCGGATATAGGGTTATTAATGCTCATGTGCTTCAATTCTCAGGTTCTCTTTGGACATGTTATTTTTCCATCAAGGAGTTATAAACATTTAAGGTAAGGGGGTAATTTTTTAGAAAACCCCCATCCTTGGCACATGTAACCACTTCTAGGTCATGAGTTTGGTTCTCAATATTTGTGGTTCTATGGTGCGCGAATCAAGGTGTATATAGTTTCATAGACAAGGCTGGGTGTACATGACTATAGAACACTAAGTAGCATGTGTGGGACTTGGGAATGAAATACTAGGTCATTTAGAGTTTCATGTGTGAGACTATGGTGGATGAGTAATGGACATGTTTAATTGTACATAGTATGTAAAGAAGAAGACATAGGGTGTGTGGATTTTCATTCACTATTCAAAGAACACTCTTAGTGTTCACCTAGGTGAAAACTACTCTGGATTTAAGAAAACTCCTTCCAACATAATTAAGTCATAACTTATGATATATAAGTCCATTTAGTCTCCATTAGTCATTAAATAAAATCATTTGAAAATAAATAAGCCCTTGTATGTAGGATTCTTCTATATTAGTTGTTTTTTAGGCCAATAAAAGTTCAAAAGACCATTAAAATGGGCTTTCTGATTTTAACATCCATTTTCAACATAAATGGAAGATATACATGGAATAATAATGGGGAGAGGTTCTATTTACCATGTCACTAGAATGTAAATAGTTTTTGATGAATCAATATCCCTTTGGGAGTAAGTAATCATGCATCTTATGGAGTTCACATTTACTTCATTTTTAGGAATGGAGATAGATTTCTACACAAACATTTCATGTGTCACCAAAATGAGGATCACATCATGACTTCGATGGAAAATTGCATCTAATTAATTTTTCATTTCTAGAACCACCCCTGAAATTAGATTAATTCAAGAAAAATATTCTTTTAAGGTAATATTGGTGACTTTTCCCCATTTTATGAAAACTCGGTAGGCTTATGGAGTTAACTCATTAATGAGTGGGTGTTATATTATATGATGATATAGACCAAAGGATTTTAATTATAAATAAGAAAATTTTATCTCAATGTGTTTGGGTTACTAATAGAAAATATTAACATGATTCATTTGATATCTTAACCCTGGTTTAATAGAGGAAAATAAATCTTCTGTTTGTATTCCACAATACAAGTATGGAAGGTGGGAATGTAATATAAGTGTATTTTTTTAGTTCATATATATGAGATATGTTAATCATAATATATCCTATGAGAACATGAATCTAGTTACACATAGTTCTAAATAATTTTTCTCTATGTATATTAGTCTCATACCCAAGATAAAATAAAATGGTTTCATCCTAATACAGGGATATTAGAGAAAATATAACATGAATGAGTAACCCTTTACTAATATATAAAACACTATGGGTATTCACACATGGTTTATGGTAATAGATCTTGGACCTTCAATCAATGGTATTTATGTTTTTATGGATTTTACCAAAATATGAGACATTAAGTATAGTTATGGAAAAGTAAACCTAGTTTTAATGGATATCCCAACACTAATATAAAAAATCTCGAGGATAGGAACTAAAAGATTAAGGTCTACTAATAAAACCATATATCATGTTGTTTATGTTGATGGGATGAGGACCATGAAACCAATGATATTTATCTTGTGATAGAATATAAACTCAAGTATTTTTGGTTTCCAAGAAGATAATATCAACTCCTGTAATTTAGGTTACCAAGATGAATCTCTCAACGCAATGTATTTATCATCCATGAAGACCATCTCGACTGATAGAATTTTCTTTTTCATAAAAAACCATAACCTGTTGTGAAAGTGTAAAATAAATAATATTACATCATCATCATTTGAAATTAATTTGATAATGGTAAAATTAATTAAAGTATAACATCAGTAAGATTTTAATTCACTTGAATAGTTTAGTTAACGAGTGTATAAATCATAACATAATAATTTCTGAGTCACTATGAAATAGTGATATGTGGTAATTGGTTCAACCATTGGTATTAGTGGAAACACCATTAAAATGTCTAGAAATAGCACATAAGGATTAAGGGGGGAATTTACTTCAGTACCAAAACATACCATTTGGGTACTTTATAGCTTATTCTAAACTTTTTTGTTATCTATTCAAAGGGGGTTCAATTTAGATAAGATGAGAACATTGTTTTCAATTTCTATAAAAGGTAAAATTGAGAAGATTAACATATTATTTTAGAATATAAATAATATTATCTCAAGTTATAACATATTGGATGGTGTTGAATCAGTCATCAAATAGATGAAGTAGGTTTATGGAGAAAAGTATATTACAGAAGGGTTCAATCACCAGAAAGGTTATACCTCATGTATTGAACACATTCTCATGGAGAGGGGATATAACATAAAATTTCATAAGAACGTGAAAATCTGGAAGAAAGTGCCCAATCAATATAAATAAGTGGCTGGTATTTGAACAATTATATCCTCAAGGCACAACTTAAGATCACATACAGTTAAAATATAATATTTTTTCTAACTTTTTCTAAGACTATTGGGCCTATAGAACTTGACTAAATTTTTTATAGCGAATGTTTTTTTGTCCTTAAAATATTTGTGAATTTTTTTATTCTCTAGATTTTTATTATTTCATGAAAGATAGAGGTTTAGTGAGAGGAGACATGGATTTTACTCTAGCCTCCCTTCATATGTTTTCAACCTCACAAAGTATTTGTGTCTATTTTTCTGCTTCTTGTGACATATCATTTTCCTAATACATAAAAGGGAAATTATTTTTTAATAGAGACTTGGATTTTACTCAGGATTCTATTTATATGTTTTCACACTTATAAGATTGTTTGTCATTTATAATTTTTTATACTCACAAACTTTAACTTAATTTGTGAAAGGGGAGACATAGAGAGCTAAGAATTTATTTTTTATTAATTAAACCATTAATGTTTTTCAAATTGAAAAGTTATTGTTTCACATTAATATATTCTTTAAGGTATTTCAGTTTAGACCAAAATTAGATGATATAATTTTACTTTCATATATCATAGATATATATTCACTAAATTTTAAGATCATATAGAAATTTCTAAAAAGTGTCAGGAGCATAAGGTCATAAAACATTGACTATAAAGTGCATGATTCTTATTTTCATATTTATTTTATTAAAATAAATCATATTTTCCACTAAAAGGGATTGAAATAACCCATCATGAATTATTAGCCCATTCTAGTATGCATATTTAAGACATTCTCTATGGATATCACTCATGTGAAAGAGAATGGAGATTGAAATAAAAATTTAAATTTCGGGCTTGAATATGAGATCTTGGAATCACTATATATCCCAAATTATTTGGAATCAAGGCACTCACATAGTTCTGTTAAAGGGGATTTTTTTATTTGTTTTGTGAACAATGAAATTATGGTTAATAGATATTTCCATTATCATCAAATCTTCTAAAAAGAAGAAATCCCATATATATCAACCTCTTACATGAGGGGTGTTTTCATTTTGAGGTCATATGGAATAGACCACTCTATGTATCTTAAGTTGATATGTTGTAGAATAGGGAGAATTATAGTTCAATTTCATAATTATATAACCAAATTGTGAAAGTTTTTATGCTTATGCAACTTGGATCCTGCTAAGTAGAATCTATAATGCTTAAGAACATAAAACATAAAAGTATTTCTATTATATTTGATATTATGAAACAAAACTAATGTAAATTCGATATTAGAATTTATGAATTATAGATAATGGTATGATGAATATTGGAAATAGGGTTCCAATAGTAATTTAGAATCATCCACCACACTATTAAAAAAGAACAGATGGTTTAATGTGGGACATTACTCCAAGAACAAAGAATCATATATGGGTTACGTAGTGGCTCAAATTCATTGGTTATTGGTTATATAAACTAGGAAGTATGAGATATATAGTTTATGGTCATCTATGGATAATTACTCTGATTGGATTAAGATCATATGAGATAAAAAATATACTATATACTTTTTGGATATATGGAAAGGACTACATAATATATAATTTAGATTCATATAGAAAATAATTTCATGTTTCTCAGTTTAAGTTCATATGAATATAGCCTTTTTATCAGGGGTATTGAAAATATCTACTTCATGTGAAAAATGAATTGATCTGATATTATTTCCAAGTTAGTGGCGAAACCTGATATTAATTGATGAAACATTATATTCCATAATGAAATGGGGGTTTGATAGGGGTGAAATTTATAGCCAAGTCCAAACTAGTCAATCTCGTCATTTTTATGCATCCTTTATTTCTAAGAATAAAACTACACATATATATTGTTAGTCTCTACATATTTTTTTCTCATTTGAGGGAGAAATATATAATTATCTTATATTACAAGAGAGATATGGGAGGGAAAACCAAATATTAATTAAAAAGAACCAAATACATGGATGCAATTCTAAGGGCTTCGGGTTTAGTGGATGTGTCGGGGGTGATAATCCATGATATTTTTTGGATTCTATGAATCATTCACAATAGTGTACATGGAGTGAATTCCATGTCAAATGAAAATGTTCCATAAAATATTGATATAGAAAAACCCATAACTCGAATATGATATTTGCACGTTGAATTTGTAATTAATTTATTTAAGATCATATAAAATTGTTACCTCATCTTATGAACTTTATTTTATGAAGAGATTTCTGATCTATTGAAAACCTTTTTTCTAATTACATTCATTGCATTATAAAGATCCGGGTGTAGAATCCCTCTACTGGTGATCCGCACATACTCTTTTGATCTCTAAACAATTCCAATTGATTTCTCGTTACTAGCGCTGCAAATCAATTATCTACACTGTTCATGTTGATCACTTGCAGTTCCTTCAGGATTGAAGGAATCTCATTAGTTCTTCCCATTTTTCAGACAATGATAGAAGGATAAATGGAGAGAGATTTTTTTTCACAATGATTCTCAAATCTTGATTAACCTTATATTATAAACATAATCATCTATTTATAGTGCTAGGGTTTATATTAAAATGTTATTTAATTGTTCACCGACACTTAAATAATATAATAATCATTTGAAAACCTCATTCCATATATTATTATTATTATTATTATTATTATTTTATTGTATTTTATAACTCATGCAATGATAAATATTATTTTTTGTCTTGTAAATAAATATTAACCACCATAAAAAATATTGGTATGCTCTAAATCATCATTATTTAGTGAGTTATAGAATTAATATGTAATTAAGTATTTCATTCATCAATAAAGAAAATTTTTTATTCACAATATAATGTATAAAAATTTATTGAATATTAATGTAATGATATAAATTATTTAATGTATAAATAATTTTTTTACCTTGAAAATATTAGTGTTTAATAAAACATGAATAAAATTATTCTTCAACCACGAGTATAATATTTATTCCAATAATTAAATTCAAATAGAATCAAATTGAGAGAAATGGAAGCACTTAGTGTGTGACCCGCTAGGATTCTTTCCAATTTACATTTGGTGGGAATACCTAATGTTCAAGGTTATTGTCTAGCAACATGTGATGATAGCCTAGAAAAAAGAACATAATGTTGCAATTTCATTAACCACATATGAATGTTTTATATATAATATAATATATTTGTTGGAATATCTCATAAATCATGCTTCACATCGATATCATCAACCTATATGATTGACACAACTTTCTTTGACAATATAAAAATACATTTCATTGCACCATGCCCATGGAATTTAATTGGAGAGTTCTATTTCAATCAAAGGGTTGTGA
The DNA here is from genome assembly GCA_963277665.1 of Viscum album. Taxonomy (NCBI): domain Eukaryota; kingdom Viridiplantae; phylum Streptophyta; class Magnoliopsida; order Santalales; family Viscaceae; genus Viscum; species Viscum album. The sequence goes on along the minus strand of OY728143.1, from coordinate 1,976,577,189 downwards.
TATCAACATCCAAAAAGACATAAGGAAAAAATAAATCCTTTATTTATCCATTAATAACATGTCATTCATGACACACCAAACATATCTTACATCTCATGAATATATGGAATCATTATTTCGGTCAGTAAATATGAGTGTGTGAGTCACGACATGCATTAATGCTAATAATGACGTCTAAATTCCAATACACATGCTCATAGATAGAAATATGTGATGACACCAAATAATGATGAATTTATACTAGCAGGATTGTTTTGATAATATCTCTTGTTATAGATAACTATGTGTTAACGTTATAAGAAGAAACCACATCAAATTATGAGTACTCACACCTAATAGTCAACATACGATCTTCTTAATCATAGTACATTATCCAATTGTATATCTATATTTAAGAATTTCATGATGCACTTCATGTTTCTCATCATCATGGGGAACTGTTATGACCTTATCAACGAGACAGAAAACCTATGGCATTATTATACCATGGCCATGTAGATTAATTATCCATAAGTAAAATATGTTTTTATTAATATTCAAATATTTGAATATAGATGTAATCAAAGTAAAAAACATTAGTTCTATAAAGAAAAATCAAAAAAACTCCCACTTGGATTAGTGCCAACTATCTATGACTACTAGAATATTGGAGCTCAAATGATAATCATGTTTAGAATAAGGTAAGGCTTTACTCAAGAGATTCACCATGTTTAAACTATGGATAATGTTCTCACTGATACTTCACCCCTTTGAGAATAATCTCTCAATAGATGATACTTCTAAACAATATGCATAATATATTTATGTGACCTTATCTCTTTTTTGAGATCCACCATTGTATTTTTATCACAATAGAGTATGATGGGATATTTACTTCTAGGTACATCATCAGTCTGTTGTATGATGTCTAATATCCATAAAACTTATTTATCTGCCTCAGATGCTAAAATATACTCGAGATCTATTATAGAATATGCGACCATGGACTACTTTACGCTATTATATTACTTAATATCTCAATTAAAATTAAATATGTATGTTGTAAATGATTTAAGATCACATTGATATGATTGTAAACTCATATATGAATATCCTCTGGTGACAAGTTCCGCTTCCACTCCATTGAATAGAAATATATCCTTAATATTCCTATGACACTTAAGGATAGTCATAAAAAGCATCTAATGGTGGTCACCTGGGACAGCTTGATGTCTTCCTACTGTAATAAAGGTATATGAAAAATATATCTTATGAAAAATAATTACATACATGGCTGACCCAAATGCTGATGCATATGTAATCCTTGTTATCCTTTGTCTTTTCTCCTATTACTGAGGACACATTTTCCTAGAAATAAAAATTCCATGTGATATTGGAAATAATCCTATATTATAATATCCCATACTGAACCCTTTTATTATCTTTTCAATTCATATACACTGACATAGACTGGACATTTTATTCAATCTATCATGACGGATCTTAATCTAAGTAATGTATGTTTCCTCACCTAAGTCCTTCATGGATAAACATTTATTCAAAAAAGATTTAATAAACTTTAAAACTAGTGTTTAATTTAAAATTAGTAATATGTCATCAATATATACTATTAATATAATAGACATGCTCCCACTAAACAACTTATAGGCATAAGTCTCACATTTTATATTAATGAAACTGAATTCCATTATGGATTCCTAATATTTAATGCTTTGTAGCCTGGATTCCTTATTTAATCCATAATGAATTATTTCTACTCGTATTCTTTGTTGGAATCCTTTGGATTCACAATCCCTTTGTGTTGTTTCATATAAACACTTCCTAAAGATTCCCATTAATGAAGGATGTTTTGATATCCATTTTCCAAATCTCATATTCTTTGAATGTCATGAATCCAAGTATAATTCTATGGGATTTCAACATTGAAACTGGTGAAAAGGATTCATTGTAGTCGATTCCTTGATCTTATTTGAACCCTTTTTCAACCTATCTTGTCCTGTAGGTAATTATGTTTTCCATCCCTGTCTAGTTTCTTCTTGAATACCAATTTGCAACCAATAAGATTTACATCAATTAAATGATATACCAAAATCCATACATGATTTTGGTACATGGAATCCATTTTGGAATTCAAGGATTATTTTCACATGGAATCATCTTTTCCACTTAGTAATTCCTTTTAGGTTATAGGATCATTATTATCAACTAATAATGAGTCACTGTCCTCGTGGAATATAAAAACATACCATTCTATTTCATTAACACATTATTTTCTTCTTATTCAGTACTTTTGTCTTTGGAACATCTTCTTCTATGGGGATATATTGAATTTATTCCTATGTAAACTCATTTTTAATTTAATGCTAAACTCCATTAAATTATATCTCACTTCCACTATCTCTTCAAGAGATGTGATCCAACTCAAAAAATAGCTCATATTTCCACTATATGATTTTTGTATGATGGGTCGTATAGGTAATAACACCTTGTCTGTTATTGGTATCCTATCAAATTACACTTTATTTATTTAGGATAAAGTTTGTTACAAAAAAAGTCCTTAACAAACACATCACAACCCCATACATGTACATTTGACAACATGGTTTCTATTCCACACCATAGTTTTTATGGAATACCATTTATCAATCTATTAGGAAGTTGGTTTTGTATATATTATGATTTCTAAAAGGAGTATCCTCGAAAAGAAAATGGAATACTCACATAACTCGTCATTGATCTCACCATGTCAAACATGGTTTGGTTTCTCCTTCCACAAACACTATTCCACTTAGGTGTATAAGGAGGAGTGAGTTATGATAGATTCTCAAACTCTCATAAATAATAAACGATGTCTTGATTAAGATATTCTAAAATGTGGCCATAACAAAGATTCTTAATCTTCTTATAGAGTTGGATCTCAAATTCATTATTGTATTTTTTGAATTTATCAAAATAATTTGACTTATACGTCATCAATTAAACATATTAATATCTACTAAAATCCTCAATAAAAGTTATGAATTGTGATTACCCACCCATGTATTCATTTAGAAATGGTATACACACTTTAGTATGAACAAATTTAAGAATCTCCTCGGGTCTTTCACCTTTTCCACTAAATGAGACATTGTATATTTTTCCATGTAAACATGCATGACATACACCAAGTGGTTTTAGCTAAAATGAATTTAAATATCTATTTTATCGTTAATTTTTAAACCATTTTTTATTTACATAAAATTTCCATTGATTCCATAGTTTTGTGTAGTATGACTCATTTGAATATTTTTTATTATCAATTTTTAGTACTTGGTTAATGTAATCTAACACATAAATTTTTTTATTTGTATATTTCCTACCGTAGAAAATTCAATAATTATAAAATAAGAAACATTTATTCCTAAAATGTAAAAAAATCATTTCTATCAAGTATGGATATATATTTAATTTTTTAGTAATGGATGGAATATAATAACAACATTTCAAAACAAAGATCATTCCAGTCGGCAATGTGAAGTGGTAGTCCAAGAGAGACATATAAGAAAGTATGGCTCTATTGGTTGCTCATAGATCTACTTCTCATGGATAATTATTCTTAATATACAAGGTTCCTATATTTGAATACATTTTTGAGAACATTTATAAGATTTATTTTTTTAGATTTCTAACAAATAAATTTTTATTAACTAATCATGATATTTAGTGCACACCTAAGGTCGATCTCTCAATGAGGCCGCTCACACACAATGATTTTCTATTTTAATTGTTTATAAACTAATTAATTTTCTACTAATTATATACTAATATAATTTTGGGTGTTTAGAATTACATTTTATTTATAAATATATAAATGAAATTGAAAAAAAAAATTCAAAAAAATTATCTCAGCGAAGAAGAAGTTGTTGTTCACAAGAGTTCATGGTGATGTAGTCACTATTATATAAAATATTAATTCTATGTATCCTACTCAAGTTTAAGATCAACTATATCACTCAAAAACCTCTCATTGAATATTTATTATCTTGAACTGACCCTCCTCATACAGAAAAATACTCCTCCATGTCATCACAACAAAGCTACTCTACCTCTTATGCAACATTATAATGATGGAGAGGAAAAATGTGAATGGGAAGAGGAACATTAAAGCAGATAAATAGGAGTAATCGATACACCAAAACCGGTTTATCTACTATTCAATTCCTATAATATCTTAAATAAAAACACTTAATCACAATGAACTAAAGAACCACCATGCTGCCCCTGAAAAATAATAGTTAGTTCTCCACTTTCATAGAGATTAGATGGAGAACAATGGAAGAATATAAAATATAAAAATTAAAGATAACTAAGTATGATGAACAAAAATATATTAAACATGTAAAAAAATGTTATAGTAGCATAAACCATAATTCTATACAAAACATTTTTAACTGAATCTTGCAACCCTTGTCATGGAAGTGGATGTGAAAAATTATAAGAGAAACTATTTCTATATTTCTCTCCAGAAATTTCCTCTTAATGTTAGATTCTTTTCATCCCACTTAATGAAATAATTTTGAAATTTTATATTTATTGAAATTTTTATTCTATATATCCTTTATCTGCCCATAAAATTTGTTATCTATCCGATTGGTTTAGCATGATTTATGATAGTTTCACTCAAGAAAATTATTTTGTCTTAGAGATTGTTCTTATTCCAATGCACTGTATTCCCATGAATTTATTCCCATTAAGGAGGTATATTCACATGTTTCCTCAAATATGAAAACAAAATTTCTATATTTTCTATATATTTATTTCAATTTAAGCTCATTTAGGTTCCCTGTTTTTCATGTATATGACCATCTTCAAAATTCATTACATCATGGCATAGATTTCTAGGCCTAGATTGTAATATGGTTTTAGAACTCAAAATAATGGGTTAATATTTTTGGTATTGTTGAATGAATTGAAGTAAAACATGAAAGGAAGCCTAAAAATAATTTATTTATCAATTTAAATTAGTGTAGAATATGTTATGGCTGAAATAAAAATCTGATATAAATATGTTTACATTAAACAAATAGGCTCTTTTCACAAGTAAGCTCAAATTATTAATAAAACCAATTACTATGATAATTTCCCTTAAAATATGAAATTTTTTATATTAAAACATTTAATTAAATTATATTATCTTTTAAAATAAGAGCTTAACAAATCTTCTACACATAAACATTTCACTCATTAGCAGTCGTTAAATATTCTAATAAAAATCCACAAAAAATTAAATGTGAGAAAATGATACAGGTTATTTCCATAATGTAATTTAATCATATCTCGTATATTAATGAAAAGTAAATTTAATTTTCAACTCCCACATTTAAATCCATTCAACCTCAAGAATCCATTCATTCCCAGTCAGACCTACTTCACATTGAAATCCAAGTCACTCTTCACTCAAGATAAATTCAGTCTACAGTGATTTTCATAGTTCGAAATTGCATATTTGACCATTTTAATGTGAAAAGTTTCATATCTCTAAATCAAAAAACATTAAAATGAATTAATTAATTATGAATTTTCAATGTGAACTATTTGGCTATAGGTTTGTGGGTAGAATATTTAAAAATTTAAGGTTTGAATGAGGAGGTTGAACTCGTAAGAACAATTCTTGAATATTCAAATAAAAACCATGAAAATTCCTAACTCAATTAGCCTTGAAAATGTAAAACAAAACACCATACGCATTTATGACATGGGAAATGATTCATGCAGTGATTATAATGAATTATTTCATCCAAATTCTCCCCCTCCGTTATTTTTATTTATTTTTATTTTTTTCTTTTTTTTCAAGGATGGTGAGTTGAAAATTTAATATATTTAATGAAGGATAATTAATTCCATTTAATTATTATAGCTAATTGAGACAAAAAATTAATCACAATGAATAATTCAATAACATTACTATCTTTTTCTTTTTCTTTTCCCCCACTTTTTTGAAGCATAACTGGATGATACAAATAAAGCATAACAAAATAATGAATCATGACATTATATATATATATATCCCTCCACTTCCAAAAATGATTTCACACACCTCACACCACCCAAAAATTAAGATCATCATAAACAAAACACATGAAAGGCCCTTCTCCCACACTCAAACTTGAAATATCCATGCAATGTTATTAAGAGTGAATGCAGGTAAGGAATATTATTCTTATAAGGTGCCCTAAAATATTAATGAAATTCATGTATTCTAAGGGTTAATCAAGGGTAAGGGTAAAGGTTAGTCTCAAGTTAATAGTTTTCTTTAAAAAAATGCATCAATCATATCAAAACCCTTTTATGAACTCTAATGATTTTAAAAAAAGTAATCACCAGTTTTGGTTTTCACAAAAAAAATCCATGTTTCACTCAAGAATGTGTCGGTATTATGTAACATATATCAAAAGGGTTTATAATACTTCTAATTATGGGAAAAATCATTGTGTCAACATTTCATGGGAATGGATTTCAAAAATTAGGTGAACTCAAAAAAATGAATGAAAATCAAATTGTTGGAAAAGAACCCACATTAATAATATTTTATGTAACACCCTAGGTAAATAAAGAATATGAAATGTTCACATTTATCCATATTTGTGAATAAAATATTAATATGACTTTAAAGGGGATGCTATGCTCGATGGTGTACCCAACACACAACAATGAGTTTCTTGGGAAGCTTACGTTACACTCTAATAATAAAATAATATTATTTTAAACGGTAGTTAACCTGTAACCATGGTATTGGCGGGAATGGATAGAAATAACTAAAATGTGATTATATATCTTTTTAAATGTTTTTAAATTTATCCAATAAAAGATAAAGGCTTAAAATATGGAAAGAATTCAATTTTAAGCGTATATGCCCTAGTTTTCACTAAAGGTTCACTTATCACCTTTTGATGGCGAACCATCATTAAATATATTTTTGTTCACTCTTATAAATTCTATTGGACCAAATAAAACTCTTCTTAAGAATTGGGACATCAAAATTTACTTTGTGTAAATTTTTGGTATCTTTCCGATAAAGTTCTTTTTTTTAATGAATAGTGTAAAATGTTGTATTTTAATTCAAAACCTCTTTTTAATATAAATTATTTATATTATTAGATTATCTTTTGAATTGTTTTTCAAGTGAAATTATAATATATTTTTACCATTAAATCCAAGAGTGGTCGTTGGAATTAATATCACTTTCAAATCAGACTTAAACTAGTGTCAATCTTTTGATACTTATTGTTTATAAAAACACGCAATTTGCTCTGACAGCGGGAATTTATTATTAAATTAATTAATGTGACTTATATGCTTTGAATTTTTTAAAATTGACTTCATTTTTTAATTCGGAATATCAAATATATCTTAGGGTGAATTTTTGAGATTTTTCTGAAAAACTTCAATTTTTGATGAACAGTGAAACCACTAGGTGGTACTTATAAAAACTGATTTTTCCGTTTAAATGAAATTTTGCCATATTTGTGTTTTGAATTTAAAAAATCAGACAGACATAGTTGTCATTATGAAGTAAAATGTGGTTCAATGGGATAAAATTGTTTTTTTGGTGAATAGGAACTTATAAAGTTTTTAATCGCGATTAGAGGTAATTAGTGTAGTTTATGGTAAGAATAATGTTTTAATAAAATGAAATGACCTAGACACATGTCCTAACCTCATTGGATGTGTCATGGTCGACCACTAAAATCGATGGGTCAACTTGGGGGCCCCATGGAGCCACTTTGGTTGGAAAATGACATAAATATCTTTTTATTTAATGTTAAAGTAAAAATGAGACAAACATGAAATGTATTACTAAAAAAAATTTTAAATGGGGTTATAAAAATCATATTTTTGACTATAAATATTAATTTGAAATCTAACAAGATTTCCTACATCATAGTATTTTTTTTATAATTTTTTGATATTAAATAAATCAAATTATTTATGACATCATGATGATGTAGCGATGACATCATTATTTAACAATTTAAATAAAATGGAAAGATAATGTAATATCTAAGACATACACATGTCCAAAACCTATTGGATGAGTGAATTTAGAACCCTTATCACCTTATCCTTTATACACATCAATGTGGGACCTCTTAAACCTGAATACCAGTTTCAAATAAAGTGACTTTTCTTTACCTTCCAAGAGTGCCCCTCCTCTCCTCTTATAAAAGTCCCCCACCTCTACCTCCTAACCCATACACCCAAATCCTTTTCCTCGGCCAACCTCGGCCCATTTGGTCTCTCCACTTCCATATCTTACTCCTTGAAACCTCACTTTGGGCAGAAGTCTTCTCAAGGAAGCCTTTGAGCTCAAACTAATGGGAGTTACCCGATTTTAAGGTAATGTCTTCACTTGAGTCATTTTGTTTTATTTTGCTTCTCCAACCCCCTAAACACTTTTTATTCATTTATTTTGTAAAAACTCCAGTATCATCAATATAATAGGATGTTTTTATAAAAATTATTCGAGCTACACTTTCACAGACCTACATCTAATGGTTAAAGAACATACTGTTTCCGTGGATGGAAAAGTTCGGCCTCCCGAAACGATGATTGTTCAACATTCATTTAACACCTTCAAAGGTGGCCATTAATATGACACTATATTTATAAATGATATATAATATTTTTATGTTTTCCTTAATCTTCTGTATTTCTCATTTTGGGCATATCTTTAAGATTTCAATTATGTGTAAACGCGATATCTTCATTTAAGGAAGTGCGGACTACCGCCCCCTCAAAGTGATGTGATTCGTTAATGTCATATGTGGGATGTATAAAGGATGGATTTAAAGTTATTATATATGATGTTATACTGGAATTATAATATACCTCTATATAATTATTATTCCATTCCATAAAAATATGAAATAGAAATGAAAGTAGCGTTCATGCGTACGTACGGCTTACCGTCTCCATGAACTGTGCATTTCATTTCTTATCCCCAAATGTAATGTACTATTATAAGTACATGTATATAATGGATATATATTATGAATGATACATCTAAATGATGAATATAATTCTGTAATTAAAATATGCATACCTCTCATTTAGTTTTAATTCCATTAATATGACATAGAAATGAAAGTAGCGTTCATGCGTACGTACGGCTTACCGTCCCCATGAACGATGCATTTCATTTCTTACCTCTAAATGATTATGTAATATTATAAATACATGTATATTCTGGATGTATATGATATATATTAAATCCAAATAATGAATATAATTCTGGATATAATGAACATTTGACCACACGAACAACATGTAATTGTATGAAGTCCACTTTCGACTTAAGAACCAAATGTCGACAAAACAAACATTATTAACGTAATGATTACATAATGTTTATAACATGGAAATAAGTGATATAAAAGGAATAATTAACTAGAAAATGTTCTTAATAAAGTGGAAATTAACTCATGTTTATTATTAAGGATGTTAAAGAATGATCGAGTCAAGTCGGACCCGAGGTAAGGGATCCTACTCCTCTCTTTCTTTTTAAGTACACTCTTTTATGTCATTCCTTCTAAGTTCATCTTTCTTGTTATTGGGATGTTCTTTTATATTTCTCTTACTATAATTTTTATGTTCATATGATGAGAGACCTTATTCTCTCTCATCAATCCATTTTGGAAGTTCTGAGTGGCGCCGTTACGCTGCCGAATTTTCGTAAGAGATCTAACCTCTCTCTTTATCTTTATGTACTCTCTTTTATGTCACTTTTTTTAAGCTCCTCTTTGTTATGATGGGGGATGTTTTTTTATATTCCTCTTTCTGTACATTTTATTGTAATGTGATGAGATACCCAATTTGATCTCATCAATCCATTTTTGGATGTTTTAAGTGGCGCCGTTAGGCTGCCGAGTTTTCGTAAGGGATTTTTCATCTCACTTTTATTCCCGTGAGATTTATGCTACATTTGCCACAATTTCCTTTGAGTGGTGTATTTACTGATCATTATTTTACTCATTGTGTAATATTATTTCATTTATGAGTATTTACATCAATGTTGTATTATCCTTCTTTCACGCAGTGTATGTTTCGAAAGATACCCATGTCGGTAAGGGAACCTTTCACCCTCCTCTTTTTAAAAGACTTATTTTGTTATGTCTTTTAATTCACATAATATTATTTTGGGATATTTTCTTATATATCATTATTGATATAAATATTATGTCCAAGTGATGAGATACCCTTTTTATCTCTTATCAACTCTTTTTCTGAATTTTGATGTGACGCCGTTAGGCTGTCTAATTATTGCAAGGGAACTTCTTAACCCAATTTCGATTCATTGGGATAAACTTGTACACATTTAATATGTAGTTTTATGATTATGTGTGAATGTCCTCTAATTGTTTTACACTTAATACCCACTTATATTTCGTGTATTCGTTTGTCACACATAGTTATGTAACTAATTTATCCTTAATCCAAGGATACCGTCTTTGTATGGGACGTCGTCTCAATCTCCATTCATTGAGGCATATTTTGTTTTATACACAACTTTATTTTATACGATGTATAAAACCCTTTGACTTTTACGTTTATCCAAAAGGAATCTTTTTATATGAACTGTTTTACTAAACAACAAAAAGGAAAGTTTTTGTCGTACGTAAGCGGCGACAACGACTTCTCCGCCGCCGTGACCATTATTTGAGTTTCGGCTTCCTCTACAAGCCATACCTTTTTTTTAAAAGAAAAATAAATACAATGTTTTACTTTTCTTTTATTTTTGTATTGAAAATGGTTTTCATAATGTTTTTATATCAATGTGTTGTATTGATATCTTGTGATTGAAAAGTGGAAATGTTATGTTTCCTTTATGCATGTTTTATAGGATAAGATTATGTTATGGTTCTTGGGAATTATTATGAAGACAGGTGGTTCCATGATAATCTAAGGGTGGGTGAGCCCGATATAGCTCTCCAATGCATTGGGTAATGCGAAGGAGTGAAACGTTAAGGTTTTTCCGAAGAGATTTAGGGAATATACTATGATGGGTATTCCAAACATAACCAAGAGGGTTACGCCCTACGTAAGAATGTTATGAATGCCTCAAGTTACCTTTATGTCTTATGATTTCTATGATTTATTCATGATTTGATGAGGTATGTTAAAGTGCCTATGTTTTATGGGTAAAGTATGATTTCATTCTTATGTATATATGAACTCATGATTCCTTTGCATATTTTTATAACCCTTACTGAGCTTTTTATGCTCATCCCAAGTTTTTGAAATGTTTTTCACAGGTCCAGGGAAAGGTACATGATGTGATGATAGTGTCAAGGATGTGTCAAGAAAGAATCCATGTTTTATTTTAAATTTTTTCCGTTGATGGGAAGAATGAATACTGTCTTTTATGTAACCACTTTGTTTAAATGTGGAATTTAATACAATTTTTATAACCTAATTCTCTAAAACTCTAATCCTAAAAAGATCCTCAATGTGTAATCTTGTAGTAACTCAAGATTAAGTAAGGTTTAAGGTTGTGGCCTTATATTTGGTATCAATGGTCGGTTTAGATAACTTTAGAGGTTAGGGTATTCTTTAATCATAAGTGACATTTCCATAATGGTTAGGATTTAAGAAAGAGTCCTAGTTTTAGATAAAGTGAATGAGTAAGTATATCTTAGTGTTTACCTTCCTCATTAGTACATGATGGTTTTGTTGATATACTCACACTGACATTTCTTTTTTTAGTGAATCGATGGATCTATAAGGCACCAAAGAGACAACAGGTTTGAAGGAAACTATGGTGGTTCTCTGATTAAGATACTAGATAAAATGGAGGATTCAATGAGGAAACTCATGGTTGTTCTAAAACAAATATCAAGGAGTCATGATCAATCACTTGAACCTTGGTATGTTCTGTAATGCATCATGTACGAGATGACCAATCTATGTGGAAGTTCAGGTAATAAATATAAAAGTAACCATAAGAGTTTATATGATCCTTACTTTTGAGGTAATTATGGGTTATTATATGATATGCTGGAAAATGAAAGGCATGAGAAAAACATGAGGTTAAAATATGTTATGATAATTTTTGATGATTTTATCTCTTTTTGGGGAATGATTTTAGAATTATATATTTTTGGAAAAAGGACAACACACAGACCGTGTGACAACCCGTCGTGTCGAACAAAGCTGCGGGAATCGAACCCACAACCAAAGTGCGATTGGTATTTATCGCCTACCACTAGACTACGTGAAGTCCCTGGTTAGTTTGACTGATTCTTTTTAGTTATATGATTTTATGAATTAATAGTAATTTGATTTTGGGTTATTTATGAAAATTATTAACCTATCATGGAGGATATGTGATTAGGTTAATTACTTTTCAATACGAGACTTTAGGAGCAACTGATGTTGTTTGGAGATAAATGTTATGATTTAACATGGAAGACTATGTGACTAAATGCTTCAAATATTGGGGTTTAAATCTTAGATTTTTTTACTTTGAATAATTTTATGGACAAATTGTTTATCGGATGGTCCTCGTTGAACTTTTGGTTTTGTTGGACAAATTTTGGAAATTAAGCATAGATTCTCTTTTTAATGGGTTATCCTTTTCTGGATTATCGGATCTTGTACTAACCTTTTTGGATTTGGTTTCAGTTAAAGCCTAAAGACATGGGATGTATATTGTTCTCTTTGGTGGATTAGGTGATTCTCATGAAGTTGATTATAGTACTCTTAATCCGAACAAGTCTCCCTAAATACTCGTCTTTTGGAAAAAAAATATGAGTTTGATTAAGGAATCTAGTAAAATTTGAAAGTCAACATGATAAGTGATTATGTTTCCTTATGAATAAATTACTCAATAAAAAGTAACTTAAAACAAAAATGTTGTCTATTAAATTTTCTTACTGGGGAATCGAATACTGTTTAACCCATAACAAGTTTGTGATTTTCTTATGGTTAACTTTCTCCTAGACATGTTTACTATCACTCTCCCTCTAAAACATGACCCTTTGCTTTTTCTTCCATGTCCATATTTTTCTACATATGGGTTAACTCGGGTGACCTCTGTACTTATCTTCCTTTATTTTAATGTGATTGTTTTAACGACTCTTGTTCCGATGTGGGACTTTCAAAGATGTTTCCACGCTCAATTTTAAAAATTGTGAGGACGCAATTCCCAAAAGGGGGGATGGATGTAACACCCCAGGTAAATAAAGAATATGACATTTTCATATTAATCCATATTTGTGAATAAAATATTAATATGTCTTTAAAGGGGACGCTATGCTCGATGGCGTACCCAACACGCAACAACGAGTTTCTTGGGAATCTTACGTTACACTCTAATAATAAAATAATATTATTTTAAATGGTAGTTAACATGTAACCATTGTATTGGAGAAAATGGATATAAATAACTAAAATATGATTATATATGTTTTCAAATGTTTTTACATTTATCCAATAAAATATAAAGTCTTAAAATATAGAAAGAATTCAATTTTAAGTGTATATGCCCTAGTTTTCACTAAAGGTTCACTTATCGCCTTTTGATGGCGAACTGTCATTAAATATAGTTTTGTTCACTCTTATACATTCTATTGGAACAAATAAAACTCTTCTTAAGAATTTCGACATCAAAATTTACTTTGTGTAAATTTTTGGTATCTTTCTGATAAAGTTCTTTTTTTTAATGAATAGTGTAAAATGTTGTTTTTTAATTCAAAACCTCTTTTTAATATAATTTATTTATATGATTAGATTATCTTTTGAATTGGTTTTAAAGTGAAATTAGAATATATTTTTACCATTAAATCCAATAGTGGTCATTGGAATTAATTTCACTTTGAAATGAGACTTAAACTAGTGTCAATCTTTTGATACTTATTGTTTCATAAAAACACGCTATTTGCTCTGACAGCGGGAATTAATTGTTAAATTAATTAATGTGACTTATATGTTTTGAATTTTGTAAAATAGACTTCATTTTTGAATTCGGAATATCAAATATAGCTTAGGGTGAATTTTTTAGATTTTTCTGAAAAACTTCAATTTTTGATGAATAGTGAAACCACTAAGTGGTACTTATAAAAACTGATTTTTCTGTTTAAATGAAATTTTTCCATCTTTGTGTTTTTAATTTCAAAAATCTGACATACATTGTTGTCATTAAGAAGTAAAATGTGGTTCAATGGGATAAAAATAATTTTTTGGTGAATAGTAACTTATTAAGTTTTTAATCGCGATTAGAGGTAATTAGTGTAGTTTATGGTAAGAATAATGTTTTAATAAAATGAAATGACCTAGACACATGTCCTACCCTCATTGTATGTGTCATTTCCGACCAAGGCAATCCATGGGTCAACTTGGGGACCCCATGGAGCCACTTTGGTTGGAAAATGACATAAATATCTTTTTATTTAATGTTAAAGTAAAAATGAGACAAACATGAAATGTTTTACTAAAACAATTTTTACACGGGGTTATATAAATCAGATTTTTGACTATAAATATTAATTGGAAATATAAAAATATTTCCTACATCATAGTATTTTTTTATAATTTTTAGAGATTAAATAAATTAAATTATTTATGACATCATGATGATGCAGCAATGACCTCATTATTTAACGATTTAAATAAAATGGAAAGATAATGTAATATCTAATACCTAAACATGTCCAAACCCTATTTAATGAGTGTATTTCGAACCCTTATCATCTTATACTCTAAACACATCAATGTGGGACCTCTTAAATCTGAATACCAGTTTAAAATAAACTGACTTTTCTTTACCTCCCAAGAGTACCCCTCCTCTCCTCTTATAAAAGGCCCCCACCTCTACCTCCTTACCCATACTCCCAAAGACTTTGGCTAGGCCAACCTCTGCCCATTTTGTCTCTCCAATTCCCTCTCTTACTACTTGAAGCCTCACTTTGGGCAGAAGTCTTCTCAAGGAAGCCTTTGAGATCAAACCAAGGGGAGTTACCCGATTTTAAGTTAATGTCTTCACTTGAGCCCTTTATTTATTTTGATTCTCCAACCCCCTAAAAACTTTTTATTCATTTCTTTTGTAACAAATCCAGTATCATAGATATACTAGGATGTTTTTATAAGAAGTATTCGAGCTACACTTTAACACACCTACTTATAATGGTTAAAGAACATATTGTTTCCTTGGATGGCGAATTTCGGCCTCCTGAAATGATGATTGTTCAACATTCTTTTAACACCTTCAAAGGTGTCCATTAAGATGACACTATATTTATATATGATATATAATATTTTTATGTTTTCCTTAAGCTTCTGTAATTTTAATTTTGGGCATACCTTTATGGTTTCCATTATGGGTAAACGCGATATCTTCATTTAAGGAAGTGTGGACTACCGCCCCCTCAAAGTGATGTGATTCGTTAATGCCATATGTGGGATGTATAAAGGATGGATTTAAAGTTATTACATATGATTTTATACTGGAATTATAATATACCTCTATATCATTATTATTCCATTCCATAAAAATATGAAATAAAAATGAATGTAGTGTTCATGCGTACATACGGCTTACCGTCTCCATGAACAGTGCATTCATTTCTTATCCCCAAATGTAATGTACTATTATAAGTACATGTATATAATGGATATATATGATGAATGATACATCTAAATGATGAATATAATTCTGGAATTAAAATATACATACCTCTCATTTAGTTTTAATTCCATTAATATGACATAGAAATGAAAGTAGCATTCATCCGTACGTACGGCTTACCGTCTCCATGAACGATGCATTTCATTTCATACCTCTAAATGATTATGTAATATTATAAATACATGTATATTCTGGATATATATGATATATATGATATCCAAATCATGAATATAATTCTGGATATAATGAACATTTGACCACACGAACAACTTGTAATTGTAAGAAGTCCACTTTCGACTTAAAAACCAAATATCGACAAAACAAACATTATTAACTTAAATGATTACATAATGTTTATAACAGGGAAATAAGTGATCTAAAAGGTATAATGAGCTAGAAAAAGTTTATTAATAAAGTGGAAATTAACTCAAGTTTATTATTCAGGACGTTAATGAACGATCGAGTCAAGTCAGACCCAAGGTAAGGGATCCTACTCCTCTCTTTCTTTTTAAGTACACTCTTTTATGTCATTCCTTCTATGCTCATCTTTCTTGTTATTGGGATGTTAATTTATATTACTCTTACTATAATTTTTGTGTTCATATGATGAGATACCCTCTTCTCTCTCATCAATCCATTTTGGAAGTTTTGAGTGGCGCCGTTAGGCTACCGAATTTTCGTAAGAGATCTAACCTCTCTCTTTCTCTTTAAGTACTCTCCTTTATGTCACATATTTTAAGCTCCTCCTTGTTATGATGGGGGATGTTCTTTTATATTCCTCTTGCTGTAAATTTTATTTTAATGTGATGAGATACCCTATTTGATCTCATCAATCCATTTTTGGATGTTTTAAGTGGCGCTGTTAGGCTGCCGAGTTTTCATAAGGGATTTTTCATCTCACTTTTATTCTCGTGAGATTTATGCTACATTTGAAACAATTTCCTTTGATTTGTGTATGTACTGACCATTATTTTACTCATTGTGTAATATTCTTTCATTTATGAGTATTTACATCAATGTTGTATTGTCCTTCTTTCAAGGGGTGTATGTTTCGAAAGATACCCATGTCGGTAAGGGAACCTTTCACCCTCCTCTTTTTAAAAGACTTGTTTTGTTATGCCTTTTAATTCACATAATATTATTTTGGGATATGTTCTTCTATATCCTTGATGAAGTAAATTTTATGTCCAAGGGATGAGATACCCTTTTTATCTCTCATCAACTCTTTTTCTAAATTTTGAAGTGACGTCGTTAGGCTGTATAATTATTGCAAGGGAACTTCTTAACCCAATTTCTAATCATTGGGATAAACTTGTACACCTTGAATATGTCGTTCTATGATTATGTGTGAATTTCCTCTGATTGTTTTACACTTAATACCCACTTATATTTCGTGTATTCGTTTGTCACACATAGTTATGCAACTGATTTATCCTTAATCCAAGGATACCGTCTTTGTATGGGACTTCGTCTCAATCTCCTTTCATTGAGGCATATTTTGTTTTATACATAACTTTCTTTTATACGGTGTATAAACCCCTTTGACTTTTATGTTTATCCAAAAGGAATCTTTTTATACGAAGCGTTTTACAAAACGAAAAAAGGGAATGTTTTTGTCATACGTATGCGGCGACAATGACTTCTCCGCCGATGTGACCATTATTTGAGTTTCGGCTTCCTCTACAAGCCATACCATTTTTAAAAAAACAAAAATAAATACCATGTTTTACTTTTATATTATTTTGGTATTGAAAATTGATTTCATATTGTTTTTATATCAATGTGTTGTATTGATATCTTGTGATTGAATAGTGGAAATGTTATGTTTCCTTTATGCATGTTTTATGTGATACGATTATGTTATGGTTCTTGGGCATTATTATGAAGATGGGTGGTTCCGTGATAAATTAAGGGCGGGTGAGCCCGATATAGATCTCCAATGCATTGGGTAATTCGAAGGAGTGAAACGTTAAGGTTTCTCCGAAGAGATTTAGGGAATATACTGTGATGGGTATTCCAAACGTAACCAAGAGGGTTACTCCCTACGTAAGAATGTTATGAATGCCTCAAGTTACCTTTATGTCTTATGATTTCTATGATTTATTCATGATTTGATGAGGCATGTTAATGTGCCTATGTTTTATGGGTAAAGTATGATTTCATTCTTATGTATATATGAACTCATGTTTCCTTTCCATATTTTTATAACCCTTACTGAGCTTTTTATACTCATCCCATGTTTTTGAAATGTTTTTCACAGGTCAAGGGAAAGGTACATGATGTGATGATATTTTCAAGGATGTGTCAAGAAAGAATCCATGTTTTATTTTAAATATGTTTCCTTTGATGGGAAGAATGAATACTGTCTTTTATGTAACCACTTTGTTTAAATGTGGAATGTAATGCAAGTTTTATGATCTAATTATCTAAAACTCTAAACCTGAAACGATCCTCAATGTGTAATCTTTTAGTAACTCAAGATTATGTAAGGTTTAAGTCTGGGGCCTTATAGTTGGTTTCAAAGGTCGGTTTAGAATGCTTTAGAGGTTAGGGTATTCTTTAAGCATAAGTGACATTACCATAATTGTTAAGATTTCATAAAGAGTCCTAGTTTTAGATAAAGTGAATGAGTAAGTATATCTTAGTGTTTACCTTCCTCATTAGTACATGATGGTTTTGTTGATATACTCACACTGACATTTCTGTTTTTAGTGAATGGATGGATCTTGCAGGCACCAAAGAGACAACAGGTTTGAAGGAAACAGTGGTGGTTCTCTGATTAAGATACTAGATAAAATGGAGGATTCAATGAGGAAACTCGTGGTTGTTCTAAACCAAATATCAAGGAGTCATGATCAACCACTTGAACCTTGGTATGTTCTGTAATGCATCATGTAAGAGATGACCAATAGATGTGGAAGTTCAGGTAATAATTATAAAGGTATCCATTAGAGTTTATATGATCCTTACTTTTGAGGTAATTATGGGTTATTATATGATATGCTGGAAAATTAAAGGCATGAGATAAACTTGAGGTTAAAATATGTTATGGTCATTTTTGATGATTTTATCTCTTTTGGGAAATTATTTAAGATTTATATAGTTTTGGAAAAAGGACAACACGCAGACCGTGTGACAACCCGTCGCGTCGGACAAAGCTGCGGGAATCGAACCCACAACCAAAGTGCGACTGGTATTTATCGCCTACCACTGGACTACGTGAAGTCCCTGGTTAGTTTGACTGATTATTTTTAGTTATATGATTTTATGAATTAAGAGTAAGTTGATTTTGGGTTTTTTATGAAAATTATTAACCTATCATGGAGGATATGTGATTAGGTTAATTACTTTTCAATACGAGACTTTAGGAGAAACTGATGTTGTTTGGAGATAAATGTTATGATTTAACTTGGAAGACTATGTGACTAAATGATTCAAATATTTGGGTTTCAATCTTTGATTGGTTTACTTTGAAGAATTTTATGGACAAATTTTTTATCAGATGGTCCTCGTTGAACTTTGGGTTTTGTTGGACAAATTTTGGAGATTAAGCATAGATTTTCTTTTTAATGGGTTATCCTTTTCTGGATTATCGGACCTCGTACTAACCTTTTTGGTTTTGGTTTTGGTTAAAGCCTAAAGACATGGGATGTATATAGTTCTCTTTGGTGGATTAATTGATTCTCTAGAAGTTTATTATAGTACTCTTAATGCGAACAAGTCTCCCTAAATACTCGTCTTTTGGAAAAAAAAAATTGAGTTTGATTTAGGAATCTAGTAAAAGTTGAAATTCAACATGATAAGTGATTATGGTTCCTTATGAATAAATTCCTCAATAAAAAGTAACTTAAAACAAAAATGTTTTCTATTAACTTTTCCTATTGGGGAATCGAATACCATTTAACCCATCACAAGTTTGTGATTTTCTTATGGTTAACTTTCTCCTAGACATGTTTACTATCAATATCCCTCAAGAACTTGACCCTTTGTTTTTTTATTCCATGTCCATTTTTTCCTACATATGGGTTAACTCGGGTGACCTCTATACTTATCTTCCTTTATTTTAAAGTGATTGTTTTACCGACTCTTGTTTCGATGTGGGACTTTCAAGGATGTTTCCAGGCTCAATTTTAAAAATTGCGAGGATGCAATTCCCAAAAGGGGGGAAGGATGTAACACCCCAGGTAAATAATGAATATGAAATTTTCATATTTATCCATATTTGTGAATAAAATATTAATATGACTTTAAAGGGGACGCTATGCTCGATGGCGTACCCAACACGCAACAACGAGTTTCTTGTGAATCTTACGTTGCACTCTAATAATAAAATAATATTATTTTAAATGGTAGTTAACATGTAACCGTTGTATTGGCGTGAATATATAGAAATAACTAAAATATGATTATATACGTTTTTAAATATTTTTACATTTATCCAATAAAAGATAAATCCTTAAAATACGGATAGAATTAAATTTTAAGCGTATATGCCCTAGTTTTCACTAAAGGTTCACTTATCACCTTTTGATGGCGAACCGTCATTAAATATCGTTTTGTTCACTCGTATACAATTTATTGGATCAAATAAAACTCTTCTTAAGAATTGGGACATCAAAATTTACTTTATGTAAATTTTTGGTATCTTTCCGATAAAGTTCTTTTTTTAATGAATAGTGTAAAATGTTGTATTTTAATACAAAACCTCTTTTTAATCTAACTTATTTATATGATTATATTATCTTTTGAATTGGTTTTAAAGTGAAATTAGAATATATTTTTACCATTAAATCCAATAGTGGTCGTTGGAATTAATTTTACTTTGAAATCAGACTTAAACTAGTGTCAATCTTTTGATACTTTTTATTTCATAAAAACACGCTATTTCCTCTGACAGTGGGAATTAATTATTAAATTAATTAATGTGACTTATTTGTTTTGAATTTTTTAAAATAGACTTCATTTTTGAATTCGTAATATCATATATATCTTAGGGTGATTTTTTGGAATTTTTCTGAAAAACTTCAATTTTTGAAGAATAGTGAAACCACCAAGTAGTACTTATAAAAACTGATTTTTCCGTTTAAATGAAATTTTGCCATCTTTGTGTTTTGAGTATCAAAAATATGACATATATGATTGTCATTAAGAAGTAAAATGTGGTTCAATGAGATAAAAATAATTTTTTGGTGAATAGTGACTTATTATGTTTTTAATTGCGATTAGAGGTAATTAGTTTAGTTTATGGTAAGAATAATGTTTTAATAAACTGAAATGACCTAGACACATGTCCTACCCTCATTTTATGAGTCATGGCCGACCATGAAAATCCATGGGTCAACTTTGGGACCCCATGGAGCCACTTTGGTTGGAAAATGACATAAATATCTTTTTATTTAATGTTAAAGTAAAAATGGGACAAACATGAAATGTTTTTCTAAAACAATTTTTACATGGGGTTATACAAATCATATGTTTGACTATAAATATTCATTGGAAAGATAAAAAGAGTTCCTACATCATATTGTTTTTTTTAATTTTTATACATTAAATAAATTAAATTATTTATGACATCATGATGATGCAGCGATGACCTCATTATTTAACGATTTAATAAAATGGAAAGATAATTTAATATATAAGAACTACACATGTCCAAACCTATTAGATGAGTGTATTTAGAACCCTTATCACCTTATCCTCGAAACACATCAATGTGGGACCTCGTAAATCCGAATACCATTTTAAAATAAAGTGACTTTTCTTTACCTTCCAAGAGTGCCCCTCCTCTCCTCTTATAAAATGCCCCCATCTCTACCTCTTTACCCATACTCCCAAAGCCTTTTTCTCGGACAAACTCTACCCGTTTTGTCTCTCCACTTTCCTCTCTTACTCCTTGAATCCTCACTTTGGGCAGAAGTCTTCCCAAGGAAGCCTTTGAGCTCAAACCAATGGGAGTTACCCAATTTTAAGGTAATGTGTTCACTTGAGTCCTTTAGTTTTATTTTGCTTCTCCAACCCCCTAAACTCTTTTTATTCATTTATTTTGTAACAAATAAAGTATCATAAATATACTATGATGTTGTTATAAGAAGTATTAGAGCTACACTTTCACACACCTATATATAATGGTTAAAGAACATACTGTTTCCGTGGATGGCGAATTTCAGCCTCCCAAAACGATGATTGTTCAACATTATTTTAACACCTTCAAAGGTGGCCATTAAGATGAAAATATATTTATATATGATATATAATATGTTTATGTTTTCCTTAAGATTCTGTATTTTTCATTTTGGTCATACCTTTATGGTTTCCATTATGGGTAAACGCGATATTTTCATTTAAGGAAGTGCAGACTACCGCCCCCTGAAAGTGATGTGATTCGTTAATGCCATATGTGGGACGTATAAAGGATAGATTTAATGTTATTATTGAAGTGCCCAGATCAGTGTGAATCACTGAGAGGGGGAGGGGGTGAATCAGTGATCCCTTAAAACTTTTTACTAATTGATTCCTTATCAATTAAACCTCTATGGATGGTTAAAGCCTCGATCCACTCTTCTTGTATCTCTCACCTTTCCACGAATGATGCAGTAAATGTAAAGGCACTGGACACAAGGATTTACAAGGTTCGGCACCAAAGGCCTACATCCTTGCCATGCTCTCCCAGCATGGATTCTCCCATTATAATCTGTTAGTATTACAATGGTCGATATAGAGTCCCACTGTATCTCTCCTGAGTCTCACAGGAGGGTCTTTATACTGCGTCCCACAGTGTTACCAGAGTCCCACTGGCCTGCTCCAGAATCCCACTGAAGACTTCTTTTCCCTGAGTCCCACAGGGTCTTCTCTGGCTCCTCGAGTCGCACGAGTAGCTCTTCTTCACTTTATGTTCTTCAAGTATCCTCAGCAGCCTGGGATAAAGGCTGCTGGACTTGCTCTTCTTCTGATCACTTGTGGTGAACAGGTCTTCTCGTCTTGCTCAGGATTTATCTCCTTCTTCTAAGGATGACCTGGCCTCTTTCCAATTACTGAATACTCAGACAATTGATATCTTTATCTTCGGTCTGGTCCAGTCTCAGTTCAAAACAACTTCATGCACTGAATGCATGGCATCACAATATCTTCAAGATCTTCTGGTCTTGGACTCCTCAAATGCACACAACCTGATTTAGCTTTGTTCACGTGCGCACGTGCATGCATGCATGAATGCACTCCCCTTCTTCTCTTCTTGGTGTAGTAAACCCTCAGAGGGTGTAATTCTTTTCAGCACACACCTACTTCTCAATCTTCACACACTTTATGCAATTTGTCTACACACATAAATGTGTGTTCTTCTTTGTGTGGATATCCTCCCTTTTCTTCTTCTAAGTGTATACACACTTCGTAGTGCACACACCTAGGTTCGGCCTCTTTGTTTTCTTTTTGCACACACACATGTTTAGGGCCTCCTCCTCTTTTTGCACACACCAAAGGCTTCAGCCTCTTCCTCAAGTGCACACACAAAGTGTGTTCTTCAATTTAGCACACACACAAGGATTCAAGCCTTGGGTACTCCTTGCACACACCAAAACCATAGGGTCTTATCTTCACTATGCACATAAGGCATGCAAGTCTCGGCCTACACTTGAATTGCACACACACAAATAGTGTGGACTTCCTCCTTATGCACACACAAGGCCACGGCCTTCCTTCTATTCTTGCACACACACAAGGCTACGGCCACTTCTTGTTCTTTTTGCACACAAAGGCACAAAGTGCAAGCCTTGCCTTCCTCCTCTTTGCACACACACACAAGGTGTGGTCTCGGCCTCTACTTGCACACACCCGAACTCAAACTAGTCGCCCAAGGGGGTGTGTCCTTCTCTACTCCAATACTGCATGCCGCGCAAGGCTCAAGCCACAAGGGTCGCGCAAGCCACGGGTGCAAGGCAGGTCGCGCAAGTGCCAAGGTGCAAGGGGCAGCCGCGCAATGTAACCTCCTGCCACGCAAGTCCACGGTCAGAGAGGGGGTGCACAAGTGATGCGCGGCCCAACCTTCTTCCTGCCGCGCAGAGTGCGCGCAAGGGACCTCACCGCGCAAGTGTGCGCGGGGCTTTGTCTTCGCGAGGCAGAGGTGCACTCACGGTTCTCCGGATCTTCAACAAAGGATCAGCAAGCTTCAATGAGGTCTCGGCCTCTCCTTTTATAGGCAGAGAATCCTCAAGACTTCCGCGTGGGATATCTTTTAATCTCCCAAAGATTTCGGGATTTCAAGATTTCCTTAAATCTTGTTTTCTTCTCTCTGTTCATGCGGGTTCCATTTATTTTTTCCTCCTCCTCGTGCATGCACATGAAACCGCATGCATGGCCTCTGTTTGGCCCATCCCATGCAAAACATGAACACCTCATGGCCTCGACAACTCCGTTTGCCTCGGCTTTCATCAAATTTTCTCATTTGTCGCATGCAAGTCTATTTTTGTGCATGGTTGTGTTCAGTGTGGCCAGACGAGCCGAATGGAGGTCTCGGTTTCGAAAATGGTGGCCGGGAACTCGAAATAGGTCGTCGGGGAGGCTCTGGTTCAGCGGCTGCTCGCGGGTGGCTTCGGCTCGAGCTCGAGGAAGGAGACGAGCTCTCGGCCGTCGGATGCAATGTTTAGCGGCCAGGATTAGATCATCGTCGCGGCGGATCAGATGAGCGGCTCGGATCGAGCGCGCGATGAGATGGACGGCCAGGATCTCTTCCGCGGGAAAATCCCACGTCCCACATCGAAATGGCGGCCGAATTTTCCGCAGCTTATTACCCAAGCGCTGCCGGCCTCCCTTCAATTGAATCTCCTCCCTCCACGGTGCCGCCCCGCACCGTGTTCTCCCTGCGGGCGCGCTCTGCGCCCACTCTTTCTCCCTGCGGGCGCACCACTGGCGCCCACTATGCACCCTTCGCGCGCGCTCCTGCGCCCACGCTGCGCGGGTTTCATCACCGCGTGGCCTCGGGGATTATACACGGCCCCATCCTCTCTTGGGCTGGCCCCATGGGATCCCCTTGGGCGTGGTGACCTGGTTCCCACATGTGCCTTGGGTTGAACCCTTAAGGCTGGCCCTTGAGGTTGGCATATTTTTTGCTTGAATATACACTAAGTATACAAAGTACTTAAGTGTAAAATGCCAAATTCCCTTTCTCTTCTTCTTCATTTCTTCCCTTCTCTTCTTCATTAGAACTCCTCAAATCTCCTTAACATATACTCATTACTTAGGAGTGAATTCGTGAAGGTTCTTCTTCATCAACCGAACTCTTGAATCAAACATATTCATCAAAGTTCTTTATTGATCCAATTAGAGATCAAGTTGGATCTTCTTCTGATTCACATGCACTAAGAGATAGTGCATGGACTTCTTCAGCTCACTTCATCCACTTAGGACTTGTGGATGAATCTTCTTCAACTCCTCATGCATTGTCACTACAATGCATGGTCTTCAATCATTTTTGTGACTTTGTATCATCAGGATACAAGTTCTATGAACTTAAAGATCAGCTCAACAATCGTCAGATGTGCATGGAGAATGTTTCAACCACAATTTCCAATACCACTTAGTGAATCTCCTAAGTGACATGCATCTTAGTACCATGGACATTTTCCTTCACCACCAACACCATCACACCCTTTGTCATTCACCTCTTGACAATTCTTGACATCCATTCATTCTAAGACAACAACATGTCTCATTGACAACAAATGCAACACAATGCACTTCAATCTCCCCCTTTGTATTTGTTGTCAATACACTCCTTTAGCACATATGAATGGGTCAATATGTGTGCCAATCAAATGCAAAGGTGTGGTGTGGTTCACTTTTTCAAAAATCTCTTCCTCCCTTCGAAAAGTATCTTCTTGAAAAACACTAGGAGAGGGATGATGTCACATGTTCTCTTTAGCAAAGAACCTTTAGTAAATCAGCTCTAAGTCTACTTGGGCTAACCCGGTGTAAGAAACAAGAGTGATATAACCAAGATTTTCAATGCTGTCCACAATTCTCTACACATGTGAGATCATGCTTCATGGGTTTGAAAATTTTTCAGATATAACAATGAATTGCTAAATCCTGCACATACTTCACAAAACTCATTAGAAAGTTCAGTGCAATGATAAAGCTCCCCCTTTCATCCATTTGTCTTCAATCCATACTCCCCCTTAATTGATAAGTTAAACTCAATTAAGAAACAAGGGATGAAAGTATGATTGGAATACCTTCACTTTTCTCAAGATGATATTAAATCTTAGAATATCATCTTCTCCAGATTGGCTCCCCCTCAAGGGGTGCACTCCATTGAATCCAAACCATCCTCCAGATGAGAATGATCATCATCTTCAATTCCCTGCAATGTTAGAACATGTAAATACAAGTGTATAAGGGAATAAGATGGAACCTCCTTGGTTCATCAATGTGAACAACAAGGTTGAGAAGATTCTCTCAACCGAGATGTCCCATTTTCACCATTCTTCACACTTGCACATCTGATCTTCTTTGATGTTTGTGCTGGTGTGGATCTCAACACATCTTCATGTGAAATCTTCTTCTTCCCTTTTTCCTTAGCAATTTCCAGAACTTCATCTTCAGCTCTCTGCAGATCTTTGGCAAGTTGCAACTGATTTGGCCATATGACTAACAAGTCATTTGGAAGTGAGGCCTCAGTTTTGGAAATTCCACATGGTTCTTTTGATGCTGTTAAGCTACCGTTCTTAGGAAACTTATTTTCAATCAATCCCTTCTTCTTCTGGATTGATTGTCTTTTGGAGTTCAGTTGGATTCTATTGAATTTCATGGCTTCTTTACAAAGATCCATGGTATGACCATTCCTTCCACAGTAGAAGCACTTATTGGTGGTCCTTCTGGATGCATCACCCTTCTTGGACTCAGACTCCAAGGACTTCTCTTCATTTCTCAAACACTTCTTGGGAGCATTTTCTACTTTCTTCTTGCTTCCCAAGGAATCTTTTTGAGCCAGGTTCTGTGATCTTTTCTTCTTTTGAGCTCTGGATACAGTTGGAGACTGACATGTATCTTTTTGACCACTTTTGCAACCATCCCAGATGTTGTCAAGTAATCCAAATCTATTTGCAGTAAACAGATGTCTCTGGACCTGTGGATGTTGCTTATTTCCTTCTGGCTTGCTCCCCCTCGGCATGGGCTTCCTCTGTGCTTTGGCATTTAGTGGATTGTACCAACAATCCTTTGCACAATTCCCATACTTGTTACAACACCAACATTGACCCACAAATCTTGACCTCTTGTGTACTTCTGATTGCTGGGTACTTTTCTTGACAAGTTGTGTTGTTTCAGGAGATCCCTGCTTCTTCATTGTCTTCATCCATACTTGTTTGGAATTATTCTTCCATCCTGCACTTTTTGTGGAGACACAATTAGAAGCATCAGTACAAGATGGTATGGATGGTACCTTCTTTCTAGAAGATGTTTCCCTTTTATTAGAGGATGTCTTTCTTTTAGAATCATCCTTCTCAAAGCTCACTTGAGTGGCAACATTTCTTCTTTTAGCTGACTGGGAGGATTCAGCTTTGGGTGATTGCAAATTTGTCAATATCACCTCCAGTTCTAAGCACTTCATGTTAAGGGAGTTCTTCTCATCCTCAACAGCTCTTAGCTTTCCTTCCCAACTTTCTTCCAGCTGTTTCATCTGGTCTTCATGCACCTTATTCATTTCTTGCAATGAATTGTCAAGCTCCTTCACCAATTTGACTTTGTCTTCGAGTTGAGCATCTCTGACATTCATTGACACTTTGTGCCTCTTTTCCAGTGCATGGACAACATATTTGACTATTATCATAAAGAATTCTTTCTCAGAAAGGCTTCTTTGCAATTCTTCATCAGTGTATTCAAATCTTTCATTGCAAAGGAAAATAGTTTCATCTTTAGCCTTCACCAGCTTTCTGAGAGTGTTGGTTATGCCAACCCTTTTTGCCAATTGATCTTCCATTGCATTGGCTTCTTCTTCTAACTGTGATTTTTCTTCATGAAGATCATGGATGCCTGTAGCTATACACTTTTCCACTTCCATGGGAACTGTCTTCAGAAGATATTTGAGTGCACTCTGAAGATCATTCATTGTTTCAACTTCATCACAGCTAGGACAGGCTTTCTTCATCTTCTTGGCCTGTTTCTTCTTTCTATTTTTCTGAGTCTTGGCATATATCTCCATTTGAGGCTGGTCACTCATTTCCTCAAATCTGCACTTCATAAAGACTCCCTTGGATCTTTTAGAGGGAACCTCGCTCTGATACCAATTGAAGTGCCCAGATCAGTGTGAATCACTGAGAGGGGGAGGGGGTGAATCAGTGATCCCTTAAAACTTTTTACTAATTGATTCCTTATCAATTAAACCTCTATGGCTGGTTAAAGCCTCGATCCACTCTTCTTGTATCTCTCACCATTCCACGAATGATGCAGTAAATGTAAAGGCACTGGACACAAGGATTTACAAGGTTCGGCACCAAAGGCCTACATCCTTGCCATGCTCTCCCAGCATGGATTCTCCCATTATAATCTGTTAGTATTACAATGGTCGATACAGAGTCCCACTGTATCTCTCCTGAGTCTCACATGAGGGTCTTTATACTGCGTCCCACAGTGTTACCAGAGTCCCACTGGCCTGCTCCAGAATCCCACTGAAGACTTCTTTTCCCTGAGTCCCACAGGGTCTTCTCTGGCTCCTCGAGTCGCACGAGTAGCTCTTCTTCACTTTAAGTTCTTCAAGTATCCTCAGCAGCCTGGGATAAAGGTTGCTGGCCTTGCTCTTCATCTGATCACTTGTGGTGAACAGGTCTTCTCGTCTTGCTCAGGATTTATCTCCTTCTTCTAAGGATGACCTGACCTCTTTCCAATTACTGAATACTCAGACAATTGATATCTTTATCTTCGGTCTAGTCCAGTCTCAGTTCAAAACAACTTCATGCACTGAATGCATGGCATCACAATATCTTCAAGATCTTCTGGTCTTGGACTCCTCAAATGCACACAACCTGATTTAGCTTTGTTCACGTGCGCACGTGC
This sequence comes from Viscum album, assembly GCA_963277665.1. Taxonomy (NCBI): domain Eukaryota; kingdom Viridiplantae; phylum Streptophyta; class Magnoliopsida; order Santalales; family Viscaceae; genus Viscum; species Viscum album. The sequence goes on along the minus strand of OY728143.1, from coordinate 1,976,548,481 downwards.
ATGCATGCATGCATGCACTCCCCTTCTTCTCTTCTTGGTGCAGTAAACCCTCAGAGGGTGTAATTCTTTTCAGCACACACCTACTTCTCAATCTTCACACAATTTATGCAATTTGTCTACACACATAAATGTGTGTTCTTCTTTGTGTGGATATCCTCCCTTTTCTTCTTCTAAGTGTATACACACTTCTTAGTGCACACACCTAGGTTTGGCCTCTTTGTTTTCTTTTTGCACACACACATGTTTAGGGCCTCCTCCTCTTTTTGCACACCCCAAAGGCTTCGGCCTCTTCCTAAAGTGCACACACAAAGTGTGTTCTTCAATTTAGCACACACACAAGGATTCAAGCCTTGGGTACTCCTTGCACACACCAAAACCATAGGGTCTTATCTTCACTATGCACACAAGGCATGCAAGTCTCGGCCTACACTTGAATTGCACACACACAAATAGTGTGGACTTCCTCCTTATGCACACACAAGGCGACGACCTTCCTTCTCTTATTGCACACACACAAGGCTACGGCCACTTCTTGTTCTTTTTGCACACAAAGGCACAAAGTGCAAGCCTTGCCTTCCTCCTCTTTGCACACACACACAAGGTGTGGTCTCGGCCTCTACTTGCACACACCCGAACTCAAACTAGTCGCGCAAGGGGGTGTGTCCTTCTCTACTCCAATACTGTCTGCCGCGCAAGGCTCAAGCCACAAGGGTCGCGCAAGCCACGGGTGCAAGGCAGGTCGCGCAAGTGCCAAGGTGCAAGGGGCAGCCGCGCAATGTAACCTCCTGCCACGCAAGTCCACGGTCAGAGAGGGGGTGCACAAGTGATGCGCGGCCCAACTTTCTTCCTGACGCGCAGAGTGCGCGCAAGGGACCTCACCGCGCAAGTGTGTGCGGGGCTTTGTCTTCACGAGGCAGAGGTGCACTCACGGTTCTCCGGATCTTCAACAAAGGATCAACAAGCTTCAATGAGGTCTCGGCCTCTCCTTTTATAGGCAGAGAATCCTCAAGACTTCCGCGTGGGATATCTTTTAATCTCCCGAAGATTTCGGGATTTCAAGATTTCCTTAAATCTTGTTTTCTTCTCTCTGTTCACGCAGGTTCCATTTATTTTCTCCTCCTCCTCGTGCATGCACATGAAACTGCATGCATGGCCTCTGTTTGGCCCATCCCATGCAAAACATGAACACCTCATGGCCTCGACAACTCCGTTTGCCTCGGCTTTCATCAAATTTTCTCATTTGTCGCATGCAAGTCTATTTTTGTGCATGGTTGTGTTCAGTGTGGCCAGACGAGCCGAATGGAGGTCTCGGTTTCGAAAATGGTGGCCAGGAACTCGAAATAGGTCGTCGGGGAGGCTCTGGTTCAGCGGCTGCTCGCGGGTGGCTTCGGCTCGAGCTCGAGGAAGGAGACGAGCTCTCGGCCGTCGGATGCAATGTTTAACGGCCAGGATTAGATCATCGTCGCGGCGGATCAGATGAGCGGCTCGGATCGAGCGCGCGATGAGATGGACGGCCAGGATCTCTTCCGCGGGAAAATCCCGCGTCCCACATCGAAACGGCGGCCGAATTTTCCGCAGCTTATTACCCAAGCGCTGCCGGCCTCCCTTAAATTGAATCTCCTCCCTCCACAGTGCCGCCCCGCACCGTGTTCTCCCTGTGGGCGCGCTCTGCGCCCACTCTTGCTCCCTGCGGGCGCGCCACTAGCGCCCACTATGCACCCTTCGGGCGCGCTTCTGCGCCCACGCTGCGCGGGTTTCATCACCGCGTGGCCTCGGGGCTTATACACGGCCCCGGCCTCTCTTGGGCTGGCCCCATGGGATCCCCTTGGGCGTGGTGACCTGGTTCCCACATGTGCCTTGGGTTGAACCCTTAAGGCTGGCCCTTGAGGTTGGCATATTTTTTGCTTGAATATACACTAAGTATACAAAGTACTTAAGTGTAAAATGCCAAATGCCCTTTCTCTTCTTCTTCATTTCTTCCCTTCTCTTCTTCATTAGAACTCCTCAAATCTCCTTAATATATACTCATTACTTAGGAGTGAATTCATGAAGGTTCTTCTTCATCAACCGAACTCTTGAATCAAACATATTCATCAAAGTTCTTTATTGATCCAATCAGAGATCAAGTTGGATCTTCTTCTGATTCACATGCACTAAGAGATAGTGCATGGACTTCTTCAGCTCACTTCGTCCACTTAGGACTTGTGGATGGATCTTCTTCAACTCCTCATGCATTGTCACTACAATGCATGGTCTTCAATCATTGTTGTGACTTTGTATCATCAGGATACAAGTTCTATGAACTTAAAGATCAGCTCAACAATCGTCAGATGTGCATGGAGAATGTTTCAACCACAATTTCCAATACCACTTAGTGAATCTCCTAAGTGACATGCATCTTAGTACCATGGCCATTTTCCTTCACCACCAACACCATCACACCCTTTGTCATTCACCTCTTGACAATTCTTGACATCCATTCATTCTAAGACAACAACATGTCTCATTGACAACAAATGCAACACAATGCACTTCAATTATATATGATGTTATACTGGAATTTTAATATACCTCTATATCATTATTATTCCATTCCATAAAAATATGAAATAGAAAGGAAAGTAGCGTACATTCGTACGTACGACTTACCGTCTCCATGAACGGTGCATTTCATTTCTTATCCCCAAATGTAATGTAATGCTATAAGTACATGTATATAATGTATATATATGATGAATGATACATCTAAATGATGAATATAATTATGGAATTAAAATATACATACCTCTCATTTAGTTTTAATTCCATTAATATGACATAGAAATGAAATTAGTGTTCATGCGTACGTACGGCTTACCGTCTCCATGAACGATGCATTTCATTTCTTACCTCTAAATGATTATGTAATATTATAAATACATGTATATTCTGGATATATATGATATATATTATATCCAAATCATGAATATAATTCTGGATATAATGAACATTTGACCACATGAACGACATGTAATTGTAAGAAGTCCACTTTCGACTTAAGAACCAAATATCGACAAAACAAACATTATTAACTTAAATGATTACATAAAGTTTATAACATGGAAATAAGTGATCTAAAAGTAATAATTAACTAGAAACATGTTCTTAATAAAGTGAAAATTAACTCAAGTTTATTATTCAGGATGTTAAAGAATGATCGAGTCAAGTCGGACCCGAGGTATGGGATCCTACTCCTCTCTTTCTTTTTAAGTACACTCCTTTATGTCATTCATTCTAGGATCATATTTCTTGTTATTGGGATGTTATTTTTTATTAGTCTTACTGTAATTTTTATGTTCATATGATGAGAGACCCTATTATCTCTCATCAATCCATTTTGGAAGTTTTGAGTGGCGCCGTTAGGCTACCGAATTTTCGTAAGAGATCTAACCTCTCTCTTTCTCTTTAAGTACTCTCCTTTATGTCACTTCTTTTAAGCTCCTCTTTGTTATGATGGGGGATGTTATTTTATATTACTCTTTCTGTAAATTTTATTTTAATGTGATGAGATACCCTATTTGATCTCATCAATCCATTTTTGGATGTTTTTAGTGGCGCCGTTAGGCTGCCGAGTTTTTGTTAGGGATTTTTCATCTCACTTTTATTCCCGTGAGATTTATGCTACATTTGCCACAATTTCCTTTGAGTTGTGTATGTACTGAACATTATTTTACTCATTGTGTAATATTATTTCATTTATGAGTATTTACATCAATTTTGTATTGTCCTTCTTTCACGGGGCGTATGTTTCGAATGATACCCATGTCGGTAACGGAACCTTTCACCCTCCTCTTTTTAAAAGACATATTTTGTTATGTCTTTTAATTCACATAATATTATTTTAGGATATGTTCTTATATATCCTTATTGATGTAAATTTTATGTCAAAGTGATGAGATACCCTTTTTATCTCTCATCGAATCTTTTTCTGAATTTTGAAGTGACGTTGTTAGACTGTCTAATTATTGCAAGGGAACTTCTTAACCCAATTCCGATTCTTTGGGATAAACATGTACACCTTGAATATGTCGTTCTATGATTATTTGTGAATGTCCTCTGATTTTTTTACACTTAATACCCACTTATATTTCATGTATTCGTTTGTCACACATAGTTATGTAACTGATTTATCCTTAATCCAAGGATACCGTCTTTGTATGGGACTTCGTCTCAATCTCCTTTCATTGAGGCATATTTTGTTTTATACAGAACTTTCTTTTATACGGTGTCTAAAACCCTTTGAATTTTTTGTTTATCCAAAAGGAATCATTTTATACGAAGCGTTTTACTAAATGAAAAAAGGGAATGTTTTTGTCGTACGTATGCAGTGACAATGACTTCTCCGCCGCCGTGACCATTATTTGAGTTTCGGCTTCCTCTACAAGCCATACCTATTTTAAAAAAGAAAAATAAATAACATGTTTTACTTTTCTTTTATTTTGGTATTGAAAATGGTTTTCATAATGTTTTTATATCAATGTGTTGTATTGATATCTTGTGATTGAAAAGTGGAAATGTTATGTTTCCTTTATGCATGTTTTATGTGATAGGATTATTTTATGGTTCTTGGGCATTATTATGAAGACAGGTGGTTCCGTGATAAACTAAGGGCGGTTGAGCCTGATATAGCTCTCCAATACATTGGGTAACGCGAAGGAGTGAAACGTTAAGGTTTCTCCGAAGAGATTTAGGGAATATACTGTGATGGGTATTCCAAACGTAACCAAGAGGGTTACTCCCTACGTAAGAATGTTATGAATGCTTCAAGTTACCTTTATGTCTTATGATTTCTATGATTTATTCATGATTTGATGAGGTATGTTAAAGTGCCTATGTTTTATGGGTAAAGTATGATTTCTTTCTTATGTATATATGATCTCATGATTCCTTTCCATATTTTTATAACCCTTACTGAGCTTTTTATGCTCGACCCAAGTTTTTGAAATGTTTTTCACATGTCAAGGGAAAGGTACATGATGTGATGATAGTGTTAAGGATGTGTCAAGAAAGAATCCTTGTTTTATTTTAAATATGTTTCCGTTGATGGGAAGAATGAATATTGTCTTTTATGTAACCACTTTGTTTAAATGTGGAATGTAATGCAAGTTTTATTATCTAATTCTCTAAAACTCTAAACCTGAAAAGAGCCTCAATGTGTAATCTTGTAGTAACTCAAGATTAAGTAAGGTATAAGGCTGGGGCCTTATATTTTAAAATCCATTTTATCAATAATAATGAAAACTCTCTCAAAATTTATTAAAGTGTGAAAAATAAAAATGGATATTCATTCATGATAAAAGTTCATCTAAAGTAAAATAAAAACACACAAAATTCCTTAACTTGTGGAAATTCCTCCCACACATAAAATATAACTACCCATTAGTAAATGTCAATAAATTAATATAAGGGTGGAAAAACCAAAGTTAATTAAATATACATCATGGATTTATATTTTAGTGGTATCGTTGAGTTAAGATTCTAGAAGCTACCAAATAGTTCTAGAAAGAAAGAAATAAAACATTATAAAAATAATGAAAAATAAATATAGAGGGACAAGAGGATATAACATGGTTTGATCTCCCACATGGGTGCTAGGATTTTATTTCCCCTTGTAAGGGAGGTTAAGTTATTTGTCACCAATTTGAAGGTGGTTGAGGTTTATGTTATTGGAACCACCACATAGGTTTCATTACAACATTAATTCTCCAACATTGGTAATTGTATAACCCAGAGGTAGAGTAAAACAATTCCATCCCCTTTGAAATTTAGTATAAATTGCATGGTGGGGGAAGTATAAATAATAGTTTCTCTAAAACTTTGGCCATATATTCTATGGAATGTTCAACTTAAACATCCATGTACAACTCATGTGAATTTGTTTCAAAAAAATAATCAAAGGGGAAGTCAAATAACAATTCAACTGGAATACGATTAATAAATGAAGAATCAAAAAAATAAATCTTCCATATCAATGAGATAAACTTGGAATGTGATTTATTATAGAAAGGTTACATGTAAATTAGTCACAAAAAAATTATCTTATTCATAAAAAACCAATTAAATATAGTGGTGTATATTTTTAATTATCAAATATGGGATAATCACATTATTTTTCAGTTTCTAAAAATTCTGACCAATATACATCTAAATTATGTTGATCTCTCTCAATTTTATTATCTGGCATTTCTTCTTCAGAGAACTCCTCTATAAATTTTTTTAAAGGAAAAATGGATCTTCTATGGATTTCATCATACATACTCTGGTTATTCGTCTATGAATATTGGTGGAAAACGTTTTACCTTGTCTTCAATGGGTTTTTGGTTCTCCCCCAAACTCAAGGAATTGATTTCATCAAGAGAACTAGAAAAGATCAATATTTTCATTCTCACTTCTTCAAGAATCTGGTTATTTTATTCAATAAATTTAGACATTTAATAAAATTTAATCATTCTTATAATTTTCATACATTTTTTTATCATCATTCCATGAATAAGATAAATCACCATGAAATTCCATCTTTAAACCAAGAAAATAAATATGAGTAGTGAAGTTCTTTTTTGTGTTCTTGAAATTGATGATTTTATTTGAGTTTTAAAAAAAAGGTGTGCATGGGATCTTGGAATCCTCAAAAATGGTTAAACATTTATTGGGTATATATATTTTGTATCTCTCACTAAAAATATCTTTTTACCTAATCATGAAATATAATGCAAACCCAGTGACAATCTCTTAAGGAGGCTGCTCACACACACTGATTTTATATTATCACAATTTATAATGTAATTAATATTATAATAATTATGTAATAATATATTGTGGAGATTTTATAAGATAACGAGAAATATAAACATATAAATTATAATGTGAAACATAAATAATTAAAAATACAAATATGTTAGTGATGAAGATGTTGTAGTTTTTAGGAATTCACAATTATGTTATCAATGTTCTAAAAAATATTAATTTTCAAAATTATACTCAATGTAGAGATCATCCCTGTCACTCAACTCCCTCCCACAAAATTTTTATTATCCCACACTAACCCTATTCATGCATGATAATACTCCCCACATAATCTCCCAAATTATACTCCACACCATATGAAACATTATAATGATGAATGAGAGGGAAAATTGTGAACAGGATGAAGAACACAATAATAGAAAAATAGGGGTGATCCCTTCACCAAAACCAATTTATCTACTAAAAATTTATTAAAATAAAACAAATTAAAACATTTATTCACATAAAATTCAAGCACCCCCTCCCCCGAACAACAATGAGTGTACATTCCCTACAATCATGGATGTTAGAATGAAGAAGGTGGAAGAACACCAAAGAGAAAATTAAAAGAGAGGAGAGGAAGATGAAGTAGAAAATATTAATAATTTCAAAACTATTATATTAATATAAACCCTAATTCAAAAAAACTTCTAGTCAATGTTTCCAACCCATGACATGGATGTAGAAGGTGTAAATTTATATGGAAAAGTGTTCCATTATTTCCCTGTAAAACTATTATTCAGAATATGTATTATTTTTGGACCACTTAACAGTTGATTTTGGGGAATTTATATTCATTTATGTTGTTCTTATATGTCTCTTATCTCCACCCAAACATTTGAGCACTATTAGACACTTATAACATATGTTAAGATAGTTTTACTTGAGAAAACTATTCAATCCAAGAGACTATTTGTATTCCAAAGAAACGAATTATCATGAATTTATTTCCATGAAAGTGGTAGATTAATGTGAAGACTCAATTAAAAAAATCCCCTTGTATGTTTTCTATCTCAAACTGAATTTTCTGCTTGTTTGGACTCTCCCTTTTTCAAATACAGGTGCTTCTTCAAAATTATACATCATTGGGAAATTTCTTCAAGTCCTGGATTTTTTAGAAGTTTTTGGGAATCAAAATATTGAATTTAGCATTGGGTCCAATAAAATGAAATGAATCCCAACATGTATGAATCCCTAGAAAAAATTAATTTCACAATATAAACTATTATAGAAGAATTTATATCCAAAATACCAATCTGATATAAAAATATTTATATTCCAAAATGAATCCATTTTCAGAATGAAGTTCCCATAGTAAATAATCCCAAAAAATGTTAAAAGTTTCCTTAAAATGTAAAATTTTTGTGATTAAAACATTGAATTAAAGAGTATTATATATTAAAATATGAGCTTAATCACACCCCAAGTTGTATGCAATTCATAATTTATAGAAACATATAAATTAAAATCAATGAAAAATGAACATGATGCTTCCCCTTACTTCTTTTCTATGATGCTATTTTTTTCCAATGGCCCCTATTGAAACATGTAAAAAAACAAATCATCTTTCTATGTTAACTTTCTATTTATCCTTATCTTTTTAAAAGGTAATTATGAATGAGATTTTGATTTAAATGACTTCATCTGGCCTTTCATTTTATTCATCATAAGGATGGAAGGATTTTTCACTTAGTATCCTTATCAACTTACAGAAGTAATTTGAGAAGATCTGGAAGAGACTTCTCAGTTTTTTTACGTTAAAATTAATAAAAATATCATGAATCTCAGAGTAAGTGATGTAGGAATGATTTCAGTTCCTAATTCATTGGACAATTTGAACCATAGAACCTTCAAATGCTCGGTGTAGCCATTGAGATTGACTACATTAGGCCCAACTAGAGAACCATATTCAAGATTACACTAAAATAGAACCATAGAGATCTAAAACCATTACTATATACCTCTCTCCTAGTAATGACAGTTGATATTATTGATCATTATGTAAGAATCATTGTTTTCATGAAACTTAATGGGTTCAATTTGCATGAATGAAAAAATTAAACACCGGACGTGGACTTCTTTGCTCGTGTGTTTATCATAGGTATCAAACTCTTCATCACTCACCTACTTTGTACGTAGATTGGGTAGTTAGTATTCTAGGAAATAAGATTTATTTTCATAGAGAAACACAACCCGAGGGCTTTTGAACCTATTCTTGAGTTTATCTCCATAAAGGATATAGTCTTTCTCAAATAGAGATCCCATAGATAATGTATATGATGATCATTCCATTTATTATATAATTGTAAATATAATATTATTCGGACTTTTGTTGACAATGAATTATATTGTAAATAATAATAATTAATTTTATTATGCCTTCCACTACTTTATCAAGTCTCAACAAACATCACCATTGAACATGGAATGTTTAGTTGCTAGAAACTTCTAGTGGCAAGGATCTATATTCCCCCTTCGCATGACCATAATAAGGGTCGATCAAGATACTTGATGGTGTTTAGGAAGGAAGGTCTTTGAAAACTATAAGATTATAGCTACATGGTCTGTTGATCACATTCCTCAATCCTAAAATCCATACTATGACTTCCTGAATATTTGTTTGATGAATACATATTGTAAGTAAATTGTATATTTATATCTTATATATATATCTATATATATCTGTTAAAAAATTCTTATTTTTATCTACAGGGAACATAAAGTGATGATAAATAGAAAGCATCATTCTTTATATTTTATAAGGATGGATACTTTTCAAAGCAAAGAGTTTTCTACTTAGTTAAAATTGAAGGTAATAATATTATTATTTAAAAGAATTAAAATAATAATTAATAAAGTTTAATATTGATTTATGTTATAGGTATTGAGTTTTTCTGCTGACTCTGTCTCTGAGTAAATAAGAGGTTTCACTTTTGGTCATAATAATGTGGTTCGTGGCTGTAAATAAATTGCTATCAATGGGTACATATTTATTTTCACTGAACGAGCAAAGAACATGAGAACACAACATGATGGTGTTATGGTTATTACCCCAACAGACTGTTATGCAAGTGCATCATATAGTAGACCGCGATTTGAAAATTTAAGTTATTACGGAGTTGTTGAAAGAATAATAATAATATATTATTATTTTCATGGAAGAGTCATGCTGATGAAATGTAAGTGGTTTGATTCGATGATGAGGCATGGAAAATTTATTGATGATTGTGGATTTTGAGTAATTGATATGACTCATACTCTTGCTACAGATGAACCATATGTATTGACATCAATGGAAAAAATAAATGTTTTATTTTAAAGACCATATTCAACCTGAATTTGGTGTCATTATTAATGTAATTCCAAGAAAAAGTTTTATTGATGGTGATGATGTAATAGACACCATCCCTACTACCATTGGAAACAATCCATTAATTACTTCTGAGGACTCCAATAGCTCAATTGTCAGAGTTGACTGTGAACCTGATGTTGTGGTGGGAAATATATAAAATCATTCATTTATGTTGTCAATTATTTTGGTTTTCCTAGAATTGGGATGTTAAGGTCAGTACTATTCAAATTGATTTAATATTGGTTACAAATATGGTGTATCCAACTTGACCGTTAGGTGAATTTTCAATGTTTATGGGTTGAAATTTTTTTGGAATTGCATTTTATAATTTGGAATTGAACTATAGTCAAACCTAAGAAACAAAAATTTCAAACATGGTGAAAATTTAAATGATTCAACTGTGATTTGAAAAAAAATTATGACTCTAAGACCTCTATTTAATATAGTGATGACACTTATTAAATAACCATCCTACTAAAAATTAAATTTTTTTATTACAGCTTGTACGATTTATTGACTTCATTTTATATATTTTCAATATCACCTAAAACCATGGATAGTTAAATAATACATGAATACCCCTATTCCCTCCCATTTATTTTGTTTTTTGGGTTACACATTTGATAAACATTTCTATTTAATTCCTTATGTTTTTTCAAATGCATGAAATGAAAGAAATAGAAGAGAGGCGAAAAACAGATTATGGACAACAATCATCGCATGACTGAGCTAGGTATTCCACCACCAGTTCCTATAGTGAGTATTTTATTTCAAATATATTTTTTTAAATAATTTATAATGTCATGTGATTATTATTTTTAATCTTATTTTCACGATCCATCTATTATGCAACAGTTATTTGATGAGCATCCTAGTAGTGGTCCCAATACTCAGGGTGTTCGTACGAGGGGTGGTGGTATGAGAGATAGATGATCTAGTCGGCATACCTGATTAGACCATGCCCCTCCCACTGATATACCATTCATCCCACATGCTGATCCCGGTGTGTCTTTAGGGTCACACAAGATATTTAGGCCTCCAATTTTTTCACCACCATTTACATCTGAGCCTCCTCACTAGTCTGTACCATATTTGATGATGATTCCCACTACCCATTCAACATTCGGCCAACCATCCCCATAATCTTATTTTACTTCTGTTTTCTACTATCTGGTCTTTTAAATTCCATCTTCTTCGACTCTTTCACTTCCAAAGTCTGTCGGTGCGGAGCATACATTGGGACACACTCCATCAGTACAGGGCGTTACTTTAGTTCTTGCGGATCCAGCGGTGCCCATTGATCAGACTACCACATATATACCTGTAAATACCTAACAATTTTTTACACCATTATTTATTTTCATTATAACCTGTATTGATAAAATATTTTTTTCATTCATAACAGATAATCTACTGATAAGAGGTGGGTCGGGGGCGTACACGCATGTGTGCGGTGTGGAATTGCCGCACACAGATGATGCGGGAGTAAAATGAATATAGTCCGATGATTGAAAAATAAGTGCAGCAATGTCAGTGTTTTTCTCGACGCTTTCCAAATACTCCGATATCAATCCAGTCACCCCATTCTCATAGAGACATCTCCCAAATGAATTCAAGGAAACTCATGGGTAGAGATATGGGAAAAACCTATTGTTTTTAATGAAAAATATTTATTTTTTTTGTTTATATGAATTAATATTTATGTGTCAGCTGTGATTTATTTTCCCCGATGGTGAGGGTGCATGGCCTTCACATCTAAAGGATTTATGCAAGCTTTTGAGAACTTATAATCAAGAGTTTTATATTGGTTGGAATCTTAGTGTGGGCACAGAGTAAGAGGCGGTCCATGTCATGGATGATTTTCCTTTAGAATAGTACCGATAGATGATTACATATTGGACGACTATCCAGTTTATGGTATTAATTAAATTAGAGGTATTTAAATGAATATATTCATGTTTTTTTGTTAATAATAATTATTTTATTTTATTTTGGAGTCATCAAGAAGAAATAAAAAACATTTATGATAAGAAATACATCCACCCATTGGGACTTACTATGATTCCAGAACATGATATGTGTAACACCCCGATAATTTCTAAAAAATATTCATTTAATTTCATTAATGTCTTGTATTCTATGCAACACCAATATTACCTTGCGCTATACGCAACACCGTATTAGCTTGTAGTATACGCAACACTATTCTTGGATCGTGTTACACACAATTTTGATAATAGTTATTCTACACAACATTGAGTATATATATATATATATTCAATGTATAAATAAAATATGGTTGGATTATGTTATATGAAACTATGAAGGATTCTTTCAAAACACGCAACCCTGACTTGGCTTGCATTACACGCAATCGCGACCTTCCTCGATAGCGTGTGTTGTACGCAATACTGGGTGTTACTAAACAACGATATATTATTATAATATTAATATGAACTAGCCTTTATAAATAGTATTAACTAAATTTTGAATTTTATAACATTATTATTCATCTTACACATTTTCAAGAACATGTTATAAGAACAAAATAAATTTTTTGGGTAAAATAAGAATTTTTAAAAAAAATGCAGTTTTGTCGCCTTTTGATGGCGCACCCACTTTAAATCTAGTTTTTGACATGTTTATAAGTTCAATATGACAAAATAAAATTCTTTTTTGGAATCAATAAATAAAAATTTACTTTGGATAAATTTTTCGTATTATTCTGGTAACTTTCATATTTTGATGAATAGTAAAAACACGCTATATTTTAATGAAAAACAACTTTTTTCATCGTAATAATTTATATGGTTAAATTATAATATTTAATGGTTTTAAAGTATAAATAGAATATATTTTTACCATTTAATGTAATTTTTGTCATTAGCATTGATTTTACCCTGAATTCGTAGGTTAAATCAATTCAATCTTTTGCAATGTTTTAAAGAAAAACCCGTTTTCTTTCGACAACGGGATTAATTTTAATTTAATTTCTGCAACTTTTGTGTGTTGAGTTTGGAAAAATGGATTCCATATTTTGAATCAGTGGGTTCAAATTATGTTAATAAGCTACTTTTTATTTTTGGGCATTGTGAATAGTAACTACGGTAAATTTTATTTACTATAGTTAAAGGTAAATCGGGAAATTAAGGGTAAATATAAGGTTATAAAATTACCCTAACACTTGACAAAATCCTATTTGATGACTAAAAGTCAACCCATATCACCTAGGGGTCGGATTAGACTCATTTAATGGACTTTTTTCCATAAAAATAATTTAATTATTATTAAAACCAAAGAATGTGACAACATGTCACTTTCTTAAATCTTATAAGTATAATAATTTTAATTTAGTAATAGAATTAATGAAACTTCGAACATTAATAGTCTACAAAAATCTAACAAAATTATCTACATCATGAGAATTTATTTAGAATTTTTTGGGATTAAATAATTATCTTTAATTATGACACAATAGTGATGCATAAATTATTTATCTAGTGAAAAATCAAGGATATAGTTTTCATTAAACAAATAGTGATCATAAAAGGCACAAAACCCTGACAAAAAATTATTGTTCATGTAAATTTAAACTATAATCATCCAATGGTCGAATATTTGACCATTTGGAGTCTTATACAAGCAATTATGACACTTATATTATATTATTTTAAATGATGCCAAAGTTGTCACCTTCAAAATTTAATAAATATATCAATTTAAATATTGTGATTTTAAGATGATAAATTCGGGTAAAAGTATTATTATGAAAGTTAATAGATTTATATTCATCATAGGATTTTATTTTTAATTTTTGTGCAACAAATCAGTATATTAAATAATTATACAAAAATGTTGTAGTAATTATTTTATTAAGAGATAATCCAAATAAATGGTTTTAAAAATAATAAAATAAATATTATATGGACTATTTAATGTGATCCAATAATTTTATAGATACATATGACCTTTTATGAATCTATTAAAGCTTTTATTTTGAACATATCTTCTGTATATATTATATTTAAATTCAAATAAATGAATTGTGTCAAAATTGACAATATTGTTATTTTACAAAAATAACATATTATAAAATTGTTTAAAAATCACAGAAATATTTAAAAATTATAAATTTAAATTTATATGGTCTATAATGTTATAAATTAACCAATTATGGAAAATTCACAAAACATAAGTAATTATATGTTTAAAATTTAGAATTTTATTACAAAAAATAAACTTAAATAGATTAAATAAGGATAAATCAAAATGATAATGTTTAAAATAAGATCCAAACATGTCTAAATTTGATTGGTTGATGATATTACAACCCTATCTCATCTAATCTTCGAATATGAGTCATTTTTGGAGGTTTTTATGTGGGGTTAGATTTATTATAAATTAATATTTTAGGAATTCCAAAGGTGCCCCTCTCCTCCCTTATAAAAGGGCACCTCCTCCCTCTCCTCCTAACACCACATTGAGCCTTCAAGCTTGGCCAACACCTACCCAATTATCTTCTAAACTTCCCTAGAAACATCCTAGAGGTCCTGGTCTTCTTCAAAGACCAATTTTAGTGCCCAAAGGGTAGGTCTCAAAGAGGCGCTTCAAATAAGAGGTAATGTCCGTTACCGATTCTTTCACCTTTATTTCTTCTTCCACTTCTTCTTCTTAGGTTGTTTCATTATGAAGTAATAACATCAGTATAACTAATATACGGAAATGTTATTATAAGTTAGAAACAACCCTATTTCACCATCTATCCATCCTACGGAAAACGAAATCACCGCGCGTGCGTACGTACGGAATACCGTCTCCACGCCGTGGTGTAATCTATTTTCCACCACCACCTTAAATGGATGGGTATAATGGTGTAAATAATAACTATATATGATTATTGTAAAGTGATATTGATTCTGTAATAGTATAAATACACTCCAATAAAATTTCACGATCATGGGAACGATGTCATCGCTCGTGCGTACGTATGGAATACCGTCTCCACGACGCGATGAGATTCATTCTCAATGATTAACTATTCATAAATGATTATAAAGTATATATAATAAGTAATCATGAAATATATGACATAATAATGATACTGGATTTATGTATATATATGTATGTATGTCATCCAATTAATTCCATTCAATTCAATGAGGAAACAAAAACAACGTTCATGCGTACGTACAGTCTACCGTCTCGATGAACAATGTATTTCTTTCCTTTTATCGATCTATTATATATATGTATATTCTGAATATATATTATATATAAATCATGTTTTATATTCTGGAATTATTTAATCATGATCTAAGTAATCATATGAATAATTACGAATCAAAACACGGACGACAAATGAAACGATTTTACCCAAAACGCTCTTTAACATGGAATTTACAAAAGAACGGGTAATATAAAGTCATAAGTGAACCATATATGATATAATAACTGTTAATATGATTCTGTAATAAGTCAATAAGATTATTTAAATCATTATACAGGAGGTTCGGATATGTAAGAAGCATATCGTACATAAGGTAAGGGATAATGTTGAAAATCTCATTTTTATCCGAGATTGCTTATTCGTAAGTATTTACTGGGGTTATTGCAATCGTCCATGTCCATATTTTATAAAAGTGTTTTCATGTATGTTTAAAGTCCTTTTTACCCATTTTTACTTTTACCCCATGGTATGGAAGGAATATTTCTTTTATTTACCCTATAAGGTACTTTTTGGATTTTCCGACAAAAGTACAAGAAGATTGTTTTTTAACGTATACGGAATGAAAGGATTTTTACAGTTTTATAAAGCCTTATTTTCATGAATATTCCTCCAAAATATTTCATTACTATTTTCCACAAAATCCTTTTCTTTTAAAATTGAATGAAATTTTGTGAAAAGAAAATGATTTTGAAGAAGAAAGGATATTTTCCTCAAGAATTCATTTCAAGTGTTTTATCAAAACCATTTTTCATCTAAGATGACATTATTTCATATGTGTATGTTTCAAGTATCGTGTCTCTATGATTTAAATGGTTTCATTTTTTCTATTATGAAATGATATCCATTTCTTTTATATGGATTATGTGTTGTTGGGATGATGTTTATGAAACCCATTTTATTTATTGGGTTATTATGAATGATGTATGTTGATTTAGTGGCACATGTAAGATTGATTTCATTATGAGATGGGTGGGACCTATATCTCCCTCCAATGCATTGGGTAAAGATTTATATCTCATGAGATAGACATGTCTGGAACGTCAGGTTAAACTGGTTCAGCAAAACAGGACTGAAACGAGGAGTGAACTCGATTCAGAAAGGGACTTTGTCCACTAAGATGGTCTTGGCAGTAATGCCTTGGCTACTATGGAAATCATTACATGTTCTTAATGGATCCCACAATTACATGTTTTATTCCCATGCTATGTTATCATGATTTATGTTTCATTATGATCTATGCCTAATGTACTTCCATGTTTTAAGTTGTTGCTCAAGCTTTTGATGTCTAAACATTACGTTCATGTTTTTAAGATCAAATGTATATGGTATGTTTTATTTTATCCATTCTTACCCTTACTGAGCATTTGAGCTCACCCTTTTTATGTTTTCTTTTCCCCCAGGATTAAAAGAATGATTTTAGGTAAGGAAACAAAAATTGGAAGATCTTTATGGGAGATGTTGAAGATATTTCACCACGATTAAAAGATTACTTTCCAAGTTTCCAAACACACTAAACTATTACGGTCCTTGTGTGTCTGTTTTTGTTATGTATTAAGTATTCCGCTAAATTAATTTAATGTCCATGTACATCAAGCATAGGGTCTCTACCGTTGGTATCAGGGGAAAGGTTTAGTCAACCTTTGGAAACTAGGATGCGAAAATGTTAGTGAGATCCCTATAAATATTTCTAAGGTATGTCTAGGAATGTCTTTAAGGTTAAGTATACGTATAGGTTATAGTCCTAGAATTGCGCTAAGGATCTTATAATTTAACCTAAGATGTTATATATTGAGGGTACTCCCCCTTTACTATGTTGTTTTCTCTAGCATGATTTTTCCTCTCAGAGAATTCTTTTTGTGTTTTAGTTAATGGAGGGAACTAGAAGGAATTCGGTTAACATTGAATCCATGGACAAATTGGTGACTATGAACAACAAAATTGTGTAATGCCTAGAGAGAAATATATTGTGATTATGTTGAATCATTCATCGCGATATATGATTAACAAGGTGAAATTTAGTGGTATGCCTAATTCATCAAATAAGAGGAAGATAGACTATTATGCATGTTCGCATGTTGAGGAGCATAAACAAAGGAAGATTGAGATTTCTAAAGAAGGGAAGAAGAACCTTGAGGAATACCTCAAATGGAGGGACCGATGTTATCTGTGTGGAGAAAAGGGTCATAGAGTGATAGACTGTTATGGAGTTCAATGTATTATTTGTGGAGAACATGGGCATTACCCAACTCAATGCCCTGACCTAAAAAGTTACTTCTAAATCAAGGAAGGACTTATTCCAGGACAATCATTGAAGATGATGGATTGAAGTGTTTATGTATTGGTATTCAAGAATAATGTTGTTGAGGTACATTAATTGTGTATCAGAATATTTTTGTATTAGTCTATTGTGGTTTTCAATAATTTTAAGGTACCGGTAACCATGAAAATTGAATCAAATATTTTGGAAAGCAGATGATATGCGCATAATGAAGGGATAAGGGGAAAATGAAATGTTTTAAAGTATTCATGAGCTCATGATTGATATAAGGACTAAGTGATATCATGGTTTGAGTATATAAAATTTTGTGGATTTTGGTATGTGGAAAGAGTTATCTTTTGACAGCACTCATGTTTTCACTAAGATTCAATGGGTATTAATTTTTAAAGAGAATACATGATTATGGCCTTCAAATGTTTGGAATGTGACCAACAAGACATATCTTATGATATATGGGGATCAACGATGGAATTGACATGCTTGTTATATGAAATCTCTGGTAATCATTTTCACTATAATATGAGAGTGGACTGCAGTATTATAGATAAGCCTAAAGATTGGAATGGTTTATGTTGGACATAAGTTAGTATTGTTTAAGGATATAAGTTTTTTTCGATATTATTGATGGGATGTTATAGTAATATAGTTTTATAAAAAGGAAAACCTGCAGGACGGGCGACAACCCATCACGTCGGACAAGGCTATGGGAATCGAACCCACAACCGAAGTGCAACTGGACTTTATCGCCTACTACTGGCCTACAGGAAGTCCCTGTTTAGTAGAAACTAGTTTTATTTTATTAAGCGGTATAATATATGAAGTATAAGTTCATTTTTGGAACTATATAAGATTAATCTAACCATAAGATGGACTTATAACATTTGCTAACATTTTGATTGAAAGATATGGAATGTCCCATCATTCTATCACATGATCTTCTAACACATCACTAATAACAAATTCAACTTCATTTCTTTAAGTGATGAAGTGGAAATTGTTCAATTCACGAAAAATAGTAAGATTATACCAAAATCATGCAAGTATTTATTTTAATTAATCAACCTTAGGTAAATGATCTTGAAAACCAATAATGTTGTCCTAGTTCCCTTATATCCGATGAATCAGATGGTACCTTAGATCATCACAAATCAATATCTTTGTGATTGTTAGATTTTTCATAGCCATGTTCTCTACCACTCTCCATCAGAACTTGGTGGTTAGATTTTTCTTCCATATCCATGTTTTCACCTATGTTCTCCTACGTGGAAACCCAGTGATGAGTTAATTTGGGTAACCGTTACATTTCATACTTTATTTTTTAAAGCCATGTTTTGGTATTCCTTTTTACGATGTGGGTTTCTATTAAACAAACTTTCGAGTAGTAAACCATTTATAACCTCGACGAATTTTGAGGGCGAAATTCATTTTAATGGGGGTAGAATGTAACACCCCGAGATTTTATGAAAAATATTCTTTTAATTTCATTAATGTTTTGTGTTGTATGATACACCAAGATTACCTTGCACTATACGCAACACCGTATTAGCTTGCAGTATACGCAACACTATTCTTGGATCGTGTTACACACATTTTTTATAATAGTTATTCTACGCAACATTGAATATATATATATATATATATATATTTATCTTCAATGTATAAATGAAATATGGTTGGATTATATTATATGAAACAACGAAGGAATCTTGCACAACACGAAACCCTGAATTGGCTTTCATTACACGCAATCGTGACCTTCCTCGATAGCGTGTGTTGTACGCAATATCGGGTGTTACTAAACAACGATATATTATTATAATATTATTATGAACTAGCCGTTATGAATATTATTTACTAAATTTTGAATTTTATAACATTATTATTCATCTTACACATTTTCTAGAACATGTTATAAGAACAAAATAAATTTTTTCGGTATAATAAGTATTTTTCAAAAAATGCAATTTTGCAGCCTTTTGATGGCGCACCCACATTAAATCTAGTTTTTGACATGTTTATAAGTTCAATATGAAAAAATAAAATTCTTCTTTGGAATCAAGAAATAAAAATTTACTTTGGATAAATGTTTCGTATTATTCTGGTAACTTTCATATTTTGATGAATAGTAAAAACACGCTATATTTTAATGAAAAACAACTTTTTTCATCATAATAGTTTATATGGTTAAATTATAATATTAAATGGTTTTAAAGTATAAATAGAATATATTTTTACCATTTAATATAATTTATGTCAATATCATTGATTTTACATTGAATTCGTAGATTAAATTAATTCAATCTTTTCCAATGTTTTAAAGAAAACCCCGTATTCTTTCAACAATGGGATTAATTTTAATTTAATTTCTGCAACTTTTGTGTATTGAATTTGAAAAAATGGATTCCATATTTGGAATCACTGGGTCCAAATTATGTTAATAAGCTACTTTTTATTTTTGGGCATTGTGAATTGTAACTACGATAAATTTTATTTACTATAGTTGAAGGTAAATCGGTTAATTAAGGGTAAATATAAGATTATAAAATTACCCTAACACTTGGAAAATTCCTATTGGATGACTAAAAGTCAACCCATATCACCTAAGGGTCGTATTAGATTCATTTAATGGACTTTTTTCCATGAAAATAATTTAATTATTATTAAAACCAAAGAATGTGACAACATGTCACTTTCTTAAATCTTATAAGTATAATAATTTTAATTTAGTAATAAACTTCATGAAACTTCGAACATTAATAGTCTACAGAAATCTAAAAAAATTATCTAAATCATGAGAATTCATATAGAATTTTTTGGGATTAAATAATTATCATTAATTGTGACACAATTATGATACAGAAATTATTTATCTAGTGAAAAATCAAGAATATAGTTTTTATTAAACTAATAGTGACCATAAAAGGCACAAAACCCTGAAAAAAACTTATTGGTCATGTAAATGTAAACTATAATCATCCAATGGTCGAATATTTGACCATTTGGAGTCTTATACATGCAATTATGACACTTATATTATTTTATTTTAAATGATTCCAAAGTTGTCACCTTCATAATTTAATAAATATAACAGTTTAAATATTGTGATTTTAAGATGATAAATTCGGGTAAAAGTATTATTGTGAAAGTTAATAGATTTATATTCTTCATAGGATTTTATTTTTAATTTTTATGATAAAATCAGTTTATTAAATATTTATACAAAAATGTTGTAGTAATTATGTTATTAAGAGATAAACCAAATAAATGGTTTTAAAAATGATAATATAAATATTATATGAACTATTTAATTTGGTCCAATAATTTTATAGATACATATGAAATTTTATGAATCTATTAAAGCTTTTATTTTTAATATATCTTCTGTATATATTATATTTAAATTCAAATAAATGAATAGTGTCAAAATTGACACTATTGTTATTTTAGAAAAATAACATATTATAAAATTGTTTAAAAATCACAAAAATATTTAAAAATTATAAATTTAAATTTATATGGTCTATAATGTTATAAATTAGCCAGTTATGGAAAATTCACAACAAATAAGTAATTATATGTTTAAAATTTAGAATTTTATTACCACAAATATACTTAAATAGATTAAATAAGGATAAATCAAAATGATAAGGTTTAACATAAGATGCAAACATGTCTAAATTTGATTGGTTGATGATATTACAACCCTATATCATATAATATTATAATATGAGTCATTTTTGGAGGTTTTTAAGTGGGGTTATATTTAATATAAATTAATATTTTTAAGAATTCCAAAGGTGCCCCTCTCCTCCCTTATAAAAGGGCACCTCCTACCTCTCCTCCTCACACCACATTGAGCCTTCAATATCGCCCAACCCCTACCCAATTATCTTCTCCACTTCCCTAGAAACATCCTAGAGGTCCTGGTCTTCTTTAAAGACCAATTTTAGTGCCCTAAGGGGAAGTCTCAAAGAGGTGCTTCAAAGAAGAGGTAATGTCCGTTACCGATTCGTTCACCTTTATTTCTTCTTCCACTTCTTCTTCATAGGTTATTTCATTATGAAGTAATAAAATCAGTGTCACTAATATAATGATATTTTATTATAAGTATGAAACAACCCTATTTCACTATCTATCCATCCTACGGAAAACGAAGTCACCGCACGTGCGTACGTACGGAATACTGTCTCCATGTCGTGGTGTAATCTATTTTCCACCACTACCTTACATGGATGGGTATAATGGTGTAAATAATAACTATATATGATTATTGTAATGTGATATTTATTCTGTAATAGTATACATACATTCCAATAAAATTCCACGATCATGGGAACGATATCATTGCTCGTGCGTACGTATGGAATACCGTCTCCACGACACGATGAGATTCATTCTCAATGATTAACCCTTCATAAATGATTATAAAGTATATATAATAAGTTATCATGAAATATATGAAATAATAATGATACTGGATTTATGTATATATATGTATGTATTTCATCCAATTAATTCCATTCAATTCAATGAGGAAACGAAAACAACGTTCATGCGTACGTACTGCCTACTGTCTCCATGAACAGTGTATTTCTTTCCATTTATCGATCTATTATATATATGTATATTCTGAATATATATTATATATAAATAATGTTTTATATTCTATAATTATGTAATCATGATCTAAGTAATCATATGAATAATTACAAGTCAAAACACGGATGACAAATGAAACGATTTTACCCAAAACGCTCATTAACATGGAATTTACAAAAGAACGGGTAATATAAAGTCATAAGTGAACCATATATGATATCATAACAATTAATATGATTCTGTAATATGTAAATAACATTATTTAAATCATTATATAGAAGGTTCGGATATGTACGAAGCATATCGGACATAAGGTAAGGGATAATGTTGCAAATCTCATTTTTATCCGAGATTGCTTATTCGTAAGTATTTACTGGGGTTATTGCAATCGTCCATGTCCATGTTTTATAAAAGTGGTTTAATGTATGTTTAAAGTCCTTTTTACCCATTTTGACTTTTACCCCATGGTATGGAAGGAATCATTCTTTTATTTACCCTACAAGGTACTTTTTGGGTTTTCCGACAAAAGTATGAGAAGAATGTTTTTTTAACGTATACGACACGAAAGGATTTTTACGGTTTTATAAAGCCTTATTTTCATAAATCTTACTCCAAAATATTTCATGACTATTTTCAACAAAATCCTTTTCTTTTAAAATTTCATGACATTTTTTGAAAATAAAATTATTTTTAAGAAGAAATGATATTTTCCTCAAGAATTCATTTCAAGTGTTTTATCAAAACCATTTTTCATCTAAGGTGAAATTATTTCATATGTGTATGTTTCAAGTATCATGTCTCTATGATTTACATGGTTTAATTTTTCTTATTATGAAATGATTTCCATTTCTTTTATATGGATTATGTGATGATGGGATGATGTTTATGAAACCCATTTTATTTATTGGGTTATTATGAATGATGTATGTTTATTTTGTGGCACAAGTAAGAATGATTTCATTATGAGATAGGTGGGACCTATATCTCCCTCCAATGCATTGGGTAAAGATTTATATCTCATGAGATAGACATGGCTGGAACGGCAGG
Source organism: Viscum album (assembly GCA_963277665.1). Taxonomy (NCBI): domain Eukaryota; kingdom Viridiplantae; phylum Streptophyta; class Magnoliopsida; order Santalales; family Viscaceae; genus Viscum; species Viscum album. The sequence goes on along the minus strand of OY728143.1, from coordinate 1,976,525,156 downwards.
TTAAACCGGTTCAGTAAAACAGGACTGAAACGAGGAGTGAACTCGATTCAGAAAGGGACTTTGTCCACTAAGATGGTCTTGGCAGCAATGCCTTGGCTACTATGGAAATCTTTACATGTGCTTAATGGATTCCACAATTACATGTTTTATTCCCATGCTATGTTATCATGATTTATGTTTCATTATGATCTATGCCTTATGTACTTCCATGTTTTAAGTCGTTGCTCATGATTTTGATGTCTAAACATTACGTTCATATTTTTAAGATCAAATGTATATGGTATGTTTTATTTTATCCATCCTTACCCTTACTGATCATTTGAGCTCACGCTTTTTATGTTTTCTTTTCCACCAGGATTAAAAGAAAGATTTTAGGTAAGGAAACAAAAATGGGAAGATCTTTATGGGAGATGTTGAAGATCTTTCACCACGATTAGAAGATTACGTTCCAAGTTTCCATAGACACTATACTATTATGGTCCTTGTGTGTCTGTTTTTATTATGTATTAAGTATTCCGCTAAAGTAATGTAATGTCCATGTAAGTCAAGCTTAGGGTCTCTACAATATGCAGCAGGTATGACAATTTATAATCTTTCTTTATGACATGCACTTTCTATTGCTTCATCCATAATTTATTCGATTGCTAAAGTTGTTATATAATTAGTTATGAAATTAATTAATTATTTTCTATCCTATTTTCATTATGGTTTCTTAAATTCAATGTCATTATAGAGAAATAAATTGAATATAGAAGGATGTGTGCCTCGAGCAAAACTGTTTTTCTTGAGTAGAATGAAGAAAGATGGAAGTGTGGTTAATGAACCGACTCAGTAGTAGATGGTAAGTTTTACATTGTTGATTTAAAAGTTTAATCGCTATTTTTTAACTTAATAGTTTATTTATATTTGTAACAGGTTGCTTTAGTATCCATTGATTCCCAGGAACCTGACAATTTTGAGACAAACGATCACTAACATTAGGTGTCGGGAGATGAGCACCCTGACAGGGTACACTGCCGACCTGGGAAGAGTATAGTTCCGATGAGGTATTGACCCTCCTCAGGTATGAGTTGTAGTGCCACCGAGTTGCAGCATGTTAAGGAATAGATAGAACTAGCTGAAAAAAGGGCCACATAGATGGAAGAACAGTCTGACAGGGCTAACACTGCATTTATGAAACTGATGGAAGTTTTACATCCAACACATCCGCCAGTTTCTAGCACTTCTTATGTTGAATATATGTCATCGATGCGTTCTATATATGGTGCACCCGGTGGAAGTTCAAGTGGTGCTCGATATGATGGCGAGGAGGAGGCTAAGTCAGAGGATGAGGAGGGTGAGGAGGAGGCCGAGGTGGGGGAGGAGGGTGAGGAGGAGGACGAGGTGGAGGAGGAGGGAGATGGGGAGGCCGATAATGAATGCGAGGGTGAGGAGGAGGGAGAGTAAGATGATGGGGGAGACGATGAGGATTCAGGTTAGGGTGATAATGATGGTGATGATAGTGATGGTGATTAGTGACGGATTGATCCATTACATTTTTGACTGATATTACCGACCATCGATGTTTATTGATTTGGTGCACATGAATATATGTGTGATTAAGTAGGTCTAATTATCATTATTTTTTATCTATAAATAGAAAAACACGACATGATGAGTTTTTGTGACTGGTTCACCCCTCCCCTAGAGAGGCCCCCCACAACCTGGACACCCTATGCCCCCTTGGACAGCCCCACCACCCCTGTGGATAGCCGTCTCACCCCTAGATAGCCCCTCCCCCTGTGGATAGCCTCCTACCCCCTAGACTCCACGTACCCCCAAGACAGCCCCTCCCACCACCGTGGACACCCCGCCCACCCCCTGGACACCCCCGACTCCCCTGGACAGCCCGACCACCCCCTAGGCATCCCACCCACCCCTTGGACACCATCTCCCTTTGTGGATAGCCCCCAACCCCCTGGACACCTTGTACCCCCTGGATAGCCTCGCCCACCCCCGTGGACTGCCCGCCCACCCACTGGGCACCCTCTTACCCCTTGGACACTCCGACCACCCCCGTGGATAGCCCTCCCACCCCCCCTTGAACACCTATCCCCCCTGGATAGCCCCCCCACCCCTATGGATATCCCACCCAACCCCCTGGACAACTCATGATAAGGTTAGGATCTTACACACTTAGAGGGGGGAAATCAATGATATGTTTTTCATTTAATTATCCTTTTTATTGAAACAAGATTTGTCTCATGTTAAGGAATTATCAATTTTCTAAAAAAAAATCACACATCCACATGAACTAATTTATTTAAATTGTTCACTACTAAACAAGAATAGTTACATCCATGTAATGGTTTGGAAATTATATAATACCGAACAATTCACAAGAAAAAAATATTTTTGTGTAGATAAAATAATGTTCGATATACACTTATAGTTATGTATCTCTATGATAAATACAACTATGCATGTGATTATTATAGAAAAATGGTGTTATAAATGTTTGGGTAACATGTTAAGAACCTTTCACAAATTTACTCAATACATGTTACTCTTATTTTGTTAACATTCACTTTTGATAACTCTCAAAACAATTAATCACTCCTGTGGATAGCGCGCCCACCCCCCATACCCCCTGGATAGCCCGACCACCCCCGTGGATATCCCACCCACTCCCTGGACTCCCCCACCCCCTTCACACCCCCACCCCCTAAACACACTACCCCCTAGAACCCCCCCCCCCAAACCCCCTGGACACCACCCCACCCCTTGGACACCCCCACCCCCAGACACCACCCCACCCCCAGGAAACACCATGGACACCCCCCCCCCCGAAGACCACCCCCACCCCCTATACACCCCATGGATAGCCCCCCCCACCAACCTAATGGATATCCCCCACCCACCACCCGAGATAGCCCCCTAGACACCCCCATGGACAGTCCCCCCCCGGACACCCCGTACCTCTTGGACATCCCCGCCACCCATGTGGATAGCCCTCCCACCCCTTGGACAGCCCCTCCAAGTGTGAACAGCCTCCACACCCCCTGGACACCCCTTACCCCCCCCCAGACTGCCCTGCCCGCCCCTGGACACCCCATACCCCCCTGGACAGCCCCACCCACCCCCATGGACAGCCCCGACCACCCCCCTAGACAGCCCTGCCCACCCCCCTAGACAGCCCCCACCCATGTGGACAACCCCTCTATCACCCTGGACAGCCCCTCCCCCAATGGACAGCCCCCCACACCCATGGATTACCCGCCCACCACCCATGGACAGCCCGCCAACTCCTCTAGACACCCCGTACCACCCTAGACAGCCCCACCCACCCCTGTGGACACCCCCTACCCCCTAGAAAGACCCCGCCCCTGTGGAGAGGCTCACCCTCCCCCATGGACACCCCTGACCCCCTGGGCAGCCCTACCACCCCCGTGGATTTTCCCTCCACCCCTTGGACACCCCACCCCCCATGGACACCCCCACACCCATGGACACCACCCCACTCACCTTGGACATCCCCCCCCACCCGCTGGACCGCCCCCAACCCCCTGGACACCACCACACCCCCTAGACACCCCCACCCCTAGAAACCCCCCAACCTCCATGGACACCACACCACCCCCATACACCCCCGTGGACCCCCCCCCCCCCCCGCGCGGGACACCCCATCCCCCCAAACCCCCAAACCCATCTGTACACCCCTACCCCCCTTGGACAACCACCCCAAACCCTTGAACAGTCCCTCAACCCCTAAATTCTGAATTTAATTATTTATTTATTTAATTAAATTTTAAATATTGTGTTAATGGTGTATGTCTATACTTGTTGTATGTGTATACTTGTTGTAATTACCTTATGAATTATGTGTTAATTCTGTTAATGGTGTATGTAACTCTGACTATGATGGGCTCTCAAAAATCTGATTTTCCTCTCACCATTATGAGATGTCTCCACCAAAGAAATTGAAATGAGTTAGTTGGAATAGTGGTTGTCATGTGAAGATTGAAATGGGGAAATCTACGCCATGGTACATGTCCTGGTTGGAAGAGTCTACTTTTTTTATGCTATATTGCAGGGGTATTTTTGTTCTAAATTAAACGAAAATTGTTCTATTTTAAGTGTTGTGATTTTTTGTTCTATTTTTAGTGCAACATGTTCTATTTTAAGTGTTGTTTTCAATTGTGTTTGCAGGTGTATGAAGTGCAAACCTGTGTTTTCATGTGTATGTAGTGGAGGGAATGGGATGCTATGCTTTTTTCTAGAAAAACACTATACCAACGGTTTTCAACCATTGTTAATGTGTTATTAGTGAAGATTTTTACAAATAGTTTGAAAAAACTGTTGGTAATACACTATGAAAACTGTTCAAAACCGTTGGTATACTGAATTTATAGAATATTTTTACCAATGGTTTGAAGGAACTGTTGGTAATACTATATACAAACAATCTAAAACTGTTGGTAAATACATATAATCAATTTATAGAAACAATTTATATAAAACTGTTGGCATATTGAAGGTAATATAGCCATATACTAGTGGATATAGGAAAACAGTTGGTATATTCCTTTTTCCATGGATTTCTAACCAACAATTTCACATCTCGTTGGTATATATTATACCAACGGTTCTGCTTCCTATAACAATGGTTTCAAACAGTTGTTATTTAATTTATTTTCAATAGTGCACACCAGTAAGAACATCAAAGTTGTGATTCATCTGGTTTGTACCTATCTAAATGATGGGAGTCTCCCCAAAAAAGTGTAATATGGTGTGTTTCAGATATGACACCATTGGTTGGGAGTTGGGGCCACTCCGTTGATGAGTCCATGGAAGGATGATATCAGAGAACCTCACATCATATGAGGATCTGGACGGATGAACCCTACCTACATTGGAGGGTGCTGGGATGCCACATGGGCGAACTGTTTTGAAAAAATGCTCAACCCATGACATTTTGGTATGCTCATGTAGAGGCTGATGTCTGGGAGGTTCTCGGGTTTTTTGATATATCAATTATGATGCCTTGGGTTTCTAAAGAATCACCCAGGGTGCATGGATATTGAGAGTATCTTTGATGGTAAGGATTATTCAGATGCCAGACCTAGCTAACTAGTTGTTTCATGATTGGTGAATAAATTTCAAAAAATAATGTTGTATGATGGGAAGTCATGGAATAAATCATTGAAATTTTGAGATGATCAATTTTGAAGGGTATTCCTAATGGATCTTCTGAATTAATGAGATTGGCATGTCATGTATCATAGTATAATGAATTAATAATCAATGAATAATGAGAACATGAGTTAGACAAATATGGTACATGTTAGTTGCACCAGGTTCCATTTAAATCATAAATCAGTGAGTGTTCATGTGAGAACATAGGATCAATAATTTTAAATAAAATCTTTTAGGAATGCTGACATGAAGTGTTTGGTAAGATTAAATATATTTCTCCTATGATGAGGGTGATCATTGAAATTAATTGGGTGTCGTCAGGTAGTTTACCCATGGTTGCACCTAGACACACATTTTTGGTAGACGTGGTGTCAAGATTGTTGTAGTTGGTTCCCTAGAACAAACTTATGTGTAATATATGATAAATTTCATTCATTTTTTGAATAAAAATAAATTTATTATCACATCATGATTGTTCTTCTATGTGACATAGTATGTGATTATATCTTAATGGTAGTTTTTACACTAAAAGGTCATAGTAGTTCCCTACTATGATGAGAACCTATAAGTACCAAGACAGTATTATTAAATATATATTATATAGCCAAGTTAAATACTTTCGAGGATGAAAATGATTCAGGATATTAGGGGTGAGACTCGTAGGACTTTGAGGCACCTTCTTGTGGAGTACGCCCTTGGTAATATTAGATGTAGGATATAATGAGAAAGATATCAACCAATAAAAAATCCACATTTATATGTTTAATTGTATGTTCAAATATATGAATGTTTTTATTAATCATTATACTTTAAAATTGTTTTTTATGAGTGTTATAAGTCATGTACTTTTATGTATTTTTGAAAATTAGGATGAAATAAGTTCTCGGTGATGTAGGATATAGTTGGTGCATCACGAGTGATATTTAATTAACAAATAATTTGAGAAATGATTTATCCCTTATGTTCTTTAATGATAGTTGATAACTCAGGCCCTTTGGTGGAAGTGATATAACCTAAATAAATCCATATGTATTGTAATCTATAGCCAATTTCAATTTCTGTAAAGTTAAGGAATGATGCATCAAGTTCATAGGTTGATAGAACCAATATAAAACCTATATGATTAGAGATATCAAGATAAATAGATTATATTACACAGTATGTATCTATATGAAGTATCATGTCATTGAGGAATTAGCATTATTCTCTATGGGTTCCTTGGCATGTTTCTAGATGATAACCATGGACATTAGTTTTCTTCACCTAATGCCACTAGGAAAGAGGATAAGAGGTTCACACACAAAGTGTACCCAGAATCTCAGTTAAATAATATTTGATTATTTACTATTAAAAAATATGAAAAGATATTATTCCTCCCCTTGGTTTAATAATTATTCACATTTTCTTGATCATATATATTTCATCACCAGTTATTCAAGAGAATATTTTGTCAGCAGAATATTTAATTTTTTTTTATTTAGTTGATATATTATTTATTTAATTAATTATGAATAATGCTATGATATTTATTTATTAAAAAAGTAGTCATTATTAAAGGACTGAAAAATATTGTGGATGAGTAGTAGGATGAATTAAATGGTTCGGTGAGAAACAATATATATTGAATAATATTTGAATAAGTAATATTTAATTTTTAATTTGTGAATTAAATACATGTCAAGAAATAGTAATATTATTTTTATTATAGTTGTAGGGGTTTTTGATATTAAATAAATAATAAGGGAACTTGTATACTTATTCATCTAAACCTAATGGTATTTAAACCCAATTATATTATTATCTTATGATAGACAATTCATTTTTTTCATACACAATGAGATCTAGAGAGAGTCATCTCAAGCCCTTGATAGCTCCCTCTCCTATATTTCTCCAAATAACTGAAAGTTTCTTTCCTCCACCTTCACTGATAAATTATATAGAGATCAATATAAGTCCATTATATGTTATTCTCAGGGTAGTCAAAGGCAAACGACGCAAGCAGTAGGATCTATCGTGCTAGCAGACAAAGATTCCTATGGCCGAATTTAATGATTCATGGAACATGTGTGGATCACCACTATATGGATTCTAATATTGATCCTACTATTCAATGACGGTATGACATTTATCGGTTTCCAAATCTATAAATGAATAAAATATTTCATGTATGATTATTTGTTAATTTCATATGTTAATAATAAATTATATGTAATGATCCTGCATTTTGGTTCTTCTGTTTACCCATTTTCTATATTATTTTATTCAATTCCATTGATCATGGAATTTATATTCATGTAAATATTAGATAAATAATCGATCATGACAAAAAGAAAAGTGGGGCACGACCCATCACATGCATCTACTGCACCCAAAACCAACGAGATGTTGGTTAAATAGAATTATAGCATATTTTTATGTGAGTGTTGTTCTAGAAGAGAGATACACCTGTATCAATGGAATATTAGTGTATTCCTTGTTTATATATGATCATGAAATATATCTTTACATCATCCTTCATGCACTGAGAGAGCAACAGATATATGATGAGTTTTTTAAAAATCTTTTCTAGTATGATAAATGAACTCCACGGTAGTTTTACTCATGGAGTTGTATAAGGAAATCCATATAGTGGGTAGTGCACCATTGGATTTTTTATAGTGGTGGTCCTCTTTATAAGTTTATGTTCAACATTTTCTTGGGAAACTGTACTCAGGAAGTAGGAATTGGTGATTTTTATATGTTTTTTCATTGGTGCTTTGGTATGATAAGATTTCGTGACTCCATTCATTGTGTTCGGTGATGGATAGAGTATGGAACTATGCTATTGAAGTTCATTTATGACACAATTATAAGGGTTCTCCCGTGGTGGAGAGTATCATATCATCCATTGTTGTACAAGGTCCTTATTGGGAGAGGTGTTAATCTGTTAGACCAGTCATTAGACATTAAAGATTTTATAGTTGTGTATATACTCGTGATGGGATCATAACTACCATTTTCTAACTAAGTATTATTGAGGATGAGAAGGATTATAGTGGGGAGGTTGTAATGACCTGTCTATTTCTGAACTAGTAATTTCAATCAAAATTTGAACTTTTTCTTTTGGATACTCGTGAATGGTAAAATGGTCATTTTTTCCTAGAAACAATCCTAGATAATTTTTCGATGAATCTACTCATTCCAAAATATGGTGTTTATCCTAATACAAGATTTTGGTCGAAATCTAAGTCATTCAAATATTATAGAATAATTATTATTTAATATTTATTTAACTAAACATTAATTTAATCATGTGCATTTTTTCAGCTATATATTTTGAAAGGGGAGTAGGAATGAAATTATTCCTCCACCTTTGAGTTCAAAACGGAGAATGAGGGGGGTTCTTGATAAGTTATAAACTCGTTTCATGCATCAGTGTTGGGGTTCGGCACCTTTTTGATTTTCCTTTTTTTCTTCCTTTTATTTTTTCCTTTTCCTTTCAATATTATCCCATATATTCTCATGCATGACCCCATGGGTTTCCTTAATTAAAACCAAGAGATGGGAGGGATAGGGAGATAGATAAATTGGTAGTGGGTAAGACAGGGCAACCATAATGCTCTAAAAGAGTCAGACCATTATGCGGCACCTGTAGATCAGGAAATGGTAATAGCATCACTGTATTCCACAAAAAGTTAGAATTTTTTTAATTTTATATAATAATTACCCATATATTATACAATTTATAGTTTTAGAACACTATTATTACTACTATGGATCCCTAGTGGATCAGTCTATGGTTAATCAAGGGGAAACAGGGTTTCAGGATATTCACATGGGTTTCCGATTTAGGAACTCTAATCACACAACATGTAGTTTAAGAACACACATAATGTGTTCTTCTAGTTCAAAAAATTGTCTTTTTAGTTTACATACCATTTACCAGAGGTATTCATCATGAATTTATAATTGGGAAAGTAGATAAGTACATGGCTAGATAGCCCGTGTAGGAGAACTCATTCGTGTATGTTACATGGTAAAACCTTGTGTGGATTAAACATCATGTATGAGTACATGGCTAGGTGAAAAAAACCGAGCCATGCCATGTAAGGTACATAGTAAAGTAACCAGTGTAGGGTACACACTGTGTACATGTTATAAACTCCATGTACATGGGTTTTATGCACCATGTTTAGCTGAACTATACATCAATGTGGGTCTTTCAGAGTACATGTCATGTATGTGGGTATACATGTCATGTAGTTCTCATTTTCTCCCCTTTTAGGGTTTATCATGTCTTTATACCACAACATTATAATAGTACATTTGAGTAGTCCATTTTGATAACTGTTTTATATATTTTTTTATCATGTAACCCATGGGGTTATTTGATTACTCTTAAGAGGTATTTTGGGGGGATTAATCTATAATGGAGTGGCTCTTCCTCTAATAAATGAATTAAGTTCTATTCTGGGGGTGAGACATGGGATGAGTCCAAGTTGAGTGTTTTGATTAAAACTTATTGGACTTGTAATAGGTTCACCAAGGTTCTTATTTTATGTATCTCAAAAGTTAGTGGTACTGAGACATGACATGATGAGATAATTTTACTAGGTGTTTATACAAACCTAGAGTAAGACCTTGATCTAAGAAGGCTAATGATCCCTCTCCCTTGAATGATGCTTACCTAGATTTTCACATAAAGAAATATCCCTTGTGATATGTTCCCTTCTATCCTAGAGGGATGTGTGAGTATAGATATGGGTTTTTGGGTTTTGTTTACCTAAGAACTTATATGGGACTTAGGATCCCATATAAGATGCCTCTATTGATGTTTCGACTTAGAGGATCCTGAGTCGGATGCCTCATTTGATACATTCTCTAGATCCCAAGTAGGATGCCTCTATTTACTCTTTTTGAGGATCCCATGTTGTATTCCTCTACATACTCTTTCCAAGGATCCCGAGTAGGATGCGTCTATATACTCATTCTTAGGGTCTCTTGTAGGATGTCTCCACTTGCTTGTCGATTCTGAGGATCCCAAGTAAGATTCCTCTCTTCTGTAATTGTTTTGGGGGAAAATTGGGTTCCCATTGTTTTAACAACACTAATCTAGTGCATTATATGTTTGGGTAAATATTTTAGTATGTTTTACCTTAGAACTAATACAAAACATGTACTCCTGAGGTGCTCTAGATGTAGTGGTCGGTTTAGGCATTCATCCATCCTCACTCATGAATTTATTCATTTACTTTGTTATTAATGATATTGTTTTGATGTGATAGGTCCTTCCTAGTTCTCAAACCAAGTGTTTATATGTGATATGAGTTGTATTCATAGATGTGCTACCTTGGATTCATATGTTAATCCTTTTGATTGACTATTACTTTTTTAGGTTTCCTAGACATATTTATTGATATTCAGTATCTAAGCCTTATTGATTGAGAAGGATTGATATTCTTCCTAGGATACAACCTTGAGCCTAAAATTGTTATTATAACAGTTAGTCCATAGTTATGTTTTTTGGATAATATGATTCACACCCCCTTGGTATTGGATTTTGGACATGGTGTTTGATATTTGTATTGGGTTGTTGGACATGACTTTTCACACCCCTAGATTATGATGACGGACTTGGATTTTCACATCATTATTGGGTTGTTGGATATGAGGTTTCATTCCCATTGATAAGGATGTTGGACATTAAGATTAATGTATTTTCTTAGGATAACTGAGAATGGAGTTTTTAATCCCCATTTAAATGATTCGGTTGAGGCCCCTTATTAAAACATGTTACCCTTATAGCGTTTTTCATAGATTCCTTGGTTTCAAGCCTCAGGCGATGGATAGTACTATGTATCTATATATATACATACACACCCTAATATGTATATATACATAGTGAAACATGTTCTGAGACATTTTCAAAGTTGGCCGAAGTAGGTATCGTCGATCGGGATGACAGACCCAAGGGTCAACTATGGATTTTTTTATTTGTCTTTTTCAATTGTGTCTCTGCTAGAATGGTCATATTCCATTATCGTGCACTTATGAAACCATATAATAGGTTTTTCATTGGAAGTGGACTAATGAAGTTCATTTATCACCCTTGTACATGAAACTCAATGTGCATGAAGACCATATGTTTACATTCTGGTTGAGAACATATGTATGATAGATAGGGTTGAGGACCAGGGTTTCATGATTGAGCAAAGCTGCTAATGTGAATATCTTATGATCAAGCTGGAGTATCTCAACATCGTTTTGGATATTTAGTATATGATTATGCTCAAAGTTATTATTATATCCATGTAATTTTATTTATATTCTTTTTATTTACTCTTGTAAGTGTGTTCATCCTAGTGGGTGATTAGTGTTGTATGTATGACGTGGTCGGTCATGAATTTATGAAATTTCATATATTTGTACATCCATGTTTATACCTACTACTTATGTTCTCTATTTATTTACTTTTATGGTTGATGTTTTGTTATTTTCTCTAGTTTATTACTCTGATATGCATTCATAATCTCCCCATAGACACACCTCGGGCCATCGCTACATGTCAAAAGCCTATAGTGTATGGGGAGGTGCGCTTAAGGCCTTATGGAAAACCAACTTGAGGCACTAGTTTAGAGGAATCCCGGATGGGACATTAATGATTTAAATATCTATCCACTATTTCATATATAGATCAACAATCAGATAAATAATTATAAATTTAAAACGCGTCTTCTTTGATTCCACATGAAAGGTTGTGGGTATAGTGGATGTAATGAGGTGGGAAATAATCCAATAAGGTATTGTTGATTCCACGGATCATTCAAAATACTATAGATGACATGAATTCCATGACCAAGGAAATTTATCCATCAAATAATGGTATAGAGAATCCCAAAACTCAAAGAGGTTCTTTGCACATTAAATTTATAATTAATTTATTTATGTTTGGCTGAAATGGTTACAACATCTTAAGAAATTTTTCCGACGAAGATGTTGTTGATCTTAAAAAATACCTTTTTTGATTACCATAATTCCGCTATAAGGATCCAATTGTAGAATCCCTCTAGCAGTGATCCCAAATGTGATCCATTGACCTCCGAAAAATGCAAACTTATTTTTTGGTGCTAGCGTAGTGAATAAATTGGGTTCTGTTGTTTGTGTTGATATCTTTTAGTTCTTTAATTCTGGAGATAATCACTCTAGTTATTCTTAGTCTTGAGATTAAGATAGAGGTAATGCAGAGGGAATTTTTGTGTGTGAATAATTTCTCAAATCATGATTAACCCTACACAATAGATATAACTACCTATTTATAAAGTTGGGGTTTAGGTAAAAATATTATTTAATTGTATACCAGACCTTAAATAATATAATGATAATTATCAAGACCCATGTCATATAATAAAAATATTAATAATATTATTATTTTATAATATATACTGGCTCATGTAATGATACTTTTTATTTACCGGTTTAGCTTGTGGTTATGTTGTATGGAACTTTTTTCAAACAGTTTAGGGTCTTATGACGGGGACCTATTCCAATATATTTTACATTATATGGAATGGATTTCCTGTTATATAGATTATATTTATACATAAATGACTTTGAGGTTATACATGTTAGGGTCTCATAACGAGGACCAATTGTATTAAGTTTAAATAAATTCTAAATTAACATCATATTATGAATTTTATATTCATACAACTTCGATATTCATCATCTGACATGCTTCATCAAGAATTATTCCTCTCAATCAGAGTGGGAATGACTCACATACATGTTTAATGAATCTAAGGATCATATAACCCAATATTACATTCATATATCTTCTTCTTTATCAAATAATTAAAGATAAATCATCATTCAATTGTATGTCCTAAATGTTGGTGTTGGGGGCAATAATTGGAATCTCATTCCTAGCTGCTTCCTTGGGTATCTTCAACTTCAGAAACCCATGGATATTATGCTCTAAAGAGTTGATGAAATATGTCTCAACATGCTCAAAATTGGAGGAATATACCTTGTTTTTGAACCATTAAGGGATAGACAAACCTAATTATTTAATACACATTTCATGTTTTTATTATGATGTTTAAATTTATAAATTGGGGATTTGGTTGTCACTAACTCCATTATCCCCTCATTTATCTTCTACTACAGCCAATTCTCACTAAACAAATGTTCATTAGTGGTGGTCATTTGTTGGACTAGTGTTGGTTTAAACTGTTTCCTAATAGTTTAGTAGTGGTTCTTAAAATCACAGTGTATTTCACGATCGATTTTCAATTGGTGGCAGTTTATTTTCTTTTGCGATGGATTTTTTAATCTTTTCTTTTTTGAGATTTTAGTGGAATTTTTTTGCTTATATAGTTATTGTTATTTAATATAAATAATTTCCACTAGAAATATAATTAAAATAAAATAAACCACCATAAATTATTTAACATTAGTTATTTTTAGTGGTGGTTAATCTTAATTTCCATTAAATATATATGATATAATATGTTTAGTGGGGGTAACTACAAACAACCGCTAAGATTATTTTAATTTTTTATAAAAAAAATTTAAAAAACTATAAATATAAAATAACATTGTATAAACATTAACATAAATATATGATAAAATCATCATTCATATATGACGCTTCCAAAATCATATGAAAACAGCCACGATCATCAAAAACTAAGTCTCAGTCGACCCATACATCAACCAATAACTCAATAATCAATATATAAATATAAAATATGTCCAATAATAACCCATTACCCATATAAATCCATGTGATGATCTCCACTGCATCTTTCCATCTCCAATAATCTCATCAACTGAAACGGATCACATCATCCCAACAGCTATAACAAAAAATGAAACAAAAATTAAAATTAAACATAATAAATCAGAATTATAAAAGACTAATTGAGAAACATTCAATATACCATGAAAAAAAGAGCAATCACAACTTCCTTCTAAAAAATATCATGGGTCGAAATAGACAACATCCTATCTAATGTTGGCATATTCTACCTTTAATGAAAAACATAACATTTAGGGAAAAAAAGTTAAAGAGAAAATACACAAAATATATTGAAAATGTTGCGTATAAATTTTATTATTTCTTTAATAAAACTGCAGAAATTTTAACATTAAATAAATAATATATAATTAAAACACATCGATAACATAAACATACTTATTTAAGATGATATTCAACACTTGAAACTAAGAACAGATAATTAAATATTCTAATTTAATTTTTTATGACAAGTACTGTGTGCTTGAAATTTATTTAATAATTTTTTTAATGATTTTGGTATCAAAACATGTTCTATATTTCAAAAACAACTAACCGGTGGTTGTACCACGATTTCACATCAATATGAGGTCTCTTGGTATTGTTTTTGATTGGTTCATGCACGTCTTTCTGTTTTAAAACACTAAAAATCTGTTTTCAACCATAATGGGAAAACTGTCATTCAGAATTATGTTCGATATGTTCTTACATTTAACAATTAAATATATGGTCATTTTTACTTTATTTCAGGACAATTCGATGTATTTTCCTAGTTTTGACTGTTCCACACACGTTTTTGGGTTTTAAAACACTAAAAATGAATTCATGGCTGTAACAGGAAAACTCTGATTTGGAATGAAATGTCGTTAGTTCCTACAAATAAAAAATTAAATCCGTGTTTATTGCTCCCTATTTTTAGGATAGTATGATTCCATTTTCCTAGTTTTGAATGTTCCATGAATGTTTTAGTGTTTTAAATCAATAAAAATGAATTTACATATATAATAGGAAACCCATCATTCAGAATGATGTGTCGTCTCTTCCAAAATTTCACAATTAAATCAATGATATTTTTTCCATTATTTCTAGACAATTAAATTTTTTTCCTGGTTTTGACTGTTCTATGCATGTTTTAGTGTTTTAAAACACAAAAAATGCATTTACGGCTATAACGAGAATACCATGATTCAAAATGATGTATCTTAAATTTATAAACATAAAAATTAAATATACAATGTTTTTACCATGATTTTAGGATAATATGATATCTTTTTTCAGGTATTGACTGTTCCACACAAATTCTAGTATTTTAAATCATTACAAATTCATTTACAACCATAACCGGAAAACTGTCATTTAGAATGATGTCTCATCAGATACTATATTTAAATATTCAATCTAAAATTATTTTCCCTTTATTTAAAGACAATAAGATGTCATTTTCATTGTTTTGACCATTCTACGTATGTTTTAGTGTTTTGAAACACTAAAAACACATTTACAGCCACAACGTGAATACCATCATTTAGAATTATGTTTCATCAGTTCTGGAATTTCACGATTAAATATACAGTCGTTTTCCACTAATTCTAGGCCAATATGATGTTTTTTCACGTTTTGATCCATCCAAACACATTTATCTATTTTTAAACACTAAAAATGTCTTTTTTTCCATAACAGAAGAACCAACATTCATAATGACGTTCCAACAATTCCAACATTTGAATATTAAATCTATAATCATTTCCCCTAATTTTAGGATGTTATAACATCACATTATTGGTTTTGACCATTCCACACATGTTTTTGAGTTTTAAAACACTAAAAACATGTTTACAGCCATAACAAGAAATATTATATTCGGAATGGAATATCATTGGTTCCAACATTTTACAATTAATTTTATAGTAGGTTTCCCTAATTTTCGTATAATATAATAGCATTTTTCTAGTTTTGACCATTCCACACATATTATAGTGTTTTAAAACACTAAAAAGTTATTTACGGTCATAACAAGAAAATCATCATTTAGAATGACATGTCCTTGTTACCTATATTTTCCAATTAAATCTATGGTCATTTTATTTTGATTTTTGGGTAATCTAACATTGGTTTCCTAGTTTTATCCCCCTGAAACGTGTTTTAAAGGCTTATGCACATTTTATAAGTGTTTATAGAGTAATTAAAATCAAACCACACGTCGTATTAATGTGTGGTATGAACGTACATGACAAAAAAACTAATCGTTGGTTTTCCCTAGATTATAGGCAAAATTGACATCATTTTCTTGGTTTTGACTATTTCACACATGTTTTAGTGTTTTAAATCAATAAAAATGTGTTCCTGAACATAATGGGAAAACCATCATTTAAAATGACGTGTCTTCAGTTCCTACATTTCAAAACTAAACCTACTATCATTTTAACCGGATTTCAAGGAAATAAAACATTATTTTCTTAGTTTTGACCCCCCTCCCCGATCACAAGTTTTTAAATACTTTTATACATTTTATAAGTGATTACTGAGTAATTTTGACCGTACTTCTTTTTGGATTGATGGGTTGTCTACGCATACACCTCAAAACACCTAATAAGTGGTTTACCCATGATTTCAGAAAATTTGATGTCAATTTCCTAGTTTTGATGATTTCACACACATTTTAGTGTTTTAAAACACTGAAAATGTGTTTACGGTCATAATGAGAAAACCATCATTCATATTGACGTGTAATTGGTTAATACATTTAAAAATTAAATCCATAGTTGATGTACCCTTGTTTTATGAAAATATGACATAATTGTTTTGTTTTGGACTATTCCATGCTCATTTTAGTGTTTTAAAACACAAAACCCCATTTATGGCCAAAATGGGAAAACCTTCATTAGGAATGACGTGTCATCCATTACAATACTTCACTATTAAATCTATTGTCATTGTTTCATAATTTTAGGGAAATCTAATGTCATTTTCATAGTTTTGACAATTCCATGCATGTTTTAATGTTCTAAAATAAAAAAATGTGTTTTTTACATAACTGTAAAACTATCAATCTGAATGAAATGTTGTCGGTTCCAAAATTTTGAAATTAAATGAATATATTTTTTTCCTCCGATTTAAGGGAAATTCGATGTTTTTTTCTTGGTTTTAACCCCCTAACACTTGTAATTAAATGATTATTTACTATTAATAAGTGTTTATCGAGTCAAAACAATGAAAAAAGAATGGATGGTTTTCAAAACTATGAATAATGATCTATAATTTATTTTTTTTATTTAGAATCAAATAAACATGAATCTGGCATAGTATGTGGTTGGTATAACTTGAAATGTGTGTTTTCTATATAAAAGTGAAATTTTTTATGGATGTTGTTTGTGTACTTTGCAAAGTCCATCGGTGTTAAAAGGAGTCAGGGACCTCAAACTGAAAAACATCTAAAAATAAAAAACATAACACAATATAAGTTTATTAAAAAAAATACTAATGTATATTAAATTACTAGTCAAGGAATATTAAATTAATATTATATTTACTTGAGTATCAAATATATGACATCTCCTTGTTGTATAAATATTCCTTAAATCCTTATAATTATGGGTAAATCTCTCTATATAACAGTAAGGTGCCCAAGAATCATCCCATATATTCTGGTAGTGTCACCAGTAGCCACCCCAAACTCATCAAATAGAATGATGATCTTGAATTCATTTAGGCACTATACATCTATTATGTTCATATTTGTATCCCTTATATGGTTGTATTTATCTGTTTGATAAATTCATAAAATAATTAATAAAATTTAATGTTTTTTTTGAAAATGACATACATAATAGTAACGATAACTCACCAATATCCGTTGGATGGATGGGTGATAAACCACTATATCAATAGAGGTAAATTATATGGTGTACTACAAATGACATCTAGGGAAACAATTGTCTCACTAGAAGTATTGAGTAAAACAAGATCACTAAGATCCAAAAAATATGACGGTAGTGGCGGGGTGCTCCAAGATGCCGATCATCAAGAATCATGAAATTTTTTTGTTCTTGGCATCCTTAAATTTAAAATGGTTGAGGTATATTAAATATGTAAAAATTGAAAAACAAAAAGCTTTTTAAATAAAGAAAATATAATAACTAGAAAAATGTATATATGTACGAATCACTTATCATTGAGAAATTATTATATAACTTCATTACTAATTCATTCATTCAAGTATCGTCATATTTATTATATTCATTTTTATCAACCTCTATTTCAAATAGTTGTTCATTTTCACTATCTTTTACAAGGTATGTCGTTTTTATATTTTCAAGAAAAAACTATTTAATATTTTCTGGTTGATGAGGTTCACAATCATAAAGATCCAATTGGTCTTCATCACCCATATCATATAAATCTCTCTACTTTATGTGTACAACAACTCTTGAACTTTCTTGTATTTTATCATCCACATAATAAACCATCTTCGCATGTGAATCCAAGATAATTAAATCATGCTCTGTACACTCACCGGTGTCCATCAAGTGAGATAAGTTGACATGAGTCCAATGTAACAAATATTTCCTTATCCCAATATCAGTATTGACCCACATGTATTGAATATGACTGCTGAAAAATATACATGATAATTTAAATCAATTATATCAATCATCTTCCCATAGTATCCCACCTATAAAAATGTAAATACACCCCTATTTTGAGTTTTAGGTCTTCTTCTTGATAAATTGTACAAAAACGAAATCCATGAATAACATAGGCATCAAATATCTTAGCCTGCCTTAGAGTACCTTGAGACAAAAACTTCATGTCATTCGACATTTCAGCTCAACATTCAACATTCATTATCTATAAAAAATTATATATGATGTTACTTTTAACATATACAATATAATTTCAGGTCAATAATATAAATATGAGTATATACAAACATGATAGACACACCATTCGACAATATCATTATTAACATCTTTTGTTAATTCCGTCTCATTTTGACCTCGACCCTTTAGTTGCCTCTTTTTTTGTTGTCTCAATTATTTAATAAATGGTTTTGTAATAGAACTATTGAGTACAAAATATCTATGTTCTTATAGAAACTCCATTTCAATCTGTGTAAAATTTGACCACTTAACTATTGGTCTTCAAATATTTGGAAATATCGATTGTGGATTTTGAGAACTAGAATTAGTGTAAATGTCATTGTCACATATAGCATGATTGAATCTAGTCTCAATCCCATCCAAATACCTAGAAGTGGAGGTCAATCACACTTCGGCTATGTAACCTTCAATAGTATAGCTTTTTGGTTAAGTCTTATTCCTCAAAAAAATTCAAATGTCCAAAGTACATGGTGAAAAAAATAATAAACATATTAAAAAAAATATGCAACTATTTGATAAAATTTAATTCACCAATGAAAATAAAAAAATATAAATGTACCTTTCAATGGGATACATCCATCAATAGTGTACCGATCCACCAATTTTAGCATCTTCAACCAAATGAATAGTCCAATGCATCATGATTGTGAAGAATTAAGGGTGAAATGACATCTCCAAATGACATAGTATTGAAAAAATTATTTCTTAATGTTTATCATTATTGTCTGGATCTACATTTTTTCCACAAATCTCTCTGAAAAAGGTAAAAAACTTAACTAGATCCGCATTTACATTTTCCGGAAAGGTATTGTGAAAAATAAATCTAAACAAATTATACATTAATATATGTGAGTAATGAATGTTCAATCCATGTAACATATATTGTATTAGGTCAACACACATTGATATTTTACTTAAATATCCATCACGAACTTTTACATTATTTAATGTTCAATGGAATTCCCCTTTATCATTAATTTTTATTGTAAAAATAGTCATATTATACATTCACTGATTATTTTCCCAAAAACAGTGATTTACATTTATTGAATAAAAATCCTTATGAGCATTAAGATGATCCTTTTATTTACCCTACTCATTATGAACTGTAAAAATTACATTATCACAGAATATTTTCCCAATATGCATTATGTAAAGACCCTGAACCAAATTTCTCGGAGCCGGTTCTTTAAATTATTATATTGGTACTACGAATAAGTGATCACATCCAAACGGACCAAATAGTATATTAGTATTAAAATACTAGAAAAAAACATATGTTTTATATTAAAAATTGAATGGAAAACCAACATAGAAACCTCATTGGTAACATCAATTACTCCTAGAATATATCTGTAAGTAATTCATAATATATATCTTCACATCTTGGGTAAAAATAAAACATAAGAAATGGGTGATCTTAGATACATAATAAGGGTAAAAAATAAATATAATGATATCATAAACATAAACAATAAGGTAACTTGAATAACTAAAATACATGCCAATAAAACATAATCACGAGAAAAATACGGCAGGAATAAAAGATGAATAAACAATTGCATATAAATAATCACATGAAAAATTACATAGGATCTTCAAAAAGATTAAAAATCACATGATTTAACAATTACTAATATCATAATTATTTAATTCATAATTCTTGACATTATAAACATAATTTTGAGGTCTCATCTAAGACATATGAACATAAATAGTTAAGGCCTCAGCCAAATCCATTTTCATTTTTATCTTATTAGACATTCTGATGCCTGGAGGGGAAATAGTAGGATTCTCCCATCAATTAATATGTCTAATTAATTCATCAAGTTAATGGGGCTAAACATAAACAACATATACATATAAAATTTAAATAACATTCCCCAATCTATAAACACAATCACTAACCATTATGAGTAGTATGGTCAATGGTATAAAGATTGAACATCCACAGTCAAACTGGTCATCAACCTTTTAATAAAATAGAATATATTATAATAATAATATTTAAATCATAATAAATCAAATGACTTAATATATGTGTTTAAATATATGAAAACTCTCTAATTAAATCATCAAATAATTCTTGATAGAAATACACTTTTTTACTTTGAAAAGAAGAGTTCTTTTAGAAAAATCATTTGTTTACGTCATAATTGTTTGTTTAAAACAATAATGAAAAAATATAGCTTTTCATGAAATTTTTTATATTTTATAAAAATAATGGTGTCTTATAATAGATTATTTATGGTACTTGAATATGGGTATGAAATTGAGAAGTTCCCTTTAACCAGGATTGCATATCGGGAAGAATTGAGAGGAGAACATTGTACAACATATATTTTACCATAAATTAAAGATTCATATATTTGGATACATTATTTTTTAACATGTACATAGAATTTATAAATATTATAAAAATAATTAAGAGTTATGTTTTTGAAAAGAGGTAGAAAGCATAACCCAAATAAAAATGGACGGTTGGGGAGAAACTCTTACCTTATGTCTGAAAGTGTTATGCACTTGCGCATAATGTCATGGATAACGAAATTAGATTCATTAATAAATTAATTTATAAAATATTCACCATTTATTTAATTTTTTATAATTTTATTATTTTCATTTACTATATTTTAGGTGAGTTATGAGATTCAATTTATTCATTCAGGCTTGTTCTGTTTCCTAGGCTTTCAAGATATGTTTACATTTAAACGTATATGGAAGATCATGTTAAATGGAAATAAATCTAAAGAATTGAAATAATATTATACCAATGAACATAAATAATATTAAATGGTCTTATATATTATTTTTGTTTCTAATATGAGGATTATTCATTAGATATGGATTTAATAATACGTGTTTAGATTATTTTTGTGGTTTTTCGATCGTCACAAACTAGTTTTTCCTTTTTCATTAATATAATGTATATATAATGGTTCAAGAACACTAAATAAATTAGTATATTTATTATTAAATATTGTTTAACCATAATAATAGTTCAATAACCAGTAATGAAAATGTAATTGAAAAATGTAAACATGTCGTCCAAGAAGACGGTAAATTAGCACCTCTCGGATAATGTTTTCATCTTTAAAATAAAAGGAAATGTGAAGAGTCTTTATGGTGGATATTACATTGAAATAATAACATTATAGTATATAAAATATATTATAGTTATCATGTATCTTTGGATAGGTTAGATGAGGGGATGATTGAAAAAAATTAAATGAAAATAAAAGAAAAGAAATAATATTTTTATGTCTTGAATTCTCCTCCTTGAGAACCTTTATTAAGGGACTGATTTTGGCCTTTTTTGAGACCAAAGAAACCTGGACATGGGGGAGGGTCATGGGAAGAGTACTGGGAAGAGATTTGGAAATGATAAAATCGTGGAAGGCGTGAGGAGAGGATGTGGTGGGAGCTGGCATTTATAGTGAAGAGATGGGTGTTTTTTTATTAGTTTAATCATTAGTTTATTATTTTTGATCAATACTATTAATAGTTCAAGAACAATATCTAAATAAGTAACATAATGAAGGTAATTTTTAGATTATTGTTCTTACATAATTTTTGACTCTAGTAATAGTGTATTTATCATATAATGTATATGAACCATAAATTACCGTATTTCACTGTTCACTAAAAATTCATCTATTTTAGAAAAATTCAAACATTTAAGGATTACCATTTATCAACATATAGATTTAAAAAATGGACTCAATTTTATGAAAATAGTATTATAAATATGATATTTTTAATTTTTAAATAAAATAACTATATATTTTAAAAATACCATTTTTAAAACTATAAAAAAATAATAATACTTTGAAAAATTAATTACAGTCACATAAAATTATCTTATAATCATTAAAGAACAAATTATTAATTTATGAATATATTTTATGAAAATAAATTCCCTATAAATCATTGTTTTAATTACAAAATTTTAATTAAATATTTATGTCTTCAAAAAATACAAACACTTTATTTATTATTTTTAAAATATTTAGTTACTTATATCATGATATAAATATATCATATTATCTTTTATTAGATATGAAAATTTTATTTATAATTTCATAGGTGAATTTTTTATTCTATTGGTAATATTACCAATTCCAAATCGTCACCTTACTGTTCCAAAGGTCAAGTTACTATTCCAGTGGAATAGGTTCCTTAACATCTTGAAATTACTATTATTTCATTTATTCTTCATTTATAATCCTTTTATAGTATTATCTAAGTGATTTTATATGATTCCCACTAAATGAAATAACTATAAGAAGGGAAACATCATTGATATAATTTTGGGTCATTACAGTCTCCCCTCCTATAAAAATTTTATCATTGAAATTAACAAAATGTCACCTCATAAAAAGATTTTTGTTGTTATTTATCAAAATTTCCATTGGTTATCTTTTTTCCTGTTAAATTTTATAATTCTTCCAAAGTACCTTGACCATCCAGGTCATAAAATTCCTCAACACAAGTTATATAGTGTCAAGAATTTATATAGGCTCTTCACCGTAAGATAAATATAGTTTTGATTCTAGTTCTTCAGAAGTGAGAACATGTGTTGGGTCTGACATGTACTTCCTTAATAAAGAGATGTGGAACACATCAAGAACATTGGAAAGGATTTTTGGTATTTCAAAATGATAATCCATAGCTCTAATTCTCTCCATAATTTCAAAAGGACTGATGAATGTGTGGATCTTTATCCCTTTCATATCAATCCTTATGACACCCTTCAATGGAGATACTTTCCGAAAAAACATGATCTCTCACTTTAAACTTCAAATCCTTCCTCTGGTAATTGGAATATATCTTCTTCATATTTTTTTATTCTTTGATATATATTTGAATAATCTTTACCACTTTCATTTTTTCCTCCCCAAACTCTGGGCCTACAACCTTCCTTTCACCAACTTCATCCCAACAAGTTGGTGTAAGACATGTCATTTCATACAATGCTTCAAATGGTACCATTTGAATGCATGAATGAAACTATTGTTGTAAGAAAATTCTACCAAATTAAAATAATGATCCCATATACCTTGAATGTTGAGTGAGAATTATCTCAACATGTCTTCTAAATGTTGGATCATCCTTTCTTGCTTCTATTCAATTTGAGGGTGATAAGCAGTACCCCAATGAATCTCAGTATCCAAATATTAAAAAAATCGTCCCTAGAATTTTGATATTAATTGTGGATCATGATCAAAATCCATTGAAATAGGTTCTCTATAAATACATAAAACATTATTAATATAGTGTCGTGTAGGGATCGCTAGTGGAAAATCGTCCCTTATAATGAGAAAATCAGCATATTTGGTAAGCCGATCAACAATTACCTATATTACATCATTCTGTCTTTATGTTTTTTGAAATATGGTGACAAAAAATAGTAATATCATCTCATTTCCATGTAGGAATAGGCAAGTATTGCATTACTCTTCTAGGATGTTTCAAACCAGGTTCGGGCCGACCCTGTTCAGGCTGGCCCAGGGGGGTACTGGGCCGGGTCGGACCGCGCCCAGACCCCCAGTTTCGGACGAGATTCTGTTTTTTTACCCATATCTCGAGCCTCGGACCTCCGATTGACGAACCGTCTGCGGAAACGTGATCCTTGGATCGAGACGGCCGTTTCGGTATTTCACACTCAAGGTTTCAGATTACTTTGAGTTCGGCCGGGTTGGTTCGTTCACGAAACCAACAGGGCCTTCGGAGTGGAAACGCTCATATCTTGAGCTACAGACGTCCGATTGACGTGAGCCGTGTTGTGTTCCTCTTAGTGAGACGGATCTTTTGGCATACTCCACCCGAGGTTTGGACGCAGGTGGAGTACGGTCGGGTTGGTTTTGCCTTAAAAACCAACCGGGCCCCGGGGACGAAAATGCCAATAACTCTTAGACCGGGCGTCCGATCGACGCGCCGTCTGTTGCGTTGAGTTCCTGTTGACGATACGGAACTTTTGGATACATCAACTCTTGAATTTGTGACAGTTGATGTATCAGCCTCTCGGCTCGTGGGGCGGACCCTCCGAACGAGCTTGCTGTGTGCGGGAACCCTAGTGCTGGCTGTGACTGTGACTACTGCTACTACTGCTACTGTGACTGCGACGACGACAGTACAGAGATCCTGTGTGGATTCGACGACGACGACATCAGTACTCAGCGATCCTACGTGGATTAGTGCTACAGGTCCTGTGTGGGCCCGATCCTGTGTGGGTCTGATCCTGTGTGGGTCCGCGCTCAGCGGTTCTGTGTGAGCCAGCGCCTACAGGTCCTGTGTGGGCCCGATCCTGTGTGGGTCTTTGCGGGGGTTAGTTACCTATCGATCCTTCGTGGGTCCGATTACTTAGATGGATCAGAGATCATCTTTATCGTCCTTTGGTTAGTTACCTATCGATCCTTCATGGGTCCGACGACTTAGATGGACCAGAGATCATCTTTATCGTCCTTTGAAGAAGTATACCTATGTGAGCTGAATCCTGTTGCTTTCCTGTGTGGATTGTGTAGTTCAATCCTGTGTGGATTATGCTTTACTTTCAGTTTTACTCTGCTTTTTTTTAGCGTTTACTTTCCTGTGTGGACTGAGTTGTACTTGGGCTCGGAGGTTGGAGCGTATTTGAATTTGATGACTTAGGTATATGTATGGGCATATACCTAAGCAGTGTCGGTTGTTACTTCGTGATTGTACCTTTCTTCGTGGTTTATCCTTTGTGTATTTGAGAGACCTTCAGGGGTCTCAGGGTCCCTACTGAGTAGCTTATACTCACCCCTGCACGGGCTTGCCTGCACTACGTTGTGTTCGTTGCAGACGACGGACAGTGTTGACCTTATCTGAGGCTTGCAGAGCGGGACGGTACCCGGAGGTGGACCACTGGGCGGGACGGTACCCGGAGGTGGACCACTGGGCGGGACGTGCACGGAGGTGGACTACACGACGAGTCAGTACCCGGAGGTGGACTTCACGACGAGTCAGTATCCGGAGGTGTACTTCACGGCGAGACTACACTCAGAGGAGGTTGACAGGCGAGAGCATTGTGGAGGCTCTCTGTACCTACCCTTCAGGTAGGATCCGTGGTGGACAATCCAGGAGCTGAGCCATCTGTACCTACCCTTCAGGTAGGATTCGAGGAGGACGACCCAGGAGCCGCTTCCATTCTACCAGCTGTTGTCTTTTTCTATTGTACTTTGTTCAGTTGTAGTTGTACTTTCTTTTGGGTTTGTATTCTGGCCCATTTACTTTTCAGCACTTTCTTTTGTACTTAGTGTTTTACTTCCTCTTGTTCTCTGTGGTTCTTTTTGTTTACTTTTATAAAGGCAATGCCTTCCCAGTTATCGGGATTTACGCCTTGGTGCTAGTCGCCAGCCCCTGGCCTATGGAAGGTGGGCTTGGGGAAGTCATGGCACGGGCCCCGAGGGCGGGTCGTGACAAAGTGCAGCACAAAGGATGACCTCGTTTGTTCTCTTGATGATATTTTTATGTCAATAAATCATTACTTATAATTCAGATTTTTAATATATTTCTCATTTATGAAATAAAACTACAATAAAATGATGTGTTTGAAATGAGTATGCAAGATAATGAGAAGTAAATATGGAATGTGTAATGTAGTCATAATGAATGTAGAACAAACGATTCTAGACAAAAATGTGATCCTATAAGGAGATTATCTAGAATGAACCTTTATTTACTCTTTGTTAGCTTCAAATATACTAAATTAGAATGCTTTATCATTCAAAACTATTTATAGCTTAGTGTAGCATAGAGGCTGACATAGGTCATTCTTTTGAGGAGCTTTTATGGTCAATCAATCACTACATATAATTTAATTTTTTTTATATATTTCTCATTTATGAAATAAAAATATAATAAATAGATGTTTTTGAAATGAGTATGAAAGATAATTCTATGTAAATATGCAATGTATAATGTAGACAGAATGAATGCAAACAAAATGATACTAGACGGAAAAGAGATCCTCCCAGGAGATTGTCCAGAATGAACATATGTTTCTTATTTATTAGATTCAAATATACATAATGAGAATGATCCATCATATGAATGAAAATCCTATTATACATATTGGGGTGTGTATATATGATTCACTCAACTATCGCTGAGATTCCACACATCCACCTCCTCGATCAAGGGTGAATATTATAGAAAAGAAATCTAAGCCTCAGGTGGAATGTGGAGACACAAAGATGCCTTTAACACTAAGAACCCCATAAGCCTAACTCCATGAAAATAAGAAATATAAAACATTAATGTGTAATTATTTGAGTTCAACACCGAATTTATCCCCTGGGAACTTTCTCAGGTAAGTTACTAATGATCACGAGTACAAGATATCACAGTGAAGAAGAACGGGGTTGAAATACAAAGACAAAGAAAATGATAATGAGATTAAAAAGAATATAAAATTATATTTAAAATTAATAATATTATTAAATTGGAATTAATCTACAAAAAAATGGAAAATGGTTACAAAGAAGTTCCATTGCTTTGAGAAGGGGTGATGATACATATTTATATGGAGAGGATGTGAAAGAATTCTCTCAAAAATAAACCTCCTTATGTTTCTGCATATATGTCCCGTTAAATGGACGCCTTGGTAACAGGTTTCTTCATAAAATATGTTCCATAATGTTTTCTTTGTTCACCCTAAAAATATTAGCTTTCGAGGACATCAGATATAGGAGTTATGAACATTTTGATCAGAGACATTTAATCTGTCCATTTGATTGTCCAAATTCCAATTTTTAAACTTCCCAAGCCATTATGACATTGAATCCAATAGATTCACTCCTTTAATCATTAATAAATGTTTTTCCAAATATAATTTATCTTCCCTTAAAAAAATATGATATATTTTTGATGCATGGTCATGAAGTTATAAATTAATTATGCATTGGAATCGTTTCTTCTTGTTGAGACGTTTCATCTTCCACATGTTTGGAGTGTTCACATAATGAATTAATGAGAATATTATCACTTTGAATTCATCATGGAGTCATATCATTTAATACTATGTCATATAAAGAAAGATACTTCTCATTAGAAGGTTTTTAGTCTGATTTATGTGTTCTTTATAATGGTGGGGGTCCATTCTGTCCTCCCAGAAAATTTCCCATATTAAATGATTTTTCGGGACTATAAATTCATGAAAAGGGCTTTACACCTGAATACAAATTTGTAGAAAATACATCAGGGATTTTGAAAAAATATTAATCACACAATTTGGAATAATAATTTAAATTTTATGAGAAAAATACCCCAGTCATAATAATCTGTCAAATATTCAGATTTAACCATTTTTTGCATTTGAGCTCCAAATACCACTAAAACCTAAAAACATGACAATTGATCTTCAATAAACCTATGGTGGGATTATAAAAAATGATCTACAGAATACAATTTATGAAAATATGAGCTTAATCACTCCCCAACACTTAAACATTGCACTCATGGGAAATCACCTTACATTCAAATCAAAATCCACACATCAATCAAAAAATGTTAAAATATCAATGATATTTTTCAAAATAGAATTCCATCATGTATAATTTGTGAAAAAATAATTCCCTCTTATTTTAATTTCAGTCATTAAAATTTATTCAACCTCACAACCTTCCTCACAATGAATGTTATGTCACTCTTCACTCAAGGGAAATTGAATCTAGAGTTTTGCTCATACTTGGAAATCACATGTGACATCATAAGAATGTGAAAATTATAATTTCATCATAGCATGAAACATGAAAATAAATTCATTAATGAGGGATTTATTTAAAGGTTAAAATGATTCATTGGATTAGGGTTTGTGAGAAATTGATTGAATAAGTTTCAGGCCAGAAAGAGGAGGTTGGACTCTTAAGTGAAATGCATGATTAATTCATGTGAAAACATAGGAAATTCCTCTCTCAATCCCGCTTAAAAATGTAAAGAACACCACCATTTTTATGAACTGGTACATGGGAAAATTAGTTATTATAATTAATGATATCATCTAAGGTATCCCTTTTTTTTAAACCTCCAAAAAGGCAAATCTTTATTTTCCTTTTTTTATTTTTTATTTTTCTTTTTCATGGAGGATGAGCTACAAATTTAACACAATTAATGAATGAAAATTCATGCCTTTGATTTTTGAGAGGTACATGAGTCATATAATAATGTATGATGATTAATTAATGATCATCTCAATTTTTTTAATTTTTTTGAAGGATAAATGGATGGATCAAATAAAGCACAATGAAATGATGACACATTCCCAATTCTCTTATTATTCACTACACAAAATATTGACACACACCTCACACGACCCATAAATAGTATCCATACCAGTGAACGCACATGAAGGTCCCTTCCCCCATACACAAACTTCAAATATCAATGCAAAAAATACCAAAAGTTCTGGTAGGTAAGGAAAAATTGGCTTGTAATGTTGCATAAACTTAGAAGGAAATTCATGGCTTTTATGGGATAATGAAGGATAAATGTAAGGGTGGGTGTCAGATAAATATGTGGCTATCCAATGTAAATTCCTCAATCATTTAAAATACATTCCATGATATACAAAGCATTGAAAGACAAAAATCACAAATTATGGTTCTCACAAAAAATTGAAGCATCCCTCACTAAAGTGTGGGTGTTAGGAAGAATACGTCAAAGTGGTTTAGAATACCTCATAGGACTAAAAAAATATTTATAGGTATTGTTTCATGGTAATGGATTTCAAAAATCATTCAAACCAATAAAATTTCATGATAATCCAATTCATAGAAAATGTTTTCACATCAACAATCATTTAAAATCCATTATTTCAAATATCATTTCGACTCTTTCAAAGTCAATTGAGGGGTGAAAAGTGATAATAATATTCAATAAAGCTCAAAAATCCTGAAAATATAATAAAAAGTTGAATAGCACCCAAGAATAACTAATAATTTTGAAACACCCCTCACACTTATATTTTACTACCCCTCATTTCAATTCATCAAAATATAAATATAAAGGTAGCAAACCCAAGGGAAGGAAAGGTACAACCTGATTTTTTTTAAGTGGATGCCTTGAGTTAAAATATTTTCTACTTCCATTAGACCTAGAAATCGTGAAATAAAATAAAGAATAATAAATATACATAAATAAATAAATAGAAAGAGAAATGGGGATAGAACATGGTTTTGACCCCCATGTAGGTGCTAGGATTTCACTTCCCCTAGTCAGGAAGTTGCAGATTATTATCTCCAATCAGATGGTGGGTCTGGTTTCTTTGAGATGAAACACCACATGTGATTTTCCCCGATGTCCTTGAGTATACACTAAATGTAGAGAACCCCAAAGAAGATAAAAAAAATTCCAACCCCAAATAAAGAATAAAGATGAATCTTGAGGTTTGAAGTTGGAGGGAATAAAATATAGGGGTTCTCTTGTTCACTTTTGTGGTGTCCTCCTCCATATGGAATGAAACATTTATTGAGGAATTAGTTGCCCCACCACTTGTTTTTCCTACTCTTCTTCTTCAATCATATCTACTTGGGTAGTTTTATTTTTACCATCCACAATTTTCTCCATTTGTGTTGTATCAGAAATTTCCAATAAATAGAATATTGAAAACAATTTATATTGAATAAGATTAAAACATGAAGAATTAATAAAGAAATATTCCCTTTCATGTAATTTAGCTTGGTAATTGATCTCTTTATTCAGATCCATTGGAAACTAAATCTTAGTTGGTGCATCATTTTCATTATCATCCCAAGAAAGAGAGAGGTAGAATGTTTTTCATGTTTCATTATCAAGGATGGAAAGATCATGTTTCAGATTATATTCAACAAATATATTCTAGGATTCATCCAAAAATGTTGATCTCCCATCTGTGCATCATATACACTATGTACTTATAGGACATCCTCGAGAAGCGGTTGAGTGCGGGATGATTTGATTAGTTCCTTTATAAGTTCTTTCTCACCGCCCTAGGTTCTTTAGCATAAATAATGATTGGTTAAATCTCTTCCACCACTTGTTCTAGTTCCGGTTTTGGCTCAGGTTCATGTTGTTCTTTGGATGTGCGTATATATTCCGCAATCAATTCTGTTAAGCTCTCCATGTTTTTCACATTGTAACTAATACATTGAAACTGAGAATTAAGATCATTACAACCATTTTTTGGCACCTGATATTGTTCAGTCCATGAATAATAATTTGAATTTAAAGACATCATGAATAATTATTTTAAAAAAAAAATTATTGAAATCTATGATTGTTTTTGTTATTTTTTTAAAAAAAGAAAAATTATTTACATAATTTGAATAAAAGTATTGAATGAAGATCACTTGGCTCCACATAAACATATCCAATTTGATGAAACGTTGTCGTGCGCACTCTAAAAAATATTTATAGCTAAGTGCAGCACAGTGTCTGACCTTGGTCGTTCACATGAGGAGATTTTGTGGTCAATCAATAACAACTTATAATTCTCATTTTTATATATTTCTCATTTATGAAATAAAACAAAAATAAATTTATTTTTTTGAAAGGAGTATTCTAGATAATGAGAAGTAAATATGAAATGTATAATGTAGATAGAATCAATGCAGATAAAATGATGCCAGATAAAAAGGAGATCCTCCCAGAAGATTTTCGAGAATGAACCTTCATTTCCACTTTGTTAGCTTCAAATATAAATAATGAGCTTAATCCATCGTATTAATGAAAAGAATCTTCTACATATGGGTGTGGATATAGTATATACTCAATGATCACTGAGAGACCACACATCCACCTCCTTGATTGAGGGAGAATATTATAAAAAAAAGCTTAGCCTCGGGTGGAAAGTGGAGGCAAAAAGTCATCTTCTCCACTAATATATCCCTAGGCCTAACTCTAAGAAAATAAGAAGCATGAAACATGATTGAATACTGACTTTAGTTTAACTCCAAATTTATCCCTTGGGAACTTCTTTGAGTTACTTACTCATGATCACGAGTATAAGAGATCACAGTGAAGAAGAACAGGGTGGGAAAAAAGATAAAGAAAATGATAATGAGATTAAGAAGAAGAGAGAAATATATTTAAAATTAATAATAATATTAAAATGGAAATAAGATACAAAAAAATGGAAATTTTTCCTATAGAAGGTTCATTGCTTGAGATGGGTTGATGATACATATTTACAGCGAGAGGAGGTGAAAGAATAATCTCCAAAATCATCCTCCAAATGTTTCTATATGGCTATCCCATTAAATGACCGACATGGAAACATATTTCTTCTTTAAAGTTATTACATAAGGTAACATACGTTCGCCCTCAAAATATGATCAGTATTGTCCATCATATGTAGGAGTTGTGGCTGCTTTAATCCCCCACATTTAATCTGTCCATTTGTCTGTACAAATTCTTATTCTTCAACTTCCCTGGGAATTATGTCTTTGAACCCTATCAATTCACTCCTTACATCCTTAATAATTATTGTTCCATATATAATTTACCATCCCTCCACAATGTATGATCCATTTTGGATGCATGGTCATGATAATATTAATTAATTACACAATGGAACTATTTCTTCCTGTTGAGATGTTTCATCTTCCACGTGTTTGCAACATTCAAATAATGTCGTAATGAGCATACGTTCACTTGAAATTTATCATGGACATAGATCATTGAATCCTCTATCATCCGAAGCTAGACCCATCTCATTTGGAAAGGTTTATACTAATTTATTTGTCTGTTAAAGAGGTGGGTTCCACATTGTCAGCGTAGAAAAGTTCTCATATTAAATGATTTTTTCGGTGCTCCAAATTCTCGAATCAGTACTTACTCTTGAAGACCACGTTATAGAAAACAAATAAAGTATTTCAAAAAAATCACACAATTTTGAATTATATTGTAAATTTTATGATTGAAAT
The DNA here is from genome assembly GCA_963277665.1 of Viscum album. Taxonomy (NCBI): domain Eukaryota; kingdom Viridiplantae; phylum Streptophyta; class Magnoliopsida; order Santalales; family Viscaceae; genus Viscum; species Viscum album. Next base: position 1,976,492,400 of record OY728143.1, on the reverse strand, counting down.
AACCCTATCATAAAAATCTGTCAAATTTCCCGATTAATCCATTTTTTGCATTTGAGCTCAAAATACCACTAAAACCTAAAAGTGTGACAATTTCCCATACAATTACACTGTGGTGGGATTATAAACAATGATTTATAGTATAAAATTTATGAAAATTTTATCTTTATCAATAATCATAAATTTATCTCTTCATATTATCCCACAAGAAATGATCACTAAATTTTACAAGCATTTTTGTAATAAAGGGGTTAATAGTGAAATTTGAGCTACAAGAATCATCTAATAACTCACTTTTTAGCATTGGTATAGAGGGAACACCGTTTTTCTTCCCAAATTTCATAATTCTATTCTCGTACATGGTGTCGGTCAACTTCCCATTATTCACAACTTTAATTTTCCTCTAAAAATATAATCTTCATATTCAGAACTTTTAATCCTATATAATAATGATGGTTGGGAAAACAATTGAAAAGGTAATGATGTTTCACCTTCATTGATAATTTTCATTCCATCTTAACTAGATCCATAAAAATAGGATCCCATGCAATCCTCATTTTGTTTTTAATTCTATGATCCTTCCTGCTCAATGCATCAGCTACCTTATTTCCCATCTCTAGGTCATAGTGTTTTGAAAAATCATAATCCCTAAGTAGCTCAAGTCATCTCCTTTTTCTCATGTTAAGTTCCTTATATGAGAAGATATATTTTTATCTCTTGTGATCTACATATATCTCACATCTTTCTCCATAGAGAAAGTGTCTCCATATATTCATACAAATGATTATGGGTGCCAATATCATGGGTGGGATAGTTATGTTCACGAGTTTTTAACTTCCTTGATGCGTAAAAAATAACTTTATCATTCTATATAAGGGAAAAACCAAGTCCTTTCTTTGATGCATCACTATAATCCAAAAATAAACCATTTTTTAATGGTACATTCAATATTATAACATTCACTAATCTCCTCTCTTCAATTCATCAAAACAATCATCATGTTCTTTTTCCCATTTGAACTTAACCCGATTACGAGTAAGCTTTGTAAATGGGTTAACTACTGGATTAAAATTCTGACCAAAACACCAATAGTAACCTACCAAACCAATGAAACTGCTTACATAGGTTATGTTTTTTGGTTTAGATAATTCTTTAACCACCTTTTTCTTCATAGGATCAACTGATAATGGATCCTTAGAGACAAAATTTCCATTAAAAGATACCGATTGAATCTAAAATTCACACTTTCGAAATATCCCATATAACCCTTTTCTTCTAAAAGTATTCAAAAAAATCAGTAAGTAGCTCTCATGGTCTTCATATATTTTTTATTATAACACGATATCATCAATAATTATCACAACAAATTCTTGACGATATTACTTGAGAACTCTATTCATTAGATATATGAAAACAAAGGGTGCATTAGTTTGTCAAAATAGAATTATTATAAAATCATTACATTCATACCTGGATTGAAATGTTGACTTTGGATTATATTCCTTCCATACATACAATTGAGAATATATGGAATGAAGGTCAATCTTCAGAAAATATTTAACTCCAAAAAGCTGATCAAATAAATCATCATTGTTAGGAAGATGATACTTGTTCGTTATAGTAATATCATTTATTTCTCAATAGTCAATTTACAACCACACAGATCCATCATTCTTCTTTACCTGGAGAACATGAGATCCCCATAGAAAAACACTATGGAGAATAAATCCCTTGTTACTCAACTACTCTATTTGTTTTTTCATCTCCATTAATTCCATGTTGTTCATTCTATATGGAGTCTATTATATTTGTCTTACATCATGTATTAAATAGATAGGAAATTCAATTTACCACTGCATAGTATGTCTATGTAAATCAAATGTAAATACATAATTGTATTCATGAACAATAAGTACAACCTAAATTTGAATCTTTCTTTCCTCATCCGCACATTATGTTTCTCTTCCTCCCCAAGAATTTCATTCAGTAGGAATATTTGGAGTAGATTTGGATTAGAACTAGATGATGAAGTTTCTACTGTAAATATAATGCATTTTATATCTTCCTCACAATTTATAACATCATTCTTCTTGAAATATATTTTTGAATCATATTTTAAAATCTTTCCATTCCAATGATTATATCAAAATTAACAAATAGGTATAATGTTAACTTTTTAAACAAAATCGCATTATGTGTCATAAAGGGGACTGACTGACACATATTTGTTGCAATGATACTTACCATAAGGGTTTTGACTAAAATATACATAATTAAATCCAAAGGTAAATGTCTAATTTTTTTATAAAACTGGGAAGATAAAAAAAATGTGATGATATAAAATTATATAAATCATTTTCATAGTTTCAGGAATCAATTAATGTACCCTCCCTCACATTATTAGTAACATCAACCTCCATACTTTTTATTTAATAAGCTTGGTCTTGCTCCCTTTTCCCTTTTGGGGAATGATTTTTTTTATGCTTAGGATAATGATTTGAATAGTGTCCCATATCCTTATAATTGTAGCGTTTATCATTGGTAGATTCTTTATTTCCCTAGCAATCTCAGGCTTAGTGGCCTTTTCTCCACACATGTAACATATTCCTTTTCCTTTTAAGAAGGCACCAAGGTGTTTCCCTCCATATGTGTGGCATGTTAAAAAAATCACTTTTTTATTCTTCCCTTTATACATTCATTCCTAGTCCACCCTATTCTTATCTTATTTTCCAATGATTTCATAAGAATTAGGGAATTATTTCTCTATCTTGATAGAACATGAGACTATATCATTGTATGATGAAAATGGTTGGGAGACCAGTTCCCTTCTAAGGAATGGTTTTAAACCATCAAAGAATAGATCAGTATTGCTTCTCAAATTACATATGTAGCTTGTGACATTACTATATAATATTGTAAATATGGATTCGTACATGGAAAAGTTTTCATCCTATTTTTGTCTTAGACTTAAGAATTGTCAATCCATATCTGCTGTTCTTTGTGAGATAAATATTTTTCTAGGAAAAAATCCTTAAAATCATTCCATTCCATATTTGAAATTTCTTCCTCCTCCATTACTTTTTTCATTAATGATTACCACTAAGCTATATCTCCTAATAGATGATAAATTCCCATGATAACATTCTCACTTTTTTTACATCCCAAAGTGAGAAATATCTTCTCTTATGAACTTATCTACTACTCAACACTGAATGGGATTGTAGTCCCATTGAATGATGGAGGTTGTTTTCTCATGAAGTGTTATAACAATATTCATCTATGTTGTGAATCCAGATGCACCATATCATTGAGGTTATTATTCATAACCTGAGTTAGTTGTACTAGTATAGTTATATTTTTCATAGCACCAATTGTAGATCTGGTACCAACATCACTCTTTTTCATAGCTGGGAAATCTCTAAATGGGGTTTATCCATTGATACAATTTTCAGTCCTTCCACTAATATCTATTTTGAATTAATTGCATTCACTAAATTAGGTTATGAATCCTAGTGGATAATTTCAAACTATCAAAACACATAACAAAAATTAAAAATTAACTAATAGATAATCTCATAATCATAAAAATGAATTAATTGGTAAAATATTCACTTTTAAATACATCATAATGGTTTTTAAAGAAAATATAAATTATCCTAAGCATATCCACGGGGAGTGTCAAATCAGGTGCACTGTAAGGCACATTTTTGTGTTCTAGGTTACCTCGATTTTGGCTCGGGACACCATGTTAGAGTTTTTAATGTTGGGTACATCTTTTCTAGAACCATGTCCACTTGTAGTGTCTACATGGTTATTCATTTCTTATAAGTCCCATATAATTTATACCATACAAACATTTTATGATGTTATTCTATAAATATCTTGAAAGTATATCTAAGGGTTATATTCCCTAATATATTTTTTCTTAATCTAGTTTCTTGGGTTTCTATTAAACATCCCCAAATACCAACTATAATGACCCCAACCCATGTTACCCAGATTCCATGCCTTAATTTATTACATTGGTATAATAAACAATTTTTTACATTCATTTAGACTAAAGTGTTTAGAAGTTTCCAAAAACCAGATACAAACATTAGTTTTACATTACTATATTAAAGTAAAAACAACATAGAAACTTCATTGGTAACATCATTAACACCTAGATTTTCTCTTCAAGTCATTCATAATATACATCTTTGCATCCTAAGGAAAAATAAAATAGAAGAATGGGGTAAGATCAGAAGTTTAGTCAGGGTAAACACTATAGTGGAATCTATCATAAACATAAATAATAAGGAAATGGGAATAACTAAAACACATTCTAATAAAACATAATCTAGACCAAAATATGGCAGGAATAAAAGGTGGGTAAATAATTTCATATAAACAATCACATGAAACATAATAATGGATATTATAATATTTGAATAGTCACATGATTTATAAATTTCTAATATAATAATGAGGGGATGCAAAATGTCGGACATAATAAATATGTCATTGACACCTCGACCAATACATCTAAAAATAATTGGTTAAGGCCTCAGCCAAATCAATTTCTATTTTTTCTAATATGAATTATTGATACATAGAGAGGATATAGGAGGCCCCATCCATCTCATAGTAAGTGAAATTAATTAATAATATGAATGGGTTTAATCATAAATAACACAAAAATATAAAATGTAAATGACATTATATAATCAATAAACATAATCACTAACCATTCTGAGTAGTATGGTGAATGGTATAAAGACAGCACATCCATAGTCAAACTGAATATAAAATATTTAAGAAAATACGGTATATTACAATCATAATATATCAATATTAATAAATAATAATATTAAATATAGGTGTTGAAATAGATAAATACACTCTAACAAAATCATTGATGAATTCTTGAGAGAATTTCCCTTTTTTTACTTTACAATGAAAAATTGTTTTGGAAAAATAATTTTTATTTTTCTTAATTGATTATATAAACTAGAAATGAAAAAATATAATTTTTCTAGAAAAATTATTTATTTTAGAAAAATAATTATTTCTTATAATATATTATTTATGGCACTTGAAAATGGGTAAGAAATTGAGAAGTTCCCTTTAATCGGGCTTGCATATTGGAAAGAATTGAGAATTGAACCTTGTAAAAAATGAATTTCCCCATAAAAGAAAGATTAAATGACCTATATAAATGAGTTAAAAATAGTTACATGTAATTTAGAATAATTATAAAGGTAATTAATAATTAAATTGGTGCAAACCTTTACCTTATGTCTGAAAGTTCTCTTCACTTATGGTTACTATCATGGATAATAAAAATATATTATTAATTTTTTAATTAAAAATATATTCATCATTTATTCATATATTATAATGATATTAGGTTTATTTATGGCTTTTTTTATGAGCTTTTATATTCAATTTCATCATTCGAGAGTGTTCTATTTCCGTGGTTTTCATGATCGGTTTACTTTTACCTGAATATAGAAGATCATGTAAAATGGAAATAATTATCCATATTCAAAATTATATTTTTTTAAATAAAATAAAAAATATTTAACGGTATTATATATTAATTTGTTTCCAAATATGAATATGATTCATTATATATAACATTAATGATAATTTTTTAGATTATTTTGGTGGATTTTCAATAATCACGAACTAGTTTTGTATTATTAATTAATATAATGTATATATACTGGTTCTAGAATAGAAAATAAAATATAACATGTATAATTAAATATTTTTTAACAATAAATATAGTTTTATAAATAGCCTTGAAGTGGGAATTGAAAAATGAAAACACATCGTCCATGAAGGTGGTAGATCGAGACCTCTCACATGATGCTTTCATCTTTAAAATAAAAGAAAAAGGTGAAGAGAATTTATGGTCGATTATACATTTAAATAAAAAAATTATAGTATATAAAAGATATTGGGTTTATAATTTCACTTTTTATGAGGTAGGTGAGGTAAGGATAAGAAAAAAGACAAAATTGAAAATAAAATAAATGAAAATAAAGAGGATTTTTACCTATTCAGTTATCTTCCTTGAGAACCTCTTTACGGGGATTGGTTTGGGTATTTTATTGATACCAATGGCTCCTAGTCAAGGGAAGGTTTTTGTTATGAGTATTGGGTAGAAATTGGGCATGGCTAAAAGCATGGAAGGTGTGAGGAGTGGAGGTGGTGATAGGTGGTATTTATAGTGGAAGAGATCGGTTTTTTTGATTATTTTAAACATTAGTTTATTATTTTTTTCCAAGACTATGAATAGATTGAGAATTATCAATAAATATATTAAATATTGAATTTATGTTCTATGTTATTTTTATTACATCATTCACGACACAAGGAATAGAGTATTTGTCTTATAATTTTTATATACCGTAAATTATCATATTTTACTATTCACAAAAAATCCAACTATTTTAGAAAAATACAAAAAATTAATGGTAACCAATTTTTTATGCGTAGAATTCAAAATGGACTCAATTTTATGAAAGTAATTTTCTATATATGAAAATTTTGATTTTAACAAAAAAATCATCAATTATTTGAAAAATACCAATATTAAAATTATAACTGATTTTATAATACTTTAAAAAATTAATTAAGGTCTCATTAAATTATCTTATAATAAAAAGAAAACAAATTATTAATTTATGAAGCTATTTTTAGGAAATAAATTTATTGTAAATAATTATTTTAAATATAAAAATTTAATTCAATATTTATGACATAGAAAAATACCAACATTGTATTTATTATTTTTAAAACATTTAGTTACCTATATCAAGATATAATATAAAATATTTTCATTTCTAAGATTTTCCAATTTTACTTATACATTAATAGGTGAATTTACTATTCTATTGGTCATATTACTCTTCCTAATGGTCACATTAATATTCCAACGACTATGTTATTGTTACATTGGTATAGATTCATTAACATCTAAAAATACCTCTTATTTCATTCATTATTAATTTAATAAAAATTATTGTATTGTATAAGTGATTTTATGTGGTTTATACTATATGAAATTACTATAAGAAGGGGACTTTCATTGATATAATTCTGGTTTATTACACATTACGTTAATATTATGACATTTCAATTTAAACTCCTAATAAAGAAGTTTGAAAAATATACTCTTTTTTCATTGTTGGGTTCCATCTTCTTCAGATACTATACCTCATAACCTTTTCCCCCTTTATTAAACTAATTTCATATTCTAAATTATTCAGTGACATACATTAATTTTTCAAAGATTTCAAAACCATAAAACACATTCGATTACATTCTCATTTCAATTTCTCTATTGAATAATGTATTGTTAGACTTGAATTTATGAGAAACATTATGAAATCCATGATGCCACATAACACACCAGTTTCTGCTATGAGGTAATTATTGAGGTTCGTAATATAAATTACAAACAAGACAATACATACTAGTATAAGTGTTCCAACCAGATAAATTTCCCATTCCAGAAATGTTGCTAATTATCCACATTAAAGCAGTAGGCATTTTGAATAGTTTTCTAATTGATGAATCATATGTTTCTATTCAATCATCCCATAATTCTAATTATTTATTTAGTAGTGGTTTAAGGTATAAATAAATTTCATTTACATGTATTTATTGTCTAGGATAATCATTGAAATAATGAAATAATTCTTCATCACACACATCCATGGATGTAAATTATAGGGGTTCAAATCAACTGTCCAAATTCTATAATTATTACTTAAAGTACCAAAACTGTTAAAACCATGAAAAGCCGATCCCAAATGTACATTTTGAGTATCCAAAGAAAAATATAGACATATAGAATCAGACATATTCTATGATGTTGAATCATTTGGATGTCTCATCAATACATAATTACTATCCTAAGCATTCCACCTCTTATCATCTGTACTCTTAAAATACATGAATAATCTTTGCAAGCATGGGTTTAGGGGAAAGTAACACAATAACATTGAAAGAGTTTACTTCTTCTATTTCTTCTTGGGGTTGCACTGATTTATTCTCCCCTTGTTGATTATTTCCATTCATCTACTTGTTTGAAATATTAAACATTATTCTTTATCATTCTTTACTCCCCAGTAAATAATGCAATCATTAAGGCATGCATATATCTTTTTATAGTAAATTCCATGTTTTTTAAAGAATTTCATCATCTCTTAAATTGATGCAGAGATCATAGCTTCACTTAATGCATCAGTAATAATCTCTAAAATTATGGAAATGTCAATGTCATTACTTCTTCGAAGTCACTTGATATGATACAACTTGCGTGAAAATGTCAAATTTTAATACATGGCGCTCCCATCATACAATTCTTATTGTCCGTATTCAACTAATACATAAAAATTATTTTTTTGGTCCCTAAGTTTCTGAGAAATATTAACCAACTCAGGATCAACTAAAGGTTCTATTGATTTACTAAAATCTGGTACATTGTATTCTGAAAAACCAAATGCATCTTTGAACAAATTTTGAACTTAATTCTCTTCTATCGGGTAACTGTTTAACTCATTGATAGTGTTGTCACTATTTTGACTTTCCATAAAATTTTATTTACCATTGGAAATCCAAAATACATATCGATCTAGAACCTATTTCAATATCAAATTCTAGTATACTTCATTTCCATTAAACCATTTCTTTAATATACAATCAGGACTTTGAAATTTTATCCTCCCATCCACTGATTTGTTTGTAATTTCATAATCTAAAAATTATTCTAATCCCGTGGAAAATCGTAGTGTGTTTCCAGGTAAAATAATTAAAATTTTATCCATGGGTATTCGATTGTATTCTCCATGTAAATTCATATATAAATATATAAATGTTTAATCAAACAACAAAGATCCAAATTAAATATCACCCAACATTTCCAATGATTATTTGATACCAACTATAATTCAAAATGTGAAGAATCAAATAATGAAAATTTTCTTAATAAACTTCTAATATAAAAAAAATGAATCAAATAAATTATTATTTCTCCCAAAAATAGATGAATGGGATGAATCAAATAAAAGATAATGGTGTATTCTACCCTAGTGTTATAACTATGGACAGTTTGTTCCATTGAAAAATTAGCTACATTGATCAATATCCAAACCATTTCCTATAATCAAAATAAAACAAAGATAACCCCTTTAAAAAAATGAATGTAATGTATAATTTATTTGTATATCATGATATGTCATGCATTCCCAAAATATTCAACTATGTATGTCTATAATCTGTTGAACTAGTTTAGTGTGACTACTCGTTGTTCCATAAATTATATAAATCATCTTTTCTCACATAACATCAAATCTGATGTTTCTACAATTTTAGATAAACATAAAAAAACATGATGTTAACATAAATTTGAATAATGTATATTGTGATTTTAAAAGCAAATGTTAAAAATAGTCATTTGACTAAACAAAAATCAAACGACGCACAATAATTAGTTCTATTTAAAATCAAGTTAAATGAAATAAAATCAATGAAACTATGTTGGATGTTTGAGTAACCATAAACAATAATTGATTATCATGAATTTAAAACATAACCCTAACTACAATATCATTATTCGATATATTTTATTAAATTCTTCACATATGAAAAAAATATGAAGCATTCAGATAAATTTAAAAAGGGTATCATATCTCATTTTCAAGGCCATTATCCATATATAACTTTCCAGGGTTTGTGATGAAACCAAGTGTGACCCCAAACCCTACGACCAATTGGTCATGAGTTTGAAAATTGCCTCAATTATGTATCTTCCAAAAATTGGAGTCACTAACATATATAGAACAAATTAAAATTAATTAATATCCAATACAAACCATGAAATTATAAATTATATTGACTCCATAATTGACATATATCATAAACAAAATTATTTATTTAATTTAACAAAACACAAAAAAAAATTAATGATTATCATAACTCAAAAAAACTAACTACAAAATCCGTATTACACATTATAATACAAAATTACATATATAGAAATTTTCTAATGAATAAAAAATTCTATATTGTTTTTATCACCCATGATTTTCCATATAATGCTACTCGATAATCTATTTAGGGTGAGTATGATCCAACCTATATGGGGGTCTGTGTTTCCACTAAGGATGGGATCCGAGCAATGAAGAGGGAGATAGGTGGGGAGGATCACAGCACTACCAAAGAGGGTAACTGATTCTAGGTGAGGGAGGATGGAAGGGGGGTTTGGGGAACTAGAGTGACATCCATAGAGGATGTTAGAGGGGGTTATAGGGGTTTGGTTTCATGGGATCAGGGTCACCACTGGGTAGAGGAAAGGAGGAGGTTGGGGGAGGTGGGCGAATGTGGATGGGGTCACACAGAGGGAGGGGGAGGGTGGGATTAGGGTTTTTTAAGAAATAACGATTATTTAATTAAAACCTCCACTTATTGAAAACATAAAAAAACTATCATGGAAGTTTTATGAAAATGATTATTTGTGGTATTTTTTTAACTGTATTTATTTCTCAATGGTTTCTAGAACCACAATGAATAAACCACCGCTAACAATCCATTTTTTTGTAGTGCCTTAATTATGAGGTACATCTCAATAAAATATCCAAATTATTGATGATATGGATAGTAACAGGCCTGGTCTCTCAAATATTCCTCCTTGTAACTCTTGATCCATGGGAGATTGATCAAATTATTCTCTATAAAAAATAAATAATATGTAGAAACATACATTAGTATGAAGTAATACAACACATTTATTTTGCCTTTTTTGGTCAAAAATGTTATTTCCCATGCATGGCACATATTATTTGATTAAGATATACATAATGATGAATTTTCAATCTATGTGGTGATGCCTTGATCCCAATAGATTTTTCGGTTGTTGTTGAAGCTACTGATAACTGGAACATCAATAGGTCCAACCCAATACTTGAGAACACTGGTTTTCATTGGTATTGTGTGGTGGCCTCCAAGATTGAATGATATCTGAAATGAACCCAATGAGGGGGTAAATAATAGGGATGTCCCCCCAAGCCCATTTAGTTTGGTTACTTCACTACAAAGAGGACTACTATTCAAAGAGGCTGGTATTTTACATTAGGGAATGTTTCCCCAAACTAAATCTATAATTATATTCCATATATTCTTATTTTATTATTGTAAAATTGTGATATATTCCTTACTAGAAATAATCTCGATATCATTAGGGATATAACAAGTATAGTACATGAAAATACATTTTGATTTTCCAATTGTATGATGGGTATTTAAGGATGGAAGCCTAGGTTTGTACTTTAATAAATAGATATTCCTTCAAGATCTGACACATATTATATCTACATTATGTTATGAAGAACCAATATGTTTGGAGAAACCTTCTATATAGGATATTGTGGTATTAATAATTTCTTTTCCCTAATGCTTTGATTAATAGATTAGAAAACCTATTAATCCTCAAATGATGGTATATGTGTGTCATTATCTCTATCAGGAGGAAACTCATCATAAAATATTGTGAATCACCAAACGTGGTTAATAAGATGTTTATGGAAACACAAGCTCCCATTTCATAACACAATTCTTTCTCAACACATTTTTTTCACACATATAACATGGGGTGGGAAAACATGTGCTCCTCATCATAAGATTATTTGGGGGGAATCAGTTCGCCTTAGATCATTTGGTTGGATGGTTCACATTCTCCCAATTTTTTGGGTATAAATTTCATATAATTACATTCGAGTTTTTGAAACCATATGAATCCCTCTCGAAATTTGTCTCCCCTATGATAATTACATTTGATATTTGAAGGCTTATATGTAGAAGGTGTTGAAGTACTAATTGCATAGGTAATTTAGGTCATGAATAGTTGATTAATTCAAGTCCTAATGGTGGAATGAAATTAATATAGTGAATCCTGAGATATCCAGTTATCAATCATATATGTGTTCCTGGGTAGAGCCTCTTCCTAATATACTTATTCTTCTACTGGAAGAATGGTCGACATGCATGTCACATGTGCCTTAGTACAGTCCAATTTTTGTTAAACATCATCAGCCGTTTTTTCAGATGCTCATTGAAGATGAAGAATTACTAGATCATGTAATCTAAAATAGTACCATAAGGACTGTAATATGACTATTCGTTCTATTCTAATTCATTTTACTTCTTGATTTATATAAAGTAGATCATGTTATTCCCTAAGGTAGGGATGAAGTTACCTCAAACCTATTCACTATGGAACGAATAAACATTATTTTTCAATCCTTAAATTCATTTCACAACAAATGACTCTATCTTATGGGTGATAATAGCTCTTTCCTTGGATCCATGAATATTATTATCTACATATTGTATTATAGTTATAAAACTAGTACCCAACTCGTGCATTTTAATGGGACAAAAGAGCGTGTAAGAAATAAAATATACTAAAATTATTTTGAAAAATAAATTAAAATATTTGAGTGAAAAATAATATGATAGGAAAATATATTATATGAAATAGAGAATGAAACTACAATTTAGAATGGAAAATATTTATCTCTTATTATAGTTTGTAAATATGAAACATGTTGCAACATCTAGCTCTTGAAATCTATTTGGTTGACTAAATATGAGAACTTGTGTTTGACACAACATTTTTTATTTATGTTGATAACAAATGATACTATCAAACATAAGTTATTATTTAAAAATTAAATATTAGTGAAATGGATAAACAAATATGTTATGAAAAAAATTCATATTATAAACATTGGTAATATATAGAATGCATATTATAGAACACTAATATAAAATAATGGTTTTATAAATTGCACACATACATTGCATATTTTTTTTTATAGTTTATAAAAAAATTATATCATGCCATTAACATTACAGATAAAATATTTTATTGTGTGGTTCATATTGTAACATAGATATTTCATATTATAAAAACTTTAATACATTACTATTTAGTGATACACTGACTATGATTACAAATTGTAAATAGACTATAATATATATTCCAAATTTCATTGATAGAATGTCATTGATTTTGTTGGTCGGAGTGGATACTCATGAGGGGTGTGAATTGAGTGCCAATTAAAATTTCGGTTACAAATATTTCTCTTAAAATCCCCCTATTAAAAAACAAGTTAATCTATAGTGAATTTATACATATTGTAAAAGGTCAATTAGTTTCTTAAAGACTGATTAGGTCTCAGTTAATTTAATCAGAAGATTAAATTGACTTTTTAAACTAACTTACTGGTTCACAATAAGTACAAACACTTGATAATTTAAGTATCAAAGTAACTTTTAAAAAAATGTATTTCAAAGTAATTAGTAGTGGAATATAAAATATATAGTATACTTTTGTACTTAAACAAAAATGCACAATAGATGTAAACAAGAGTTTCAGTATCAAGCTGAGACATAGTCCTCTCAAATAATTTTTATAAATTTGAACCACACCCTGGATCGGGGTAAAAAACAGTGAAAAAACTGTCCAAGTACAAAGATTCTACCACAGTTCTACGTGGGAAAGCAAACAACAACTAACAGGCTGTCTAGTTCTTACTTGACTTCTTCCACTATGCACAGTGGGGTACAAGAGAGTTATAGAGTTTGAATGAGGGTTTAGAAATCCTCTAGCTTAGCACACGAGACAGTGTGTGTATGAAGTATACAGAGTATACAAACTGCTTGAAATGTAAATAAAATAATCACTTAGAGAATAGATAAGAGTTTAGAACGATCTAGTGATGTGAAGTGCAACTCTGGAATAATTTGATTAATCAGAAATGCTTCTAAGTCCTTCTTGGGTTTTTTTTCTGAAAAACAGAGTGTCATTTTCTTCCTTGGTTTTCAGGTTCAGCCTTTTCACCTTGAGTGTATAATCAACTTCTTGTAGTTATTCAATCCTTGACTAAGGTGCGGCTTATGTTCTCCTTTAGAGTGAATGGATTGGTGTATGTCGAGTGCTCTTCCAGTATGAATGTAGTTTTTTCTTTTTCTGTGATGGAACCACGTTTCAATGCTGTTCATCCCTTTCCATTTTCACACCCTTCATGTGCCTTCTTGATTTTTGTAGTTGCTCTGTATTTTTCCTTCCTTTTATATCATTAAACTATGGTCAAAATAATGATTACCTTTTTCATCGGTACTAGGTACGGTTCCCTGAAATGCCAACAACTATCATTAAATAACTTTAATTTCACTAAAAACATCAAATATAACTGTTTCATAACAAATAATTAATATTGAGAGTATAGAGTTTGACTGGTCAGTCTTTCATTAGTAGTCTTATGTTGGTAGATGTGTCATGGTGGACTTTGTATCAATGACCAGGTAGCTCTTTGATCTGGAATCGGTAGCTCCTGGTATCGGTAACTGTTACTCTGTATCAGCAGCTCTATATACTGGTGACCCCTTCTATCAGTAGCTCTTGGTCTATCAGTAGCTTGCTTTGTATCAGTAGACTTACTATATCGTTAACTCTGGTGTAACAGTAGCTTGTATCTGTAGAATTTTAGTCTACATATCAGCATCTTGATGTATTGGGGGTCTATATCGGTAGCTTTATGTATCGATAGCTAGTGCATACCGGTAGACTTGTTCTATCGGAAGCTCAGTTTCTGTCGGTAGCTGTCTGTATCGGTGGACTTTATCTATCAGAGACATGTGCTTACTGGTGGACTTATACATATTGGTATCTCTATGTGTCGGTGACCTTAGCTTATCAGTGACTCTTTCTATCGGTAAACTAAGTACCGGTAGATCTGTATCATTAGGTATAAGAATATCAGTGACTTAAATACCTATCTGTTTTATGCAGAACATATCCGATTGAGTTGGAATTACTTCAAAACTAATATAAACTTATATAAACATTTATTAACATATTTCAAATTCTATTTTACTATTATTGGAAAATAGAATGTCACAGATTGAACGAGTTAGAATATAGATAAACATTAATTGGGATTATCAAAGTATGTGAAAGAATAATTGGGAACTGATGAGGTCAACTATCTCCCTCTTTTTGATAATCACAACTTATGAAATTATAGTCTCAAAATAATGTAATTAAATGGTACAGATTAGTAAAACATGGTGAAAGGATCAACATATCAGAGGTAGAATGAAATGAAATGGTATCAAAGGTACAGATTACTAAAACATAGTAGCTCTCCCCATTGGTCATAAAAGAAATTATTCCAATAGATAGGTTGCCCTTAAATAATATTTATCCCCCTTTGTGATAATCAAAAAGTGGGAAACAATAAAGAGAAAAATAACAAAATGGGAAAGAAGAGATAGCCCTTTGTATTTCTTGATGCAAAATGGTACAGGGAAGTAAAACAAAAATTTAAGGAGTTACTATAAAATATATTAGCCACTTATTCAATCCACGTCCTCAATGTGAGATTTCCTCTTGGGATCAGAAGAGGATTCAGGTTTTGTGGATGCAGGTGAAGGCTTAGGAACACCAGATATGATCACAAGTGGCTCAGTGACTGAAACTGTTCCTGGCATGTACTGAGTAGTTCTCTAAGTGAACATACTAGTAAGGCTTCGTATGGCTTGGGCTGGAATCATCTGAACAGGAGAAGTAGTAGAGGACGAGGTAGGTAATGTTGTAGGTAAAATCACTGGCCTAGCATCAACATGCAAGAAAAGTAACAAGATATTTCTGAAATCCATAATTATTCTTCCTCCTCTTTCCATAGCAGATATCAAACCATCCTTGTTCTCTATGAATTTGTCCAAGGCTGGAGTCAATTACCTTAGCTTGCTGACTTGTTCTCTGAAGGATTGATTGAATGGAGGTAACTACATGTTTTCTAACAGACATTTGAAGTGGTTGTTGAGTTGATTCTTGGTATAAATTCTTTGGAAATTGTTGTCTACCTTGTCTTTCATTTCTTTCTGAGAGGCAGAAGCTTCTCTCATATTGTCTTGGACTATCTTCATTATATCTCTACTGGTATCTCTAGTAGAAATCACCACTTTTCTCAGATCGGATGAGTCCACAGAGCCATTGGTTGATCTGAACCAATCTCCTCTTTCATCACATCTCGAATCTGATTTAGTTCTATTGAATGTATGGAGGCAAGAGAACCAACAGAGAAGGTTATTGCCTCCTTGAAAATTTTGGTCAGCCCACAGATAAGATTTTTCACTTGGGAATCCTGGGTGTTGACATGTTCTTTCATGGAGGTTTTAAATCCTTCAAACACTGATACAATCTAGCTCATAACACCTTTGACCTAATCTAAATCATTATCTTCGTGGGATTTAGAAATCATATATGATTCTAAAGAGATAGAAGATTTCTTTAGAGCTTCAATACTTTCTTCCAGGCTAGACAAATGATTCTGGCATGTTATAAATTCATCCACTATCTCTTCCACAAAGGTAGAGACATTACAGCCAAGGGAGAGTTCAAAGGACTTTTCCAAATTTCTTATCTCTTTAACAAAGCAGTGCTTTATCTCGGAAACAGATGCACTAAAATACACTTTCATCTCATTATTTAAGAATTCAAGGTCATCCTTGGTAATCACATCAACACGTGCAACCACAACAGGTGCTCTTTCAGATGTTATACTGGCTACTGAGTCATTCATAGTCGATTGAATTGATTCTACCAGTTAGGATTCCATTTTCCTTATTTCATCCACAAAACTGATTTTTAGATTAGACATTAACTTATCCAGATCATTTATTCCATCCACATCTTTAGGTAGCAACTCAGTCTGAATATTATAATTGGTTTCTGGTCTATTGAGGGATGTTTCATTATCAGAATTCGGATAGTCTAATCCACAAACCACAAAATCTGAGTCTTCTGCTGAATCCTCAATTTCAACAGCCACTGAAACATTTCCAAGCCTGGTTTGATGCTCCCCCTCAATGGGGTGCATTCTCTTGTACAGTAATAGCATTCTCAGCTGGTTTTTTTTTCTAAGAAGAATATTCTACAATCAACTCCACCTCTGAAATAGAAAGAGGATCCTCTGGATTAGGAACATGTCCTTCCATCGCTCCCACTATATCCTTAACAGATACAACTATGCTTCCAATCAATGGAATCAAACTTAAGCAAACAGAATCAGATGCTTCATATTCATTTTCTCATTATTGTTCATGCACTGGGGCTGGCTATTCTTCCTCATTAGCAAGTGTCTCTTCTTCTAACAGTTTTTCTTTGCTAGATGATACAATTTCAGCAAGAGGACTTGGGGAAAAGTTTTGTTCTCTTCCATCAGCAATAGAAGTCTCTTAATATTCAATCTCATCATTGTACTCAGGTTCTTCTTCATCAGGTCCTAGACATGGATCCCTCATATCCTTAGGCCTTGAAGGATGATCCACATGATTGAATTTATCATATACCTTCTTGTCATCATTAACCCACTCTCCTCTCCATGGGTTCCAGTTTATCTTCATATATTTGCAAACTACGTTTGTGATACAAAAATTATTCCTTACTACCACTATCTCATCTTGAGACTCAGCTACCCATTTCACTTTGATCATCACTGAGATCAACTTGGCAAAGATTAGGGCACTAGTCTTTGAATTTTTCCTGGTCATTTCCTCCATTTGAATTATTAGCAATCTGCACAGATTTAATTTCACATGATATCTCAAGAGATATAACAGATAGATATCCGGATATCTTAAATTCTCAATGTCCCCTCTCCTTGGAATTAAGACATGGTGAACAAACATGAACAACAATCTGTTCTCTCCATCCATTTCAGTGGCCACCACTTGTCTTTGATTTCTACTACAGGTGAGTTCCACTAAGGCAGTCTCATAGTCGCATATATCACTTATAGGTGGTATTTCTTTCGAGACGTATCCAGAAACACCTTTGTGTGGAAACTTTAGGCATTCCTCCCACTCAAAGGATGAAAAAGATTTATCCTTTCCATTCACAAAATAAATCACTCGGTTATCATCTTTTTACTTCTCAAAGCTCACAAACTCATAGAATTGTTTCACCAGGTTCAGATAGTATGGACCATTGTTGTTTGAAAATCAATATACCCACTTATGATCTTCCATCACGTCGAGAACTAACGATTTACTATCCAATATCCATTCCACGCTGATCTCTTTTTCGATCCCAATAAATCTATTTTGCAAATGAGGGTTCACTAGTCACCTCCCCAACCTTGTTCTACCAACACTACCCCTTTCTTCTGGCTCGGACGTCTGCTTATTTGCATTTGGATCATTAATGTCTTCTATGATGGTAAGGAGATTGGTTTTTTCCATCTCTGGTTCGAGGAACATAGGTTTTTCCATAAATTGGGAGTAAGGCTTGAAGGTAAACGGTTTGAGGCTCGGTTGATTAAGAAGTAACTGGAACTTTGTTTTATCATTTAGATATCATAAAATAAATAAAATAAAATAAAATATAGACAGTACAGATTCTGTTGGTAGACAGAAGTTTAAAATAGCGTGTATTCATCGGTAGGGTTTATCGGTGAGAATTTCTATCAATGAGGTCCATCAGTGAGGTTTATCAGTGAGTATCACATCGGTGAGGTTTAAAATCAGTGCGGTATTCAAATCAGTGAGATATCTACATTGGTGAGGTATTCACATCGGTGAGGTATTCACATCGGTGAGGTATTCACATCGGTGAGGTATTTACCGATTAAGGTTAATCATTCCTAACTCATGTCTAATGTAACATAACCTATCTGAAAAAAATGGTTTGGTAAAAATTTCAGCTAATTGATGGTCAGTTCAATAAATTCAAGAATAATATCACCTTTTGGTAATGATCTATCAAAAAGTGGTGTCTTCCATCAGTGTGTTTGGTCCAAGAGTGAGATACAAGGTTCTTTGACATATTTATTGCACTAGTGTTATCACAGTTAGTTGAAATATGCTTAAAATCATATCCATAGTCCAAAAGAGTGTGTTTCATACACCTAATTTTTGCAAAACAACTACCAGCAGATACATACTCTACATCGGCAGTTGAAAAAGCTACAGAATTCTTCTTTTTACTACACCAAGACCCTAAGGATTTTCCCAATAAATGACATGTTCCAGATGTTCTTTTTCTATACAACATGAAACCAACAAATATAGCATCTGAATAACTCATTAATTCAAAATATTATCCTTTTGGATAATGCAAACCCAAATTTGGAGTGTGTTTAAGATACTTAAAAATTATTTTAACATCATGTAAATGAGTTCTTATTGGATTAGCTTGAAATCTTGCACACATATAGACACTAAACATAATATCTGGTTGACTTGCAGTAAGGTAATTTAAACTTCCAATCATACATCTATAATTGGATTGATCAACTGGTTTCCTAGTTTCATCATCATCCAGCTTATAGGTGGTACCCATTGGTGTGTCACCTCCCTTATTACTATCCAAACCAAAACGTTTTAAAAGATCCTTTTTATATTTACTTTGATTTATAATATTACTATCCATCTTTTGAAAAATTTTAAATCCAAGAAAATACATGAGTTCTCCCATTAAACTCATTTCAAATTCATTTTTCATAATCTTTGAAAAATCAGTACATAAAGAATGTTTATAAGATCCAAAAATAATATCATCAACATAGATTTTTACTATCAAAACATCTTTAGGAATTCATTTAATAAAAAGAGTTGGATTAGCAATCCCTTTAGTTAAACTTTTTGAAATAAGAAAATTGCTAAGTCTATTATACCAATATCTTGGAGCTTGTTTTAAACCAATTAAAGCATTAGAAAGTTTGAAAACATGATTTGGAAAATGATTGTTAGTAAATCCATGTGGTTGTTCAACAAAAACATCTTCAATTATAAAACCATTTAGAAAAGCACTTTTGACATCCATTTGATAAAACTTGAAATTCATATGAGCAGCATAGGCTTGTAGGATCCTAATGAACATTAATCTAGTTATAGGTGAAAAGGTTTCTTCATAGTCGATCCCTTCTTCTTGACTACATCTTTGTGCAACTAGCCTTTATTTTTTTCTAACTATAATTTCCAGACTCATCAACTTTGTTTCTAAAAACCCATTTAGTGCATATTGTCAAAGTGTCCTTGGGTCTTTCAACTAATTCCCAGAATTTGTTTCTTTCAAATTGATTTAACTCTTCTTGCATAGACATTACCCAAAATTCATCATTTATTGCATCATTGACATATTTATGTTCTAGATATTAATGAAAAGCTTGATGTTCAACCTAGTTTCTTAGAGAAGCTCTAGTCTGTGTACCTCAATCAAGATTACCAACAACATCGTCTAAAGGATGATTCTTTATAATCCTAGTTGATCTAGTGAAGGTAGGGATAGAAATTTTAGGTTCATCTATAGGTTCTGTTTTAATAGAAGCAGATTCTAGAATATGTCCACAACTGGATGTTTTTACAGCAGGTTCTTTAGTTTTATCATTAAGGTCCAGAACAGTCAAATATTCTTCAAGATTTTCAAGAGAATACTTAGGTTCATCTGGATCAGTTTCATCAAAATTGATGTGAACATATTCTTCCACAGACTTGGATATTTTTTCAAAGACTCTATAGGCTTTTCTAGTTGTAGAATAACCAATAAAAATTCTTTCGTCACTTTTAGAGGCAAACTTGTCAAGATTATCCTTTGTATTGAGAATAAAAACATTGCATCCAAAAACTCTGAAGTAATTAACCTAAGGTTTTCTATTATTCCATTATTCATAAGGGGTCTTCTTAAGAAATAGTCTAATCAAGACTCTATTAATAATATAGAAATCTGTATTTACAGCTTCATCCCAAAAATAAATATATTGGTCATACTCATTAAGCATGGTTCTTGCTATTTCTTGAAGGGTTATATTTATTTTTTCTACTACACAATTCTGCTGATGTGTTCTAGGGGAATAAAAGTTGTGACTATACCCACTGTGTGAGCAATAAGACTCAAACTCATGATTTTCAAACTCATGACCATGGTCACTTCTTAGGGTCTTAATCTTAAGTCCATTAAGATTTTCTACATACTTGGAGTATTTAATAAACTAAGAACAAGCTTCAATTTTGTGAACTAAGAAGTTTACCAAAGTATATCTAGAAAAGTCATATACTAAGACATAGACATAGTGACTCCCATTTAAACTAGAAACTCTAGAAGGCCCTAACAAGTCCATGTGAACCAAGTCAAGAGGTTGAGAAGTTGAAACTTATTTCTTTGATTTAAAGGAGAATTTATGTTGCTTTCTCTTTTGATAGGGATTACAAACTTTGTCAGTTGGGAATTCACGCTTAGGTAGTTCTGTAACTAAGTTATTCCTAGTCAGTTTTCTATTTGAATGCATGTTTCAGTGTCTGAATCATCTATGCCAAAGACAAGATTCATTATGAAAAGCATTTAAACAAATATTGTTTTGTTTGGCTAATGAATTCAAATAAACTGCATAAACATTTTCATTTCTCAAAGAAAAAAATACTCAAACATTTTTTGAATTAAAAACATTAAAAGAATAATTTTAAAACATAAAATTAAATCCATCATCACATAACTGAGAAATACTTAACAGATTATATTTAAGTCCATTAACAAATAAAAATTTAGAAATTAAAATTGAGTTAGTGTTACCAATTTGGCATAGGCCGATGATCTTTCCTTTAGAGTTATCGCCAAAGTTGACATAGACTCCATCAACATTTATTAATCTCTTGAAGCATGAACAATCCCCAGACATATTCCTTGAACATCCACTGTCCAAGTACCATATCTTCCTATGGGAACTCTTTAAACATGTTTCTTAAAAAATAGTTTTAAAAAGAGAGTGATTTTGGTACCCATATTCTCTTGGGTCCAGACAGGTTATCAAGAAAAGCTTTAGGTACCTAGATTTGTCTTATGGGTCTCATATAATCAATAGATTCAACAGATGTTGAAATATAAACTATATTTGATCTATAACAATGTGAGTAACTTGTTGAAGCATATGAATTTCTAGAACTAGAACTAGCAAAATTTTGTCCAGATTTAGAAATAAATCTAGTTTTAGTGATCTGCCTCTTTCCTAGATGATAGCCTAATCCAGTAGTATACTTTGGTGAAACATTCATACCTAACATTTGAGTAAGTGTATAGTTTACTTTTTTGAATTCTTCTAAGTCCTTTCTAAGTTTCTCATTAGACATTTTTAGTTCAGTATTTTCCTTCAACAGCTGAGCATTATTTTCATTTTCTATTTCAAAGGCAGATTTAACATTGGCAGTGAGAGCATGATGTATCTTCAATGACTTATATTTTTCCTTAAGTTCATTGTAGGTTTCTTCAAGAATATTAAAGTATTCAAATAGTTCTTCACTAGACATATTTTCAGATTCAGAATTAGATTCAGAATCATCTTTAGAATAATATGAATTTAAAGCAAGAGTGTACAATGTTACCTCAGATGTGTTTGTCAGAAAACAGATGTTAGCCTTGTGAGAGTCTTCATCCTTAGTAGAATCATAATCACTTGAAGTGTCTTCTGAAGCACTCCAAGTTTATCTCATTTCATTCTTGTACTTACTGTCCTTGTAGTCATGTTTCTTCTTGAATTTCAATTTTGGGCAGTCTGCTTTAATGTGACCTTTTCTTTTACATTCATAGAAAACAACCTCATCACTCTTATCAGCTTTCTGCCAATATTTCTTCCAGTTTCCTTTTTTTTCATATTTACCTTTGTAGTTTTATTTTCTGAATAATTTATTCTTCATATATAATTTCTTAAATCTCTTGGACATCTGAGACATTTCTGCATCACTGTCAGATTCTGAACTTTCACTTGTTGAGATTTCAGTTTTTATGTGAACTTTTTCTTTGTCCTTTCACTTTGAGGAAATAGACTTAAATGCCACTGACTTCATTTTAGGTTCATCGTCTTCTTCCTTACTTACATTAAGCTCTTCCTCATACATCATAAGCTTACCTATTAATTATTTAACATGCAGTGTGCTGATGTCGCACGATTATCTAATGGAAATAGATGTGTCTCTCTATCTTTCTGGAAGACATCTTAATATTCTCATGATCTATTCTTTTGTGGGAAAAACTTTACCAAGAGTGCTCTTGGAGTTGGAAATCTCATTGAACCTGAGATACATGTCAAAAATGGGTTTATCATGCTTCATTTTAAAATTATCATATTTAATAGTATAGGTATTCAGCCTCATTTAATTAACAATGGTTGTTCCCTCATGGGGAATTTCCAAAGTGTCCCATATTTCATAAGAAAGTTTTCAAGAATATATTATATTAAACTCTTCATCTCCTAAAGCACAGTATAGGGAATTCATTGCATTAAAGTTATTATTTTGAGCTGTTTTAGTAGGTTCATCCCAAGTAGTTCTTTCAGACTCTGTAATCTTATATTGAGTGTCTATAGCAGTCCAGATATCAAATCACATACTCTCTAAATAAATTTTCATTTTAATATTCCAATGGGCATAGTTAATACCATTAAATAAAGGTGGACAGTTGGTAGAAAAACCTTCTAATATATTGTCCATAACTATATTTTAGAAAATATATTTAAAGAGATAAAAATTAGAACTAACCGAAATTTAAGATTTTTAAAGATGAAACTAAAATCACAGTTGAAAAAAAGAGTGTTTTGAAATCCTGTATTAATAAAAACAGCCTTAGAAACCAAATGTTGGTAAGAGTGGATACTCAAGAGGATGTGAATTGAGTTCCAATTTAAATTTCTATTACAAATATTTCTCTTAAAATCCCCCTATTTAAAAACAAGTTAAACTGTAGTGAATTTATAAAGATTGTAAAAGTTCAGTTAGTTTCTCAAAGACTGATTAGGTCTCAATTAATTTAATCAGAATATTAAATTGACTTTTGAAACTAACATACTGGTTCACAATAAGTACAAACAATTTTTAATTTAACAAGCAAAGTTACTTTAAAACAAAATGTATTTAAAGGTAATTAGCAGCGGAATATAAAATATATAGTATACTTTTTTACTTTAACTAAAATGCACAACAAATGTAACCAATAGGTTCAGTCTCAAGCTGAGACATATTCCTATCAAACAATTTATATAAATTTGATCCCCACCCTGGATCATGGTAAAAAACAGTGAAAACACTATCCAGGTACAAAGACCTCTACCACAGTTCTACATGGGAAAACAAACAACAACTAACAGGATGTCCAAGTCTTACTTGACCTCTACCACTATGCATAGTGGGATACAAGGGAGTTATAGATTTCGAATGAGGATTTATAAATCATCCACCTTAGCACATGAGACAGTGTGTGTAAGAAATATACAATGTATAAACACTACCATAAATGTAAATAAACGAATCACTAAGAGAATAGATAAGAGTTTAGAATGCTCAAGTGATGTGAAGTGCCGCTCTGGAATCTTTTGATTAATCAGAAATGCTTCTGATTCTGTCTCTGTTTTTTGTCTAAAAAATAGAGTGTCATTTTCTTCCTTGGTTTTCAGGTTTAGCCTTTTCAACTTGAGTGTACAATTAGCTTCTTGTAGTTCTTCACTCCTTGACTGAGTTGCAGCTTGTGTTCTCTTTTAGAGTGAATGGCTTGTTGTATGTCGAGTTCTCTTCCAGTATGAATGTAACTTTTTCTTTTTTTGTGAATACACCACGTTTCAATGTTGTTCAACCCTTTCCTTTTTCACACCCTTCGCATGCCTTCTTGATTTTTTTTGTTTCCCGGTATTTGACCTTCCTTTTATATCTTTCAACTCTGGTAAAAAGAATGATTACCTTTTCATGGGTATTAGGTACGGTTCCCTAACATGCCAACAACTATCATTAAATAATATTAATTGAATTAAAAACAACAAATATAAGTGTTTCATAATAAATAAATAATATTGATAGTGTAGAGTTTGACTGGTCAGTATTTCATTAGTAGTCTTCTGTTGGTAAATGTGTCACGGTGGACTTTGTAGGAATGACCGGGTAGCTCTTTGATCTGGTATTGATATCTCCTGGTATCAGCAGCTGTTACTCCGTATCAGCATCTCAATATACCAATGACCCCTTCTATCAGTAGCTCTTGGTCTATCAGTGGCTATCTTTGTCTCGGTAGACTTACTCTATCGGTAACTCTGGTGTAACAATAGCTTGTATCAGTAGACTTTTAGTCTACATCTCGGTAGCTTGATTTATTGGTGGTTTGTATCGGTAGCTTTATGTATCGGTAGATAGTGCATACCGGTAGACTTGTTCTATCGGTAGATCAGTTTCTGACTATAGCTGTCTGTATCGGTGGACATGATCTATCAGTGACATGTGATTATCGGTGGACTTATACATATCGGTAGCTCTGCGTATCGGTGACCATAGCTTATCGGTGACTCTGTCTATCGGTAGACTAAGTCCTGGTACATATGTATCAGTAGCTATAAGAATATCAGTGACTTAATACTTATTTTTTTTTATGCAGAACATATCTGATTGAGTTAGAATTACTTCAAAACTCATATAAATATAGATAAACATTGATTAACATATTTCAAATATTATTTTACTATTATTGGAAAATTGAATGTCGCATATTGAACGAGTTAGAATATAGATAAACATTAATTGGGATTATCAAAGTATGTGAAAGCATAATTGGGTTTATCAAAACAGGTGTGGTCAACAGATTTATATTATTATATGTTGTAATGATAAATTAGACATTTATAAAACAAATTATATCATATCATTGACATTATAGATTAAGGATTGTATTATATATAGTTCAGATTGGTACACAAATATTTCGTATTATAAATAGTTTGTTACATTACAATTTAGTGATAAAATGATTGAGACGAAAAATGAAAAACATACAATGCTACATAATCCAAATATCATTTATTAATATTTGTATACATAGAATATTACATTACAATGTCAATTTGGTAAGAATTTCATATTATAAATTGATTATCGTGTAATAAAACCCAACCTACCCATATGTGTTATGAGATATTGTTGATTCTTAAAAAAATATTATAGAGAGATTATAGAATAAAAAAATAAAACAAACCACTATTTACATAATAATTTCATATTAAACACTATTTATACTCTAAATTTCAAGTCACCCCTTATCATTGATTTAACACGTAAGACCAACTCAATAAATTCTCTATGTACCCAAAATTATAAATTTTTTATTTCACTAAGGCTCCCTTTAAAATAGTTACTAAAAAATTTACATTTTCCATGTATTTGACTATTTCAAAACTCACCATATCATAGGAACAACTCCATGTGTAAGTGCTTTTGACATACCATGAATGTAAATATCATGCATCATCCATAGATTATTCATAAGAAAGGGCACTGATCATACTCCATTGTTATCGTATGCTAACAAAGTTTGGTTTCAACCATATTTTGATTATATTTTAGAAATATAATTCAAAAATATTCTTATAAATGAATGATTATTTTCTTCATAAAAACATATAGTGGTCAATGTGATTAGATAACCTTAGAGATCACAATTTATTTTCTTCACTGGCTTATTTTCAACATCATTAGATCATGGATACCACTTTATGTTCTTCCCTAATGGATCTCATAAGCTACAGAAGTAAAATGTCGGTGTGAATAATGGACATATCCTCAAGGTAAGAAGAATTACCACAATATCATGCATATATGTGTTTTAAAAAAAATATTAATTCAATGTATACATCTAAAATAATACATTATATGATGAATCACATTCATGGGAAAATGAATAATAAATGAAAATAGAATATGGAATTTGTAAGATTACATAAAAGATTATACTGGAGTTGAATCTACATATTGGAGTATCACAACATCTCCTAGATTTATATGCTTGTAAATAACATTAATATCGACATAAAAATAAAAGGTCTCCAAACAAAACCCCCAATAATAGATTCAATCATAACTATTATACTTGGCCATTATGAAACTGTTATTTATCAAACATTACGACCTTTAAAATGGATTCAAATCCTTTTTGGATAGTTCAATAATAAAACAACTGAATATTAAATACGCTAAATATTAATTTAGAATTAATTAAAGTAGGTAAAAATTATTATAGACAACCACTTTCAAATAAAATTTCCATGAGAGGACAGAAAATCTTCAATTTACGATTTTTTATTAAAAATAAACTTGAAACATAAAAACACATACTATCAAAAGAAAAAAATTAATATTACACTGCAACCAACAAACCTTGAAAAACTTATTAAGTGCACCATGCAACCAACATTAAACTGTTAAGCATAAGACATAGGTTTTTGTTTATGTTTCTAATAGATAAACTAATAATGAGAAGATACAATTGGTTACCAAACTTAGGGGATCCACACATTGATAAATGAACCAATAACCAAGAGAAATTCATAGCTTTATCTATATGGATGATGTTTTCCTATGATGACTGATTGAGTAAAATGACATGAAAAAATTGAAAATAAACAATGACATAAAAAATAAAAAGAAATAACGATTTTCATTTTAGAAATTTGAACATTAAAAACTCCATGTTGGTCAAAATCAAAAATCAAATATAAAATATGTTAATTTATCCACATATGGAATATTTATGTATCATTAGTGAAATACTTCATGCTATAAAAACATTAAAGAATATAGAATAAGTGCATGTGAAATGAAAAAAGTAAAATGTGTATATTAATATTTCAAAGGTATTTGTGTTTGGAAATGATTGAATACTACTTATGAAACATTCTATTTAATACTACCATTCAACAGTACCCTACAACCAACCATAAAAATTATTGACACTACTAAAGAAACATACCATTTAAGAGTACCCTTAAATATTTTCTTATAACCAACCTTAAATAGTTACTATTACTATGTTAAAACTGCTTATGATAACTTCTTATTAAGAGTGCCCTACAACCAACCTTAAATAGTAATGATTATGTTATAGATTTTTGTTATTTCTACTTAAAAATATAACAATGATGAGAAAAGAAAATAGTTGATACCAACCTCAGAGGGACACACATAGATAAAAAACCCATATTTAGGCAAAATTCATTGCTTTCTCTTCATGGAAAAGTCTACAAATGTTGAATGATTGATTGAACAATCAAGATAAACATGAAATAAAATCATCACATAAAAAGATAAAAGTATGCACCATTTTAATTTTTGAAATTAGACCATTAAAAATCTGTGGTAGTGAAAATAAAAAATAAAACATATAATATGTGAATTCAGCAATAACTATTATATTTATGTCTCCTTGGTGAAATCCTGAATTCCAGCACAACATTAATGAACATAATAGATGTATGTGTGAAATGAAGATGCAAAAATGTGAGTATAAATATATCTAATAAGGTCTTTGTGTTTGGAAATGTTTTAAATATAGGTGATAAAATGTTTGATTAACCTACATGGCTGCATATAACTTAAAAGAGTAAATTGAAAATCCAAACAGAATAAGAAATGAAATATAAAAATTATATGATCCTAAAAGATGGTTAATTGCTTAATGATCCTAAAAGAGGGTCAATTGTTTAATGAATATGTCAAACCTAAAAAAAGTATAATTAATTAATTAATTTAATATTTATACAATAACTATGTCCTAAATTAAATGAATATAATTTGGATAAAAATTCTCTAACAACACCTTACTCACTTTTTTAAATACAGTATACACACTCAAAGAATATATTTCGATGTGCATACTTCATCCATTTTAAATTCAACCTACAAGGCTAAATTTTTTTATTTGAAACATTGTTATAATTTCTGTTATAATATGACTTCTTCAAAACCAGATGGTAATTGAAATTCACATATGATATCTTTTGGGGAATATTATGATATTACAATTTTGATTGTCATGACCGTTTCCCCAAGTCCCTTGTCGTGACATACCCCATTCCCACCTCTTAATGGATAGGGGTTGGCGACTAGTGCTGAATGTTTCAACCTGCCAGTGGGTGGCATTTTCCAAAGTAAATTTTCGCACGTACACACAACCAGATCCCAAACCAAGAAAATTAAACTTGAATTCCACTAAAAACCAACCGAGTAAAAGAACATATTATTGGTCAAATGGGGCAGAATAAAACCCAACAAAAGATAAAATGAATACATGAATGTATAAGAAAAACTTTGAAATCCATCCTCTAGAATCCCTGCCTAATGGGTATGTAGAGAGTATTTTCTCAAAGCCATAGATGAACGCCCCACCTATCTAGTCTAACTGGGCACCCACGGGTCCCGGGCCACCATGTCATCTATCAAGGAAATGATCATCTAAACTAAATACAACACGTGCACGCGAATCCTGTATAGGGATGAGTAAAAAAATATTCAGTAGATACCCCTAAACAAAAAGGAAATACCACAAATTAATACACAAAATAAAGCACTAATCTGGATCATGAAGCAAGACATCTCACACTTCATATATTCTAGAGTATGAAAGTAATCCCATTAGTCACAACATCAAACACCATGGGCTGCTAGAGAACTTCTCTTCAATGAGTACAATGGTCCTGTCAGGTCACACAAAAGACACTTCCCACTAACCATTGACTGTTTTGGTTCTCCTCCCTGATGAGTACCATGGGTATGTTGGGTCACATAGAAGATGCTCACCATTTTGGAAATGTTAGGTCACACAGAAGTTGTTTCCCAACTATGGCCATACTGAGGAACTCCTCCTTTTGAGTATTGTGGGTCTTCCAGATCAAATAGAAGCCACTCCCCACCATGGGCCTATCAATTCACACCAAGGTTGCTTCCCATTTGGATATAGTATTTGATACACATAGGTTCTCTCGTCATCAGGCATTAGGTATCTGCCAATCATTGGGTTTCCACATGTAGCATGATTGATCTTGGGAGAACTGTTCCCCAAGCCATTCATTGAATTTCATCTTTTATGAACTCCTCCATAGAGTATTCCAAAAGACCTACCTTGTCGTGAGGGCTCCAATGTTGCAAAGGGATCATCAACTAGATGCCCAGTTTGAAAGATATTGAGGTTTATTAAAAAAGGGTTCGGTTGGGTCCGGGTCCGGTCCCACGTGGTCGAATTGACTCGACCCGGACCTGCCCCATCATGTGTCTGGTCTATTGGGTCATGGGTCTATCCCTACCTGATGGGGTGGGTCTAGACCGGCAGGGAGGGTTTGACCCGACCCGCTGGGGCGGGTCCGGCCCTATGAGGAGGGGGCGGCCCGCTGGGGCGGGTCTGGCCCGCTGGGTCAGGTCTGGCCCGCTGGGTCAGGTCTGGCCTGTACACTATTCGGTCCGACACAGGTGGACCGGTCCACCTATTCGGGTGTGTCTAGAATATGTGGTCAACTCCCTACTTCCCCCCAGGTTTCCGCGTCGCTGTTTCCTCTAGCATGAACGCACGACGCATCGGAGGTTGCCGATACGCGGCCGTCTGGCCTCCCGCATGAAATCAAATATAATGTACCTCTGAAAAGAATGGATCACATCTGCAAGATGCTCTACCAATGCGGCCGAGGGGCTGATTCTCTTCCGCTAGACATCAGATCCTTCAGTTGTGTCATCGAGGTGTGACGCCTCTCACCCACGGCTGCCTCCAACACTAACGCACCAGCGAGATCTTCTACGAACCACTGGGTCTACACCAGTGGTCCAATCTTTACATCGAATATGCCTCCGACTTCTGGGGGGTATAGACTTCCCTATGATGGCCTTGAATCTTCCTTTCCACCCCCTTGAAAATGCTCGGCTACAAAGAACACACAAGCGGAGGGGATCGAGCCTTGTTCGTGTTGGCCTAAACCCTCCGCCTTACAATTTTAAAATAGGTGGAGGTATGTGGAGGATATTCTATCAAAAATTATTCAATCCCGAATAGAAAAACCAATAAACGTCACCCTCCCACAAGACCATATGATCCATAGATAAACCTCTTCATGGGTTGATCTGAATTCATCGTTTAGAATGTAGAATGAGGAAAATGTAAAAAAAGTAAACACGTACCTTGAACGATGTTCGTTGTTGAAGCGCTCCACCCTTGATGATTCATTCAATGTTCACATTAGTTACTTCCCTCTCCCATTATTTATAAGGAATTGGCATTACTGGTGATCCTACTATTATTCATTGTGCAGTGTTCGTCATTGGAGGGAGTCCATGTCATTGGTTCGTCAGAGAATCCCCAGTGTTTAATTCTTAAATCTTCAACATTTTAGATTAATAAAAGGTTACACGTCTCAGTGTTTCTATTAAGATGATTCATTTATGAAACATTTTAAATGTTATTTTTTTGAAAAATTCTCCATTAAGGAGCTTCTGTTAATGCGCCTCATCTCCGCACTGCAGCGAATTCGTCCGCCGCTCAATAGTGAGAAAAAAATAAATTTTTGTGTCATTTTATTATTTTACAAAAATTAACTTTTATGTCCCACCATTTCAATTCAATGTTAGGCCCTTTCTATGTGAATCCATGAATTCTGAGTTCAACGATGCCCTCATCTATTCAATCTGAGCACTAGTTCAAAATTTATAAAAACCAACTTTCACGTTCACATAAGTGAACTTAAAACATGTTGAAAATTCTATTTTGGGATCACCGTGCCCTAGAATCATGTTTTGTCAAAGCGTGAGGTCTCAAAATAATCTTGTACAATTTAAAAAAACTATACATAAATTCTAGGACAATACATTATCTCCATCTTAGTTATTTATTTCCACAAAATCCAAAACAAGTGTTAATCAAACAAATGGGGGTACTGAGCATGAATCATAGCGACCCGCTCTCATGTTCTCTCCTATTTATTCTCATGCTACCATCGAACGTTCACTAGAGGGATCATCCATTCATGAAGGACCTACTCTTATTGATCCTCTATATCCACTAGGAACTCTGCAAACGTCGCACCATCATCAATATCCATCTCACCCAAGTCGATGACGTGTGACAGGTCAAGCACATTCCTCCTTAGCTGCGACACATGGAAAACATCAAGCACCTGGTGCATCAATTGGGGAAGATCTAAGTAGTATGCCAGCTCACCAAATCTATTGGGAATTTGGAATGGTACAATGAACCTCAGAGATAACATTCAGCCCTGGTTAAATCTCAACAATCCATGTTAGGGTGAGACCTAAAGGAAAACAATGTATCCCTCCTCGAACTCCAAGGGTATCCACCTCTTATCAGCAAACAATTTATGTCTTCTATGTGCAGTCGTCATCTAATACTGGATGATTTGTGCCTTATCAGTGGTTACCAATACCAACTCTAGTCCCATGAGTGTTGACTCCCCTGGGTCTATCTACTATAGTGGTGATATGAATGGTTTACCATACAAAGCATTGAATGGTTCCATGTTAGTGGAGTAATAATAGCTATTGGGGTATGTAAACTCCACTGGTGGAAGGTGGTCCTCCCAACTACAAAAAAATAAAGGACACATGCACAAGGTCGATCATCCAGGGTTTGTATGGTCCACTCCGTCTGACCATCTGTTTGTGGGTTAAAAGTTGTGCTCAAGCACAACTTTGTCCTGAACACCTCATGAAACTCCTTACATAATCGGTATGTAAATCCTGAATCATGTTCGGAGGTGATCACTAGAGGGACCCCATGAGGCCATATTATCCCTTAGACATAGAGGAACCTAAATCCCTCTACTAATCCCTACATCCAGATGGGTAGGAAGTGAGCTGACATGGTGAGGCAATCAGTGATTGCCCTACTAGAATCATGTCCCCAAGATGTGTGTGGTAACCGCATGACGAAGTCCATGTAGATACCATCCCACTTCCATTATGGTATCTCAAGTGGTTGTTTCTAGCCTATTGGTACCTAATGCTGGTCCTTCACTAGCTGGCAAGTGAGGCATTTGTGAAATGAACTCTACCACCGCTTTCTTCATCCCAGGTCACTAGTACTAACATCGGAGTCCCTCGTACTTCTTCTCCATACAAGGATGTACGAAAATAGGGAATATATGGGAATAACTCAATACCCCCTCCCGTAACATCACTGGTACTACGATGCATCCCCTAAAAAGGATTACGTGCTCCCCACCTATTAAAAATCCATCATGAGCTTGTCCTGACGATATTTGAGCACGTCATGCCTCACAGAAAACATCCACAAGATGTGCCTCCCTAACTCACTATAATAGTGGGGTAGTGATATTCATTGACTGAAGGTATGTTAATACATCATCATCCATGAAGGATATCTGCATCGTGGAAAGCTTCTCTATCTCCTCACTAAGAAACTGTAAACTAGACCTCCTTTTGAGCGCATCTGCCCCTACTTTCCCCTTCCCAGGAGTATTGACTATCTCAAACTCAAAGTCCTATAGGAACTCTTTCCATCGACAATGTCTCATGTTTGGTTCCTTCTATGGGAAGATATACTTAAGACTCTTTTGCTTAGAGTATATGGTAAACTGTTCACCCATCAAGTTGTGTTTCTACATATTCAATGCAACGACAACTACTGCTAAATCCATGTCAGGGGTCGCATAGTTCTGATCGTGATGGCTCAACTACTCTGACCGATAGGAAATCACTACTCGCTACTACATTAGGACACAACCCAGTATGGTACTTGATGTGTTGTAGAAAACAACATACCGAACCCCCTCTTTCGACAGTATCAAGATGGGGCACTCATTAGTATTTTGCTGAGGTTCTATAAACTCTAATGGAACATCCCTATCTACACAAATTGTTGTCCCTTCTATGTCAAGTATGAAAAAGATATTTCTTCTATAGAAAAGTCAATAATGAGCTTCCGTTATTATCTAGCCAACCCCAAGAAACTCTACACCTCATTCACTCTCTTCAGTGTCTCCCAAGTAAGAACTACCTCTATCTTTTCCAGATCCACTATAACTTTAGCCTATGAGATAACGTGTCCAAGAATGTGGACTTCCGAAATCCAGAATTGGTACTTTGAGAGCTTACCATAAAGCTAGCTCGCCTTGTGTGTATCTAGAACTATCTGGTTGTGTGTATCATGATCCATATCTAAATCCGAGTACACCAAGATTTCATCAATGATGACCACCACAAAACGGTTTGGGTAAGGTTGGAATATCTTGTTCATGAGTCCCATGAACACTATGGGGGAATTTCTCATGCTGAATGAAATCTCCATGAACTCGTAGTGTCCATAATGGCATCCAAAGGCTATCTTCGGTACATCCATATCCCGTATCTGAAGTTGATGATAGCTTGATATAAGGTTGATCTTTGAGAACCACCTCGCTCTCATCAGCTGATCAAAGAGGACATCAATCCTCATTATTGGAAACTTGTTCTTCACAGACAACTAGTATAGGTTCCATAAGTCCATGCATAGCCTCAATCTCCCATATTCCTTCTATACAAACAACAATGGTGATTCCCATGGTGAAACTTTGGGCCTCACGAATCCCTTATCCTACAAGTCATGTAATTATACCCTCAATTCACAAATCTTGGAAAGGGACATCTGATATGATGAGGTGGATATCGGTTCTATCCCCAGGTATAGATCAATGTATAAATATACCTCCCTACGAGGAGTTAGCATTGGAATATCCCCAAGAAAGACATCCTTATACTCATCCACCACTATAGGAAAAATCAGACTCCTCTCTTTCACAGCCCTGAGGGTGAAGCTTGCCAACTACTAAGTTATTGGTTGCACCCTCATCTAAGAAAGTTTTTCCTTTTCTGCAAGGCTTCCCTTATCACCAGTGAAGGAAAATATGGTCCCATTTGGATGAAAACACTACACTTTGTTCCTAGAACATTCGACCAAAGCATGAGCTGTGGATAAGTAGTCCATACCAAAGATGATGTCGTAAGGCCTCAACACCACTACTAGGAGATCCCAGCTGAGGCTCTCTCTTCATAGAGTAATCTCACATTGTTGGCACCAGTGTTTAATTTTCTAATACCCCCCTGTAGGAGTCTCTAATCATAAGGATTGATCCAACGGCTCCACCAGAATCTATGAGCCTTGAACGCGGTCCATGGCAAGGAAAGAGTGATTGGGACCTGTGTCTATAAGAACGACATCTAAGGTGGAGAATACATAGATCATACAAATAATTATATATAGAGTGTTGTGGATGTAGTCCTCCATCACATGAATCTGGACTTTCCCCTTTCTACCATCCCCCTAAAACCATGGTGGACCACCTGGGGGTGGTGGTGGTAGCACCTCAAACCTGTGTCCACCACATACAGCTCAGCCTGCTCCCCTGCCACGGCTGTCATGATGCATACCTCTTTGCTTGAACCTCTGCCTCTTCCTTGGTGGTCCCTTGACTATTTAATGATCGTATATGTGACGGGTTAGGCATTACCAAGCCATGTTTACCTACCCATCACTCGTGAAGCACAATCAGCTTCCCTGCTAACTCCCTCTACTATGGTAGCCATGTACTACCAACCCCGAGTCTTGGGGTTGTTCCCTAAAAGACCTAGCCCACATGGGCCCCTGTGTTTGATTTCTAGTTCTCACCACTAAGGAATCTGACTTTTGAGGAATTATAGTGGCTCTATCTGTTGATTCCTACTTTTTAGGAAGCTATCTAAAATAAGAGATCAATCTAGAACTCCAGCCTAAGTGGGGATGCTAAGAGACACCATGGATGACCGGATCTCCCATTCGAGTCCCTGGTCAAAGGACTAGGATATGAAGAATGGTTCTTGGACCATGTATATGGAGTAAAAACATAGGTCTGTAAACCTTAAAGAGTACTCATCCACTAACATGCAGCCCTGTTGTAGGTGATGCAGCTCCGGAATGCGCACAAAGCACAAAGTCTCGGGGAAAACTCCTCCTGAAAAAGATGCTTGAAGTTTGTCTAGTTGAGGGTCACCTCATCATGTTCCTGTATGGTCAATATACACCATATCTCCACTGATCCATATATAAGGCTCATGCCAATATTTCCATCAAGTCAACTGGTGTCCTCACCAAGAAAAAGACCCATGCCACAGCCACCAGCCAATCCTCAACGACCTGAGGATCTGTCTCTCCCATGAACCTGGGAGATCACTATCTTTGAATCTCGTCCAAGGCACTATGTCTACATACATCCTCTACCAGTAAATCTGACAATAACTTCTGATCAACGGGTGGTGGAAACATTATTGCACCACCTGGTGTGGACATCTCTATCACAGGTCCATGAACTGACGCCTCATCACTAGGCAGACTATCCTCACAGTCGCACATTAGAATTCGAGCAGGCCATCTGCGTGGAGGCATCCTAATATATATCAAGTTGCACCACAGTCAGAGGAGTATACCTTGTGATATGAATCTTATTAAAAAAAGATAATAAGGATAAACTTATAAAACTAGTGTTTTCATGAATATAGCTAAAAAAAGAATTCAAGGTTCGGGGTAAGGATATTTCTGCCGCTACACCATCACTGGACTCCCCAAATCTAAACAACGAACTCAAAACATTCAACAATATTCCCCAAAAAACAAAACAAAAGACTCTCAGTCTTTGAGGTAGAACCGACCAAATCTGATACCACTTTTTCATGACCCATCCCTTGGGACCCATGTCGTGACATACCCCAATCCCACCTACCGAAGTCCGGGGGTCGGTGACTAGCGTTGAAGGCGCCAACCTACATGTTGGAGGCATTTTCATGAGTACCTTTATGCATACACACACAACCATGTCCCAAAGCTAGAAAAGTAAACAAGTGTAGCACTAAATAACAACTATGTAAAAATACAAACTGTATGTCAAATGGGCCAGAATACAAACCCAAAAAAAGATAAACTGAAAACATGAAAGTACAAAGAAAACAATGAAATTCATCCACTAGAAACCCCACCTGATGGGTAAGTATAGAGTAGCTGTAGGAAGCCGTATAAGTATGCCCTAATTATTTGGCCTCACTGGGAACCACTGGGTCCTGGGCCACAAAGACCTCCTTCAAGGCGGCGGTTGTCTGCACCAGACACAACATGTGTGAGTGAAACCCATTTTGAGGTAAGTAACAAAATACTAAGTAGAGACCCCAAAACAGAAAAGAAAGACCACAAAGCAATCCATGAAACAAAGCATTAATCATTATCATGAAGAAAGGCAACTCAAACAAGTTATATTCATGATTAGGAAAGTAAGAGCAACAATCACATCATCGAACACCATGGGCTGCTGGAGAACTCATCCTCAAGGAGTATAGTGGTCCCACCACATCACATAGAAGTTTCTTCCACTAAACATAATATTTTTGTGGTACTCATCCCTAATTAGTACCATGGTTATGCTGGGTCACACAGTAGTCACTCCACACCGTGGGCATGCTTGGTCATATAAAAGCTTCTTCCCACATATGGTCATACTGAGGTACTCCACCTGTGGAGTACTGTGGGTCTATCGGGTCACCCATAAGTCACTCCCCACCATGGGTCTATTGGGTCACACAGAATACTCTTCCCACAAGGCCATAGTATTTGATACACACAGGGTCACTCGTCAGTAGTCTTTAGGTCTCAGCCAATCGTAGGGTGTCCGCACATAGAACAGTCAATCTTGGGAGAAAATATCCCCAAGCGATTTATCAAATTTCAACATCCATGAAATCCTCCATAGAGTATGCCAAAAGATCCACCGCCTTGCAAGGGCTCCAACGCCACAAACTCCTTGTTAATCGGGCCGCCCTGTTTGGAAGATATTGAAGTTTTTTCAAAAAGGGGCCGGTTTGGTCCGAGTCTAGTTCGACCCACTCTAACCGACCCGATCTGGACATGGACCTGTCCTAGGTCTAGTCTGTTGGGCCACGGGACCATCGGATCATGGCTGCGGCCCAATAGGGTTGGTCAAGACCAAAGGGGCAGGTCTAGCCTGCTCGAGTAGGTCCGGCCCACACCCAATCTATTCCACCTAGCCAGTACACGGTTGGAAGCCGTGTTCGTCTCCCTGCTCACCCTGTGGATCGTCACAGGGTGGTTTCCTCTAGCTCGAATGCACAACACGTCTGGGGTTGCTGTTACGCTATCAATGACCCTATTCCTCTGAAAAGTGAGCACCACAACTACAATCTGCTACACCGATGCAGCTAAGGGTCCGCATCTCAGTCGTCTACTGCCGACCCAGCCGACGGCTCCTATCTATACACTGGTGGGCTCCTCAGCAGACCATCGGGTCTGCACCAGTTCTCTTTCCTTCGTACCAACTGTGCCTCTAGAATATTTGGGGTATTTCCTTCCCTAGGATGGCCTTGAATTGTCCTTTCCACCCCTTTAAAAATGCTTGACTATAAAGAATGAAAAAGCAGAGGGCCTTGGGGCTTGTTTGTGTCAGGTCACACTCTCCGTGTTAGAGTTTTAAATTAGGGGAGGTTTGGGGATGATGTTCTATCCAAAATTGTTCAATCCTAAATAGATACCCCAATAAACATCATCCTCCCTCAAGAACAGATGATCTACGGATCAACCTATTCATGGGTTGATCCGAATTCATCATTTAGAATGATGAACGGGGAAAATATTTAAGAAATAAACCCCTATCTTGGATCAACATTTGTCATTGAAGTTCTCCACCCTCAATGAATATAGCTCTATTGGAATTTTCTACTTTCCAGTCCCTTTCATCATAAGTCATTGAAATTTCTAGTGATCCTTCCAGCATTCATCATTTGTCGTTGGAGGGAGTCCTTATTATAGGATCATCAATGAATCCCCATGGATTAATTTTCAACTATAAAATGCGTTAAATTAATAAATGGAAATATGTCCCAGAGTTTCTATTACACTTCACAAAAACAACCCATTAAAGATCTTCCTTTAATGTGCCTCATCACTGCACCGCAAATTTTTCATCTGTTGCTCAATGGTGAGAAAAATAGTAAAATAACTTTTTATGTTATTTTATTATTTTATGAAAAGTTTTAAAATTTTCTTTTTCATCTGACCATTTCCAGTTGAAGTGAGTTCCTTTCTAGGTGAATACCAATGTTCTGAGTTCAATGGTTCCCTCGGATTTTTTATCCAAGAATTAGTTCAAATTTTATTGAAACCCACTCGCAAGAATACTTATGTGAAATTAAAAAAGTTCATAATTCTGTTATGGGCTCACCGGACCTCAGAATCATGTGCTGTCAAAGCGTGAGGTCTCAAAATATTTCCACACAATTTAAAAAAATTCAGAAATTATGGGACATTATAATGATATTCGGATTTATAAACATATAATATATTAAGAAAAAATATTGAAATATACCAAATGGAATATGAATATAAATAAATATACTTGGTGACATGTAGTTCACATAAAATAATTACAACAACATGAAGTGATGTTCAACATTATTTCTTCCAGATAAAATATAAATATAAAAAATATCTCAGAAATTTGTTCATTTTATTTAATGTAATTGGGTATGGTCTATAAAGATACCTGGAGATTGACAGTTTACAAAAAAATCAAAGTTAAAAAAAATAAATAGTAATAAAATTATGAATTTCAAATACAAGGAAGGAAATTATATTTTAAGAAAAAGAACAAATGAAATAAAATTTTGATTAAAAAATCTAAGATTATAGGTCATAGAAAAATTATAATAAAAGGATGAAATATTACAATAGGTCTAGTCAAATGATACTTTCCAAACTGTGCTGGATATATAATTGAGAAATTTATTCTTATCGCTTCTCATCGTCTTGACCCACCTCGAGTGATCACTATCATGCAACTTGTAAGGGATTGGTGAGAGGTGAATATAAATTATGAATTTAAAAATAATGAATTAAATTGAAATGGATGGGGGATTGGGATATAGATAGGGAGGCGCAGGTGTGGTGATGTGGACTTCAGGGATTAAAGAGAGGCATCATTGAAAAAAGTGAATGCAGAGGAGGAGGCTGGGAATTGTGGAGTCGGAGTCGAGGTGGAGTGAGGAGGGTGTATATGCTCAACACAGGGAGATAAGAATTTATCGAAAAGAAAATATAAATAGATGAAGATATAGGTCAGCTTTTGGGAATCAAAGACATATGTGGAGTGCATCTGAGAAGGCGTGTGTCCTTCTAGGAATTCCCTATAGTATAGATACTGTATTTCATGCAAAAATATCCCTAAAATACATTTATGTCACATTACTATGTATAATATTTCATTTGAAATAAGAACCATTTTTTAAAAAAAAGTAACATAATTGCTGAGGAAACCAACTGGTGCTCAATAAGTGTTAAGTTGACTATTGGTTTCCATAAAATATTAAAAGTTTTTTTATTTTATTAGAAAGAAAAATTCAATCTTACCATTTTATTCCAATTATGTTGGCATGAGTTGAATTGCACCTTGTATTATTTTTCTAGTAAAGGGTGCTGATGTTGTGAAATCAATATTGGGTAATTGGTTATTAGAATATAGTGAACTATAAGTAGTAAATGAACCAATAATATGGGTGGGAAACTTCATCAATACATATTTATAATAGAATAATAGACTATAAGTGAGTACCCCATGAAATTTTGTGGCATGATTAATTCATGATTAAGATACCTATAATAGTATACATAACATTCACTGTAGCCTTTCCTCGTACAATCCTACAATATTTTTTATAGTGGAAGTGGATGATGAAGTATTATTTTCTTATAAACATCTATTTTTTATATTTTCTTTTGGAGAAGTATCAATGTGTATTTTAGTTCTAAAACTTATAGAATTATATTTCATGTGAAAAAAAACCTATTACAAATAGTCATTAGTAATACGGTTAATTTTAATTAATGAGTTGGTAAAAAATAAAACAGTGGATTTATTTTTAGAAATATAGAAACCTATAAATACAACACTAAAATTTAATATGAAAGTAGAAACACATTTATTGAAACTTTTGAAAAAGTATGCTGCAATGATGTCAACATGTTTTCGGAAACCCTTAAATTAGGGTATAAGTGTAAACTATTGTCTGTTGGGATAACATCATTTAATAGACTGTAGTTTGTGTAGGTACCTGAAATACAATAGTAACATTACAATAGTAAATTTAGAGATAAAACTTATTTATTCAATTATGTTTTTTTGAAATAATTTATTAATGAAATGAAGGAGTAAAGGATAAACCTATATAATTGTGGACATTATTCAAAATTAAAATTGATTGTTGTTTATCTTCCTTTCAACATGTTTTTTTATTTTAAAATTTTTTGGACATCATTGTTATTGAATGAACTGATTAAACATATCAATAAAATATATGGGAATATTTTATTACAAAAAAAATCAATGCATATCCATTTGATAAAAAGAATATGATCTGAAATATGTAATCTATGTAGATTAATACGTAAAATACGTTTCTAGAAATTTTTGATTGATATACATGGATTGTAAACTGAAATATGAATAATATATATTCATATAACATGTAAAATTTATATTTATATGTAGAATTTTTTATTATTATATAATTTTGTTAAAACATTGTCAATGGGAAGTAGTAGTGGAGGGTCGTATAATATGATTGATTAAAAACAATCAAACCTTGGATAGTATTGAAGAGTTACTATGAAAATCATATTGCAATATATAAATTTCAGTAAATGTGACCATTGGAAATTCCCATTTAAGGCCCTACTAATATGTTGAAAGAACTTTTAAGATGGACCCAAAAGTAATGAGCATAAAATACAGAGCCACATTTAAAAGGGGAGTTAACATTCCTGGCGATGGTCCTTCTATGATAGACTCAAAATGAGAACATTATGAAATAAAATTTATTAAAAAAAAATTAATGCAATAATTAAAGAGTGTTTATAAAAAGAAGAGGTATATAGTTCTCTATTTCAATTTATCTATGTAGTGATCAATTTAAGAAGAAATAAATATATATGAAATTTAAATAATATAATAGTTGTAATCTGACCAGTGTATTCTATTTGTCGAGTATCTTGGTTAGTGCAGAGAATTGGTGTCGGTCATATAAAATTTAATGAGAAGCCAAATTTTAACTACATGGATATTGAATCAATATTGAAGATAGATGATGTGGAAGAATTAAAATGAGGATGAACATATGCAAGGGGGAAATGGTATGAACAAACACGTTCTCAAAATACACCTTCCAAATTAGATCCATGATAAGACTTAATGTAAATTAGGGGACCTCATAATAAAAGAACATTGTATCACAGGAAATCGAAACTCTGTGATGGTGGAGTCATGGGATGTTGATTCGATGGACACCTTTATGAGTGGTTGTTGTGGGATGGAGTGAGGGGAGATAACAGTGTCTACAAACAGCGAAATGGGAAGGATCAGAGATGATGGTGTTCCCAGTTGAAGGATGGTGAGGATGATGTGATGAAAAATATGATGATGAGGTAGGACAATAACATTGGATTGATATGAATTATGGTTGAGAGGGGATTGTTGGACTATAGAAGATGAGGTGAGACAAATCAATGTGAATAATTGGAGGTGATGAGATGAATATGATAGGGGTGGGGAGGACGCAGAGAGAATGGGGCGAAGGAGGCGATCGTGGGGAGGGAGAGCTAGAGGAGGGGATGCTGAGAGACTGAGTTGTTTATGTGATGAGGTAATGTGTAAGAAAGGTCAGTTTCCTAGTATGGTTTCAATAGGGGCAGATGCTCGATGGATGGACGGAGAGTGGGGATGAAATGGAAATAGAAGTTGAGGGGGATGTGACACATATGCTAAAATTGATCTAAATGACCCACAAGCTGAGGGAGGCATAGTATTTAGTGTAGATAATGGATTTTATAATCAATCATGGTAATTTAATGGGATGATCGTGGTTGAAAAATCATCTTGTATGTTCTCCACGTGGATATCCCATAATTGTTCATGGGGAAGATGTATATATATAGAGTATTCTAGAAACATCAATATTGACATGAAATCAGTGACCCTCCTTATCTAGAATCATGCAATTGGAAATGTCAAGTATTTTTGTTCCCCTCATCATTGAGTTCGATTAAAAGATGAATTGGTTATAGGGGCCTTCCCATATTGTAATCGACTCAACTAAAAGTATATTGTACCAAAAAGAATATAGGAACATCTTTGTTATCAATGAATCATCTGAGGTTTGATTCATATTATAATGGGTCATATACTTCTTTAGGTCTCTTAGTCCATTGAATTTTGAGAAGTTAGAATTCTAAAAGTTTGGTGGGGGAGTAAAATCCACAAACTCGGGACATGAACACCTTTTTTGTTGTATCAATGGATGTTGTTCGTCCATTGTATCTATCCAAGTAGAAAGAGAATCCAAAAATTCTTGAGATACCCCCCACCTTAGTTAGATTCAAGTGAGTTTCTAGAATTGGTGGTAATGTTTCTCCAGTAGTGGGAACTCTTGATAAAAATTCTGAGTTATAGTAAAATGGGTTGATTTTTGTGATCTTATAATAGTGTGGTTTCATGGTTCTATCTTTGGGGATCAAGGAATCTTCTCCCATTGAATAGGGTTAGTTTAATGGGGCATGGAGGTAACCTCCTGAAGATCATA
This sequence comes from Viscum album, assembly GCA_963277665.1. NCBI lineage: Eukaryota > Viridiplantae > Streptophyta > Magnoliopsida > Santalales > Viscaceae > Viscum > Viscum album. Next base: position 1,976,448,891 of record OY728143.1, on the reverse strand, counting down.
TTCAGTGTGTATGTTTACCTTAAGTGATTCAGCTCTCATATTCTCAAGATTCTCTCTTTTGACATTGGAAAAATCAATCTACTATTCTGTCGATATTGTCTCACCATCTTCATGTGGTGGGTAGGAAGTAGATATGACCATGTTATTCCCTTGTTTCAAAGTATCTTAGTCTTCTTCATTAGTTGGGAAAAAATAATAACATATACCGATGTGAACCTTATAAAAGGAACAAAAAATTTCCTTATATGTATGTATGTAATTTGGGTGTTACCCTATAAAAAGGATGCTGTTGGAGATGTATGTGGGGACACAAATACCCTAACACTATTGGATAAGGTTTTCCCTAGGACATTGTTGTAACCATGGAATGTTTTTAAAAATGCTGAATCTTTTGGTTAGTGGTGATCCGGAATTGGTCATGAATCATTATAGGGATATGTTGATCGACCTCAAGGATATTGGAAATTTTAGGGTCATGAATTAGCTCTTGATCTGAGGTAGTGGACTGCCATTATGGGATCTCTACTTTGGTTTCTTAGTCTGAATGAATGGGGATAAAAAAACTTCCTCTACTACAAATTAGCTAATTAGGGCCACACATCAATGATGATTACCATAGTGAATATGATCCCAGTTAGAAAGTTCCTAGGTGGTTTCCAAAACATGGTGTATGTAATCCACCTCCTTATGATACGGGCGTCATGCATTTTTTTCTTTGGGGATGTATTCGTGAAGTTGTTTGAAGTTATGTTCGGGGTGGTCTTCCCCCAACTAGATTATCTATGAGATGTTATCACCTATGGATTCACCCCCTATATATTGGAATGGGATATTCCCAAGGATGGAATTATCCCTTCATAATGGTACACCATCACCATTACATTCGTTATCTGGTGTTATAATTGATGGGTGACTAATAGTGGACATATGTCCCATAGAGTTGAGGTAGTTGTAGCTATGATATCAACACATGATCGAGGTTTTATCATCTATTGTATTACAATGATGTGGTGCCCCCATGTTGGTCAGAAATCCTATTCTATTATATAAATATCATCATAGATACCATTTGGATTCTAAAGGGGGAAAACTCAACAATGTAGTATAACCATTATGAATTCACGGTCAATAAACTTCATTCCTAATAAAGGAATCATGTAGTAATGAACTGTCCCTAGTTACCCAGAGTTGGTGCATTATTACATAACATTTTCATGATCAAAAGGGATCAAATCCCAAAACACCGATCAGTTTAGTATCCTTGTATGTACTAGATACGTTCATAAGATTTACATTATATTTTAAAATGAAAAACAACATCAGAATTATCTCCATTGACCACATTCATATCACATATAATATCCATGCTGGTCAGTCATAATATTCTTGTTCACATTCAAGGAAAATGAAAACATAGAAAGGGGTGAGCTCAGATGCCCAGTAAGGATAATAATAGAGGAGAAACTTTCTTAAATAAGCATAAACATTTAAGGAAATATATAAGACTAAAACAGAATCCTTTTGAACATAAAATTCAGCATAATATGGTTGTGATAAATAAAATATTGCCATTTACATATTCACATGGATATTCTACTAGTGGAATATTCACATGTAATATCAATATCCAATTTCATAATGATGTAATGAATAATGCCAGACTTCATAACCACGTAGTCAAGGCCTCGTGCCAAAACAAAGAATAATATTTGGTCAAGGTCTTATTTCAAGACACTATTTTGTCTCATGAGACCTACTGATGCATCAATGAGCTATAGCGGGCTCCACCAGTCACATACTAAGTCCAATTCATTCCTCATATGAAATGTTTTAACCATAACATAAACATTCTTATTAAAACTAGAATATGAAATGACAACACATTATCTATAACCCATGAATGGTATAAAAATAATACATCCATATTCAAATATATCTAAAACCCTTCAATACAATATGGAAGATTTGAATCATAATAAATCAATCTAAAAAAAGATTAAAATCCATCAAAGGATGTTGACATAGATGAAATCAAAACTTTATAAGAGAAATATATCCTTCTATTTTGAAATCATTTAGAATTAATGTAATTATAAAAAAATATTTATTTTGAAAGTGTTCTACTAATCTTGTAAGGGAAGCTTCGATGGAATTTTAACAGTTGAAAATATATGCACCCATAGTATAAGTTAAAAAAAATTCTCTCCATAATTTTGTCAAAAAGGTCGTAAAGGACCTTGTCTAGAAAACAACAGAAAGATTACTTTATAAAAATTATATAAAAATTAAACAAAGGTGTAAATACCCGTAAATTTCAAGGAATTTTTTTTCTTAAATTTCTTTGCAATTTTACAAGAACATAGTTTCAGACGAAACCTGATTCTGAGGCCCGGTGTGCCCGGAATCATTTTCTGAAGTTTGGCTCAGGTACGTTCAGTGAACGGACGAGCGGGTTTTTCTATCTTTTGAACCAGTGCTCAGAATTGCATTCTGAGGGCACTGATGGAATCGCAGCGCCGATAATTGCTTAGAAACGCCTCTTCCGGAGTTGTGTTTTCTCGGGTGTGGATTTTAATTTTTGGGCTTTACGTTAAGAAATAAAATAATGTGGTACGACAAAAATTATTTTATTTCACTTAAAGCCTCTTAAAGCCACGTAAAGCTGCTTAAGCTGAGTTGAAGCAGATAGGGTGAAATTCAAAATATCCTACCCTCTTGGTAGGAGATTTGTGAGGTGGGGACCGCACGAGCCCCACTGTTTCTTTCCGCTAAGTAACGCACCCACGAAAACCCTTTTTAAATGAAAGTCAACTAGGGCGTTTCTTAAACTTTTAAACACTCCTATTAAATTGGGTAGTTAAGTCATACCATTAATTCATCAAATTAATGGTTCCTTACTTAACTTAGATCTTTTTCATTTCTTGGCATGTAATATAATAAGATGAACATTTTTCTTCTTAAGTGTTGTTCGTTGAGTGGTTTTGACAGAAACCTTAAGTCCTTCATCCTCCTTCGCAAAGAACGCGAAGAACATGAAGAACGAAAAGAACGCAAAGAACGGGAAGAATTCTGTCTTTTGACGAAAGGTGACGAATAACGTCGAGACCTCGGAGATAGACGACGTGACGCCATGTACCGCGACGCCGACGATTCTTCTTCCGCGAAGTTCTTCTACGACGTTCCTTCATCCGCGGAAAATCATTGATCATCTGTTGAGGTAAGAGATCGCGGCCCTTTAAATTCCTTTTTGGTTTTTATCCTCGACATGGATTTAATTAAATCTGTGTGTCTTTAACCCTCGTAGATCGTCGATGCGACTCCATTCCGCGACGACGAGACTCCCTTCAGCAACGATGTGACGCCCTTACGCGACGCGACGATCAGCTCCTACTGCGACGATCAATTCCGCTTAGAGCGCCTATCCGACGAATTCAACGAAGTAGGGATTTTATTTGAAAATAATATTTTATTTCCGTAGTGGTTTGCTTCTAAAACAAAGATCCTGGGATCAAAGTGCAATTTTAATTTATAAAAATTGTATATTGTTATGTTTTCATGTGTTGATCATTATATTCCGTTTGTTATCACCTAACGCGGAGGGTGCGGGGAAAAAAAAACGTGGCCCTACAACCCTTCGCAGTTCTTCGTTGATGTGCGGAACAGAGGACGACGACAAAAGGGGCCGCAAAGACAATTTGTTGATTCCGCAGTGAAGAACGGGACCCAGGAGGAGCTACGGCGCAGACGGAAAAGGAATCGGACCACCGGAGCAACTCCGGTGGCCCGAAGAATCGATCGGCGGAGCAGGTCGCCGGCGCGGAGGCTGACCAGACCCGCGACCGTGCAGGTCCGGTGACTCACGGGACGCGGCAAAGCCGCGTCCGCTGACCAAGCGCGGCCCCACGCGGGGCCGCGGAACCTCATCCCGCTGGGGTAGCGCACCCCGCGGTTCCTCCGCTCGGCCGCGCCGAGCCGTGCAGACCCGCCGGGTCGGGTCGTGCCCAGTCCGGGCCCGGCCGAGTCACGCCCAACTGGGTCAGACCCGGACCAGGGACGGGTCGACCCATTTCGGGCTGACCCAGGGGGGTCGGTCCGGGCCCAGACCCCCCGTTTCCGGGCCTTTTCGGTCATTTTCTCATAACTGGAGCTACGGGCCCTCGAACGACGTGCCGTTAGTGGCGATGCGATCCTTGGATCGAGACGGTCGTTTCGGTATATCACACTCAAGGTTTTGGAATACTTTGGGTTCGGTTGGGTTGGTTCGTACACGAAACCAACCGGGCCCTTGGAGCGGAAACGCTCATATCTGGAGCTTCGGACGTCCGTTTGACGTGCCGTCAACATTGTTGTTTTCCTCTAAGTGAGAGGGATAATTTTTCTTACTCTTCCTGAGTTTTGGACGCAGGTGGAGTAAGGTCGGGTTGGTTTTGCCTTAAAAACCAACTGGGCCCCTTGGACGAAAAAGCCAATAACTCTCAGACCGGGCGTCCGATTGACGCGCCGTCTGCGACGTTGAGTTTCTGTTGACGATACGGAACTTTTGGATACATCAACTCTGGACTATGTGTCATTTGATGTATCCGCCTCTCGGCTCGTGGAGCGGACCCTCCCGATCGAGCTTGTTGTGTGCGCGAACCCTAGAGCTGTCTGTGACTACTACTGTGACGACGACGACGACTGTACAGAGATCCTCAGTGCATTCGATGGCGAGGACTACAGCACTCAGCAATCCTTTGTGGGTCAGTGCTACCGATCCTGTGTGGGTCTGATCCTGTGTGGGTCAGCACTCAGTAGTCCTGTGTGGGCCAGTGCCTACAGGTCCTGTGTGGGCCCAATCATGTGTGGGTATTTGCGGGGGTTAGTTACCTATCGATCCTTTGTGGGTCAGGTCCTTTGTGGGTCATTGTGGGGGTTAGTACCTATCGATCCATTGTGGGTCCGATGACTTATATGGATCAACTATCATCTCTATCGTCATTCGAAGAAGTATACCTGTGTGAGCTGAAATCATGTTTTACTTTCATGTGTGGATTGTGTTGTGCTTTACTGTGTGGATTGTGTTGTGCTTTCCTCAGTGGATTGTGTTGTGCTATCCTGTGTGGATTTACATTTTTCTTTCCTGTGTGGACTGGGTTGTACTTAGGCTCGGAGGTTGGAGCGTATTGGAATTGATGACTTAGGTATATGTATGGGCATATACCTAAGCCGTGTCGGATGTTACTTCATGAGTATATCTTTCCTTTGGGGTTTATCCTTTTTGGATTCTGGGAGACCTACGGGGGTCTCGGGGTCCCTACTGAATAGCTTATACTCACCCCTGCATGGGCTATTCCCGCACTACGTTGTGTTGGTTACAGACGACGGACATCGCTGATCGTGGTGGAGGCTTGCGGAGCAGGACGGTACCTGGAGGTGGACCACTGGGCGGGGTTTACTTGGAGTGGACGACTGGACCAAGGAGCTGTGGAGGCTATCTGTACTCACCCTTCGGGTGAGACTTCTAGAGGACTACTCAACGCTGTGGATTTTTCTTTCAGTTGCTGTTTTTCCCCTTTCAGTTGTACTTTACAGTTGGGCTTGTATTTCCAGCCCCCTTTACTTTTCCGCACTTACTGTTGTACCAGTTTTTACATAGTGTTTACTTCTTCCGCATGCTTACTCTGTGGTGCATGTTTACTTTACAAAGGCAATGCCTTCCCTTTTTCCAGGATTTACGCCTTGGTGCTAGTCGCCAGCCCCTGGCCTATGGAAGGCAGGCTTGGGGTAGTCACGACATGGGCCCCGAGGACGGGTCGTGAAAAATTGGTATCATAGGAGTTCGGTTCTACCGAAGACTCTGATCTTTCTTCTATGTGAAGCAATAGTGTTATGTGTATTAGTTGTGGTTATCATTCCATGGAGTCCAGTGTCGGTGCGGCGGCCGAAGTATCCGTACACCAGGACCCTGACTTCTGATTTCTGACTTAATGCACGAAAACATTGATTGCATGTGTGTTTCAAGTATTCGATGTGATTACATTGTGTCAGCTCACCAGGTATACTATTCTGACCGTGGCACACCTGTTTCCTTTCAGGATGGCCTCACGACGGCTTCCATCTAGGGTTCCGATAGTCGTACGTGACGACATCACACCAATCGACGAGGCCTCGGGGCAGGGCCCTTTGACAGTTGAGGCACCGGCAGTACCTTTACCCGCCGAGCCACCGATGCTTCCAGCCCCAGCCGCTGACGATGCACGTCACCTCAGTGCACTGCATGGGTTCTAGCACTAGCGACCACCCAGGTTCCGTGGGGAAACAGACCCCCAGGCAGCAGAGGACTGGCTGGAGGCAGTTTTACGAGTTTTCAGGCTAGTGAGGACACCAGCAGACCTCATGGTGATCCTCGCAGTGAGCCTACTGCACGCCGCAGTAGGCCGATGGTGGAGCTTGATGCTCCAGGTGCACGATGAGGCATCTCTTCTCTGGATGGACTTTGAGAGCCTCTTCCGCTCGGAGTTCGTCCTAGCCACCCTCCGTGCGGTGCGCATCCAGAAGCTTCTTCAACTGCGGGGGGGGGGGGGGGGGGGGGCAGCATGACTGTCACCCAGTACTCAGCGAGATTTACCGATCTCTCGCGCTACTCTACCGACATGGTACGAGACCCATTCTTCTGGGCCCGGACCTTTGATCTGGGTTTGAGACACGAGATTAGGGCATCGCTGATCTCCCTCAGCATTCCGACTCAGGCAGGAGTACTGGAGCGAGCCGTTTTGATCGAGAGCTTTCTTGCTGAGACTTCTCCAGCGGCGAGGCCTACCGCGGGGCGGCACGTAGCAGAGTCTTCTGTGGCAGGTAGTCGACGGATGACTCAGGGGTCAAGGCAGACCATACCCTCACAAAGATGACCTGAGGACACTGGCTCAGCAGTGCAGGGCACGCAGCGCAAAGCTAGTCTTTCGAGAGGCAGGCAGTGCTACACATGCGGCGGATAGAGTCACATGGCTTGTGACTGCCCGACCCACCATGCCGAGGAGCAGCAGACAGTTGAGGGGCCACCCAGGCAGAGGCATAGGGTCGACCGTGGCAGTCTGCAAGTAGGATGTGGACAAGGCAGAGGAGCTGGCCGAGCAGCAGGTGGTGGGAGACGCTTTGAGGCTCTACCACCTCCACCACCAGGAGTTCCACCCCGACCACAGGGAGCCGGCATGCAGAGACAGGAACAGCTCCAGGCAGCGGAGGCCTACGACCACGGTGCGCCCGAGATGATTCGAGTTACGATCTGTGTCTATTCTACCCTTGCTGTAGTTCTTATAGACACAGAAGCGAGTCAAGCTTTCATAGTCGCTGCCCTTGTTCGGAGCTCGGAGATTCTGATAGAGCCGTTGGATCGATCCTTACGGGTAGGGACTCCTAAGGGAGCAGACTCGACGATTACGAACTGGTGCTGACAGTGTGAGCTTACGTTAGGAGGCAAGAGCTTCAGCTGGGATCTTCTTGTAGCAGCGTCGAGGCCTTACGACGTCATCTTGGGCATGGATTGGTTATCTACAGTCCATGCACAGATTGACTGTATTAGGCGCAAGGTGCGATGTGTATGCACCGACGGAAGCAGGTTCACCTTCACTGGTGAGACGGGAGCCTTCGCAGCACAGGATGGACATCTGCAGAGGAGAGGACAGCCCATCACTAATCAGTTGGCTAGCCTCATCCTAGAAGCATTTGACGTGCAGAGTCCTAGTTTTCCTGCAGTGGTGGATCAGTATGCGGACGTCTTTCTCGACGACGTTCCAGGGAAACCTCCTCACAGATAGGTAGAATTTTATATTGACCTGTACCCCGGGACAACCCCGATATCGACTCCAGCATATCGGATGGCACCCGCTGAGCTTCAAGAGCTACGGGTACAGTTAGAGGACTTGCAGGGAAAGGGATTCATCTGAACCAGTGTTTCACCCTGGGCTTCCCCGATTTTGTTCGCCAAGAAGGCCGATGGGAGCTTGCGACTGTTTTTCGACTATCGTCAGCTGAACCAGGTGACAGTGAGGAACAAGTATCCTCTACCGAGGATTTATTACCTCTTCAATCAGCTCAAGGGATCACGGTGGTTCTCGAAGATAGACCTCAGGTCAGGCTATCATCAGCTCAGAGTTTGGGACGAGGACGTGCAGAAGACGGCCTTCAGATGTCGGTATGGACACTATGAGTTCATGCATACGCCATTCAGCATAACCAATGCTCCCGCAGTTTTCATGGGCCTCGTGAACGGGATCTTTCAGCCATACCTTGATAGATTTTTCGTAGTATTCATCGACAACATTTTGATATACTCGACGACTGAGGAGGAGCATGCCTACCACTTACGGGTTGTATTCGACACACTCCGAGAGCACCAACATTATGGTAAGCTCTCAAAGTGCCTGTTCTGGATACGTGATGTCCACTTCTTGTGACACGTCATCTCTGAGGCGGGAGTTGCAGTGGATCCTGCGAAGATAGAGGCCGTGCTAGCTTGGGAGCCACCCAGGAGCATGACGGAGGTGCGTGGTTTCTTGGGACTAGATGGATACTATCAGAGATTTGTGCCAGACTTATCCAGATTTGCGGCACCACTCTCAGCTTTGACGAATAAGGGGAAATCCTTTGTGTCGTTAGACAGATGTCAGCTGAGATTTCAAGAGTTGAGATAGAGATTGACCAGTGCACCTATCTTGAGGTTGCCTGAGGAGGGAGTAGGGTACGTAGTCTACTACGATGCATCAGGTACCAGACTCGGATGTGTCCTGATGCAGGAGCGGGTAGTGATCGCCTATGGATCACGTCAGTTGAGGCCTCATGAGAAGAACTACGCAACCCATGACATGGAGTTAGCTATAGTGGTCTTCACTCTGAATACATGGAGAAACTATCTTATGGGCGAGCGATTTACAGTATTTTCTGACCATCAGAGTCTCAGGTACATCTTCTCTCAGAAGGACCTAAACCTGAGATAGCGGCGATGGCTCGAGTTCCTCTAGGACTATGACTTTGAGATAGTCTATACTCCTGGGAAGGGGAATGTAGTAGCCGATGCTCTCAGTAGGAGGACGGGCATTCAGCTACTTGAGGAGGCGACATAGCAGCTAGCCACTTTGCGGATATCCTTCGTGGACAGAGATGGAGCAGCCTTCCTTCAGTCTCTCACAGTCACCCCTCCACTACTACAGTGGGTCAAAGAGGCACATCGTGAGGATGCTGACTGTGAGATGCGGTGTGCACAAATATCCTCAGGACAGGCACCTGATGGCTTCTCCTTTGGAGTAGAGCACAACATCCTTTTCAGATGACGTACCTTGGTACCAGTTGCTTTACGAGAGGAGGTTCTGAGAGAGTTTCACACTTCTCTATTAGCGTTACACCCTGGAGTGGCGAAGATGTACCAGGATCTCAGACGACAGCACTGGTGGCCAGGCATGAAGTAGGCTGTGGCGGAGTTCATTTCTCGATGCCTCACCTGCCAGCAGTAGAAGGTAGAGCATCAGGTACCAGCAGGCTTGGTACAGCCTTTGGAGGTCCCGGAGTGGAAGTGGTATGGGATATCGATGGACTTCATGACTGGACTTCCACACACTTCAAGAGGTCACGACTCCATTTGGTTGATTGTCGACCGACTCACCAAGTCGGCTCACTTCTTACCCATCAGAGAGCAGGGCTCAGTAGAGAGCATGGGGCGTCTCTACATTTAGAAGATTGTACGGCTTCATGGTGTTCCATCATCTATCGTCTCCAATCGAGATGCTCGCTTTACTTCCCGGATTTGGAAGGGGTTGCAGGAGGCGTTCGGGACGCAGCTATGTCTGAGCACCGCCTTTTACCATCAGACGGATGGTCAGACGGAGAGGACAATTCAGACTCTCGAGGACATGCTCCGCGCATGTGTCCTAGACTTTGGTCGTATCTGGGAGGACCACCTACCCTTGGTGGAGTTTTCATACCACAACAGCTACCACTCCACCATTGGGATGGAACCATACGAGGCGTTGTACGACAGACCTTGCAGATCTCCTTTGTGCTGGACAGACCCTGGGGAGTCAGCACTTGTGGGACCAGAGATGGTTCGGGCCACGACAGAGAAGGTCCAGGTCATCCAGGAGCAGATGAGGACAGCTCAGAGCCGGCAAAAGTCATACGCTGACAGGAGGCGGAGGCCACTAGAGTTCGAGGATGGCGACCACGTCTTCTTGCGTGTCTCACCTCGACGTGGATTACAGAGATTTGGCCGAGGCGGAATGTTGTCTCCATGCTTCATCGGACCATTCCAGGTCCTCAGCAGGATTGGAGAGGTGGCTTATCGCCTGGCTCTACCACCTCAGTTGCACCAGGTGCACGACGTCTTCCACGTATCTCAGCTGAGGAGATACGTGCATGACTCGACGCACATCATTGACCATGGGGAGCTAGACGTTGATGATGGGGCGACTTTTGAGGAGGTCTCAGTGGAGATCAATGATCGACAGGAGCGGGTCCTACATGGATGATAGATTCCTCTAGTGCGCATCATATGGTAGCATTGGAACCTCCGGGAGAGCACTTGGGAGCGGGAGGCTCAGATGCGTGCTCAGTACCCACATTTGTTTCCCTAGCTTATGATGTATCTTTACGGGGACGTAAATCCCTAAGGTGGGAGTGATGTAAAGACCCGTAAATTTCAAGGAAATGTTTTTCTTAATTTTCTTTGGAATTTTACAAGAACGCAGTTTCAGACGGAACCTGATTCTGAGGCCCGGTGTGCCCGAAATCATTTTCCGAAGCTTGGCTCGGGTACGTTCAGTGAACGGACAAGCGGGTTTTTCATACTTTTGAACCGGTGCTCAGAATTGATTTCCGAGGGCACCGATGGAATCGCAGCGCCGGTAGTTTCTTAGAAACGCCTCTTCTGGAGTTGTGTTTGCTCAGTTGTGGTTTTTAATTTTTGGGCTTTAAGTTAAGAAATAAAATAATGTGGTACGACAAACTTTATTTTATTTAACTTAAAGCTACTTAAAGACACTTAAAGCTGCTTAAGCTGAGTTGAAGCAGATAGGGTGAAATTCAAAATATCCTACCCTCTTGGTAGGATATTTTTGAGGTGGGGCCCGCACAAGCCCCACCATTTCTTTCCGCTAAGTAACGCACCCACGAAAACCCTTTTTAAATGAAAGTCAACTGGGGCGTTTCTTAAACTTTTAAATTCTCCTATTAAATTGGGCAGTTAAGTCATACCACTAATTCATAAAATTAATGGTTCGTTACCTAACTTAGATCTTTTTCGTTTGTTGGCATGTAATAAAATAAGACCAGCTTTTTTCTTCTTAAGTGTTTTTCGTTGAGAGGTTTTGACAGATACCTTAAGTCCTTCATCCTCCTTCACGAAGAACGCGAAGAACGCGAAGAACACGAAGAATGCGAAGAATGCGAAGAACTCCGGCCTTCGACGAATGGCGGTGAAGAACGCCGAGACCTCGGAGTTCGACGACGTGACGCCAAGTACCGCGACGCTGGCGATTCTTCTTCCGCGATGTTCTTCTACGATGTTCCTTCATCCACGACAAATCTTCGATCATCCGTTGAGGTAAGAGATTGCGGTCCTTTAAATTCCATTGTGGTTTTTATCCTAAACATGGATTTAATTAAATCCGTGTGTTTCATTATCCCTCAGAGATCGTCGACGCGACGCCCTTCTGCGACAACGAGATGACCTTCTGCGACGACGTGACGCCCTTCTGCGACGCGACGATCACCTCTTACCGTGACGATCAATTCCGCGTAGAGCGCCCGTCCGACGAATTCGACGAAGTAGGGATTTTATTTGAAAATAATATTTTATTTCCGTAGTGGTTTCCTTATAAAACAAAGAGCCCGGGATCAAAGTGTAATTTTAATTTATTAAAATTGTATCTTGTTATGTTTTCATGTGTTGATCATTATTTCCCGTTTGTTATCACCTAACGCGGAGGGTGCGGGCCAAACAAACACGGCCCGACAACCCTCCACAGTTCTTCGTTGATGTGCGGAACGGCGGACGACGACAAAACGGGCCGTAGAGACGATTTGTTGATTCTTCAGTGAAGAATGGGACCCGGGAGGAGCTACAACGCAGATGGAAATGAAATCGAACCACCAGAGCATCTCTGGTGGCCTGCGGAATCCACTAGCGGCGCGGGTCGCTGGCATGGCGGTGCTGGCGGCAGGAGGCGGCGGCCGACCAGACCCGTGACCGCGCAGGTCCGGTGACTCACGGGACGTGGCAAAGCCGCGCCCGCTAACCAAGCGCGGCCCCACGCGGGGCCGCGGCACCTCATCCCATGGGGGCAGCGCGCCCCGTGGTTCCTCCGCTCGGCCGAGCCGAGCCGGGCCGACCCGCCGGGCTGGGTCGCGCCCAACTGGGTCGGACCCGGACCCTGGGTCCGGTCGACCCGGTTTGGGCCGCCCCGGGGGGGGGGGGGGGGGGGTCCGGGTCGGTCCGGGCCCAGACCCCCCATTTCCGGGCGTTTTCGATCTTTTGCTCATAACTGGAGCTACGGGCCTCCGAATGACGTGTCGTAAGTGGCGATGTGATCCTTTGATCGAGGCGGTCTTTTCGGTAGATCACACTCAAGGGTTCAAAATACTTTGGGTTCAGCCGGGTTGGTTCCTACACGAAACCAACCGGGCCCTTGGAGCAAGAACCCTCATATCTAGAGCTTCGGACATCTGTTTGACGTGTCATCGACTTTGCTGTTTTCCTCTAAGTGATACAGATCTAGTGGCTTACTCCACCCGAGGTTTGGACACAGGTGGAGTACGGTCGCGTTGGTTTTGCCTTAAAAACCAACCGGGCCCCTGGGACGAAAAAGCCAATAACTCTCAGACTGGGCGTCCGATTGACGCGCCGTCTGTGACGTTGAGTTCCTGTTGACGATATAGAACTTTTGGATACATCAACTCTGGACTATGTGTCAGTTGATGTACCAGACTCTCAGCTCGTGGAGCGGACCCTCCCGATCGAGTTTGTTGTGTGCCAGAACCCTATAGCTGGTTGTGACTGCTACTGTGACGACGACGACTGTACAGAGATCCTCAGTGGATTCGACGGCGACGACTACAACACTCAGCGATCCTTTGTGGGTCAGTGATACCGATCCGGTGTGGGTCCGATCCTGTGTGGGTCAGCGCTCAGCGGTCCTGGGTGGGTCAGCGCCTACAGGTCCTGTGTGGGCCCGATCCTATGTGGGTCTTTGCGGGGGTTTGTTACCTATCGATCCTTTGTGGGTTAGATCCTTTGTGGGTCATTGCGGGGGTTAGTACCTATCGATCCTTTGAGGGTCCGACAACTTAGATGGATCAGTGATCATCTCTATCGTCATTCGAAGAAGTATACCTGTGTGAGCTGAAATCCTGTTTTACTTTCCTGTGTGGATTGTGTTATGCTTTCCTGTGTGGATTGTGTTGTTCTTTCCTGTGTGGATTGTGTTGTGTTATCCTGTGTGGATTTATGTTTTGCTTTCCTTTGTGGACTGGGTTGTACTTGGGCTCGGAGGTTGGAGCATATTGGAATGGATGACTTAGGTATATGTATGGGCATATACCTAAGCTGTGTCGGATGTTACTTCGTGATTGTTTCTTTTCTTTCTGGTTTATCCTTTGTGGATTCTGGGAGACCTTCGGGGGTCTTGGGGTCCCTACTGAGTAGCTTATACTCACCACTGCACAGGTTGTGACCGCACTACGTTGTGTTGGTTGCAGACTACGGACAACGCTGATCGTGGTGGAGGCTTGCGGAGCAGGACGGTACCTGGAGGTGGACCACTGGGCGGGGTGTACTCCGAGCGGACGGCTGGGCCAAGGAGCGGTGGAGGCTATCTATACTCACCCTTCAGGTGGGACTTCCAGAGGATGGCTCGACGCTGTGGCTTTTCCTTTCAGTTGTTATTTTTCCCCTTTCAGTTGTACTTTACAGTTGGGCATGTATTTCCGTCCCCCTTTACTTTTCCACACTTACTGTTGTACCAGTTTTTATATAGTGTTTACTTCTTCCGCTTGCTTACTCTATGGTGCTTGTTTACTTTACAAAGGCAATTCATTCTCTTTTTCCGGGATTTACGCCTTGCTGCTAGTCGCCAGCCCCTGGCTTATGGAAGACGGGCTTGGGGTAGTCACGACACGAGCCCTGAGGACGGGTCGTGACAAATGGTATAAATGAATTTAACCCATTGTTTAGGAAATATTAAAACTATTTTGAATTATATTTTTATGAAACATGGATGTGGATGATAAAGAGGTCCTCGTAGATACTCATGTATAAACAACCTCAGATAATGAAGAGATTGTGGAATTAACCTTTACCTTGTAAATTTCCTTATTCCATGGTATTTTAAACACTTTTATAATAGTTAAAATATTGTTATTGAATTATAAAATAATTATATACAAAAATATGATCTCCTATATGATCCTCTAATATTTCATTGTTAACAATATATTAGTAGTATCACCGTTTCGGGTGTTAACTGATATGTTTTCCTTTATATGCTTGGTTACGTAAAACATGTTTGTTATGGATAGGATGTATTTGATTCATATAACGAATCATATTTTGTTCATAAACATTATTTCTAATCATAATATGAAAATTATTCTAGAATGATTACGATGGTGAATGAATCTCATCGGGTTCGTGGAGAGGGTGATCCGTACGTACGCATGAGAAAAAATATCATTATATTAATGGTGAAATTGTATGTAATTGGATGGTATATCATATATAAATAATCATTAACATATTATATTTATTATTTATATCATTTATTCTCATTATTATACCGTTCCAAATAATATGTGTTTGAATAACAAACTACACCACGACGTGGAGGCGGTAAGACGTATGTACGCATGTATGGGGACTTTTTCATTTATAGGATGGATAGAATAAAGAATATGGATTTACCATATTTATAATAACATAATAGCATGTAGAAGGTACTGGATTTATTATTTTGTAATGGAAACAACAAATAAAAAGGAAGTGGAAGAAGAAAAATAGCTTGAAAGAGGGTGGTGAAATTATTACATCTTCTTCGGGTGTTTCTTTTTGAGTTGTTAAAAAGGGCTCAATAGGCTGGCTATCTGATCAGTGTGAGGACTCTAGGTTGAATTGAGGTACATTGGAAAGATATATGGGTAGGTTTTGGCCATTCCAAATGGATTTCGAGGTGTGAACGTAAGACAAGGGGAATTACCCTTTTATAAGAGAGGTGAGGGTGACTTTAAGAAAAGCTTAAAATATTATTTTATAATAATATCATTTTAGGATTATAATGGCTCCAAAAAAATTATTTCTAGGATAAGGTGGGGTTGGGTCGAAAACCTCTCAAACAATAGGTTTTATATTGGTTTAGGTCACCATATTATCCTTATCTTTTATATTTAACTCTTTTTTAAATAGTTTGACATTTACCATGTCTCTTTGTATGTTTATATTATATGGTTCATAAAAATTCTATAAACTTCCATGAAAACCCAAAGTGGTTCATTATTGATATATATAACCTTATCTGAGTCCTTTTTTCTGAACCTCATATTTTTTGGAATATTATATCAATTAATATTATAGTATTTGTTTTAAAAATTCATCTATGTCAATTTTGAGACTATTTTTTATTTGAATTTTTTTGAAAGCCATAAAAACAGTATCACTTCGAATAAAATTTACATTACTCAACCCTAACTTGTCATATTAACCTATAAAATTATTGGAATTACACATAAGTCTCAATTTACATTTATTTAGATATTTATAATATCAATTATTTTAATATTTCATTAATAAGGTAATTATTGCATCATCATTGTGTTATAAAAATATTAAAATATTTAAAAACTAAAAATTATAAATAAAATTACCTTTGTTAGAAAATATTTTTATATTTTTAATGAATATTTTTATTCTAATTTATCTTATATGTAACTGTATATTTAAAATGTATTATTTATTAAACTTTGAATTTAACACTTTTAACTCTTCTTTATGTAAAATAATAACAAATGTCCTAATCTAATCCAAGTGGACCATAGAGAATCATATTTTATTCCTAAAGTTTTTTTGTTTGAATTAAACTTATCAAATAGAATTAGGACACGTGTTAGTGTAATTCTTATATCATTTTTACCCTTAATTACACTATTTACTTTTAACTGTGATAAATAAAAGTCCAAAGTTACTATTCATAGAAAATTATTTTCATCTTATTGAACCACATTTTACATACTGATGTTAATAATGTCTCATGGATTTTTGAAATTCAACTCACATAAGTGGTAAAATTATTTTTTATGAAAATTTTCAAATGCTCTTAGAAGGTGGGTAAAACACTATAAAAAGATCAATAAAATTTTATATATCAAAATTTATTATAAAATGACTCCAATGAATTACATTTAACATATATAGGTATTATTTATCTATTTTTACCTAAAATAAATTAATATAAAATAACTAATTACTTAAATAAAAAGTCTCTTTTAAACAATAACATAGTGTTTTTCACTATTCATCAAATATTGTAATTTTTAAAAAAAATAACAAAAAATCAACGAAAGCTAATTTTTATATTCGGAATCCAAAATTGAAGTCCATTTGGAAAAATAAAATTTTTAGAATTTCTAGAATTTTTAAAATTGGTTATTACTATTCAAAATGGAAAGTTTGATTGGTCGTGGTGTGTTAAAACTCCATGTTGCGTACAACACAAACTACTGCATTATTCAAAGGGAAACACACCATCGAGTCATGGTGTGTTAAATTATCCCCACCTTAAAATAATTTCTTCCTCGAAATTTCTATAATATTACCACATAAAAAAATTGGTGGTTCTTCATCATAAGTTCATCGGGTTCCCACGTTACCACGTTACCACTTCCATCTTATGGTTTTTCCATAGATCTTTTACCAGAAAATTCATCCAGATTCTCAGCACTTGTTCTCTGATATCAAGAATCTTGACAGGCTCTTCACAAAAAAACTAATTAGGTTCTAGTTCAATTTCCTCATAGGTGATTACATGTGTTGGGCCATGCATGTATTTTCTCAACAGTGATACATGGAAAACATCATGAACTTTGGAGAGACTTGGAGGCATTGCCAAACTATGAGATACAACTCCAATTCCTTCTAGAATTTTGAAAGGTCTGATGTACCTAGGAATAAATTTACCTTCTTACCGAAATGTATAACACCCTTATTTGGAGATACCATCAAGAAAACATGGTTTCCTATTTGAAGTTCCAAATCCTTCCTTCGGTTATCAATATACCTCTTTTACCAACTTTGGGATGCTTTGATGTGGGTTTGGATAATCTTCACTTTTTCCATGGTTTCGTCAATATGTTCTGGGCCTACGAGTTTTCTTTCACCAATATCCTCCCAACAAGTTAGCGTGTGACATCTCTTGCTGTATAAATCTTTATATGGTTCCATATGAATATTTTAATGGAAGCTATTGTTATAGGTAAATTCTACCAGAGGTAAATATTGATCCCAAATAACTTGGAAGTCAAGTGAGCAAGATGTCAACATTTATTCTAAAGTTTGAATAGTCTATTCTGATTGTCCATCGGTTTGTGTGTGGTATGAAGTGTTCAAAAAATGTTCAGTATCCAGGGCCTTCTCAAGACTTTTCCAGAATCTTGATGTAAAATGGGGATCACGATGAGAATCAATCAATAGGGGTACTCTATGAAGTCTCATAACATCATTATTATATAGTATTTCTAGACGTTCACTTGGTAAATCTTCTCTTATATCAAGAAAATATGATGACTTGGTAAGACGACCAACAATGACCCATATTGCATCATTTCTTCTATGAGTCTTTGGTAACCCCACGATAAAGTCCATCATAATATCACCCCATTTATACTAAGGTATGGGAAGAGGTTGAATGACTACTCCTGGCTATTTTATTCTAGCTTTCACTAGTTGACAAACCATACATCTTGACAAGAAATCAGCAATCTCCCTCTTCATGTTGTCCCACCAAAAATGTTCCATCAAATCTCTATATATCTTGGTGCTCTTAGGATCTATAGAGAAATTGTAGTTATGAACATCATCCAAAAATTTACTTTTTAGATCAGGTATATCGATAACAAAAAGTCTTTTCCCAAATTTCAAAATTCCATCATCATATACGAAGTCACTCAATCTCCCATCATTCAGAGATTTAATCTTCTTTTGAGACTCCTCATCATTATTTTGAGAACATATTATTCTTTTTAGTAAAGATGTATTGGTAACCATTTTCAAAAGTATTGATGTATCACCATCCACGTTTATTACCATATCCATCTTTACTAGATCCATGAAAATAGGATCCATTTCAAATCTCATCTTATTAAAAACTCCGTGATCCTTTCTTCTCAAAGAATCTACCACCTTATTTTCCTTCCCAGGGAGGTAGTGTATAGTGAAATCATAATCCTTGAGTAGTTCAAGCTATCATCATTGCCTCATGTTGAGTCCTTTATGTGATAAAATATATTTTAAACTCTTGTGATGGGTATATATGCCACATTTTTCACCATAGAGATAGTGTCTCTATATCTTCAAAGAAAGTATTATAGTTGCTAACTCAAGATCATGAGGTGGAAAGTTTTCCATATGAAGTTTTAGCTATCGTGATACATTGGAAATAAATCTATCATTCTGTATAAGGACACAACCAAATGCATTCTTTGAAGCATCACTATAAATAACAACCCCATCATTCTCTGATGGTAGAGTCAAGATAAGAGCATTGACTAATCTTCTCTTCAGTTCTTCAACACGTTCTTCAAACTCATTTTCCCAAACAAATTTAACCCCTTTATGTGTCACCTTCGTTAATGGGTTAGCCAACAAGGAAAAATTCTAGAGGAAACTTTGATAACAACCTTCTAAACCAATAAAATTATGTAGGTAAATTATACTCATCGGTGTCATCCATTCTTGGATTCGCTTGGTCTTTGAAGGATCAACATAGATTCCATCCTTAGAGAAAATATGGCCAAGAAAATAAATCTCTTGATTCCAAAAATCACACTTTCGAAACTTCCCATATAATTCATTTCTTCTACGGGTTTTTAGAATAGTGCGCAAGTGAGTTTCATGATCTTCATAGCTTTTTGAGTATACCAACATATCATTAATAAATACAACTAAAAATTAATCAATATATTCCTTGAAATCTCTATTCATTACATCAATGAAGCCATATAGTGCATTAGTCAATCAAAAAGGCATTATTGTAAACTCCTAATGCTCGTACCAGGTTCGAAAAGTTATTTTCACAATGTCTTCTTTCATCACACACAACTGATGATATCCAGATCAAAGGTCAATCTTTGAAAAATATTTATCACCATGAATTTAGTTGAATAAATCATCAATGTGTGATAGGGGATAATTGTTGTTTATTGTTATATCATTGATCTCCTTATAGTAAATGCACAACCTCATAGATCTATATTTCTTATTAACAAAAATGATAGGGGCTCCGCATAGAGAAAAACTAGGGTGAATAATTCCTTTATTACTCAATTCCTCTAGTTGTTTCTTTAGTTCCACTAAATCCACAAAGTCTATTCTATAAGGGGTCTTTGATATGGGCCTTGAACCAAGAATTAAATCAATGTAAAACTCAATTTCTCGTTTTGGAGGTTGTCCAGGTAAATGCTTTGGAATCACATCAACATATTCTTGCGCAATAGGCACATACTTTATTCGAACATTCTTTTCCTCAACCATAGTCATCTAATTATCTTCGTCCTTAATAATTGAATGTATTAGAGATACTAGGGGTGGATGTAGATAAGAATCAGGTGGTGACGTTTCTGCTCTAATGATAAGGTACTTTTTATCATCATCGAAAATTGTGACCTCCTTCTTCTTATAATAAATGTTCGCTTCATGGTCCAAATGCAAATCCATTCCATGGATTATATAAAATTCAATCATGGGTATAACAATGAGATCAGAATATAAAAAAAAATTTATATTCCTTAATAGTAACTTATTCACAAAATAGTGTTGTGATGATACATTACTTAGGAGTTTTGACTAACAACTCCCTTATTAATTCAAATTGAAAATATCAAATTTTCTTAGAAAACTAGGAAGATATGAAACAATGCAATGATCCCAAATCCGATAAATCATTGGTTAAACTTGAGGAAACCATTAAACTACCTACCACCATGTCTTTCAGACCTTCAACCTCAGTAGTAGTGATCCCATAAGCTTGGCCTAGATCCCTTGTCCTTTTCTGAGGTAAGTTCCCTTGGATCTTATGACATTCATATACATAATGCCCATTTTATATAAAGTAGTAGCATTCAACAATGAAATCCTATTTCTTTCCCTTAAAATCACAATCTTGGTGGCCTTTTCAGCACACTTGTAATAGACTCCCATTATTTTTATTTACTTTAAAGTCGTAAGACTTATAGAATTTATTTTCTGTCTTTATAGCGCATGAGACAATATATTCATTTGATCAGAAATATTGTGAGAATAATTCTCAATAGAGAAATTGTTTTATCCCATCAAAGAATCAATTCATATTACTCCTTGGGTTATTTATATAATCTATTTCATGCCATTATAACCATGTAATGTTTGCCTCATACTTTGTGACATTCTCATCCTTCTTTTGCCTCAGACTCAGAAATTACCTTTCCATATCCACTCGATGGTCATAGGGAAAGTATTTTTCTATGAAAATATATTTAAACTCCCTCTATTCTATACTCAATACTTCTTCATCCTCCATTGTGTTTTTAATTAATGACCGCCATTGATCTGCATCTCCTGTGAGGCGATAAACTGCCATGGAAACTTTTTCCCTTTCATTACTCCTCAATGCATGAAATATTTTATCTAATGAACTTATATTTTTCTCATCTATAAATGTATTTATTGACCCATTTAATGTTGGTGGTTTTTTACTCATCAAACATTATAACATTGATCCTCCATGTTGTGGATCAGGGTACTGCCTACGGGTAATGTCATTTTTCATAACCTGAGTGAGTTATCCCAGTATGGTGATAAGTTGATCAGCACCAATTGCAACACCAGATCAACTATATTTATCTTGAGTAGGAAGGATATCCATTCATGGATTATGTGAATTGACATGATTTACATTCCTTCTACCAGGTGCCATTTTTAGAAAATGGAATACACTAGATTAGTTTATGAATCGCTACACAAAATTCAAAACATGGAAAACACTTCACATAAATTTAATAGATTATGGATATAATCTATAATCCTAAAAATGTTTTATTTTACAAGTATATACTCTTAAATCCTTCAAAATGGTTTGTAAAAAAACTTGAATTATCTTAAGCATACCCCCCTGGAGTGTCGCAACCAAGAGTGAAGCAAGGCCCGTTGTTGTGTACCATGATACCCCGAGTCAGGCCCAAAACTCCTTGTCAGAGTTTTCACTCCTAGTTATATCTGTTATAGAGTTTCCTCTACTTGATCGTATCTAGAAATGGATTTATTTCTTGGAAAATACACAAAATATATACATTACCAAAATTCTAGTAAGTTTTTCCATACTATTCCTCAAAGTCTATCTTAGGGTAATGTTATCTAATTAGAGTTTTTTTAAATCTAGTTTCAAAGGATTGTACTATACTTCCTCTGATAGAAACGGTAACTCCCCGACCCCAGTTACCCTGTTTCCATTCATTATTACATTACATTTTCATGATCACAATTGATCAAATCCTGAAAAACGAATCAATTTAGTAGCTATGGAAGTACCAGATACATTCATAAGTTTTACATTACATTATAAAATGAAAAACAACATCAACATTTTCTCTGTTGACCATATTCATATCCCCTAGACTATCCTTGAAGGTCAATCATAATATACTTCTTTACATCCTAGAATAATAAAACATTGAAAGTGGTGATCTCAGATGCTCAGTAAGGATAACAATATAGAAGAAACTTTCATAAATGAGAATAAATATTTAAAGAAATGTATAAGAATAAAACAAATTCCTTTTAAACATAAACTTCATCAAAATATGGCCCGAATAAATCAAATAATTCCATTTACTTTTTCACATGGATATTCTACTCGTCGAATAATCACATGTAATATCAATATCCAATTTCATAATGATGGAATGAATAATGTCATAATTCATAACCACATAGTCAAGGCCTCATACCAAGGCTACAAATAAGATTTTTTTAAGGACTTGTTCCAAGACCAGTTTATCTCATGATACCTATCAATGCATCTAGGAGCTATAGTGAGCTCCACCCTTCACATACTTAGTCCAATGCATTTCTCATATGAAAAGGTTTAGACATAACATAAACATTCATAATAAAACTAGCATACAAAATATCTATAATTTATCCATAAACCTTCAAAGGTATAAAAATAATAAATTCACAGTGAAATATATCTCAAAACCTTTAATGAAATATGGAATATTTGTATCATAATAAATCTACTTCAAACAAGTATAAAATCCATCAAAGGATGTTGACATAGACGAAATCAAAATTTTTTGAGAGAAATATATCTTTCTATTTTGAAATAAATTAGATGTCATGTAATTATAATAGAAACTATTTATTCTATAAAAATATAATAATATTTTAAGTGAAGCTTTGAATGTGTTATAATGACAGAAAGTAGATGCACTCGTTGTATAAGTTAAAAAAACATTCTTTTCTTTAATTTTGTTGAAAAGAGCGTAAATGACCTTGTTTGGAAAACGATGGAATGATTCTTTTATAAACATTTTATAAAAAGAAAAGCAATGGTATAAATGCCTCTAACCCATATTCTAGGATATATTAACAATATGTTGAAATATATTTTTAAGAAACACGGATGTGGATGATATAGAAGTCCCAGTAGATACTCATGTATAAACAACCTTGGATAATGAAGAGATTGTTGAATTAACCATTACCATTTACTTTTCCCTAGTTGGTGGTATGTTAAAATTTTTTATAATACTTAAAAAAAATTATTTAATTATAAAATAACTATATACATAAATATGATATCATATATGATCGCTTAATATTTCTTTGATAATAATATTTCAGAAGTATCATTGTTTCAGGTGTTAGCTGATTCATTTTCCTTTATATGCTTGGTTAAGTAATCCATGATTATTATGGATAGGATGTAATTGATTCATATAAAAATGATATTATGTTCATAAGAATTATTTTTAATCATAAAATGAATATTATTCTTTAATGATTACGATGGGGAATGAATCTCTTCGCGTTCATGGAGACGGTAATACATATGTATGAACGAGCGACAAAATCATTATATTCATGGTGAAATAATATTTAATTGGATGATATATCATATATAAAGAGTAAAGAAAATTTTATATTTAAAATTTATATCTGTTATTCTAATTATTATACCCATCCAAATAATAATGTGTTTGAATAACAAATTACACCACGACGTGGAGACAGTAAGCTGTACATACGCACGTATGGTGACTTTGTCATTTATAGGATAGATATAATAACAAATATGGTTGTACCATATTTATAATAACATAATAGTATGTATAAGGTACTAGATTTATCATTTTCGTATTGAAACAACAAAGAAAGAGGATGTGGAAGATGAAAAGAGCTTGGAAGAGGGTGGTGAAATTATTACCTCTTCTTCGGGTGCTTCCATTTGATTTGATCAAAAGGGGTCCGTAGGTTGGATTTATGATCAAAGTAAGGACTCTTGGTTGAAGTGAGGTAAGTTGTAAATATATTTGGGCATGGTTTGGCTGTGAAAAATGGCTTTGGCGGTGTGAAAGTAAGATAAATGGAAGTACCCTTTTATAAGAGACGTTAGGTCACTTTAGGACAAGCTTGAAATGTTATTTTATGATAAAATAATTTCTGTTTCTAATGGCTAAAAAATGATTTATTTCAAGGATAAGGTGGTTATGGGTCGAAAACCACTCAACCAATAGGTTTTATATAGGTTTAGGTCACCATATTAAATTTATCTTTTAGATTTAACGCTTAGTTAAATAGCATGACATTTACCATGTCTCTTTGTATTTTTATATTATATGGTTAATTAACATACAACAAACTAAAATGAGAACCCAAATTGGTTCCCTATTGATATATCTAACCTTATCTATGTCATTTTTTAGAGATGTAGTTTTTTAGGAATAATATATCAATTCATAATATAGTATTTGTTTTAAAAATCTATTATGTAAATTTTGACACTATTTAGTATTTCATTTTGTTTGAAAGCCATAAAAGCATTATCACTTCGAATAAAATTTACTTAATAAACCCTAAAATGTCATGTTAACCTATAAAATTAGTGGAACTCATCAGAAGTCCCAATTTACATTTATTTTGATATTTATAATATCAATTATTTTAATATTTCATTAATAAAGTAATTACTGCTCCATCATTGTGTCATACATAATTTGAATTATTTAATATATAAGAATTAAAAATAAAATACCATTATATAGGAAATATTTTTATCTTTATAATGAATATTTATAGTTGAATTTATCTTATCTGTAGCCCTATATTAAAAATGTTTTAGTTATTAAACATTGAATTTAACACTTTTCACTCTTCTCTAAATAAAATAATTATAAATATGGTAATCTAATCCAACTGGACCAAAAAGGATCATATTTTATTCCAAAGGTTTTTTATGATGGAATTACACTTACACAATAGAATTATGACATGTTTTAGGGTAATTATAATATTATTTTTACCCTTAAAACCCTATTTACTTTTAACCGTGGTAAATAAATGTCAAAAGTTACTATTCACCAAAAATTATTTTCATCTTGTTGAACCACATTTTATATACTAATGTTAACCCATCCCTCGTATTTTTTACATTCAACTCATAGTAGTGGTAAAATAATGTTTTTTTTCAAATTTTCAAATGCTCCATGAAGGTGGGTAAAAGACCGTAAAAAGTTCAATAAACTTTTATATATCTTAATTTTTATAAAATGACTCCAATGAATTACATTGAAAATATATAAGAATTATGTATCTATTTTTACCTAAAATAAATTAAATTAAAATAATAAATTAATTAAATAAAAAGTCATTTTTAAACATTAGCGTAGTGTTTTTTACAATTCATAAAAAATTGAATTTTTTCAGAAACATACCAAAAAAATCACCCTAAGTTAATTTTGATATTATGAATCAAAAAATGAAGTCCATTTTGAAAAATAAAATTTCTAAAATTTCAAAAAGTTGGTATTACTATTCATAACTGATATTTTGATTGATCGTGGTGTGTTAAAACTCCACGTTGCGCACAATACAAGTTAATACATTATTCATAGGGAAACGTATAGTGGAAGCTTGCGGTGTTACACATGTTGGGTTCACCATTACAATTTTTATGAACTTCACACATTGCAAGGTTCTGTGTTTATCACAAACCTTCTTTCTAAAGGCATACGGTCACTATGTCATACCATAAATTCTTTTGAATGCACATTTGTTGAGAGGATTGGAGGTTGAGCTCATCAACAATGTTTTGAGGGGGAATTATTGTCTAATTTAGGACTCTCTTAGCGATCTATGACATGTTCATGAATACTTCCTAATATAATTAGTAGCATTATCGTATATCCTATGGAAAATTTATTGACTATTAACATGTATTTAAAAGGAAACTATACAAGGTGGTTATATTTTCTATCATATAATCCAAGTATTCAATTATTTTATTATTTATATCCTTATCGGAGGGCATTCTCGATTTCATTTTCATCCATTGAGGTGTTGGACTATTAAGAATAGAGGTATTGAGTGTTTTAAAATTCGGATCGGGCCTACGAGAGGGGATTTCTATGTATCCTATAAAAGGATGAAAAACTCATCGAGTTCAATGTAACATAATAGGAAACAATGTTCCTTTTTATGGTTGTGTGAAAAATTATATTATGTTCCCTATTGTGGTTATGCATCTGCAACCACATACAAGTTGTTTAATGTCATGCAGAGTAGACTCCTAAGAGGAACGTTCCTAGAAATGGTTTAGTGTGGGACTTATGCTTGAGAAGAACTTTTTAGATTTTTTCAGTATATGATCTAGGTGAAGGTATTTTTGGATGCTGAGTGGGGTATCTCAACTCAAAGGAATTTTTGGAAACCAAGAAGAGTATCTTAACTCATGGGAGAAGAGGTTAGATCATTATCATCACATGAGGCATCCTATGCTCACCACATAAGGGAAGGATGGATCACAATTGTGTCAGGAACATCACCTAAGGACGTTTGTGATTTTATTCATGTATGGTTGGGGGTCGTGGTTTAAAGTCTAGTTGGGACTATGTTTAGTGTAAACAACCTCTTAAGGGATATATTTTATGGTAAGGTGATAGGATATTGGGATTAAACTTTAGGGACTATGTCATATATATCCTAGTAGTGTATGAATAGAAACCTACATACTTCAAGGAGAATAGTATAAGGTTTTGTAGAAATATTTGTCTATGTAGATTAACATCATGGGGAATGGAATATTTATGTTCTGAAAGGGGTGAAAACAAGGTATTGAGTGGGGCTTATGAATTTGGTTTCCTAGATAATACATGGGAGTAACAAGGATATGCGGGGGGGATTACACACGTACATACATTCCTTGTTGAACTAATTTGTTCGTAGATAAACAGGAGAGTGTACGACTATGGCTTACACCTAGTTGGAGGGCCAGCGGGTCTATGATGTCTTGGGTGAATGGTCACACGGATATGGGGTCATGGTGAAGGATCTCACCATTCAATGGCTTGTCCCAAGAGATACCCCTTTATGGGGTCTTGGAAAAGTGTCACCAAGTCTTGGAGGACTAGGCGAAGTGTTTCATACATATGGGGACATGGGTGAATTTGAAATTAGTTAGGAGACCTCGGTGAATTCACACTCAAGTATGTGACTTGGCTGAAATCATGATTGATTTGGAAACTTGGCAGAAGTCACAATCAAGAGACCTAGGTGAAGTTGTTCTTATATATTTGTCACCCTGGTATCGTGGAACTCAAGTGTAGGCACTAAGGTTATGGCTCCAAGGATAGTCTGATGCTCAAGTAGTTGTGCACTTAGGTTATGGATCTTTGGTAGTATAGTGCTTAGGTATGCCAACACTTGGGTGGTTGTGTTCTTAGTATATGGCAGTAAGGTAGTCTAGTTTTCCCATAACCATTATTATTAGGAGGTCTTGTGCAAGTAATTTTCTACCCCCTCTCCTTAGGTTTGGATTTAATAATCACTCAAGTGCTTCTGTGCTATGATTTTCTTCAGTAGGGAACTTATTCTATTAGGATGGTTTAAAAATGGGTGGCATGGATGGCCTTTTATAGGAAACCCCTATATCTGTTGTGCATAACCACTTCATGCACCTAGGTATGATTCTACGAATGAGCGGAACGATAGTGCAAGAATCAAGGAATGTGGAGCTGTGTACATGAGGTTGGGGACGCAAGGCTTGGCCATGTGGAGTTGTGAATGTGAAACTAGGGCACACAGGACTTGGGAATATTTATTTTAGAACATGAATAATAGCACAAGACATAAGGATTATGGAGTTGTGTGTGCAATGAAAAGCACACGCAGAATATATTTTGTGTGTGCAGTTCACATGGGTGTGAACTATCTTAAATTTAGCAAAACACTTTCCAAATAAAATGACCATAACTTTTGAACCAAAATCCTATTTAGGATCAACAAGTAGTCAAATACAAATCCAAATAAATGGAATATAACCATAAATTTAGGTTTTCCCAATAATAATGTTTTTCAAGGCCAGAAAGTGTCCAGAAGGCCCTTAAAATTGATTTTTCAGTTTCAGAAACCCTTTTCGTTCGCAATGGAAGACATATCCAACCCCAGGTAGAAGATTCTCACCACCACATCACAAGACTATGAAATTCTTTTTGATGTTTCCTTATCCCACAATAAGTGAGAAATCATGTGGATTATGGAGGTCTCATTTTCTTCTTCTTCGGGCACGGTGATACCTTTATACTCAAACTGAACTTGTGTCCCCTCGATGAGGATCAAATCATGTATTTCACAAAACATTGCATGGTAAACATTTTTCAGTGCCAACAGCAACAGTCAGATCGGGTGAGAAATTTCAAAATGGTATTAGAGTATTTTAATTATATTATAATATTTAGAATATTGATAGAAATAATATTGAATTTTTAGAACATTAGATGAAAATTGAACTTAGGTTTGGTTGACACTTTTGTAACAGAAGTTCAATTATATTCAGCTATTAAATATATATTTATAGAAATTATAGTGAATATATTTATAATTATAAATATTTATATAAGTATTAAAAAATTAAAAATATAAAATAATATCAGTTTAAGAAACAATTATCTTTGTTCAGTTACAATTAAATATTCATTAAGCTGAATTTTCATGGTTGAACTTTTAATACTTCTTAAATAATCATCAAATTGGAATGAATTTTATATTCATCACATAAATGTGGATTTTTAGGAATTATTTGAATCCATCCAAGATAATCAATACGTGATAAGTGTATTTTTTAGAAACATTTAAAATATATACCACAAAAATAAATATTATATATTTAAATATAAATATGTATATTTATGAATATACTCATATCGAAATAAATAAAAATTTATATAATGACATATATGTTAATTTATAAATAAATTAATACATTTATATTAACATGTAATTATAATTATGGATATATAAAATTTTATCAATCTTTATACAAATATTATAATTATTTTTATAAATATTTTAAATTTAAAATTATGTATATCATTATTTATTTCTTAATTATATATTTATTTATATATTTAATGTAATTAAATATAAAAGGAAATTAAAAATAAATGTATAGAAATTTTTTAATATTAATAAATGTATATAATGGAATAAATAAATTACATATATAATTTTTTTTATTTCTAATATATATTTATAAAATAATGTTTATAAACAAACAAATATATCTACTTACAAAAATTATATAATTTTATGAATATAAATATATACATACATATATATACACGTGTGTGTCTTTATATAAATAAAATCACATATAATTTATATTAATAGATATAATTATTTGTTATAATAATAATGTTTATTCATATACAAATATATCTATTTATTGATATTATATGTAATTTTATGTGTATAAATATGTGGGTGTTCATGTACATATATATATATATATATATTAAATTTATTTATATTTATAAATATATTGTTATATTTATATGCATTTATTTAAATATATGTATACCACGCCCATATTTATATTTGTATTCATTTAGTTTTCTAAAAATATATTTATTAACAATGTATATATAGACATATATTAATTTTAGTATAAATAAACATGCGCACACACACACAAATATATAAATATATACATACGTATGTATATATAAATAAATATAAATATGTAAAATTCAGAAATGACTTGATGTTTGAGTTGAACACCCAACTCATACTCCTTATATTTAATAAAATAAAACATGGTACAAGGTTATTACATGAGGTGCAATGTATTTTCACCTACCTTGAAATTCGTTTGGTGTAAAAGTGATTTTTGGTTTTTTTAATAGGTTGAGGGTCGAACCCTCTAAATTGAACATAAAAAAGAAGTCCCCATTTGAAAATGAAAAGGGTTAAACCATTACGAGTATAGAAAAAAATCCCTTAAAAAGCAAGACCCAAGGAAATAATTGTCTCATGTTCCCAAGGATATGTTATTGCTTCATGTGTCAAGTAATCCGTGTAGAAACCGAATCCCATTATTGTCCTTCCCTCTTGCATCTTTCATATTCTAGTGAATTCCTTTTCAATGATGATGAATGTTGAAAGGAACAACAAATATATTCCATTTTTGTATTTCTCAAGAAGATAAATGTCATCTTTGGTAGCACACATGCTCCATATTGAACTCCCATCTTCTGTTGAAACTTTTAATACATTCCATCACACCATTGATCAAAATTACGGAATAATTACTTTTTTTAGTAGGGAAATTTATTGACTAAAGAGATCTGATGATGGAACAATGAGGCCTTGTGCTTCTTTAATAAGAACCCCTGAATGGCCTCACACACATCCATCACCCAGTCTTCCATGTCATATAAATCAATGGTAACAAAGGGTGTATTTCCTTGCTTATCCATCATAACTACTGTCATCGTTTCAAAAGAGAACCCATAGAAAAGGGATGTCCGGAAAAAAGTCATGATCCATAGGTGTGATCATTGCTACGGAATATTAGGAAAACAAGCTTTGTAATCATTATCAAACTCTCAATAAATTTTCAAAATCATTCATTCTATGATCTGTAAAAAACCATCAACACTAATGTCACACACCTTTTATTTTTTGAAATTAGTTACGTCTTGCTCATCATTTAATTTTTAAATCTCTTCAGTGAGTCCTTCTTTAGATATTTGAGATATTATTAGTTTTTCATCATCTATGTCCTCTTTTGGTGATGATCCAACCTCCACCACCTTCGGTATTATCCTGTTATTACCCTTAATATGTACTCTAGATGACTGTGTAATCACTGTTCTCTCCATGTTTTAGTAATCTTTGTGTTTCCGAGTTTTCCTTGGTTGAGTAGTGACAAATCCATCTGAATAAATATCTTTTGTTCAAGAGAGGCGTCAACCATTCGCTCGGGCATGAAGTTGATTGATATGAGTTTAAAGGCCCCTCTATCCTTCGTTAAATTATCCCACTACTTATCTGAAAAACCTAGGGTATGGGGGCGGCGTGTAAAGATGGATTTATTACGTATGAATATCATCATCCTATTACCTTCATTTATGGAGTAGTTGAACCAACACAAATATATCAAACATATTTTTTCCTTTTCTAGGATAATGGAATTCCAAAATTTCATGCATGAAGATCCATACAAGTAAGATATATGGGTTTTCTAGAATCATGGAATTTTTGTGAAAAGTGTGCACGCTTCGGCCCAATATATTACCTCTAAAATATCCAGGGGAGGCAATTAGTTTTTATTCACCTTTTTTATGCGAGATGTGAGGTTGATGATATAGAGGTGTAACCAAATTTCCATTTTTCAATCAAGGTATTTACTGTGTTTCATAAGGAGCAACTTCAACACCATTGCCGAGCCTATTGAGAAACAAGAAGGGGTTCCCTTTTTGCATAATCTTTATGAGATTTAAATGAATTCATGTCTAGAAAGGGTCTCATGGATATGGACTTTTCCGATAGCAAAATTACGTAGTGTAACAACTATATAGTGTGAAGGAGAATATGGTGCAAGCTCGACTGGTGCTTAAAAAAACTCCAATGGATGGATTTTTTGCTAATGCTTCAGAAAGTAACCTCATCATTTCTAATCATGCTTATCTATTGGTAACACTGAAGGAGGAGAGTATGAGGTACAAATGCTTCTTTTATTCAATCAATTGGCACATTGTGGATTGTTTTTTTGCAGATGGTTAGTATGTCCTTGGAGATAACGGATGGAGGTGTTGCTTGGGTGGGGATGGATCAGTGTTTGAACCATCATAAAATGGACATGCATGAGTGGGCTTTGAATAAAAGGTGGAGGGCATTAGTCTGGAGGGATTAAATGGGGGAATTGAGAGACTAGAGGATTGCCTACAATATTGTTGGAATGTTGACCCCATTGTTTTTTTATCTGAGAAGTGAAATCTTTTGGCAGAAAAACTACTCATGTTAGAACATATGTACATAGTAGGATCTTAAGATCTTTGGATCAAGGAGGAAGACCGAAATAATTCATAATCCCTGGTGTTTTTGAAGGAGAAATATGTGACAAAATGAATCAACCATTGACTAGATGGTGGGTTGTACAAAACATATAAGGATCTTTCCATAAAACATTTCATGATCATGAGTTTTAGTCAAAAAAACTTCTTTAAAAATTAGAATCTTTTATGATTTGTAGCTTTAGAGTGTTAGGACATAAAACATACATAAAAAACCACATTCATACCACGAGGGTACTAATAAAATAATATCCATTTTCTTCAAAATATAAAATATTTTAAAGTAACACATGATTTCTTTTAAAATTATTCATAACATTTAACATGAAATCCTTATTTCACATTGAAATCCTTATAACCTGTGAAAAACATTTAAAAACATTGAATTAACACAAAAAACTCAGTAAGGCACATAATGAAATAAAAACTATTAGTCCTGTGAAAACATGAAATCCATTAAAAATAATTCTCTTCATAACTCATAAGAATGAATTGAAATATCATGTAGTTTCATTGGTAAATATATACCATATCACTCATACATTCACCCTTATGCATGGAATAATCCTATGGTCAACTTCTATCTTTGAATTACCCAATGCATTGGAGAGCTATAATGGGGCTCACCCATCATATTTTGAGTTATAATATGCTCAACCTAACATATCTTGATCTATAATGGGGATGAACCCATCATATCTTGGGAAATAATGGTCTCAACCCCCCCCCCCCCCAAATAAATAGTGTCTATGGAACATATCATGAATAAAACTATTTATAACTCGATTAAACATAAAAGAAAAACACATCGAGATATCATAATACTATTTTTTCATAAAAATAATTTTTAATATATAAAAACCGCATACTTAATAATGAAATTAAATTCTTAAAAAAATAATTATAAAAACTTATAAAGGAAACATTACTATAAGAAAATTTCATGATGTCAAAGAAACTTCTTGTGTCATATACAAATAAAATAACAATATTTTTAAATTTCATAAAAAGGGCATTTGAAAGGATTTTTAACGGAATGTCCCTTACATAACAAATGAAAAAGATCCATTTTCAAAATAAATAAGATAAATTAATACATTAATAACCATATAGATAAATTAATAAAACCCATTTATAAAACACGATCATAAATATAATGATTTAGGAAAATAAATCTTTAAAACATTTAAAATAGTGTTTTAGTTAAAGAATCTCTTATATCAGGTTCAAATTCATTCAAGTGTGCTCAAATATCATATATAATGGTTTTAATAGTGTTATAAATATATTATCGAACAAAAATCAGGCCTATAATTCCTTAAATTATAATTTGATAACATTTTCCACCCATTTATTAACAATATTTTGTTATTTTCATTGGTTTGGGTGTGTTCTTTTCATGGTTTCCATGTCGGTTTATTTATGGTATTTCCTGTCAAAATGAAATAATTATATCAAAGTGATAACATATATAAATTTAGGTAATTTTAAACAATTACATGTAAATTTAAACTTCCCATGATATCGGTGAAAGGTAAAAGAAAAATAATCATCCACGAATGCGGGGAATTAACGCACCACAGATGGTGATTTCGTTATTTAAGAGTAAAAGGAGAAGATGATATATTTTATAATTCATATACCATAAACACAAAAACAATATAATATATATGTGGTACTGGAGTATTAATTAAACAATGTATTAAAGGTAAAGGTACGGTAGAAATGAAAAAGAATTTAAAAGAGAAGAAAAAAAGAATTTTACTTCTTGAAAATTCTTCTTTGAGAGCTTCCTTAAGGATCTTGAAAGTGGCCTTTTTATGAGACCAGAAACTCAATAATGAGGAAAGGTGTGTGGAGGTAATTTTTCTATGTTTATCCAATAAATAAGTCTTATGGTGATGAGAATTTGTGAAGGAGGAACCTCCTTTTATAATTGAGGTTAGTGGTAACAAAGGAATTACTCAAATTATTAAAATACAATAACTTTGATATAGGGTTTAAGACCTCAAAAAGGCCTAAAAATGAATGTATATCCATTTTGTGAAATAACGATGTCATTTTGGTCCTTATACATGACTTTTTATGTGTAAATAATTTAATAATATATTTTATTCATGGAAAAATACGTTTTAAAAAAATAAAATCTATTCAGATTCTTGATATTAAACACATCAAAACAATGTTTCCAAATCAAATTAAAATTTTTATGATATCATATATAGATTATAATTTTCTATAGAAATTATAAATTAAACTAAAAAATTATTTTTATTTTATAATTTTTAGAATCATGAATTTAATTTATTAATTAATTAAATATTTATTGCATCATAATTTTACAATCCATTAAGGTAATTATTTTTTATTTAGAAATTAAAAATAAAATTAAATGAATAAGATAATTTTATTATCATTCCAAAGATTATTCTCATTTAAAAAAACATTTGGAAATCTTCATGGTAAAATGTTATACTTATTAAACATTATAGTGTGACCAATTTGTCTTTCTTTTTAATAAAATAATATAAACTGACTAATGTGACCCATGTGGGTCAAAAATGAACCCAACACAAAAACAATTAAGATAATGATATAAAATTTATTATATAAAATATTTTATACATAGTTTAGGTCATTCAACAATTCTTATAATTTTAAAAAAAAACTTTTTATTTATTTTTCTTATGCTTATACAAGAACTGCATCAGCATTGCACAATAATTAATGTTAATTACTTCATATAAAAACTTTAAAAATAAATTAATTTCATAAGAAAACTCATTTAAGTTCAAAATAAAAATCTATATGCATTCTCTATTTATATTCACTCATATACATGTCATGATAACATCTTATATTTGGAATTTTATATTTTCTTACCCTACTCAAGAATTGCAAGGGCATTTTAGTTAGATTAATTTTGTATGACAATACAAATCTAAATTAACATCCAAAAAAATAAATAAAACATATTTATTAATTTATGAGTCTTCGAAATAAATTTTTCCACTAAATTATTATTTTAAACGAACAAAATTTAACATTATCAATGTTGCACAAACACTGCGTCAGCACTGACAAAAAAATTTATACATATCATGGACAGAATATAATTTTCATGTTGTAAGTCATTATTATAAAATAATACTATTATAATATCATTTATTAATTATTAAATAAATTTTATAAATTTTATATCACAATTATTTCTTCATGATGTCACAAAAAAATACAGTATTAGAAAACCCGTATTTTTTAATATTCAAAAAAATTATAATTTTTCATAAAATTATTAAAAATTCATTCCAAGATTATTTCAAAGTTATGAATGAAAAAATGAAATTAGTTTTTTCAAATTATAATTCTTCAATGGGAAAATTATTTCTAGAAAATAAATGACCATATAATAAATTATTTATTTCAGGAATTACTATTTAAATACATAATACTAATAATCAAATTATTCTTTAAATATATTGGTTGTTACATAGTGGGTTTGGAAGTTGCATGGAAGATCACCATGGAGTACTTTGAGAACCTACTATCCAGCCCAATTGAACAAAATGTGTATGGACAAAAAATAAATTCAAAGGAAGTTTTATTCATGAGTTGATCTTGAAAGTGATTGAGGGAAGAGATAATGATTTTCATACCAATATTATTGAAGGTGAATAAATTCAATTGATATTGTTCAGGATGAATTTATAAATCTCACCTAGACCAGATGGCTTCCCATGAGCATTTTTGTGGTGTCATGGGATATCAATAAAGCGTAGGTGGAGGAGTTGGTGAAGGACTTCTTCAGAGTTGGTAAGCTGCCCAGGGCGGTGTGTATTTCCAAGGTGACTCTTATTCCTAATGATAATTCTCACATTTCATTGAACCATTATAAGATTATTTGATTGTGTAATTTTTCTTACAATGTCCTAGCTAACCTGATCAGCAGAAGGTTGGGTTTATTCATCACCAGGATTATATCTGAAGGCAACAAGGATTTTTTTAGGGTAGATCTATATACTGAGCTATTGAAATTTCAAGAGGAATAGTGGAAGACCTGAATAAAAAACACTTGTATCCAATGTCAGGTTAGAGGTGGATAAGGAAAACTCCAATGAAATGGTAGAATGGAGTTTCATAACTAGGGTCATGAGAAATTTTGGCTTCCACGGAGGGTTTTGTGACCTGTTCTTTAGATGCTTCCCTTCCCCATGGAGTACAATCAACCTCATGGGGAGGGCTTTTAGATTCATCAAATCGGTTTGAGGTGTTAGGAAAGTTGAATCATTATCTCAGAGTCTTAAAATCATGGACTAGGAGGTTCTATCTAGAGACATCAAATAGAGGATCGAATAAGGATGAATTATTCAATTTAAAATTGGTGTGATAATGGCTTGGTGTCCCACCTAATGTTCACGTATGACATGATATTTTTAATTAATGGTAGTCAAAGATCAATCAGAGAACTCATCAAAATAATTACTTTTTATGGAAATATGTGTGTACAGTGGGTTAACCATAGAAAGAGTAATGTGTTCATATCCAATAAATGCTCTAAAAGTCAAAGCAATACAGTCTAGAATGGGATGGGATATAATTAAAGGGGACTCCTTGTGGTCGAGGATCATGAGAGACATATTTATTGATGATTGGTAAATATGGCCAATGAGAAATAGTATATTGAACGATATGACATGATGAATGAGGGTTCATTTAGAGGATCTAAAGGACAAAACTCGATGGGTTGTTGGGAAAAGGGAATTATGCTTTTGAAGATGACTTGTTCTTGGGATTCCTTTTTTTCCTAGATGTTCAGTTCCAAACATAACCTTTCGAGAGGACATAAAATTCCCAGAGATCATCAAGGAAATTCTGAATCATGAACAAATGTCCTTATTTGATAACATTTGTCTGGTTGATGAATTAGATGTTTGTGTTTTTTCGAGTGGAACATCATGGATCTTTAGTGTCTAGGATATATGAAAAATAGTGCATTATTGTAGAAGAACCAGCATATGGGAATCCAAGGTTTGGTGAAAAAAACACCAAGGAAAGATAATTTTTTTTGTATGGATATTGAGCAATCTTTCGATCCCTATAGATGAAAATAACGAGAAGAAGTGGGTGGCCTTGGATTTAAGATTCCAATGTTGTGCCTCATAACATCAGGACACAAAATGGCATGTCTTTATCCATATAGAATAGTCCAAGGGGTTGTGGAACTTTATATGGCATGGCCTGGGTATATAGGGACACTAGGACACTATGCAGGAGCTTCTTGGGGACTAGTTCCTAGGGGTGCTTCATAATGGTTTTGAGTCAAAGGCAAGAGCACAAGCTTTCTCGATGTTATGTTGGTCCCTTTGGTAAGACATAAATAAGGCAAGGCACTATGGAAAGGTCTCCATTCATTCCCCCATGTCAGGGTGAAGGGGTTGCGGGCTGAATTTGGTTCTCTCATAGAAGGTGAGTTTTCTTCTTCGACGGTCTATATTTTTATGCCAAGGCCTGCATCGACCTGAGAGATTGCCATATCAGGATTGATAGTCAGGTCAAGTGGGATCCAATGATAATGGGTCTTAAATAGAATGTTGATGGCTCATGTAATATGGAAAAAATAGAAGGGGGAGGACTTGTTATGGACAGTAGGGTTTAGTTATTTTTCACTAAAATACTTTCTATGAACCATATAATACTACTGGATCAGAGGCAAGAGATATGGTCACTGGACTTTTGTTTTGTAGGTCGCGTAGTATTCAAATTGTTGACGTCAAGTCAGATTCCACAGTACTAGTTGGGTTCTTACAGTGGAAGTCCATTCCTCTATGGGAGTTGATATATTTATCTGGACGTGTAAGATGTTTTTCAATCAGGGGATAGTAGTTTATCACACCTGGAGAGAAGGTAATTTTGTAGCTGATATAATCATTAACAAAGGAAACCCATGTACCACTCTTATTCTCTACCATGATTTGGAGTCATTACCTTATAACTATAATAATTTTTTAAAAGGTGATACCCTTCGACTTAATCATCACCTTCCCCCTTTTGTTGTTATTATCAAATAATTAAAATTCAATTCTTAATCAAAGGTCATCTAATCAAAGTAGAAATCGAAAATAAGGAATTTTTTTAAAAACATGAACAGGAAAAAAAATAAAAGCCAAGCCAGAGTGGTGCGATGGGTGGTTCCTAATCAATGGATAAATTCGAGTTCCATTTAAGAAACCTCATCCTTCATCCACCAATGTTACATGATTTCCTTGACCAAAGACAATAATGACCATTTATATATGAAAATAGAATCAAAATATTCCACTAACAAAGAAAAACAAGATTTGGGTTAACAAAGCTGATTAATTCAAAAGAACTTCAAAGAATTTTCAGGGGAGTCCAACGACTTTGAAATCTAGCAACCAAAACAAATCAGAGATCAGAGGAATGAAATTGAACCTCATTCTTTAATAAATCAATGGGAGAAAAAACCATGTGGTGAATATTTCTTGGAACAAATCCTTCATCAATATTCTAAACCGCGTGTGAATTAAACGAATTGGATGATTTCCTAGAGACAACATTAGAAAATGAATGATTCCAAAATAGGGGTTTGGTTTTCTCCTTGATCTCCTATGCATTCTCCAAGGTCATCTCCCTAAATTTTTTACTATAACGATTGGGAAAACCAAAAATATATATTTATTAATATATTGGTAAATATTTACATAGTTTTTAAAATATATAGTTTTAGTAATAAATAAAAATATATAAATATGACTATATATATTATAGTGTTGTATATGTTTGTGTATATATATATATATATATTTATGTATGTATGTTTCTATAGTGTCTATATATTTATGTATATTTTATTTTTAATATAAAAATACACACATATAACATATTTAATATTAAAATTATAAATAATATTACCGTTCATTTAATTACATATAAATATACAAAAAATTTCAAATTTTATTTATAACGACCCATACTTTACATACATTGTTATTACTTCAAAATTGAAGCACACTTATTACAACATATAACAAAACCAGGAAAAGACTGTACAGGTATAATGTCTTTAGAAACTAGGAAACATATACAACTGGTTCATAAAGCATCTACACTGTCTCCCATTTATTTCATCATATCTATAGTCCCTTTTGGAATATCTTACTTAATAAGCTTCTTCCTGACCTCGGGAAAGAAAAAAATACAAAATGGTGAGCTCAAATTCTCAGTAAGGGTAAACAAAAGAAATATCAATCACATCATATTCATAAGAACATAACATTTTGGAAATCTTAACCGGCAAAAGAGAGCATAATTTCATAACATGGGATAAATCATTGTAGTGAAATGTAATCCTAATAATCATAACTTAAAACATGATACTTTGTGGCATACACACATAATCATAGAGAATCATTTCTTGTTAGTCAAGACTCATTTCCAAGACTATCTTAGTGGACAAAGTCCATTTCTGAACTGAGTTCACTCCTCGTTTCAGTCCTGTTTCACTGAACCGATTTAACCTGTCATTCCAGCCATGTCTATCTCATGAGATATAAAATCTTTACCCAATGCATTGGAGGGAGATATAGGTCCCACCCATCTCATAATGATACCATTCTTATGTGTGCCACAAAATCATAAACCATACATCGTAGCATAACCCATGTAATAAAAATGGGATTATTAAACAACATGACATCATAAAACAATTCATATAAGATAAAGGATTCATAAAAATAATTCCATCACAACATAATAAAATCAATGTAATAATAGGGATAAAAATAGAACCCTATATTATCTTAGATGGAAAATAATTTTGATAAAACACTTGAACTTCTTTCTTGAGGAAAATATCCTTTCTACTTCAAAAACAAAATTCCTTTCTTAACATGACATACAATTTTAAAATAAAATAAGTTGATTAAAAATAAACTTGAAAACTTGAAAAGGAATCTTGTTGGAAATAATGTTTTAAAAATCCATTCATTCCGTATAAGTTAAAAATGTATTCTCCTCATACTTTTGTCGGAAAAGTCAAAAAGTACCTCGTACGAAAAACGACAAAAGATTCCTTTCATATCTTTTACTATAAACTCACCAAAGGGTAAAAATGGATTTAAACAATTTTAGGTGGTTGGAAATAATATTACATATTGAGGAAACATGGATGTGGACGATAAAATACACCCCAGTAAATACCAAAGTATTAACAATCTCGGATAAAAATGAGATTGTGATATTTCCCTTACCTTAGGTCTGTTTTGCTTCATATGTGTCCAAACCTCCTGTATAATGATTAAAATAATGTTATTGACTTATTTCAGAATCATAATTATTGTTATGATATCATATATGGTCATATTCATAGATTCTTAGTAGTAATATTTCATTGCTACTTGTTATTCGGGTGTTTATAACTTTTTGTTCTTATGTGTGTTTTGTCGAATAAATTATTATTCTTCTCTTTAGGTTATAGATACATCATTTCCAGAATGGTATTAATGTACTATATATCATATTTATTCATTCAATTCATTTATATAATCATTATGCAATGAAGATCATGTAGAACGAATCACATCACATCGTGGAGACGGAATTCCGTACGTACGCACGAGCGATGATATCATTCCCATGATCGTGGAATTGTATTGGAGTGTATGTATACTATTTCAGAATCCATATCACTTTATAATAATCATATATAGTAATTATTTACACCATTATACCCATCCAAGTAAGGTGGTGGTGGAAAATAGATTACACCACGGCATAGAGACGATATTCCGTACGTACGCACGCGAGGTGATTTTGTTTTCCGTAGGATGGATAGATGATGAAATAGGGTTGTTTCATAATAACATATCCGTATATTAGTGATACTTATGTTATTACTTCATAATGAAACAACTAAAGAAGAAGAAGTGGAAGAAGAAATAAAGATGAAAGAATCGGTAACGGACATTACCTCTTCTTTGAAGCGCTTCTTTGAGACCTCCTTTTTGGGCACTAAAATTGGTCTTTGAAGAATACCAGGACCTCTAGGATGTCTCTAGGGAAGTGGAGAGAATAAATTGGCAGGGTCCGGCCGAGCTTGAGGGCTCAAAGTGGTGTGAGGAAGAGGGGGAGGAGGTGCCCTTTTATAAGGGAGGAGAGGGGCACCTTTGGAATAACTAAAAATATTATTTTATTATATAGTAAAATTAGGTTTTTAATAGCTCAAAATTGATATATTTAGAAGCTAAGGTGGGTATAGGTCTAAATCCTCTCATAGAATATAATTTAGGCAAGTTTAGGTATCAATTTTAACATTATCATTTATATTTAACTTTAAGTTAGATAATTTAACCTTTACCGTGTTTTATTGTTTTCTTACACTATAAGGTTAATAAACTTACTATATCAAGCCAAACGAACCCAAAGTTGTTTATTATTAATATATATAACCTTATATAAGTCATTTGGCCGAACCTTATATTTTTAGGAATAAAATAAAAATTAATAAGATGATATTATTTAAAAAAACTATTTTATGTCAATTTTGGCACTATTTAGTAATTGATTTTTGTGAAAATCATAAAAGAATTATTAGTTCAAAAAAAGATAATTACATCACTACTAACATGTCATATTGACCTATAAAATTAGTTTAATTCATAAAAAGTCTAAAATTAGATTTATTTTGGTATTTATAACATCAATTATGTCAATATTTCATTAATAAGATAATTACTGCATCATCTTTGTGTCAAAAATAAATTAAATTATTTAATGTCTAAAATTTATAAATAATATACCATTATGTTGGAAATCTTTTTATCTTTCTAATGAATATTTATAGTCGATTTTATCTTATTTATAACCCCATATTAGAAATGATTTACTTATTAAACTTTGATTTTTACTCTTTTAACCCTTCTTTAAATAAATTAATAATAAATGTCCTAATATAATCCAAGTGGGCCTAAATGGTCATATTTTATTCCTAAGGTTGTTTTTGGTCGAATTACACTTATCCATTATAATCAGGGCATGTGTTAGGGTAATAATAATAACACTTTTACCCTTAATTTCCCTATTTACTTTTAACCGTGGTAAAAAAAAGTAAACAGTTACTATTCACCAAAAATTATTTTCGTCTCATTGAACCACATTTTAGTCCTTGATATTAACCATGTCTCTCAGATTTTCAAAATTCCACTCATATAAGTAGTAAAATTATGTTTTATGAAAAATTCAGTTTTTTAACTACCACTTAGTGGTTTCACTATTCATCAAAAATTGAAAGTATTCAGAAAAATACCAAAATTTCACCCTAGGATAATTTCGATATTCGGAATCAAAAAATGAAGTCCATTTTGAAAAATAAAATTTTAAAAATTTTAAAAATTGTTTATTACTATTCATAACGGCTAGTTTTAATAATATTTTAATAGCATATCGTTGTTTAGTGAAACTCAGTATTGCGTACGACGCAAGATATTGAGGAAGGCCGCGGTTGCGTGTAAAGCAAGCCAAGCTAGTGTTGTGTGTAGTGAATGATTCCTTTGATAAAAACAAAATATTTCTTATAAAAGTCTTGGGTGTTACATTCTACCCCCCTTAAAATGAATTTCACCCTCGAAATTCATCACTTTGTAACAAAAAGATGAAGATACCTCTCCCGCATCATATCCTCAAGCTCCCATGTAGCTTCTTCTAATTGGTGGTTCCTACATAAAACTTTCACCAAGCGAGTGGTCTTGTTTCGTAGGACTTTTTCGCTACGATCCAGAATCTTGATCGGCTGTTCTTTATAAGAAATATCTTGCTACAGCGGTACAACTTCTGAGCTGAGTACATGTGAAGGATCAGGTATGTACTTTCTTAGGAGAGATATATGGAACACATCGTGAACTTGAGAGAGATTCGGTGGAAGCGCCAATCGGTAAGCTACCATTCTAACACGATCCAGTATTACGAAAGGACCGATATATCTAGGGCTCAACTTCCCCTTCTTTCCAAATCCCATGACTCTCTTCCAGGGAGATATTCGTAAGAACACTTTTTCACCCACTTCAAACTCTAGGTCTTTTCTTCGGTTGTCAGCATAACTTTTCTGTCGACTCTGAGCTGCTCTTATGTGTTGTTGAATAGATCGGACCTTTTCTTCCATCTCATCAACAAGATCAGGTCCAAATAGCTTTCTTTCCCCAACATCATCCTAGCAAGTTGGAGTCCTACATTTCTTTCCATAGAGAGCTTCATAAGGAGCCATCTGAATACTGGAGTGATATCTATTATTATAAGAAAATTCCACCAATGGTAGGTGTTGATCCCAACCACCTTTGAAATCCATAGAGCAAGATCTCAACATATCTTCTAGAGTGTGAATTGTTCTCTCAGACTGACCATTTGTCTGAGGATGATAAGCAGTGCTGAAACTCAACTCTGTATCCAGAGTATGTTGAAGACTTCGCCGGAACTTTGAGGTAAACCTCGGATCCCGATCAGATATAATAGAAAGTGGTACTCCATACAATCTTACCACTTCCTTTACATATATCCTGGCAAGCTGATCTAGAGAGAAATCCTCTCTAATAGCGATGAAGTGTGCAGACTTTGTAAGATGATCAACTATGACCCAGAAAGCATTATTGCCTTTGGATGTTTTAGGAAGTCATGTGACAAAGTCCATAGTGATGTTTTCCCATTTCCATTCGGGTATGGGTAATGGTTTTAACATCCCCTTAGTCTTCTGTCTCTCAGCTTTAACTTGTTGACAAACCAAGCATCGAGAGACATATTCAGCAACATCTCTTTTCATGCCATCCCACCAGAAGTACTCTTTCAGGTCCCTATACATCTTCGTGCTTCCAGGATGAATAGAGAATGAAGAACTATAAGCCTCATCCAGCAGCTCCTTCTTTAATTTGGGGATGGGAGGAACACAAACCCGATTCCTGAACTTTATTATCCCATCACAATCAAGGTTGAATTCAGGAACATTTCTCACCTTTTTTTGTAACTTGACATCTTCTTTCTGTG
This sequence comes from Viscum album, assembly GCA_963277665.1. Taxonomy (NCBI): domain Eukaryota; kingdom Viridiplantae; phylum Streptophyta; class Magnoliopsida; order Santalales; family Viscaceae; genus Viscum; species Viscum album. The sequence continues at coordinate 1,976,405,007 of OY728143.1, read as the reverse complement.
CCTATTTAATCTTCACATGTATATATGGTTGAACATTAATTTGAGAAAGATACGATTTTACCCCTTCCATTATAATTCCAAGATCCATCCTTTGTAAATCCATAAAGATTGGATCTTTTGTGATCCTCATCATGGATAAACTGGCATGGTCTTGTCGACTTAATGCATTTACCACCTGGTTTGCTTTCCTAGGGAGGTAATGAATTGAGCAGTCGTAATCCTTAATCATCTCCAACCATCTTCTTTGGCGCATATTCAGCTCCTTTTGTGTGAAAATATACTTAAACTTTTATGATCAGTATAAATATCACACCTTTCACCATAAAGGTAATGCCTCCAAATCTTTAATGCAAAGATTACCGCAGCTAACTCCAAATCATGAGTTGGGTAATTTTTCTCATGTATTTTCAACTATCGTGAGGTATAAGCTATCACCATATCATTTTGCATAAGAACACACCTCAATCCCTTCTTGGATGCATCACTATAGATCACAAACCTTTCTCCACTACAAGGCAGTGTGAGCACAGGTGCACTGGATAACATTCTTTTCAACTCCTTGAAATTCTCTTCACATTCCTCCGTCCAGACAAACTTAACTCCGTTCCGAGTCAACTTGGTGAGTGGATTAGATAATCGTGAAAAATCGTTAACAAAACATCGATAATATCCAGCCAAACCAAGAAAACTTCTGATCTCAGTTACTGTGGTTGGTCTCGACCATCTTTCGATAACCTCTATTTTTGCTAGATCCACAGATATCCCCTCTTTTCAGATTATGTGACCCAAAAACGAAACTCTTTGAAGCCAAAATTCACACTTGGTAAATTTGGCATAAAGCTTCTCCTTTCTCAGGGTCTTCAGTATAATTCTCAAGTGATCTTCATGTTCTTCTTTGCTCTTTGAATATGAAAGAATATTGTCTATAAAGACTACCAAAAACTGATCAAGATAGTCTCTAAAGACTCTATTCATCAGATCCATGAAGATAGCAGGGGCATTAGTATGACCAACTGGCATCACTATAAATTCGTAGTGTCCATACCTTATATGGAAAACTGGTTTTGGTATATCCTCCCTTTTGATCCTTAATTGGTGATACCCTGAACAAAGATAAATCTTGCAAAAGTATTGAGCTCCTCGTAGTTGATGAAATAAGTCATCAATGCGTGGGAGAGGATATTTGTTCTTGATAGTGATCTTGTTAAGTTCTTGATAATTAATGCAGAGTCTCATTGATCCATCTTTCTTATTAACAAATAGAACAGGTGCTCCCCAAGGTGACGCACTAGGGTGTATGAATCCCTTATCAAGATTCTATTGGAGTTGCTTCTTCAACTCCTGCAACTCAATTGGGGCCATTCTATAAGGTGTCATTGAAATAGGCAAAGCACCTGGTATGAGTTCTATTGAAAACTCAACTTCACGATTTGGTGGAAGACCCGGCAATTCCTCCGGAAAGACATCGTCAAACTCCCATACAATGGGCATATTCTTAATAGTGTATTTCTCACCAAACATTGGAGATAAATAACCTTCATTTAGTGGAATCAAGACCCATAAGATGGAAGAAATTTCCACTAGAAGGTTATGTTCATCCTTGCATCGATAGACGATCATAGATTGATCTGGAATATGAAATGTGACTTCCCTTCTTTGACAATTGATATGAGCTCCATATAAAGAAATCAAATCCATGCCAAGAATCACATCAAATTCCACTATCGGAAGGATCACAAGATTTGCAGGAAGCACTATCCCACAAATTTCAATCGGAGAAGAATTATAAACTTTTGATGCGATTGTTGTGCCATTAGGGGTTGTCATAGCTAACTAAACATCTAATTGTTGAGGTAATACGGTGATATCCTTAGATAAATCTTCAGAAATAAAGGAGCAAGTGGATCCAGAATCAAATAAAACATTTTCTACTTTATAGTGGATGGTAAGTGTACCTTTCACCACATCGTTATCGTACTCCACATCGCTGATAGAAATTGCATGTGACTTTCCTTTGTCTTTAGCCTTAAGAGTTTTTTGACGTCGACCATCATCATCAACCCTTGGATTTGGGCATTGATTGGCATAATTCCCCATCTCCTTGTACTTGAAACATTGATGTGTATTAGGTTCATTTTGTGTATCCCTTCCTTTGTTTACATCATTAGACATCTTCTTCCCATCATTGCGGCATTCAAATGCCTGCTGACCTTCTTTTCCACATTTGAAACATTTACTTGTCCCTTTAAGACAACTCCCTCAATGTTTCTTTCCACACTTTGAGCATAAGGGAAAGATCATCTTATTTTCAGTGTTCTTATTAGATTTTCCTTCGAATTCCATTTTCCTCTTCTTATCAAACCCATATGACTGATGGGTTACTCAAATCTCTATCTCGACTTTGAGAGCACATCGAACGATTTCCTCATAGCTATTGAAGTCCCTTAGGGATAACGCCCTTCGAAGACTTGGTTTTAAGCCACTAAAGAATCAATCGATCTTACTCTCAGGTTGGATAATAATACCAGAAGCGTACCTTGCAAGTCTTGTAAAATTTTCTTCATAGGTACCAGCAGATTCATCATCCTTCTGCTTCAGTTCAAGAAACTCTTTATCCATCTTTGTTCAGAGAATACGGGGGAAGTACTTATTGAAAAATAAGTTCTTGAACTCTTCCCATTCCATGGACTCAATTTCATCCCTTTGCCTCGTATTCTTAATAAGATTCCACCATTGGTCAGCATCTCTTTCCAAACAATACACTGCTAGGATGACTTTATCATGTTCATAACATTGAAGGACTGAAAATATCTTTTCAGTAGTACTAATCCATTATTCAGCAACTAATGGATCGGTAGACCTGCTGAATGAAGGTGGACGCTGCCTCATGAAGGATTCAACAGAATTTTGCTCCTTCCTTTGCTCGTTTTGAAGTCCTGCATGATGCATAGCTTGAAAAAGTTGTGTGAGCATGGCTACAAGATTTTGAATTCCAGCTCCCATAACGTTTGGTTGCTCAGGGGGACAATCATTGCATTGCCCATCGCATTCCGCATTAACATGGTTCCTTCGAGTTCCAGCCATTGACTAAAACCAAGAAGAATAGTGTGAGCAACACTAATTTTAATTGGAAAACCACATAATCAAGAATAAAATTTCACACTTAAGGTCTTATCCTAGGTTATTCATTTCCATTTCTAAAACACTAATATTGTGTTCTATGCTTAGACTTATCCTTAGGGTTCTTACTAAGTATTTCACATCCTCATTTCCAAAGGTTGACTATACCTTTTGTCTGATACCAACTATAACGACCCATACATTACATACATTGTTATTACTTATAAATCGAAGCACACTTATTACAACATATAACAAAACCAGGAATGGACCGTATATGTATAGTGTCTTTCGAAACTGGGAATCATATACAACTGGTTCATAAAGCGTCTACAATGTCTCCCATTTATTTCATCATATCTATAGTGTCTTTTGGAATATCTTACTTAATAAGCTTCTTCCTGACCTGGGGAAAGAAAACATACAAAAGGGTGAGCTCAAATGCTCAGTAAGGGTAAACAAAAGAAATATCAATCACATCATATTCATAAGTACATAACATTTTGGAAATCTTAACCTGCAAAAGAGAGCATAATTTCATAACATGGGATAAATAATAGTAGTGAAATGTAATCCCAATAATCATAACATAAAACATGAAACTTTGTGGAATACACAAATAATCATAGAGAATCATTTCTTGTTAGTCAAGACTCATTGCCAAGACTATCTTAGTGGACAAAGTCCATTTCTGAACCGAGTTCACTCCTCGTTTCAGTCATGTTTCACTGAACTGGTTTAACCAGCAGTTCCAGCCATGTCTATCTCATGAGATATAAAATCTTTACCCAATGCATTGGAGGGAGATATAGGTCCCACCCATCTCATAATGATACCATTCTTATGTGTGCCACAAAATAATAAACCATACATCATAGCATAACCCATGTATTAAAAATGGGATTCTTAAACAACATGACATCATAAAACAATTCATATAAGATAAAGGATTTCATAAAAATAATTCCATCACAACATAATCAAATCAATTTAATAATAGGGATAAAAACAGAACACTTTATTATCTTAGATGTAAAATAATTTTGATAAAACACTTGAACTCCATTCTTGAGAAAAATATCCTTTCTACTTCAAAAACAATTTTCCTTTCTTAACATGTCATACAATTTTAAAATAAATGAAGTTGAATAACAATAAACTTTAAAACTTGAAAAGGAAGCTTCTTGTAAATAATGTTTCAAAAATCCATTCATACCATATAAGTTACGAAAAATATTCTTCTCGTACTTTTTTCGGAAAAGTCAAAAAGTACCTCGTACGAAAAACGACAAAAGATTCCTTTCATATCTTTTACTATAAACTCACCAAAGGGTAAAAATGGATTTAAAAAATTGTAGGTGGATGGAAATAATATTACATATTGAGGAAACATGGATGTGGATGATAAAATACACCCCAGTAAATACCAAAGTATAAACAATCTCGGATAAAAATGAGATTGTGATATTTTTCCTTACCTTAGGTCTGTTTTTCTTTGTATGTGTCCAAACCTCCTGTATAATTATTTAAATAATGTTATTGACTTATTCCAGAATCATAATTATTGTTATGATATCATATATGGTCATATTCTTAGCTTCTTAGTAGTAATATTTCATTTCTACTTGTTATTCGAGTGTTTATAACTTTTTGTTCTTATGCGTGTTTTGTCAAATAAATTCTTATTATTCTCTTTAGGTTTTAGATACATCATTTAAATAATTTTATTAATGTAATATATATCATATTTATTCATTCAATTCATTTATATAATCATTATTCAATGAAGATCATGTAGAACGAATCACATCACATCGTGGAGACGGTATTCCGTACGTACGCACGAGCGATGATATCTTTCCCATGATCGTGGAATTGTATTGGAGTGTATTTATAATATTTCAGAATCAATATCACTTTATAATAATCATATATAGTAGTTATTTACACCATTATACCCATCCAAGTAAGGTGGTGGTGGAAAATAGATTACACCACGGCGTGGAGACGGTATTCCGTACGTACGCACGCGCGGTGATTTCGTTTTCCGTAGGATGGATAGATGGCGAAATAGGGTTGTTTAATAATAAAATATCAATATATGAGTGATACTAATGTTATTACTTCATAATTAAACAACTAAATAAGAATAAGTGGAAGAAGAAATAAAGACGAATGAATCGGTAACGGACATTACCTCTTCTTTGAAGTGCTTCTTTGAGACCTCCATTTTGGGCACTAAAATTGGTCTTTGAAGAAGACCAGGACCTCTAGGATGTCTCTAGGGAAGTGGAGAGAAGAAATTGTCAGGGTTTGGACGAGCATGAAGGCTCAATGTGGTGTGAGGAAGAGGGGGAGGAGGTGCCCTTTTATAAGGAAGGAGAGGGGCACCTTTGGAATAACAAAACATATTATTTTATTATAAAGTCAAATTCGGTTTTTAATAGCTCCAAATTGATATATTTCAAAGCTAAGGTGGGTATAGGTCTAAATCCACTCATCCAATAGAATTTAGACAAGTTTAATTATCAATTATAACCTTATTTTTTAGATTTAACTTTAAGTTAGATAATTTAACCTTTACCGTGTTTTCGTGTTTTCTTACACTATAAGGTTAATAAACTTACTATATCAACCCAAACGAACCCCAAGTTGTTTATTATTAATATATATAGCCGTATTTAGGTCATTTGGCCAAACCTTATATTTTTATGAATAAAATAATAATTAATAATATAATATTTGTTTTAAAAACTATTTTATGTCAATTTTGACACTATTTAGTAATTGATTTTTTTGAAACTCATAACAGAATTATTAGTTCGAAAAAGATAATTAAATTAATACTTACATGTCATATTAACCTATAAAATTAGTGGAATTCATTAAAAGTCTCAAATTAGATTTATTTGTGTATTTATAACATCAATTATGTCAATATTTCATTAATAAGATAAAAACTTTATCATCTTTATGTCATAAATAAATTAAATTATTTAATGTCTAAAAATTATAAATAAAATACCATTATGTTGGAAATCATTTTATATTTCTAATGAATATTGATAGTAGAATTTATCTTATGTATAACCCATATTAGAAATGATTTACTTATTAAACATTGATTTTAACTATTTTAACCCTTCTTTAAATAAATTAATAATAAATGTCCTAATTTAATCCAAGTGGGCCTAAATGGTCATATTTTCTTCCTGAGGTTGTTTTTTGTCGAATTATACTTATCCAATAGAATTAGTACATGTGTTAGGGTAATAATAATAACACTTTTACCCTTAATTTCCCTATTTACTTTTAACCGTGGTAATAAAAATTAAAAAGTTACTATTCACCAAAAATTATTTTCATCTCATTGAACCACATTTTAGTCCTTGATATTAACCGCGTCTCTCGAATTTTCGAAATTCCACTCACAGAAGCAGTAAAATTATGTTTTATGAAAAATTCTGTTTTTTAACTACCACTTAGTGGTTTCACTATTCATCAAAAATTGAAAGGTTTCAGAAAAATACCAAAATTTCACCCTAGGCTAATTTTGATATTACGAATCCAAAAATGAAGTCCATTTTGAAAAATAAAATTTATAAAATTTCAAAAATTGGTTATTACTATTCATAACGGCTAGTTTTTATAATATTTTAATAGCATATCGTTGTTTAGTGAAACTCGGTATTGCGTACGATGCAAGCATTTGAGGAAGGTCGTGGTTGCGTGTAGATCAAGTCATGCTAGTGTTGTGTGTAGTGAAAGATTCCTTTGATAAAAATAAAATATTTCTCATAAATTTCTTAGGCGTTACATGATTTGTTAGTCATTTGGTCATTCACCCTGCCTTCTTACTAGAAGTCTGGGTTCCAATACACACTATAATAAATATCCATTATATATTTTAAATCAACAACTGGGTAGTTCTATCCTAATAGTTTCTTAGTTAGCTTTGTGGGTTTTGGGTTATTGGACGTGACAATCCTGAGGGCTGCTAGGGGTGATTAGTTTAATGCAATACACTAGTTTGGTAGTAGAGGGGGATTTCATGGCTAGGAAGGGGGAGTTAGGGTAATTTTTGAGGTGGTTTACGGGGTTTTCTATTTTGGGATAACATCTTTTAGGGAGGTTATTTTTATTTTAGTTTATTATACTCATTTTGTGTGGCCTTCTAACCCACATTAATGCCCAGGTAGGTCAGGGGGGACTAAAAGGTTGGGTTAATGGTTTTGGTTACTTATTATTTTATTGTATTCAATATTATATTAGATATGATTTATTTTACGAGTCCTTGTTAAAAAAATATTAATCTAAATTAAATTTCTCTCTGATAAAAATAAAATTTTTCTTAACCAATTAAAAATATATATATATATGTTGTGTTTAATCCTCCCCATATAAGAAAAATATCTATGTGGGGAATTATATGTCATACTAAATTAAAAAAATATTGGGATGAAATTATATTTCATCATAGATACATTTTTTTTATTTTTTTGAAAACGTATATATGATGGATAAATACACCTTGATAAAGAGTTTTTTTCAAAAAATTTCATAGGAATAATTATATCCATTTTAAGTAAAAAATATGATGAAAATTATAATTTATCCCAATTAAAAAAGTTGGGTTTTGATTTTCTAGGAAAAATTTCCTATGATGAAAACCAATCCCAAAAAATATTCTCGGATAATGTTTTGACAATCTAGGTTGGAAAAAACTCATCCAAGATATCAAAATTTCTTATAGTGACAGATATAATTAATTGATTATGTCTTATAACAACTTGGTTGGTTTTTAATGGGTATGATATTTTATGAATTACATGTTTTTATTTACTCTTTCTTGGGATGTGAGGAAATATTGTGTTCATACATCATACACAACCTATAAGATCATGGAATTTGTATGCGTGTGGGTGATTATAATTTATCTAACAATAATTCGTGAATTATTTTAGTTAATTAAACATTTCTAATAATTTATCTAATTTTTCTTAAATAAATTATAAATGGAAATTAAATTAACTTGAACCGAATGTGTTTCATTACATAATTGGATATTTTAAATGTTGTATGTAGATTCATGTAAGTTTTTATTGAGAATGATTTATTAAAATTTCTAGTATGGATGTTTGTATATAATTAATCATTATTTTATGTTTTTATTCTTATTTAATATTGATAATATCAATTTTTTATGTTGTTTAAATATACAATATGATAGGCATGTAGAGAAACATTAGGGGAAGAAGCATAACATAGAGGTTTTAGGGCATATTGGAATATTTAGCTTGGTGCTCTATTTTGGATTTTCATTCGATTCTGTGGAAACAATATAAATAACTAGTCAAATGAAAATCATAATCTCATAGATGGATCATACAAAATTAATTTATAATTAATTTCAATAATTAATTACCTTATAAAAGGTAATCGCATTGATCAAAATCCGTCGCCACTCTCGCATCTTTATTCGTTGTAGTAGAGAATCCAAGTGAGGATTACTATAAATGTATCCATCATGATCCATGAATATCCAATAAGATTTTATGGACATAAGAAAACAAAGTTCTAAATGTCATTCATCATCAATCACAATAATATCTCTCATTTTATCTTAGAAATTGATAGGTGGAATGGCAATATTGTTTCTAGGGATTGATAAAAAGAGAGTGTCTACATTGTGTCAATAACTTCACCAATAAAAAAATGATATAATTTAAAAAATATACTTGTGGTTGGAAAATAATAATTTAAAATATTCCCTTCACCTATTATTTCATATATGTTATTCCCCATATCAAATAATATTATTACTATCACTAATATTATATCGCATGACATGTGTTTAATCCAATATCATTTCTTAAATAAATAAATTAATATTTATTTAAATTATATTAAATTAAATATATCATTTTCAATAATTATTCAAATCAGGATATATCCTTCTATAGAATTTAATGAACCTTTGAATATTAAAATCTTTACTTGATAAAATTAATAAATACTATATTCCTTAAATTTTTAAATAAATATTTATTTTAATATTCAAGAAACAAAAATATGATTTGATTTTAATGTATTCAGAAAACTTGTGAATGAATAAATATTTTTTTAACATATTCATTAAACCCATCAATAAATATTTATTTATTTATCTCGTCGGTAAATAAATATTTATTTTTTTATAACATTGTGAGTAATTAAATAATAAATAAATCTAAATTGACATATTCTAAACCCAAATATCTCGTGATTGAATCTATGAGATCCAAATCAATTAAATAAATACTATTCCACCATTCTAGAGTAAATTTTTTACTTAAAATTTAATCCCATAAAATTTAATGAGATTCTGTATTCACTTAGTGTGATCCTCGATCCCCCTTTCTCAATGGCGATATTTGAACATACCTGAATTCCAAGACTAGCATCCAACGACATGTCAATGCACTCATAAGAAGATAATTTAATGTATAAAAACCACAATATTCTTCCAATTAACACTTCCGTGTAATATAATATCATTTTTATAACACCTCAATATTTCATAGTATGTTCTTTTTTTTAATAATTCAATATCTTGCGCTACACGCAACACCGAGTTCGAGCGCCCCACAACTTACCAAACTATTCATTCAAAAAGATGTTATGAATAGTATTAAATGAATTTTGAATTTTATATAATCAATATGATTTTAAAATCTGTATTATGTGTTTCTTAGACATAATATAATAAAAAATTCAATTTTTCAAATAAAAGAAGTATTTTTTCAAAAACAAAATGCAATTTTATTGCCTTTTAATATCAAACCCTTTTAAAATCCAATTTTTGACACTTTTATATATTCAATTTCAAAAAATAATCTTTTTATTTAGAATAAGGAAATAAAAAATTAGTTTGGATAAATTTTCGGTGCTTTTATAATGACTTTCATATTTTGATGAATAGTGAAAAATACAAAATTTTAATTGAAAACAAATTTTTTAACCATAAAACATTATAGTGTAAAATTGTACATTTAATTGGGTTTGAAGTATAATTATATTATAATTTTATCATTTAATCAAATTTTTTCCAATGGATGTAATTTTACATTTTAATTGGATATAAACACATATCAAACTTTTGACTGTTTTTACTTCTCAAAAACCGGTTTTCTGGTTTTGAAAATGGGAATATTTTTAAAATTAATTAAGACAAATTATATATTTAGAATTTTTTGAAACATACATCTCTTTATAATTTATAATATCAAAATTATATTTGGGTGAATTTTTGGTATTTTTCAAAAAACATTCATTTTTTGATAAATAGGGAAAAAGAATGGGTTCTTGTTTAAAGACGACATTTTATTTAAATAATTACATTTAATTTAAATTTATTTTCAAAATATATACATAAGATATATGTCAGTCCAATGTAATTCATTATTGTATTATTATAATAATATTTGATATATAATATTTTATTAAACCTTTTACCATCTTTTACTCACCTTCTAGGCACTTTTGAATTTTTTTTAAAAGATTATTCCTCACCTTCTGTGAATTGAATTTCATAAATCTGAGAGACACGATTGAAAAAAATAAGAAAAATTTGGTTCAATATGATGAAAATACTTTTCGATGAATGGTATCTTTTGAATATTATTTACCATGGTTAAATGTAAATAGGGTAATTAAAGGTAGAAAGATATTATAATTACCCTCAAACATGTCCTAATTCTATTGGATAAATGTATTCAGACCAAAATAAAGCTTAGGAAAAAAATATGATCCTTTTTTATCGACATGGATTAGATTAGGAAATTTATTATATTTTATTTAAATAAGTGTTAAAAGAGTTAAATTCAAATTTTAATAACTAAAAAAATTTAATATAGGATTTTACATAAGCTAAATTAGACTACAAATATTAATTAGAAATATAAATAGATTTCTTATGTCATGGTATTTTATTTGTAATATTTATACATTAAATAATTAAATTTATTTGTGAAACAATGATGATGCAGTAACTACCTTATTAATGAAAGACTAAAGTAATTGATGTTATAAATAATAAAATAAATGAAGATTCAATCTTTTGATTCCATACATAAATTTTATAGGTTAATATGACATCTTATAGTTGATTCAATTTGTTTTTTTCGATGAAATCAGATTTTTATGACTTTCAATAAAACCAAACACTTTATAGGGTCAAAACTGTCACAAATGGGTTTTTAATCAAATAATATTTTACTATATTATATGATAGTATTAAAAATATAATGTTCATACAATGGAATTATAAATTGATAGATATTTCATTAATGAACCAATTGAGGTTCTTTTGGAATTTTATAGTATGTTTATTGACCATGTATTATAATAAAACAAGAAGACATGGTAAAAGATAAACTATTTAACTATAAATTAAATAAAAAAGACAAGGTTAATACGGTGATCAAAACTTGTCTAAAACCTATTTATTGAGAGGTTTTAGACCTATCCCCACCTTATCCTAGAAATAAATCTATTTTGAGCGATTAGAAACAGAAAATTATTTTATAATAAAACACTTTTTCAATATTTTTCCTAAAGTGACCCTAACCTCTCTTGTTAAAGGGTAGTTCCCCTTATATTAATTTCACACCTCCAAAGCCTTTTCGCTCGGCCTATCCATACACCAAAATCTTCCAGACTACCCAAACAATGACCTAGAGGCCTTACCTTGATCAGAAAGCCATCTGAAGGATACTTTTTTTCAAATCAAATGGAAGGCCCCAAAGAAGAGGTAATTACATCATCACCTCTTTCGATGTTCTTTTCTACCTCCACTTCCTCATTATTTTTTTTCCATACTAAAATAATAACTCCAATAACATCTACATAATAATATGTTATTTCCAATATGGTACAATTGTATTCATTTTTCTATCCATGCTATGAATGAAAAAGTCACCATACGTGCGTACGTACGACTTACCGTCTCCATGTCGTGGTGTAGTTTAATATTCAACACTTCATTATTTGGATGGGTATAATAATGAGTATAACTGATGTAAATAAAAAATTATCACATGTCAATTATTCTGTATATATAATATAACCATCCAATTACATACGATTTAACCACTAATGGAATGATTTTGTCGCTCGTGCGTGCGTACGGTTTACCATCTCCACGATGCGATGAGATTTCATTCCCCATCGTAACCATTCAATAATAATTTTCATTTGATGATTAAAAAAAATTTAATAACTTAATATCTTTATGGATATGAATAAAATAAATCCTATCCATAAAAAACATGACTTACGTAACAAATCATATATAGGAAATGATTCAGTTAACACCAAGAACAATGATACTATTGAAATATCATTAACAAGGTAATAATAAAAGGTCGTATATTATATCATATTTATGTATGTGGTTCTTTTATATTTTTATAAAAATGGTTTCTCCATTATACATTTGGTTAACGTACCCTCAACTAAGAAAAAGTAGAAGGTATGAGGGTTTTCATCTCACTTTTTTTTGTCGTGAGATTAATGCTATATTTTTCAATATTTTCATTTGTGTGTTTTATGAACTTACCATGATTGTATTCTTTGTGTAATATATTTTAATTTATGTGTATTTAAATCTTCATTGTATTATCCTTCTTTCATGTGGTGTATGTTTCATATGTTACCAAATTGGTAAGGCTTAATTTTTCAATCTATCTATTATCTGAGGTTGTTTATACATAATAATATACTGGAAATTATTAATCATTCTCATCCATGTTTCTTACAGATGTATATAAATATTTTTTACTATTTCCTATAATATGGGTTAAATTAATTTCTCTCCTTGTTTTATTTTTTATAAAAAAATTGAAGGTAATAATTCCATCATTTTCTAAAGAAGGTACTTTATGACCATTTTGACAAATTAAGGTAAGACTTTTTTTAACTTATACAGTAGGTGCAGCTAGTTTCTTCTGGTATAACGACTTCAAAGTTTCCCTTAAAATCTTATATGAATATTTTCAAAGTAAATTTTTTTTATAATTATTTCACTTTTAAATGATTTCAAAATAGAAAGAGGTATTTCTCTCAAATAGTTTTTATTTCATATATGTCAACATCCTTTGATGGATTTTACACTTGTTTGAATTTGATTTATTATGATACAATATTACATATTGTATTGATGGTTTTGTGATATGTTTGGATATTTATGTGTTATTTTTATACCATTCATGGTGTATGGTTAATGTATTATCATTTAATCTGCTAGTTTTAATACGAATGTTTATGTTATGTTTCAACCTTTTTACATGAGGAATGAATTGGACTTAGTAAGTTATGGGTGGACCCACATATATTTTATCAATGTATAGGTAGGTCTCTTGATAAAAACTAGTGTCTTAGAACAATTTCATGACCAAATATTTTTTTTAGTCTTTAAATGAGGCCTTGACTATGTGGTTATGATGTTCGGGATTGTGTATTGCATCATTATGAAACTATCTGTTGATATTACATGTGATTATTCCACAAGTAGAATATCCATGTGAATATGTTAATGGGAATATTTTATTTATCTTTTTCATATTATGATGAAAATTGTGCTTAAAAGGATTTTGTTTTAGTCTTATACATTTCCAAAAAATGTTTATGTTTTTTTATGATAGTTTTGGCTATATTGTTATCCTTACTAAGCATCTAAACTCACCCCTTATGTTTTATTTATTCCTAGGATGTGAAGAAGTATATTATGATTGACCTGCAAGAATAGGCTAAAGGATATGATTGTTTTCAAAGGAGACACAATGTTGTACATTTTTCATTTCATAAAGTAATGTAAAACGTATGTATGTATCTATTACCTCTAAGGTTACTAAAATAATCTGTCTTCTGAGACATGAAATCATGTGATCAAGCCTATGTTATGTAATAATTCCCCGAATCTACGTAACTATGGTCGAGGAATTACAATTGATATCAGAGGATGTTTATTACAAACCATAGAAACTAGATTTAGTAAAACTCTGATTACAGAACATTACCTAAAGATAGACTTTGAGGATTAGTATTGGAGAACTTCTTGGAATTTTGGTAATGGAGATATTTTATAAATTATTCATGCAATACATCCCTCTCTGGATACGAGCCGGTAGAGGCAGCTCTAGAACAAATGTATCTAGGGGTAAAACATAAAAACATCCCCTTTGATCTAGACTTGAAGGGGAATTTTTGCACAACATTAGGCCTTGCTACACTCTTAGTTACAAAACTCCCAAGGGATATGCACAAGATAATTCACATTTTCATTATAAACAAATTTTCTGGATTTTAATATAATATGAGAATAAATAACCTTGGTATATCCTAATGTTTTTTAGATTAAAAATTAGGTGTCATGATATTCTATATATTATTTTATTTTTATTGTTATTCACACTAAAATTTCTGGTTTTAGTCAATGGCTGAATTCCAAGGAAGTCATAGTAACATTGAACATGATTAAAATGTGGTCATGATGGTGGAAATAAGCAACCAAACTGATTTTTGGTAGGCAAAAAAGATATCGTGTTCAGGAGGAAGCAGGTTTCCAAAAGTTTTATCAACAACTTATATATTAACCAACTACCAAAATCAACAAAGAATAGAAAGGAAGTGAATGATAAGAGCTCCAACAATGGAGACCATGGAGGAAAGAAAGATCAACTCTTATCATGTAGGAATTGTGGAAGGAGACACCTATTAATGTGTCTCAATGGAACAAAGAAATGCTTTATGTGTCAGAATTAAGGACATAAATTAATGAAATGCCTAGAAAAAATTAAGAGTACTATGGAATAAAATAAAAATTATCCTAAGAATACATTTATATTCGTTTGGGGAAAATGTAGGGGACCTAGGAATTACCCGAGTCAATTCCCTATTCTATAAGATAACCACGTGGTCAAGGAAGAACCATTGTGGAAATAAATGTATGTATCAATATTTAAAATTATTAATGATCTTTTTTTATAGGATCACTTTGGAATAATTTTCTCTTGTATGTGTAACCCAGTATTTTGTTATGAGAAAATACTATTTGAGTAAGACTTATCTTTTGTTTTGTGGATATAGTTATAAAGAACCATTTGGGTTTATATGATCCTTGAATTTGAGGCAATTACATGTTTTTTGTTTTTTTGATGAAAATGCAAGGTATGAGATAACATTTTTGGGTAAATTATGTTATTGTTATTTTGATGAATTTATCACATTTTGGGAATATTATAAAATATAGTTTTTGAAAAATGAAACACACAGATCATGTGACAACCTGTTGCGTCAGACAAAGCTATGTGAATCAAACTCACAACCAAAGTGTGATTGAGATTTATCTCCTAACACTGGACTATATGAAGTCCCTAGTTAGTGTGACAAATTATTTTTAGTTAAATGATTTTATTGATCAATAATATGTTGATTTGGGATATTATTTTTTATCAATTTGATATCCTTGGTATAGGAAAATGATTTCGTGATTAAGTGATAAATGTTATTTTGGAAGATCCTTTCTCTATTGTGAAAACTATATGCCTCTGGAAAATTGAACACTATTGTATTTAATTTGATGAGTAATGGTGGATTTTTATTTTGAATTAATTTTTTATTTATAGAGATTCAGGTTATTAAAGAAAATTATTAGCATATCCTAGAGAATATGTGATTTGGTTAACTACACTTGAGTATGAGACTTTAAGAGTAGTTGATGTTATTTGGAGATAAATGTTAATATTTACTTTGAGATACTATGTGATTAAATTCTTCTCAATTTTGGGTTTAAATCTTATTTTGGATTATTATGAAAGCTTTTAAAGACAATTGTTTATTGAAGCGTCATTATTGAACTGTGGTTATTGTTTGATTAATTTTTGTAATTAAGATTAGTATTTCTTTATATAAAGAATTTTCCATTTTGGGGATTATCTGATCTTGTACTAACTGTTTTGGTTTTGGTTAATCTCTAAAGACAAGTAATATATATTTTTCATCCTATATGGATTAAGTGATTCTATAGAAGTTTATTCTAGCAATTTAGGTGTGATCAAGTCATCTTGAATACTCATCGTTTGGAGAAAATATGCATTACTGGTAGAAATTTATTAAAGTATGAATCTCTTCTTTTAAAGTAAGTATATCTATTCATGTTCTTAGTCAATATCATAAATAAATTCCTTATCTTTTTTAAATGGAACATAAAACAAAAAATCTTGTCTGTTTATGTTTCCTACTGGGAAACTACTGACCGTTTAACCCATCAAAAGAATGTGGTTTTATTTTTGTTAACTTTCTTCTGATCATGTTTTGTATCACTCTCTATCATAACCTAACACATAAATTATCTTCCATGTCCATGTTTTCTGACATGTAATCCTATTATGGGTTATCTTAGGTGAACATTGTGCTTTTATTTCATTATGTCAAACAGATAGTTTCATTGAATCTTATTCTGATGAGGGATATTCAATGAAGTTCTGATGCATAATTTTAAAATTTATAGGATGAAATTTCAAAACGAGGGGTTGAATTTAACACCCCAAGATTTCCAAGTAGGTTATTTTCTTTAAAGTAATTCAATAGCGTATGCTACATGCAACACAGAGTTCGAGCGCACCATGACCTAACAAACTAGTAGTTAAAAAATCAGTTATGAATTTTTTAACTTCATTTTGAATTTTATATACTCCATATAATTTTAAAATCCATATTATGTGTTTCTTAGAGATAATATTAGAAAAACTTCAATTTTCCAGATAAAAGAAGTATTTTCAAAAAATACCATTTTACCGCCATTTAATGGTGATCCCTTTTTAAATCGAATATTTGAAACCTTTATATATTAAATTTGACCAAAAAACATCTTATTTAGATTTGGGAAATAAAATTTTAGTTTTGATAAATTTTCAGTGCTTTTCAAAAAACATTAATATTTAGATGAATAGTGAAAATACTTAATTTTAATTTGAAATTTTTTTTTTAATAAAAATAATTTATAAGGATAAATTATACATTTGAATGGTTCTAAATTATAATTAGATTATAATTTTATCATTTAATACAATTTTGGTCCTTGAATGTTATTTTAAAAATAATTTTCACATAAACACATATCAAACTTTGGATGATTTTTACTTCTCAAAAACCCACTTTCTGGTTTTGAAAATAGGAATATTTTTTAAATTAATTAAGACATATTATATGTTTTTAATTTGGTAAAATTGACATAATTTTTTAATCTCTAATATCAAAATTTTCACTGGGTTAATATTTGTTATTTTTTAAAAAACATTACATTTTTGAGGAATAGTGAAAAACAATGTGTTATTGTTTAAATCCGACTTTTAATTTAAATTTTTATTTTTTATTTAAATTTATTTTATAGTCAAAATAGATACATAATACCAATATTTGTCTAATTTTATTAATTGATTTCATTTTATAATTAGATATGATATATAAAATTTTATTTAACATTTTACCATTTTTTACTCACCTTCTTTGAAAATTTTCAAATTTGCATAAAAAAGAATTTTATGGATTCTTTGAATTGAATTTCAAAAAATTGAAGATGTGGTTGACTTTAGTAAGTAAAATATGGTTCAATAGGATGAAAAAAAAAATTGTGAATAGTAACATTTGATTTTTATTTACCATGGTTAAAAGTAAATAGAGTAATTAAAGGTAAAAAAGATATTATAATTACCTTAAAACAAGTATTAATTCTATTGGATAAATGTATTTCGACCAAAATCAACCTTAGGACAAAAATATGGTCCTTTTTTATCCACTTGTATTTGATTATGAAATTTATTATATTTAATTTAAATTATAGTTTATAGTGTTAAATTAAAATTTTAATAAATAATATTTTTAAAATATTTTGATATACATAAGAAAAATTCTACTATAAATTTTAATAGGTAATCTAAAAATATATCCTAAATCATGGTATTATATTTATAAATTTTATACATTAAATAATTAAATTTAGTTGTGGTACAATGATGATGCAATAACTACCGTATTAATGAAAGACTAAAATAATTGATGTTATAAATAATGAAATAAATGTATATTGAAACATTTGATCCCATAAATGAATTTTATTGGATAATATAACATGTCAAATTTTATTCAATGTAATTTTTCCTAAGAAATAAGTTTTTTATGACTTTCAAGAAAACTAAATACTGTATAGTGTCAAATTTTACATAAATGCGTTTTTAAAACAAATACTATTTTATTAAATTATATACTAGTACTAAAAATATAAGGTTCATCCAAAGGACTTATATAATGATAGATATGTAATTAATGAACCACTTGAGGTTCGCTTGGAATTTTATTGTATGTTTATTAACCATGTATTATAAAAATATAAGAAGATATGGTAAAAATTAAACTATTTAACTATGAGTTAAATCTAAATGATAAGGTTTATATGGTGAACTAAACTTGTCCAAAGCCTATTTGTTGAGATGTTTTCAACCCATCCCTACCTTTTCCTATAATTAAATTCATTTTGATTCATTAGTAACCAAAAAATAATTTAAAATAAAATAATATTTCAAGATTTTTCCTATTGTGTCCCTCACCTCTCTTATAAAAGGGTACATCCTCTTCTCTTAATTTCACACCTCCAATGCCTTTTAACTCGGCCAAAGCCTAATATATTATCCTCTAAACTACCCTCTCATCAACCTAGAGGCATTTATTTTATCAAAATTCCAACCTACGGAGCCCTTTTGTTCAAATAAAAATGAAGAACCCAAAGAATAGGTAATTACTTCATCACCTATTTCAAAGTTCTTTTCTTCCTCCACTTCCTCTTTCTTTGTTGTTTCCATACTAAAATAATAAATCTAGTTCCTTATACATACTAATATGTTATTATAAATATGGTACATCCATATTCCTTTTTCTATCCATCCTATGAATGAAAAAGTTACCATACATATGTACGAATGGATTGTCGGCTCCACGTTGTGGTGTTGTTTGTTAATCAACACTTCATTATTTGGAAGGGTATAATAATGAGTATAACTGATGTAAATAAGAAATATAAAACGTTAATTATTCTGTATATTTAATTTAACCATCCAACTACAAGTGATGTCACCACTAATATAATGATATTGTCGCTCGTGCATACGTACAACTTTCTGTCTCCACGACGTGGTGATATTTCATTCCCCATCGTAAATATTCTAGAATAATTTTAATTTGATAATTAAAAATAATATTTAATAACTTAATTTAATTCTGGATATGAATCGAATAAATCATATCCAAATAAACATGACTAACATAACAAAATGCATAAAAGATAAATGATTCAGTTAACACCCAAAACAATGATACTACTGAAGTATTTTTAACAAAGAAATATTAGAAGTTCATATATGATTTCATATTTATGTATGTGGTTATTTATAATTTAATAAAAATTATTTCACCATTATATAGGAGTTTAAAATACCCTCGACTAAGTAAAAGTAAATGGTATGGGGGTTATCATCTCACTTTTTATTCCCATGAGCTTTATGATATATTTTCCCCAATTTTCTTTTATGTTGTGTATGTACTACCATGATTTTATTCTTTGTGTAATATACTTTAATTTATGGGTATTTACATTTTATTTTTATGATCATTATTTCATGGGGTGTATGTTTTATACGTTACCAAATCGGTAAGGGTTAATTTTACAATCTCTCTATTATCTGAGTATGTTTATATGTAAGAATGTATTGGGAATTCTTTATCATCATCATTTGTGTTTCATAAAAATATATTTCAATACATTTTTAATATTTACTATAATATGTGTTAAATTCATTTATACCCTTGTTTTACTTTTTATAACAAAAATTTAAAATAATCATTCTGTCGTTTTCCAAACAAGGTACTTTATGACCTTTATGAAAAATTAAATTAAGAATGTTTTTTAACTTCTACAGCGGGTGTAGCTATTTTCCCCCATTATAACACCTTCAAAGTTTCCCTTACAAGATTATAATAATATTTTCAAAATAAGTATTTTCTTTTATAATTATGTTTCTTTTTAATGATTTCAATATAGAATGAAATATATCTCTCAAATAGTTTTGATTTCATCTATGTCAACACCTTTAATGGATTTTACACTTGTTTTAAGTTGATTTATAGGGATACGATCTTCCATATTATATTGAATGTTTTGTGATATATTTGACTATGGATGTGTTATTTTTATACCATTCATTGTTTATGGTTAAAATATTAACAATTCATATTCTAGTTTTAATAGGAATGTTTATGTTACGTTTTAACATTTTCACATGATGAATGCAATGGAGTTAATAAGTGACTAGTGGAGCCCGATATAGCTCCTTGATGCATTAGTAGGTTTCATGAGAAAAACTAGTGTCTTGGAATAAGGACTTGAGAAAATATTATTTGTAGTCTTCGCATGTGGAATTGACTATGTGGTTATGATGTCCGACATTATGTATTCCAACATTATAAAATTAGTTATTGATATTACATGTGATTATTCGACTAGTAGAATATCTATGTAAATAAGTTAATGGAATTATTTTATTTATCATTTCCATATTATGATGAAGTTTATTTTTAAAAGTCTTATGTTTTAGTCTTATACATTGTCTTAAATTTTTATGTTTTCTTATGATAGTTTCCACTATATTGTTATCCTTACTGGGAAATTGAGCTCACCCATTTCTTATGTTTTATTTTTCCAAGGATGTGAAGAATTATATTAATGATTGACCAATAGAAATAGGCTATGTGATATGAGTGTGTTAAAAGGAGACACAATGTTGTAGTGTTTTTATTTCGAAATGTAATTAAAAATGAATGTATGTATCTAGTACCTCCAAGGCTACTACACTAACCTGTATTTCAAGACTTGATCTATTCTGGTCATTCCAATGTTATATAATAATTCACCAACTCTGGGTAACTAGGTTCAGGGCATTACAATTGAAAACTTCTACATCATAAATCTTGAAGCATACTCATGATATTACCCTATATTATTTATTTATCATTCTTTGAATTTCTGAATCAAACTCATCTATAAAATATCATGGCCATGGATGTTTTCAAACAATTTAATTTCAATCAAATTGAAAAAAATAAACATTAATTCGTTAATATGACATAGAAAAATCTTTTCATGAATTATTCATTTAATGTCACATAACTTATGACACACCCAATGTATGTCAGCTCATTGTAGGAATATATCATTATGATTTCCATCTATACATCAATGTGTGTGATTCAATATACATTAATATTAATCTCAAACATAAATAAAAATACCCACATTCATGGAAATGGATATCCAATGACATATAAAATATGTCAAATTATATTTGGTGATTATGTCCTCCAGACCTTCCTACTTGAAGAGCACAAAGTACAAATTTCATGAGAAAAATCTCCAATGTCTTATGAGTCCCCAACACCTTACTGGAAAAAAATCATCTTTGTATTATTAAAAAAATTATCTAGATCATAGAACATTATTTATGAATATTTTCAAAACATTTCTAGGATCTCATTATACTGAGAAAATACTATAACCTATAAATGCGACCAGTACTCTAAGGGAATTATCACACTAATTTTACACATACAAACAATCATTATGTGTTAACATAATTTAGATAGATTTTGGCTATCAAAAGTACGAATCTAGTTGGTTCTATGGAACCAAATCCGATATAGTCCAACTTAAACTAGATCCAACTAATAATGTTTCTCAACTCATCATATATCATAGGATATTTATTATTTTACCAAGGCGTGGGTATAGTCACTAATATAACCATATTTTCCTCTATGGCTACATTTCTTACTATAACTCTACCCCTTTGAGTAAAACTCATGAAAGGTGATATACCTGAGCATTTACCTTGTGTATTCTATCATAAACATGAAATTTTAGATAGTACCATGATCATAAAATTATCATAATATATATTGTGATGTCACTTTATCTTCCTAGTACAATTCAAAATCAAGGAAAAAATCATTACATATTTTATAATTCTTCTTTAGTTTCATCAAATGTTATAACAGACTCTATAATTGTAGATTTGGATGCCATTAACATAAAAAATATTTTTTAGCTTCTAACCAAAATATTATTATGATAAAATGTCATATTTATCATAAGGAATAAGCATTTCATGTCCTCTAGATAACTAGAATTCCCACATCACTAAATACCAGAAAATTACCATTTTCACTATCTAAAGTACAGTAGATAGTTTTGACCACTTCCTTATATAATTATTCATGTTCTGTTTGAGATTTACCCACTATTATTTATACATAATCAATATAAAATCTCATTATATATCATGGATAACAAGATAAATCCAATTAAATAAACATATGGAATTATACAATTGCTTATAATCTACACCCATGTATTAATACATCATCTTGGAGAGAATTTTTTTGCAGTGATACAGAGGTAACAATTCACTATTGAATTATTTTATCCTGTGTTTTCCAATTCTTTTTCAATGTTTCTATTACGAATTGATCTAATAAAATCTATACATCTATCTTAGATGATCTTATTCACTAGAACATGGGTTATTACTTTACGTCATTCATGGAGAAATATATTTCAACTTGGTCTTAACTAACTGTAATAATAATATCTCTTTTCCTTATGTTATCAACATATTTTACTTGTAAAAATATACCACTCCCACTAACCTCTTATAGAAAAAAGTATAACATTCATTATAAATAAAAAAAAATGTTCCCACATTATCTCAAATATCAACGTTCTCCCTTATTGTATAAATATACTTATTCTCTTGACTAATACTTCTCTATATTTGAGAAGTAATATCTACATTAGCTTATAATAAATAACTATGAAGTGCTTTTTGTTTTATTGATGTAATTTTATTTATAAAATAATAATTACCAAATAGTTTTCATCTAAATACATTAATCTATGGACAAATGTATTTCTTTTATTTGTTGCTTATATGATATCCATTTTTCATTGTAGTCAGTATATGGTTACTCTTTACCATCACTATTTTCAAAGCAGGTCTCAAAAGTAATAATGGAATACTTTCACTACTTATAAGAATCATCACTAATCCTCATTTTACTGAAATCATATCTCTAATGTTTATAAATAATTGTACCAATTTGATTAACTATACTCTACATTTGATGATCAATGGATGATTGGTTATGATAATCTCTAACTAACCCACCCAAATGATCTTATATATTTTTCCATGTTTATTATTCACATCCCTATCTCATTATTTAAATCACATTAAAGTAATTTCAAAATGTATATGAATTTACATATATCTTATAATTATAGTACTTCATGCCTATGTTGTTAAACCTAATTCTAGAAGCTTTTTTTCATATATTTGAAGAGTCTAATCATCGTTCTGGGTATATCGTGAATGTTTACTTCTTTTTTTGTTTGAATAATAATTATCTTGATTTAAATGAGTATTATTTTAGAATTATTCTATATTCTTTATTAATTTTTAATATTAAACAAATGAGATTTTATCAAAATTGAAGTATAAATTTATTGTGGTATAACATAATAATATTAAATTCAAATATGAAATAACATATAACTATGTATAAAAAAACAATAAGATAACTTTTTTTGTTAATTCACAATATAAAAAAATAGTTTTATGAGAATTAATCCACGTGGAAATTTTTAAGGTATATTATTTTTTAGATGATGTATCATTAAATCCCATTAATAAATTTATGATTCACTTAATAAGTGTAATCATTCAGATTTTCATTGGTTTCTATCTTTAGATAAAAATATTTTAGTCACATATTGTATCAAATACCCAAGAAGTGAAACATAAATATTGTATGTAATGACAAATATACCTGAAGTAAAATAGTTTTCATATTTCATCTTTAATTCATTATAATTCCCCTTATAGTGTCTTTTCCTACTATATATGAAGCAGATATCATCCTATCCATTTCTCTCTCTATGAATATTTTGTTCCTTTGACAAAAAATTTCAATGAAACACTAACTCTAAACATATCATTAGTCTTTCATCCTTTTCCTTTAGATAATTCACCCAGAGAATTATAGGACAAAATCCCCACAAATATTTTTCAAAAGATTGAATCAAGCTCAAACTATTTTTAAGTGGATTATCTATAATATTCATTTTAAAATTATCAATAAAAATATAGAATTTGGGTGGTAAATAAAATTATTTTTAAATAATTTATTATCCATATAGAGCATAACTTTTCCAAATGATTGATATACTTTAATATTCCGTTTACACAATCACTATCTAGGTATCCATCTTCCATTTTTCACATTTATAGTGCAGGGAAAATATCATTTATCTTTCACCTCTCTTTCTACTTTTAATGTTCTTGGAGATGGGTTACCATGATATATTCATCTCTCTGTTTAAGTTTTATGTTAAAGAATCCATACATAGTTAACAATATAATTTAATGGACATATGATGCCTCCTCCACATACCTCATGCATGTATCCTTCCACCACTATTACACTCCCTGATGTGGATAATCATGTGTAGGGGAATCTAGAACATAAAAACTATTTTCCTATAGTAATTCAATGTGCAAGAACATATACCACTCAGGGAATTTTTTACCAGTGAGGATATTCTATATAACAAAAAATGATCGCAATGAAAATGTTGTAGTTGAGTTACTTATCAATATCTATAAAAAATAAAATTATATTTTATTAATTTATCTTGATCATCATTTATGACATCATCAAATATTTAATTTAGACTTCCACTATTTTATCAAATCCAATAATCCCTCATTATTGGATTTGGAATATCTGATTTCATGGATATTATAGGGGAAGGGATCCATATTCCCCTTCAAATAAACTAGGAACATGCGTTATTAAATTATTAAAATGTATTTAGATAGGATTTTATTTCCAAAAACTTCAACTCACATGTCCCTTGTATATTGAGAAGGCCCCTTGTGCCTAAAATTATAAATATGGACTTCCTCAATGCTTGATAAATGACCCCACTAAAGCATACATACATTCTACATTTTTTTCATGAGAATTCAATACAACTCACAATAAATTACACCCTAAAACCTTTTGTTTTAGTGTCTTTGGAGATTAAATACATAACCTTCTTATTTTATAAAACATTTTTAACATATCCCAAAAATAATCATCACACATGACACCCTGATAGATATATTACATGTTATACACCTATATTTTTCCTATGTAATGGAAACATAAGAAACGGGTGAGCTCAGATGCTATGTAAGGGTAAATATATGAGTAATAAGAAAATATCATAACTGAGCATATGATGAAAATGTGGTTAGAAATAATATTAAAGGTGCATGAACATAACATAATAAAATCATACCCAATAAAACATGGATCATAAATCATGATTCGTGATATAATAATTTTTTCATAACATAATACATGAGTCATATGAGTATGGAGACATCAGTTAATGATCATGAGTTAGTAAAACACAACATAGGAATATCACATATAATATAGATGAAACATAAGAATATATCACATAAATAAGCATCAATAATCATTTCATTTTACATTGATCATTGTCAACACCATTATCACATAATGGATAAATTTCAATAGTAGATTGGGTTCAATTATCATTCTAATTAAAATTAACTGGATTGGATTCACTCCCCAATACCTTTTATGTCATATCATGAGATATAAATCTTTACACAATGATTTATAGGTATATATGATTTCAATACCACCTTTCACATAACGAAAAACTATATATCTATATTCCACATGAATACATTCATAATCATATCATAACATAATTAACCTGTGAGAGGGAAACAAATTTCATTAAAATTTCCATATTATATGATAATAATTCATAGAAAAATATATTTTTATGGTATTAATAGATTATATCCCTAGTGAAGTGTAATAGACATTTCATAATGTCTTCATTAATTAAAAACATTTTACTTGATCAATATAAACTTACTTATAAAAATACGTACTAATTACCTTCACATTTTTAATAACTATTATTTTAAAAGGAATTAATTTACAAAATAGTGGGAATCAAAATTAATTTGAAAAAACATGAAAATTTTGAAATGAAGACTCTTAAATTAATTTGAATAAAATATAAGGAGAATGTAACAATGAGATAAATATTAAATAATGATTCATTTCATTCTTTTTTAATAATGATGGAGTCATGATAAAACGAGCTTGAAGAAAATGTTAAAAGAAGTTTACTTTTGTATAGAATGTTAAACATATATAAAATGAACTTAAGAAATCATAAGATGTATATACGAGGAAAAAATAACATAATGTTAACAATATGAACTTATAATTGAATTATTTTTGATTGAAATTAAGAGATAAAGTTGGGTCCATATTCAGGCATCCTTTCGACTAAAATGTTTACCAAAGGGATAGAAAATGAAAATAAAGTGTATAAAACCTAGGAATAATGATGGCAGAATAAAATATATGTGGTTTTAGGGATAATTGTTAAATTATATCCCCAATTATAATTGGAAACCTAGATAATCTATTTTTCATGATGAGATTGGAAATGAAACCCTTACAACGAGCCTTCCCTTGACCGGATGTCTTCAAACTCCATTTATATAAAAATTGGAATTATTATTAATATTTATAAGAAACTTATTCATATTTATTTTACTTAATATCATTAATTTACAGTCCAATATAAACCCAATAATAATTATTGATTATTAAATTTTGTATCTAGGTGTTACTTATTTTGCTTTTTCATGCATGCTTTCGGATTGGATGTTCAAGTCCTCACTCCTTAATCATGGGTTCATCACCTACAGTATCACGAACCAGCCCAAGTCGACCCTGAACTAGTCACCCATGCTAGCCCATGAAAAATCCCAAGAGGCATTCCTGATCCTCTTAGGATGGCGACAAGCACCAAGGGCATCAATAGAGTACACAAGGGAACAATTTTTCCCATATATAAACAATCAAACAAACAACTGAAAGAAATGGACATCCCAAAAAACATTTTTATAAAAATTGAATTGAACATTATTTGTACAAGAAACTGAAAGTACAACTAAACCAAAAACTCAACTAACAAAACAAGTTAACCAGCTAAATCCATGTGACCCTAATAGTACTCTCCAACAAAATGATCACACATCACCCAAGGCGATCAAACTCAAGCTGAAACCTGCACAAGGTCTAAAATAGAAGAATACTATAGGCATGAGTATTAAAACTCAATAGGTTATCACGTTATTCTATTCCCAATGAACTTACATTTAAAATAAAAGAAACATCAATTTATAATTTTAAATACAAGATATAAAAGAATGTTTTTCAAATGAGGATTCATGCTAAAATAATTATCAGACAAATACATTCATGTTTTATAAACAAGAATGCCAATAACAATTTTTCAAAGAGGTGGAACATAAAAATGAAAATAGTTTTCAAGAGGGCTGCTTTAAAGAATTGACACTTTTAAATAAATCACACATGATTCTGAATTTATCAACCAAATACACCATATGCCAACGGTGAGTACAAAATTGCCAATGAGCACAAGTCACTAGAACACCCCTAGGCACTAGTTAGTTGTGAGCCGCATGTACCTCGTATCTCGGTGAAAGTAACCAAAATAAATATCCATTCTCATGCACACGAGACACTAGTAGGGAGAATACCCATAACATAGTGGTCCCCCAACATCATAATCATCATAGTTTAGTTAGTGTTGTCATCGTCAAAGTTGCAACGTGAAATAGAGGCCAAACCCCACAGGATCACTAGCATACTAGTACATGTCCGCCCACCTAGATACCTGGGATTCCCCTTAGTGCTCAATAATGTTAAACTTTTTATCAAATACACATTTAAAATAAAAAGTCCATTCCAAAACCACAAACACACAAAAATCCCACAAACTATCTTCACATTTCTTTCACGAATCAACAAACCACTAACTATTTTTGTAAAACAATTTCATGGAGTGTATTGAGGCTTTGCACATAAAACTCATTCAAAAACACACTTTAAATTATAAAAACACATCAAAAAAATACCAAACTATATTTTTCATCCCAAACAACATTTAAAAAAATCATTTCATGGACCATAAAACAATCCCAATTGACACAACTTGGTATATACAAGTAAAACACTCATTCTTCATTTTTAGGAAAGGCCAAACGGGCCATTAAACATTTTCTCAAAACTAACATTTGACAAAGTATTGAATTTAAATTTTATTAACGAGGTATGTAAACACCATTTAAATAATAAAACCAGATTCATAAATCCCTTAAAACACTCAGGTGACATATTCAAAACACAACAATTTTTATAAAAATGTGAAACGGGCCATTTTCTGGCAACTCGGGCCAAAACTGTTATAAACAAAAAATCATATTTATGTAAAAGAAAATCCAAATTTGGAAGCCATAGAAGTATCCCAAAATAATTTTCATACATGATACCAATATATTTATAAATCCAAACAAATTATTTTAAATTGCAGTAGACACATAAAAGCCAACCGGAAATTTATCGAACGCATGACATACACTCTTTAAAAAACCAACTTGTGTAAAGCACTTAAAAAGGGATAATACACCATTTTCAGGCCATAATGTTATTAAATATACTTATACATATTCAAAAAACCATAAACAATGTTCTAAATCTCATCGAATAGTTTATCAAACAAGAGGAGTGAAAATTTATACCAAAACAACTATATTTTTAACAAAATAAGTCACAAAACATAATTTGCACACAAAACCTTTAGAACCAAAGTTTCACAATAGAAAATTTCATATAAATAAGGTTATAAAAGAATTAAAATGATGAAACTTAAATGATAATGGTTTTTTCAAGGGATATCTTACCTCAAATCCTTGGCGTAACAAAAACGCACACTCGAAATCACCCGTCACGGGTTTATAAACCATAAAACTATGAAGACCAAACCTAAATGAATATAAAATCCATAAAAAATCATGGTATAACAGAAGAAAAGGTAGATCATGACTAGGGGAGGTTATAAAACCAAGAAATAATGAAAGGAGGAAGAAGAGAGATGATAAAGGAGATGGAATCTCACAGTTTCCACTAGAAACTCTTCCTATTCCATTAGATCTGAAACCCTAGAGAAAAGGTAATGGGATGAAACTTCTTGGAGAGTTTCCTAAGGTCTTTACAAACCATGTAAAGAGGAGTTTTTTGAAAAATTGCACGAATTTAATGAGTTATGTATAAAAAGATTTACCTTATCAATTCTGCGAGATTTGAGGTAACCTGAGAACCTTTTCCCTACTCCGCGACCCATATGAGATCCAAAGAGGGTAAATCGATAATGGGGGTGAGGATAGAGGTATTGGATTCTAGGGGGAGGTGGAATCACCAAAATATATGAAAAATTGAATTATATATAAAAGAATCAAATTTTTGTTTTTAAAATAGGAAATGGGCCCATGGGTTGGCCCAATACCTAAATAAGTAACCCCAATTCACGATGGTTACGAATTTATATGGGGTAAAAAAGGCTATGGATGGTTTAATATGTAACAGCCCAAGATTTTATAAAAAAAATATTCTTTTTAATTTTATTAAAGTCTTGTGTTGTACGCTACACCAAAAGGAGCTTGCACAACACGCATCCTTGACTTGCTTTTCATTACACGCAATCACGACCTTCCTCGATAGCGTGTGTAATACGCAATACCGAGTTTCACTAAACAACGATATGCTATTAAAATATTATTAAAACTAGCCGTTATGAATAGTAATAACCACTTTTTAAAACTCTGTAAATCTTATTTTTCAAAATGAACTTCATTTTTGGATTTGGAGTATCGAATTTAGCCTAAGGTGAAATTTTGGTACTTTTCGGATAACTTTCATATTCTGATGAATAGTGAAAATTACTAAATTATAATTAAAAACAACTTTTTTAATCGAAATAATTAATAGTGATAAATTATTAATTTGAGTGGTTTTAAAGTATATTTAGAATATATTTTTACAATTTAATACAATGTTGGTCATTGGATGTAATTTCACATTTAAACTAGACATAAACAAGTGTCAATCTTTTGATAGATATTGTTTCTTAAAAACACGCTATTTGTTTTAACAGCGGGATTTAATTATAAAAATAATTAATGCAACTTTTATGTTATGATTTTGGTACAATAGACTTCATTTTTGAATTTGGAATATGAAATATAGCTTGGGATGAAATTTTGGCATTGTTCTGAAAAACATCAATTTTTGATGAATAGTGAAACTACTAAGTGGTAGGTTAAAAACTGAATTTTGCATAAAACTTAATTTTACCGCTTCTGTGAATGGAATTTCGAAAATCCAAGAGACACGGTTAATATCAAGGACTAAAATGTGGTTCAATGAGATGAAAATAATTTTTTGGTGAATAGTAACTTTTTACTTTTTTTACCACGGTTAATAGTAAATAGGGTAACTAAGGGTAAATATGATATTAATATTACCCTAACACATGTCCTAATTCTATTGGACAAGTGTAATTCGACAAAAAACAAACTTAGGAATAAAATATGACCATTTAGGCCCACTTGGATTAGATTAGGACATTTATTATTAATTTATTTAAAGAAGGGTTAAAATAGTTAAAATCAAAGTTTAATAAGTAAATAATTTTTAATATGGGGTTATACATAACATAAATTCGACTATAAATATTCATTAGAAAGCTAAAAAGATTTCCTACATGATGGTATTTTATTTGTAATTTTTAGACATCATATAATATAATTTATTTATGACACAAAGATGATGCAGTAATTATCTTATTAATGAAATATTGACATAATTGATAATATAAATACCAAAATAAATGTAATTTAAGAATTTTTATGAATTCCACTAATTTTATAGGTTACTATGATATATTAGTGTTGATGTAATCAACTTGGGTCGAACATATAATTCTGTTATGACTTTCAAAAAAATCATATATCAAATAGTGTCAAAATTGACACAAAATAGTTTTTAAATCAAATATTATATTATTAATTGTTATTTTATTCCTAAAAATATAAGGTTCGGCCAAATGACTTAGATAAGGATATATGTATTAATAATATACAATTTGGGGTTCGTTTGGCATGTTATAGTAAGTTTATTAACCATATAGTGAAAGAAAACAAAAAGACACGGTAAAAGTTAAATTATTTAACTTAGAGTTAAATCTAATTGATAAGGTTAAAATAATACCCTAAACTTGTCTAAATCCTATTGGTTGATAGGATTTCGACCCATCCCCACTTTAGCTTCGAAATAAGACCCTTTGGAACCATTATAAACAGATTTTTACTTTAATATAAAATAATATTTTGAGATATTCCTAAGGTGCCCCTCTCCTCCCTTATAAAAGGGCACCTCCTCCCCCTCCTCCTCACACCAAATTGAGCACTCAAGCTCGGCCAACCCCTGCCATTTTCTCCTCTCCACTTCCCTATAATAATCCTAGAGGTCCTGGTCTTCTCCAAAGACCAATCTTAGTTCCTTAAGTGGAGGATTCAAAGAGGCGTTCCAAAGAAGAGGTAATATCCATTACCGATCTTTTCAATTTCTTTCTTCTTCAACTTCTTCTTCTTTAGTTGTTTCATGATAAAGTAATAACATCAGTATTACTTACATACTGATATGTTATTATAAATATGAAACAACCCTATTTCACCTTCTATCCATCCTACGGAAAAATGAAATCACCACGCGTGCGTACGTACGGAATACCGTCTCCACGCCGTGGTGTAATCTATTTTCCACCATCACCTTACAAGGATGGTTATAATGGTGTAATGAGTAACTAAATATGATTATTATGAAGTAATATTGATACTGAAATAATATATATATACTCCAATACAATTCCACGATCATAGGAATGATATCATCACTCGTGCGTACGTACGGAATACCGTCTCCACGATGTGATGCGACTCGTTCTACATGATCTTCATTTCATAATGATTATATAAATGAATTGAATGAATGAATATGGTATATAATACACTAATACCATTCTGGAAATGAATTATCTATAACCTAAAGATAAGAATAAGAATTTATTCGACAAAACACGCATAAGAACAAAAAGTTATAAAGACCCGAGTAACAAGTAACAATGAAATATTACTAACAAGAAGCTAATAATATGACCATATATGATATCATATAAATATGTATGATTCTGGAATAAGTCAATAACATTATTTAAAAAATTATACAGGAGCTTCGGACACGTACAAAGCTAATCGGGCCTAAGGTAAGGGAAATATCACAATCTCATTTTTATCCGAGATTGTTTATTCGTAAGTATTTACTGGGGTGTATTTTATCATCCACATCCATGTTCCCTCAATGTGAAATATTGTTTCCATACACTTGCAATAGTTTAAATCCAATTTTACCCTTAGGTGAGTTTTTAGTAAAGAATATGAAAGGAATCTTTTGTCGTTTTTCCGTACGAGGTACTTTTTGACTTTTCCGACAAAAGTACGAAGAATGTTTTTTTTAACTTATACGGCATGAATGGATTTTTAAAACGTTGTTTCCAAGAAGCTTCCTTTACAAGTTTTCAAGTTTATTTTTAATCAACTTCTTTTATTTTAAAGTTGTATGACATGTTATGAAAGGAAAACTGTTTTTGAAGAAGAAAGGATATTTTCCTCAAGAATGGAGTTCAAGTGATTTTCAAAATTATTTTCCATCTAAAATAATAAAGGGTTCTGTTTTTATCCCTATTATTACATTGATTTGATCATGTTGTGATGGAATTATTTTTATGAATTCCTTTATCTTATATGAATTGATTTATGATGTCATGATGTTTCAAGAATCCCATTTTTGTTTCATGTGTTATGCGATGATGTATGTTTTATGATTATGTGGCACACATAAGAAAGGATTCATTATAAGATGGGTGGGACCTATATCTCCCTCCAATGCATTGGGTAAAGATTTTATATCTCATGAGATAGACATGGCTGGAACGGAAGGTTATTTCGGTTCAGTGATACAGGACTGAAACGAGGAGTGAACTCGGTTCAGAAAGGGACTTTGTCCACTAAGATAGTCTTGGCGATGAGTCATGACTAACAAGAAATGATTTTCCATGATTATGTGTGCATTCCACAAAGTTTCATGTTTTATGTTATGATTATGGGGATCTCATTTTCACTCCTATGATTTGTTCCATGTTAAGATATTATGATCTCTTTTGCAGGTTATGATTTTCAAAAAGATATGATATGATTTTTATTTCCTTTATTTGCCTTGCTGAGCATTTGAGCCCACCCTTTTATATTTTCTTTTCCCCAGGATATAAAGAAAGGTTTTAGGTAAAAAAAAAGGAAGATATTTATGGGATATTTTGAAGATCTTTCACCACGATTAGAAGATTATAGTCCGAGTTTCCAAAGACACTAAACTATTACGGTCCTTGTGTGTGTGTTTTTGTAATGTACTAAGTATTCCGCAAAAGTAATGTAATGTCCATGTACGATAAGCTTCGGGTCTCTACAGTTGGTATCAGAGGAAAGGTTTAGTCAACCTTTGGAAACTAGGATGCGAGAACTTTAGTGAGATCCCTAGAGATATTTCTAAGGTATGTCTAGGGATGTCTCTAAGGTTAAGTATACGTATAGGTTATAGTCCTAGAATTGTGCTAACGATCTTCGAATTTAACCTAAGATGTTAGATATTGAGGGTACTAACCCTTTATTATGTTGTTTTCCCTAGCATGATTTTTGCCTCTCACACAATTCTTTTGGGGTTTTAGACGATGGCTGGAACCCGAAGGAACCGTGTTAATGCGGAATGTGATGGGCAATGCAATGATTGTACCCCTGAGCAACCAAACGATATAGGAGCTGGAATGAAAAATCTTGTAGCCATGCTCACACAACTTTCTCAAGCTATGAATCATGCAGGACTTCCAAACGAGCAAAGGAAGGAGCAACATTCTGTTGAATCCTTCATGAGGCAGCGTCCACCTTCTTTCAGTGGGTCTACTGATCCATTAGTTGCTGAACAATGGATTAGTACTACTGAAAAGATATTTTCAGTTCTTCAATGTTCTGAACATGATAAAGTCATCCTAGCAGTGTATCGTTTGGAAGGAGATGCTGATCAATGGTGGAATCTTATTAAGAATACAAGGCAAAGGGATGAAATTGAGTCTATGGAATGGGACGAGTTCCAGAACTTATTTTTCAATAAGTACTTCCCTCGTATTCTTCGAACAAAGATAGAGAAAGAGTTTCTTGAACTGAAGCAAAGGGACGATGAATCTGTTGGTACCTATGAAGCAAATTTTACAAGACTTGCAAGGTATGCTTCTGGAATTATCATCCAACCTGAAAGTAAAGTTGATCGATTTTTCAGTGGCTTAAAACCAAGTCTTCGAAGGGCATTAGCTATAAGAGACTTCAGTAGCTATGAAGAAATTGTGCGTTGTGCTATCAAGGTAGAAATGGAAGTTGGTGTTACATATCCATCTCATGGTTTTGACAAGAAACGAAAGATGGAGTTCAAGGAGAAATCTCAGAATAATGGTGAAAAGAAGATGAATGTTTCCTTATGCACAAAGTGTGGAAAGAAGCATGGTGGAGATTGTCTAAAAGGGACTAGAAAATTTTTTAAGTGTGGAAAAGAAGGTCATCGAGCAGCTGAGTGTCGAAGTAATGGAAAAAGGGTTTCTAATGATAAAACAAACACTGCAGAGAACGCACTGCCAACACTTCAATGCTTCAAGTGCAAGGAAATGGGGCATTATGCTAATAATTGCCCTAATCCAAGGGTTAGTGATGATCAACATGAGCAACCACTGAAGGCAAAGGACAAAGGGAAATCACATGCGATCACTTTTGGAAATGTTGAATATGACAACGATGTGGTGGAATGATTAAGTGTTTATGTAATGGGATTCTAAAATAATGTTGTATCATTGAGTATTGCAATATTTATTGATGTGGTATTCAAAGTGATTGAGATATTTTTTGGAAATAAGATGATATGCGCATAATGAAGACGAGAAAATGAAATGTTTAATAGTATTCATGAGCTCATGATTGATATAAGGACTAAGTGATATCATGGTTTGAGTATATAGAATTTTGAGGATTTTGGTATGTGGAAAGTGTTAACTTTTAACTGCACTCATGTTTTCACTAAGATATTCAAGAGAATACACGATTAAGGACTTTGAATGTTTGGAATGTGACCAACAAGACATATCTTATGATATGTGGGGATCAACGACAGTATTAAATCTCTGGTAATTGATGTCACCATATTATGAGAGTGGACTGCAGTATTATGTATAAGCCTAAAGATTAGACTGGATTATGTTGGACATAAGTTAGTATTGTTTAAGGATAGAAGATTTTCGATATTATTGATGGGATGTTATAGTAACGTAGTTTTAGAAAAAGGACAACCTGCAGGACGGGCGACAGCCCATCGCTTCGGACAAGGCTGTGGGAATCGAACCCACAACCGAAGTGCGACTGGCCTTTATCGCCTACCACTGGCCTACAGGAAGTCCCTGTTTAGTAGCAGTATGATATATGAAGTATAAGTCCATTTTAGGAACTATATATGATTAATCTTACTATATATCGACTTATGTATATAATTTTTGCTAACCTTTTGTTTGAGACAGATGGAATGACCCGTCATTCTATCACATGATCTGCTAACACTTCACGAATAACAAATTCAACTTCATTTATTTAAGAGATGAAGTGGAAATTGTTCTAGGCACGAACAATAGTGAGATTGTACCAAAATAAAGAAAGTATTTATTCCAATTCAAATTTTCAACTTTAGGGAAATGATCTTGAAAACCAAAAATGTTGTCCTAGTGATCTTATACCTGATGAATCGGATGGTACCTTAGATCGTCACAAATTTATGGATTTGTGATTATTGGCTTTTCCATAGCCATGTTCTCTACCACTCTCCATCAGAACATGATGGTTAGATTTCTCTTCCATATCCATATTTTCACCTATGTGGAAACCCAATGATTAGTTTATTTGGGTAACCGTTACGTTTCATACTTTTGTTTTTAAAGATTGGTTTTGATATTCCTTTTTTACGATGTGGGTTTCTATTAAAGAAACTTTCAAATAGTAAACCATTTATAACCCCGACGAATTTTGAGGGCGAAATTCATTTTAAGGGGGGTAGAATGTAACAGCCCAAGATTTTATAAAAAAAATATTCTTTTTAATTTTATTAAAGTCTTGTGTTGTACGCTACACCAAAAGGAGCTTGCACAACACGCATCCTTGACTTGCTTTGCATTACACGCAATCACGACCTTCCTCGATAGCGTGTGTAATACGCAATACCGAGTTTCACTAAACAACGATATGCTATTAAAATATTATTAAAACTAGCCGTTATGAATAGTAATAACCACTTTTTAAAACTCTTTAAATCTTATTTTTCAAAATGAACTTCATTTTTGGATTTGGAGTATCGAATTTAGCCTAAGGTGAAATTTTGGTACTTTTCGGATAACTTTCATATTCTGATGAATAGTGAAAATTACTAAATTATAATTAAAAACAACTTTTTTAATCGAAATAATTAATAGTGATAAATTATTAATTTGAGTGGTTTTAAAGTATATTTAGAATATATTTTTACAATTTAATACAATGTTGGTCATTGGATGTAATATCACATTTAAACTAGACATAAACAAGTGTCAATCTTTTGATAGATATTGTTTCTTAAAAACACGCTATTTGTTTTAACAGCGGGATTTAATTATAAAAATAATTAATGAAACTTTTATGTTATGATTTTGGTACAATAGACTTCATTTTTGAATTCGGAATATGAAATATAGCTTGGGATGAAATTTTGGCATTGTTCTGAAAAACATCAATTTTTGATGAATAGTGAAACTACTAAGTGGTAGGTTAAAAACTGAATTTTGCATAAAACTTAATTTTACCGCTTCTGTGAATGGAATTTCGAAAATCCGAGAGACACGGTTAATATCAAGGACTAAAATGTGGTTCAATGAGATGAAAATAATTTTTTGGTGAATAGTAACTTTTTACTTTTTTTACCACGGTTAATAGTAAATAGGGTAACTAAGGGTAAATATGATATTAATATTACCCTAACACATGTCCTAATTCTATTGGACTAGTGTAATTCGACAAAAAACAAACTTAGGAATAAAATATGACCATTTAGGCCCACTTGGATTAGATTAGGACATTTATTATTAATTTATTTAAAGAAGGGTTAAAATAGTTAAAATCAAAGTTTAATAAGTAAATCATTTTTAATATGGGGTTATACATAATATAAATTCGACTATAAATATTCATTAGAAAGCTAAAAAGATTTCCTACATGATGGTATTTTATTTGTAATTTTTAGACATCATATAATATAATTTATTTATGACACAAAGATGATGCAGTAATTATCTTATTAATGAAATATTGACATAATTGATAATATAAATACCAAAATAAATGTAATTTAAGACTTTTTATGAATTCCACTAATTTTCTAGGTTACTATGATATAATAGTGTTGATTTAATCAACTTGGTTCGAACATATAATTCTGTTATGACTTTCAAAAAAATCATATATCAAATAGTGTCAAAATTGACACAAAATAGTTTTTAAATCAAATATTATATTATTAATTGTTATTTTATTCCTAAAAATCTAAGGTTCGGCAAAATGACTTAGATAAGGATATATGTATTAATAATATACAATTTGGGGTTCGTTTGGCATGTTAGAGTAAGTTTATTAACCATATAGTGAAAGAAAACAAAAAGACACGGTAAAAGTTAAATTATTTAACTTAGAGTTAAATCTAATTGATAAGGTTAAAATAATACCCTAAACTTGTCTAAATCCTATTGGTTGATAGGATTTCGACCCATCCCCACTTTAGCTTCGAAATAAGACCCTTTGGAACCATTATAAACCGATTTTTACTTTAATATAAAATAATATTTTGAGATATTCCTAAGGTGCCCCTCTCCTCCCTTATAAAAGGGCACCTCCTCCCCCTCCTCCTCACACCAAATTGAGCACTCAAGCTCGGACAACCCCTGCCATTTTCTCCTCTCCACTTCCCTAGAATAATCCTAGAGGTCCTGGTCTTCTCCAAAGACCAATCTTAGTTCCTTAAGTGGAGGATTCAAAGAGGCGTTCCAAAGAAGAGGTAATATCCATTATCGATCTTTTCAATTTCTTTCTTCTTCAACTTCTTCTTCTTTAGTTGTTTCATGATAAAGTAATAACATCAGTATTACTTACATACTGATATGTTATTATAAATATGAAACAACCCTATTTCACCTTCTATCCATCCTACGGAAAAATGAAATCACCACGCGTGCGTACGTACGGAATACCGTCTCCACGCCGTGGTGTAATCTATTTTCCACCATCACCTTACAAGGATGGTTATAATGGTGTAATGATTAACTAAATATGATTATTATGAAGTAATATTGATACTGAAATAATATATATATACTCCAATACAATTCCACGATCATAGGAATGATATCATCACTCGTGTGTACGTACGGAATACCGTCTCCACGATGTGATGCGACTCGTTCTACATGATCTTCATTTCATAATGATTATATAAATGAATTGAATGAATGAATATGGTATATAATACACTAATACCATTCAGGAAATGAATTATCTATAACCTAAAGATAATAATAAGAATTTATTCGACAAAACACGCATAAGAACAAAAAGTTATAAAGACCCGAGTAACAAGTAACAATGAAATATTACTAACAAGAAGCTAATAATATGACCATATATGATATCATATAAATATGTATGATTCTGGAATAAGTCAATAACATTATTTAAACCATTATACAGGAGCTTCGGACACGTACAAAGCTAATCGGGCCTAAGGTAAGGGAAATATCACAATCTCATTTTTATCCGAGATTGTTTATTCGTAAGTATTTACTAGGCTGTATTTTATCATCCACATCCATGTTCCCTCAATGTGAAATATTGTTTCCATACACTTGAAATAGTTTAAATCCAATTTTACCCTTAGGTGAGTTTTTAGTAAAGAATATGAAAGGAATCTTTTGTCGTTTTTCCGTACGAGGTACTTTTTGACTTTTCCGACAAAAGTACGAAGAATGTTTTTTTTAACTTATACGGCATGAATGGATTTTTAAAACGTTGTTTCCAAGAAGCTTCCTTTACAAGTTTTCAAGTTTATTTTTAATCAACTTCTTTTATTTTAAAGTTGTATGACATGTTATGAAAGGAAAACTGTTTTTGAATAAGAAAGGATATTTTCCTCAAGAATGGAGTTCAAGTGATTTTCAAAATTATTTTCCATCTAAGATAATAAAGGGTTCTGTTTTTATCCCTATTATTACATTGATTTGATCATGTTGTGATGGAATTATTTTTATGAATTCCTTTATCTTATATGAATTGATTTATGATGTCATGATGTTTCAAGAATCCCATTTTTGTTTCATGTGTTATGTGATGATGTATGTTTTTTGATTATGTGGCACACATAAGAAAGGATTCATTATAAGATGGGTGGGACCTATATCTCCCTCCAATGCATTGGGTAAAGATTTTATATCTCATGAGATAGACATGGCTGGAACGGAAGGTTATTTCGGTTCAGTGATACAGGACTGAAACGAGGAGTGAACTCGGTTCAGAAAGGGACTTTGTCCACTAAGATAGTCTTGGCGATGAGTCATGACTAACAAGAAATGATTTTCCATGATTATGTGTGCATGCCACAAAGTTTCATGTTTTATGTTATGATTATGGGGATCTCATTTTCACTCCTATGATTTGTTCCATGTTAAGATATTATGATCTCTTTTGCAGGTTATGATTTTCAAAAAGATATGATATGATTTTTATTTCCTTTATTTGCCTTACTGAGCATTTGAGCCCACCCTTTTATATTTTCTTTTCCCCAGGATATAAAGAAAGGTTTTAGGTAAAAAAAAAGGAAGATATTTATGGGAGATTTTGAAGATCTTTCACCACGATTAGAAGATTATAGTCCGAGTTTCCAAAGACACTAAACTATTACGGTCCTTGTGTGTGTGTTTTTGTAATGTACTAAGTATTCCGCAAAAGTAATGTAATGTCCATGTACGATAAGCTTCGGGTCTCTACATAATATGTCAGTATAGGACAAGTGGGAAGTTTAATGGGTGAAAAATGATGAAAAAAAGAGTTATAAAAGAAACAAATTCAGTTTTTAAAACAGGAAATGGGCTCACGGTTGGCCCAAATCATGAAGTAACCACCCTTTCTTCAAAAACTCCTAAACAAGAAATGTGGAACCCAAATTAGGGTGATTAGACATATATGAAACTTAAAAAATCAATATTAATCTCACAAAATACCCATGAAAAGGATCGGGATTTCCAATGGACCTGATCAAAACAATGAAAAAAAACCAGGTGTGACAATTCTCCCCATAATTAAAGCTTTCCGCCCCCGGAAAGCCAAAACACATTCCAGCTGAAACATTTACACCTAAGGATTACCTATCAACATGATCCAGCTTCTCAAGAAAATTCAATATCATCAACCATAAATGGTTTTTAAGCCTCTAGCTCAAAAAACACACTACACAGAACCACTTCCGGAAAATCATTGGAAATATCAAGCCACCACCTCCACAACCATGCCAAGAACCCGATTGTTGGGCCTTCTCCCATTGAACCCAACCATCACCAAAACCAAAGAGCACTCAAAAAAAATTCTAGGGGAGTCTAGAATGGACTCCCCACAATTTAAAAACATCTTTCACTTGAAAAGTTCTTAGGATGAAAATCCATGAGGCCCATGGTGGGTCTCCCCTCCATTAGAAACCAACTAGCAACGAAAAAAAAAGAATTCAACATGAGCTAGAATTGGGCCTCAGTCACACAATCCCAAAAAAACACTCCTAAAAAAACATACAATACCAATTTAATTATGTTACAACATGAACATATAAACCACCCACTTTTGAATGGAGGGGACAAGAACTTGGACAACACTTTCAGCACAGATCTGGACCCCCACCACTCGGGGATGGGAGGGAAGGGGACCCAATAATTTGGCCACTGAAACCACAAAAGAAAAAAACTACCCAAAACTCTCAATCTATTAATAGGTAACACCCATACTGCACATGATTTTCACAGGCGGTCCACATAGGGACACTGATTGAAAACCCATATCCATGAAGGCATAACCATAGACACTGTGTGAGGGGTAATTCCACCACGCTTGCTGTGACAAAGGGAAATTCAATGAAATGAGGAACCAAAAGATTAAAATAGAAGCTAACTTACCAAAACCGATAAGTCAGGATCCTAATTGAGCACTCCACACTTCTGGAAATTTTTGGACTGCGTGAAAATCTTCACTCCAAGGCCTATGGCTGGAGCTCTAATTCTTGAAGCATCTACTGCTCCGAAGTCATTTGATATGGATCACACCACTCAAAAAGACTCACATGATCACCCAAGAAACCTTCATGTAAATAGGTTCTCATAGATGCATATCAAAATTCTGTCTCACTCCGAACGAGGGGAAGAATAGACAAGGAATACGGTGAGACACATCAACAACACCGAACACAACTGTTTTGTCCAAAATAATTTTCATGACCTAGAAGCACTTTTAATCGATCCCAAACAGCTCTCTATTCAAACAAATAGGTTGAGGCATTACCCAAAGAGGTGGATTTAACATTTGAAATTAATCCTAGGTTGATCAGTAGGAAAGATCTCCAACGGAGAACTATCCATGGCCACATCACAACATCAAACACATCTTTAGAAACCTAATGAACATTACCCCAAAACCGTGCCACCAACAAGATCGCATCTCAAGATACAAAAATAGTATTACTTATAGATCACAAGGAATCTTACTGAATAAAAAAATCTTCTAAGACATAGAAAAATCAAGCCACAAAACCATTGGTTTAGAAAAAAGGCCACAATTTTTCAGCTCAAACCACTTTTGAAAAACAAACTAACTTGGTTGGTTGTCACATTAACCAATGGTGTTTAATCAAGTCTCACCCACATGCACATTTCCATGCCACCCCAGGCACCCAACCGGCCAAGCCATATAGGTCATCCTTCCAGATATAAATAAAACCATGCATGTGAGCATCCATGAAAACACCAAAGGCTAAAACAAAACAACATCATTCCAAAAATATGTTACCTTCAAAAGGAACACCAACCACAAAGTCAAAAACCATTTTCATATTTCACAAAAAAACAATTCATTAAGAACCATTTTCTTAAAAACCTATCCCTTTTCATTTTTAACAATGTTTAAAATAACCAAGCCACTCCAAACAACCCCTTCCCATTTTTTATAAATCAGTAAGGTATATTTTTATAATCTGAGGTCTATTGAGACCAATACCCATTATAGGAAAACACCAACTGATCAAAACCAATTTCCAAAACTAATTTATCTGATTCAAAAACTTTTTAACATCCCAAAATACCCCATTTAAAACAATGATCCAGAATCTCCTTAAAATGATTCACAATTTCAAAACATTTTATTCCAACAAACCACAAGTTTAGATTATGGATAATCTAATCCCGTTAAATCATTTCCACTTCCTTCAATTTTTTTTCACAAAAACACAACCTTCAAAAACCATTCTTATATTTAATTTTTGAAAAAGCTGCTTTTTCACTA
Source organism: Viscum album (assembly GCA_963277665.1). NCBI lineage: Eukaryota > Viridiplantae > Streptophyta > Magnoliopsida > Santalales > Viscaceae > Viscum > Viscum album. Next base: position 1,976,361,967 of record OY728143.1, on the reverse strand, counting down.
TTCAAAATCTAATCCTTCCTTTAAAACCCATTTCTACAATTCTCACACAAGGATTTTAAAAACAAAAATTCAGAATTCAATAAAGGTTCAAGAGACCCAAAAAAGGGAACTAGTGTCGGTGGGTGACTTGACCATATGGTTGGCGGCCATATGACAAAAACAACACCAACACAGAGAGAATTATTAGGAAAATTCCCTAGCTCTACATGGCTTTACAGGCCCTGTGAGCTCACAGAGGCCATTAGTCAGACTCCACTTGTCATATCCCAACACCAAACAATCAATAAAAACAAAGGACACTAATAAATCCAGACGTTCCATGGAAACCCGATGATTAGAACGAGAAAGAGTTCGCGATGCTCTTCTTGCACTTACCCCTAAAGTCCCAAAAATCCTACTACCTCTTCCTTGACATCCCAAAAATAACAAGGGCGCTCTAAAAAGAAAGGTCTGCTAAGAGACGACCTCCTCGGATACCATTTTGTCACGAACCAGCCCGAGTCGACCCTGAATCGGTCACCTAGGCCAGCCCACGAAAAGTCCCGAGAGGCGTTCCCAATCCTTATGGGATGGCAAAAAGCACCAAGGGAATCAATATAGTACACAAGGGAACGATTTCTCATATATATAAAAAATCAAACAAACATCAGAAGGAAATGGACAGCCCAAAAAAATATTTATATAAAAAATGAATTGAACATTATTTGTATAATAAACTACAAGTAAAACTAAACCAAAAAATCAATAAACCAAACCAGTTAACCAACTAAATCCTTGTGACCCAGCTGGTTACCCTCCAATAAAATGATCACACATCGCCCAAGGTGATCAATCTTGAGCTAAAACCACCACAAGGACTAAAAACAGAAGAAGACTATATGCATGAGTATTAAAACTAAGTAGGTTATCCCGATATTATATTCCCAATGCACTTACATTTAAAATAAAAGAAACCTCAATTCATAGTTTTAAATAAAAGATATAAAAGAATGTTTTTTAATTGAGGTTTCATGCTATAATAATTATCAGACAAATACATGCATGTTTTATAAACAATAATGCTAGTAACAATTTTTCAAAGAGGTGGAACTTAAAAATGAAAATAGTTTTCAATAGGGATGCTTTAAAGAATTGAAACTTTTAAATAAAATACCCATTCTACTGAATTTACCAACCCAATACGCCATACGCCAAAGGTGAATACCAAATAGCCAATGAGCACAAGTCACAGGAACACCCCTAGGCACTAGTTAGTTGTGAGCCCCAGGTACCTCGTATCTCGGTGAAAGTAACCATAATAAATATACGTTCTCGTGCACATGAGACACTAGTAGGGAGAATAACCATAACCTAGTGGTCCCCCAACATCATCATTCATAGTTTAGTTATTTTTTTCATCATCAAACTTGCTACGTGAAACAGGGGCCAAACCCGACTTGATTACTTGCATACTAGTACACGACTGCCCTCCTAGATAATAGAGATTCCCTTTAGTTCTCAATCAAGTTAAACATATTATTGAATAGACGTTTGAAATAAAAATTCCATTACCAAACCATAAACACACAAACATCCCACAAACTTTCTTCACATTTCTTTCATGAATCAAAAAACCACTAAATATTTTCATAAAAAAATTCAAGGAGTGTATTGAGGCGTTGCACATAAAACTCATTCAAAAAAACTCTTTCAATTATAAAAACACATCAAACCCATAACAAACCATATTTTTCAGCCCTAAAAACATTTAATAAAATAATTTAAATTACCATAAAACAAACCTAATTGACACAACTTGGTATATACAAGTAAAACACACATTCTTCATTCTTAGGAAAGGTCACACGGGCCTTTAAACATTGTCTCCAAACTAAAATTTGAAAATGTTATGCATTTAAGTTTTATTAAAGAGGTGTGTAAACACCATTTAAAGAATAAAAACACATTCATAATCCCTTAAAACACTCAGGTGACATATTCAAAACACAACCATTTTTATAAGAATGTGAAACATGCCATTTTCTTGGCAACTCTAGCCAAAACATGTTGTAAACAAAAAACCATTTGTTTTTAAAATAAAATGAAAATTTGAAATCCATAAAAGGATCCCAAAATAATTTTCTTACATTCTTCCAATATATTTATAAATCCAAAAAAATATTTTAAAAGGCAGTAGACACATAAAATCCTACCGGGCAATTTACCGAATGAATGGCATGAACTCTTTAAAAAAAACTTCTGTTAAGCTCTTAAAAAGGGATAATACACCATTTTTATTCCATACAGTTATTCAAGATAGTGATACATATTCAAAATACCATAAACCAAGTGTGAAAGCTCATGGAATAATTTATCAAACAAGAGGAGTGCACATTTATACCAAAACAACTACATTTTTAACAAAATAAGTCACAAAACATAATTTGCACACAAAAACTTTAGAAACAAAGTTTTACAGCAGAACATATCATATAGATAAGGTTATAAAATAATTTAAATGATGAAACTTAAATGATAAAGGTTTTTGCAAGAGATATCCTACCTCATATCCTTGGCGTAACGGAAACGCACACCCGAAATCACCCGTCACAGGTTTATAAAAACTAATACTATAAATACCAGACCGAAATTAAAATAAACTCAATAAAAACCATAGGATAGAAGAACCCTAGGTCGATCATGAATAGAGGAAATTATAAAACCATGAAATAATGAAAGGATGAAGAAGAGAGAGGATAAAGGAGATGGAATCTCACCATTTCAACTAGAAACTATTAATATTCCATTATATCTGAAACCCCAGAGAAAAGGGAATGGGATGAAACTTATTTGAGAGTCTCCTATGGTCTGTTATAACTAGGTAATTAAAATTTTCTTGAAAAAGAGCACGAATTTAATGAGTTATGTATAAAACGATTTAACTTATCAATTCTGGGCGATTTGAGGTAACCTGAGAACCTTCTCCCTAATCCGCGAGACATATGAGCTCCAAAGAGGGTAAATAGATAATTTGGGTGAGGATAGGGGTATTTGATTCGAGGTGGAGTTGGAATTATTGAAAAATAATAAAAAGTGAATTATATATAAAAGAATCAAATATTTGTTTTTAAAATAGGAAATGGGCCCATGGGCTGGCCCAATACCTAAATAAGTAACCCCAATTCCCCATTCTTATGAATTTCTATGGGGTAAAAAAGGCTATGGAAGTTTTAATATGTCATTATTGGACAAGTGGGAAGTTTAATGGGTGATAAATTATGAAAAAAAAAGATTTATAAAAGAAACAAATTCGGTTTTTAAAACTTGAAATGGGCTCACGGTTGGCCCAAATCATGATGTAACCACCCTTTCTTCAAAAACTCATTAACAAGAAATGGGGAGCCAAAATTAGGGTGAGTATACATATATGAAACATGAAAAATCAAGATTCTTCTCACCAAATACCCCGAAAAAGGATCGGGATTTCCAATAGACCGGATCAAAACAAAGACAAAAATAAACTGGGTGTGACATAAAGATTGTTAATAATGATTTAATAAATATTTGTTATTTTATTATGGATAATCATTGTTATTTCATGGAACTTATGGTAGTGGTTTTCCCAAAAATCATAAAAATGTTGTTTTTTGGTTATTATTGAGTTATGAAAAACTTTTATTCATTGGTGAATTTAATTTTGAATATTACCATAAAAATTTATAAAAACATCATAAGTTAATCATTATTATATAAAATTAACATTATTTAAAATTTATTTGTCCCTCATTATGTAAATGTTATATTATCATTCATGTAGTTAGTAAAACTGACCCAAAAAATGACACATTATAACGACTGAGTGAGTAAGAACATGATATTGAAATAAAGTAACTTCAATTTTACATAATCTCAATGATATAAATTTTTTTATTATATTAATTAATCTAATTTTATAAAATGTGGATAAAAAATATAAATCATTATTAATAAGAGGATATCACTTACATTGAAGACAAAATTCTTCTATTAGATTACCTCTTGTAAATGAGGGACTGCGAATTCATTCATGTTACCATAGGTTCTCGAACAATGGATAATATTTTCAAGTATAGAATTTAGGCATTGATTCGATATAAAAATGAATGAAATTTGAGGTTTATTTTTGGGGTTTAGGGGGTCTTTTATAGGTGATCTTGAGTGTAATTTTTTACAATACCTCTACTTTAATTTATAGGGTTTTTGTTTTTAAATTGAAAGTAGATAAAAAGAAGAAATTAATGGATAATAGATGATTTTACGTCACTAATTCCATAATAAACTCATTTAGAGACATAATTTTATAATATTTTGTAAATTATGAATCAAAATATTTAATTTATTTTATTGGATTCGTTTTCTAAAGGTGATAATAATTAATTTTAATATGAGTACACAAAACGAATAAAAACAATTTGTTGAAAATATTAATTTTAATCCTAAAAATGAATTTATTTTTATTCATCACAAAGTAATAAAAATATGTTAATTGGTACTTTTTAAAAAAATATATAAAAAATTAATTTCATAAAAATTGGCCTTCAATAGAGATTAATTTAATTTATCAAAATGAAAATACATATAATATATAAAAACATTCTATGAAAAAATTGGCTATTTTAACATCCTATGATGTAATCCTTATTAATAAATAATTAATAATAAATTAATGAATTTTTATTATATTTTTATTTAACTAATTTATTCATTTTAATAAAATTACTACATAAAATAAGATAATATAGATTGTTAATAGAAATATATTTATGATAGAGAAAAATGTTTTTAAAAAAAATATTGTTTATACGTGAATAATTTAAATAGTATTTATTATAGTTACTTATTTATTTATTAGATTTTATTAATTTGTTTTAAATAAAAATCCATTAATTTTATCAATACATATTTTTGATATCGTTCATTAAAAGTAATAAAAATATGTTTTTCATAAAAATAGTTTCAATAGTATTTTCTTGTGGTTTTCTTCCTTGTATTTTTTTATAATTATGTTTCATTTAGTTATCTTGTAATATATTTGATTTTTTTATACTATCATAACACAATGAAGAAAATATTCATTTTAGTTTGGTGTTGAGTGTCTCACAAAATAGCAAACACTTAAAATTTATTTAAAAGGAAACACATTCTAAAGTCATGTAGTGTTACATTTCACCGCCTCAGAAATCACCATTTAAATTTAAAAATATTTTTGAAAAAATGAGGGTAATTTGTCCTCATCTCATCTTCAAGTTGACACATTACTTTAAAAAACATAGGATTCCACCAGTTAACTTTAACTAGTCGAGTGGTCTTATTTCATATTATGATATCCCTATGGTATAACATTTCAATGAGATATTCCTCAAAAAAGAGATCATGTTCCAATTGTACTACCTCTATGTTCATTACATATGATGGATCAGGTATATACATCCTCAAATGTGAAACGTGAAACCCATCATGTACTTGTGAGAGGTTTGGTGGAATTGTAATACGATAATCCATCATCCCTACACGATCATAAATTTATAAGGGCCAATTCATCTCAGGATTTTTTTTTTCATTCATTGGGAATCTCTTTATCCTCTTCCATGGTGATATTTGAAGTAATAAATTATCTATGCATTCAAACTCCAAATACCCCTAATAATTTTCAGAATAGATCTTGTATCAACTTATGATGGTTTAGAGTGTTGTTAAATGATTTGAATATTTTTTAACACTTCTGGAGAAAAATTTGGTCTTAGAATCTTACACTCTCTGACTTCATCCAAACATGTTGGTTTTTAGTAACTATTACTATATAGATCCTCATACAGTTCATTTTGAATTTTTCAATAGAAACTAATATTATAGGAGAACTCTACTAGGAGAATGTGTTAATCCCAACCTCTTTTGAAATCCATTGAAAAAGATCTCATTATATATTTTTCAGTGTGAATGGTATTTTTTGAATAACTATCATTCTAAGGATGACAAGCAATACTAAAGTGGAACTTATTATCCAATTCTTGATGGATAATTCTATATAAATCCAAGGTAAACCTTGGATATTTATCCAATTCAATTGAAATTGGTACTCTGTAAAACCCTACCACCTCCTTTATGTATATCCTATAAATATGATCAAGTGAGAAATATTCTCAAATATCCATGAAATATACCATCTATATAAAGAAATAAACTATAAACTAAATTATATTAATGAATATCGATATATTAGGATTCCCTACAAAAAAATCTATACAGATGTTCTCCCATTTCTATAAAGGAATGGGAATTGGTTGCATCATCCCCTTTGAAATCTTTCATTATCTGCAAACTTATTGGAAAACCAAGCATAAGATACATAATTTACAATATATATCTCTGTGTTTTCCAACCAAAAATGATTCTTTATATCTCTATATATATTTATGCATCTAATATGGAGAGATAATTATGAGCTATGTGCATCATCCAACCCCGAAATCAATTCTAGTATTGATGGGAAACAAATTTTCTCCTAAACATTATATTTAAAACATTTTCAAAGATAAAATCTATATTATCCATTAAATTATTCGGTATCTATATTTACACATTTTACACCTACTTAATATTTACATGGATGGATTATTGAGTTGTCATTTTAAAAAGATAAGATTTATCCCATTCCTTATGGTTTCAAGGCCCGTCAATTGAAAATCCATGAATATTATTCCTCTATAAATCCTCATCTCTAATATCATAGTATGATCATTCCCACTCTGATAATTAACCACTTTATTATGTTTCCTAGGTTGGTAATTTAAAAATTAGTCATATTCCATGATCAACTATAACCATCTCCATCGACTCATATTCAACTACTTTTATATGGATATATACTTTAGGCTCTTATAATCAATAAATATTTCACACTTTCCACCATTGAGATGATGTGTCCATATTTTTAATTCAAATACTATCACTTATATATCCAAATCAAGCATTGAGTTATTTAATTCGTTGACATATAATTTAGGTATGGACTAGGCCATCACCATGCCATTTTGAATGAAAACATATCTTAATCCTTGTTTTGATGCATCACTATATATCACAAACCCTTCCCCACAAAAGGGTAGTGTGAGTAAATGTAAAGTGATCAACCTTATCTTATTATAATTGATATTTTATTCTGATTCATAAATCTAGAGGAACTTTTATTCCTTTTTAGTTAACATGGTTAGTGTATTTGATACCCATGAGAAATCTATCATATATCATTGATAATCTACATTCAATATAATAAAACTATAGATATTTGTTACATTGGTAGGCTTGGGTAATTATTCAATTAACTATTTATTTAATGGATCCACATATATAATGTTACTTGATATTATATGGCCACATAATGATACTTTATATAGAAATAATTAACAGTTGATAAATTTGGAATACAATTTCTACTTTCTCAGGGTCTTTGGCATAATACATAAATGATATTAATTCTATTTATTGATCTTATAATATATTAAAATATAATCTATAATGTATACCATGAATTGGTCAAGTTAATCTCTAATAATTATATTCATATGAACTATTATGATAAAAAGTGAATTGTTAATTCCAAATAGAGTCACTATGAATTCATAATGTCCATATATTATACAAAAGTTTTAATTAGATATATCCTCCCTCTTAACCCTTAGTTAGTGATATCTAGATGAAATATTAGTCATGTAGAAATATTAATCCCCTCAAAGTTGATTGAACAAGCCTCTAATATGGGGTGGATGCTACTTTTCATGATCATGACCTTGTTAAGTTCAGGATAATCAATGAAAAGATGAACCAATCCATACTTATCCATAAAAATGGACTATTGAACCCCATTGTAAAGTAATCAAGCATATAAAACCCTAATATATATTCTACTTTAATTACTTATTTAATTCTTATAATTTAATTATGTCCATTTTGCATGTGAACTTTGATATTATCATAGCATCAAGTGTGAGTTCATTTGACAACTCAACCTCATAATATGGTGGAGGCCAGGATTCTCTTCTATAAATACATTAACATATTATTATAAAATAAAATTATCTCTAATATTTACTTTCTTCTCCATCATTAGTGCTAAATATAACTCATTATTATGTTATAAGACCCAAATAAGGGAAGTAACTTCCATTGGGAGTTCACAGTTATCATTGCACTGATAGGAAATCGTGAGTTGATTTAGGGTATGAAATGTGACTTCCCAATCTTGGAAATTAATATAGGATCTATTTATAAAGATCCAATATATTCCTAGAATCACATCTAATTGAATAAGTGGAGAATAATTTTATTTTTAGCAATCACATTCCAATAAACTTCTTCTAGAGATGAATTATAGACTTGGGATAACATCATCATGGCACTGGGAGTTTTCACCAATACTTCATTACCTACCTATTAGGGTGGTTATGTGATACTCTTAAAAAACGTTCCATATAGAAATTAGAGTATAGATCCGGAATAAAATAAAACATTTTCAGTTCTTGAGTGGATGATGAGTCCACCTTTAACCAATTACCTTTCATAACCCAATTCATCCTTTTTTATTACATAGGCTTTCAATTTTTCTCATGGGGTATGACATTATTAATTATTATTATCATAATTAACCCTTTTATTCTCATAATTAACTCATTAGAGTATGGGTGGTGCATTATGTTAAGATTCCATTCTGTCCATTTCATTATTTGTCCTCTTCATATATCATCGAAATTCATGTGCTTGGTAGATTTATCTTCCATACATTAAGAACTTAATTATTATTTTGAGACAATTTACTACTTGATTATTCTCCCATTTTCAGCATGTTAGAATATGAATCTAATTTCACAAATAGGTTTTATAATTTTAGTTTCTCTGAATCATTATTTTCTCTTCTCGTCCTCAAAATGATGAGAATAAATTGAGTCTATAATTTCCTAATCCACCTTGTGAGTGCATCAAATAATTTCTTCATAGCTACCAATTTCCATTATTATTAACATTTTATAGGAACATGATTTTAAGGAACTAAAAAAGTTAATTATTTTTCTTTCAAGGTCAATGATAAAATTGTAAGTGTACCATGACATTCTTATAAACGATTCTTCATAGGTATGAATGAATTCATCATACTTTTTTAGCACTATTAATTCCCGATCGAACTGGTATAAATATTTTATGTAAAATAATTTTTGAAAAGTATCTTCTTAAACTCCACCCCTTCCATGGAGTTGATTTTCTTCTATTTCACCATGTTATTTATAAGAGTAAAACATTTATCAACTTAATCATTTAACTCATAAATAGATAAGAAAACCTTTTCATGCATTGAAAGTTGGAGAATGGAAAATATATTTTCTATTTTTATGATTAATTTCATGGAAATTAGTTGATCGAAACACCAACTAATAGAGGGTGAGGGTAATTGAATAAAGGAATCAACAATGATGTGTTCCATTCTTGGTGTTTTTTGTAGTTTTATATGTGTTTTGAATCGGTTTGAAATGCCCAACGGTTCTGTATCTGGTGATACGTGGACCTGCTTTCCAAAGGCAGGCGTTCTCTAAGTGATTTGGCCAGCAACGCTTAAGAACTCACATTGGTCGAGAGGATGGGATGTCGGGCTCATCACGCCCTTTTTGGTGGAATTATTTCATGTTCTGGGACTCTCTTATAGATTTAAGATGTGTTCATATGTTCACTAATAATTGGTTTATACCCAAGAATAGTATCCAAGAATTACTCCTGGTTGGCCATGGTCAATTGAACGTAGGGATTCAGAATCATTTAGGCTTGAGTTTTACCATCCCTTATTGGATTAATGACTCCAAGGACTTTGGACTCACTTAGACGGTGCTGGTTTGAAGCCTCATAACTGGGCGCTCTAGAGTTTATTGTCGTCCAGGGGGTAGATAACAACTTGATCGTTTGGATCGAACCCGTGATACGAGCTTCCTACGTATCCTTGAGAGAGGAATCAGAATCCTCATAGTTTGGTTTGGGATCGGGCTTACACTCTGAGGCGGCCCAAGATGTGGTTAAACTGACATAAAGTGGGTCGGATTGAATGATTTTTTGGATTGAACCTCAGAGAGGCTTCCTACGTACCCTGCCTTGGAGATAAGGATCAAAGTCTACGTAGTTTGGGAGTACAGTTTGACGTTATGCGGGATGAAGGATGAACCGACGTGAAGGGGGTCGGAACGGCTGGGTGGTGGGCTTGAACCTCGTGAAGGCTTCCTACGTACCATTCCTTGACATGGATCAAAGTCCTCGTAGTTCACACTAGGTTGGGGTCAGGGTCGGTTCTTACTCTAAGCTCATGTGAGTCATGCTCGGTGTGAGAAACAAGAGGTAGTAGAGACCTGATGATCACGTCGCAAAAGGTGCGCTCGTGCGAAGCGAAGTGGGGATTACGCATAGGGCGGCCCAAAGAAATGGGGATTGACACTTACTCCGGGATGGAGGCCCGATGGTGACAAAGCCCAGAGTGAGAGGGAAAGGGTACCCATGTGTCCATCTCCCCTCTTGGTTCTTGGCACCGGGGTAGTACAGAGGTGCATGGGTGCCACCTCCCTTAATAATGGCTATGGGATTACCCCAAGGAGGCTACCCTGTTCACTCCCAGAATAGGGGAGAAGTGCTCACCACCAGAGTTGAAGGGAAATGAATGTGGGGTCCCCCAATATGGCGAGTGGAGATGCAGAAAGGGGACTTCGGGCTGAGTCCCTGCATTACCGTGGGAATGTGAACCCATGAATTACTAGGAAATCCACTTAAGGTCTGAAGCAACCCATTTTACCTCATTTATTGTGGGTATGTTAACTCAAGGCGGCGTGTTGATGCGCCTGAAGGTTGCATCATACGAGTCTGGTTGCTTCGGTGGAGGCCTTGGCTCGGGGCCGATGAGGGGGTTGCGAAGGATCGAGCTGGATTGGAAGGATTTTATCAGACTTGGAGAATAAGAACACCGAAGGAATTGGCAGGCCACATGCATGTATGAGGAGTGGCGCCCTTCGCGTAGGGGGGTGCTACGTGGCTGGAGAGGCCATCCGCGTACCAGGTTGGTATGGGGACTGATAGGCATCCCGCGTACCAGGGCGGTATGCTGCTTCGGGTTCGGCCCGCGTACCAGGTTGGTACGCGGGGGAGTCCACGTGGGCAGCGGCGGCAAAGGGGGACACCGGTCGGGGGTTCGCCGGTCAGTGCTTCACCCGCATAGGAGGGTGCTATGTGGTGAATCAGATTGAAAAAGTGGTATAAACTGCCTGGTCCACGGGGAGTGCATCCTCAGAGGGTCCATGGTTCTCGGTCTTCTTTTTTTGTTATTTTCAGTTCGCAGTTCACCAAATTGTTATGAGTTTTTGGTTCATCATTAATTCATTTCCAACTTCATAACTATTCTGGTTCGCGAATTGGAACTGCATTGTTTTCTAAATCCTAAGCTCCTTCCTCCGAAATCCTTCCACCTGAATCTATTCGATCCCCCTCTTTTCTCCCCTCCGATTTCATTTTATAGAGGGGGAAAAGGGGTCTATTGTTGTCATGAAACACTTTTTGCTGAGACCCATGACCGAAAACCAGGTTCACAGATGACTCGGTCAACAATCCATAAGTCGCGGGGGGCATTGAATTCCCCTCACCTGCGAAACAAGTCAGTTCGAGGGGTGCTTCACAGCCACGATGGGTTCCACCTCTATTCCGCGAATGACATCACATGTGCCATGGGATAGCTAGTACAGTTCATGGCTGGGGCGGTTTTTGTCAGTGGACCGGCCTGACGCCCTTCCTACTTCGCACCACGGAGGATCCCTGCCTCTATTTTGCGATCAACAGCGGTCCGCGGAGGCGGGAGCTTCATGGAACTGGAAGTGTACTCTTAATATTGGGCCGGTCTGGGGAGTAGTACATCTTGTGCCAACTTCTACAGATTTTTTCCCAATTCCTAGAAGAAAATTAGGTACAATCCTATCTTGAATTAAGGGGATTCTCATTCCCTTTTGGAGATTTTTCAGGACCCTACAAATGCCCCCATCGGAATGGGGTCCGATTGGAACGAAGAGGAGAATATTCCGATGTAGAGTGGTATTGAAATGTGGATGGTTTGTGGTAGAGGGGTGGACATAGTATGTGAACATGCCTATAAATACGGAGTCCCCTACCCTTTTTATTTTATCAGATTCCTCGCGAATACAGAGATTTTTCCTTTTGTCTCCGCATGATTGCTCCTTCGCAAAACTCCTCGTTTGCGAACCAGCTTTTATTTTTGCGAACCATTAATCCTTCGCGCCTATCTTCACCCATAAACCAACCTCCCAGCGATGAACTAATACTTTTAATCAATTAATAATTAAGTTACAATGGGCCGTATCAGAACTCTCTACATTGTTTTGATGGTCCACGGACTGGAATAATCTGGACTCTATAAATTTCTTAAGTCCTTCGAACTTAATCTTTTAAATCTGGGATTGAGATTCTTCGGAGCATCCTGGTTCGCAGTTTTCTGGCCAACGCTCTGCGGGATAGAGCACTGCGGACTTGTTCCTCATATTTTTGGTTCATGGGATGCAACCGTTGCGAACCACATTTGGAGGCCTGCTCGTGGAACACGTCGTGAAGGCCCCTTGATGGAGACCTTTTGCAAATACCTGGTTTTTTTGTCCAGATTTTATTATTCCAGACAAACCATTTTGCTAGTTTTCATGATGTAGGGAGAAAATATGGTTCCTCCTCGCCCTTCACCCAGGCCGGCTGCCGAGCCTCTCCCAATCGGCCCAAGGAGACGCCTAGCTATGATTCGTAGAGTTGAGAGCATCAAAGAGGACCCTAGTCGATCCATTATTCCCGACGATGGTTTCATAAAAGACTTTATATCTCCTGAGGTCTTGGGTTATACACTATAAAATCGGCTTCCTATTTATGGCTTCGGTCTTTAGGATGATATCCATATCCCCCTACCTTCTTAGGTCTTCCATCTCCTTGCTTGGAAGCATCGCCGAAGTGCGTTCAGGTGAACCTCGCCCAATCGGGGGAGATGATTTTTGATTCTGATCCGAAAGACACTTTCATTTTGAGAGGCTCTATTTGGACCCAGAGTTATCGGTATAATCAAGACTTCTCCCAAGAGACTGTCCTCAAGAATTACCCCTCCATAATCAACCTTGCTCGAGTGGATCATAATGTGGGGTGGATTCCCAGGTGGGATCTTCGGTCTGGTGGGCTTTTCCCAAATGACTGGGCCTAGGCCTACTGGGTCCGTTATCATTTCTGGGATTTTCCTGAGACACTGGAAGCAGTAAACCTATACTCAGCAGTGTTGGCTTCCCAGATTTCCGTTAACCCACCATATTCGGTCTTGCCTAACCTGGTCAGACGTTGGTGTTCGAGAAAGAACACTTTCCACCATGCCTATGGTGAAATTTTTATTAGTTTATGGGACATCTACTGACTGGGAGGGCTTCCATTCATTGGTGAGATTTATGATGAGTTTCTGCCCACTTTTGACGCATGGGATGATTCCGAACAGGTGCCTTTGTTGGCGAGGGATTTACTGGTTACAACAGAGCGGTCACAGGATCATCCCTTGCATACCCGCACTCTAATTCCATATAGTACATGGATAGGGTTATTTCTTGAGTCCACGTGTCCTATGCCAAAGATCAAGTTCCCCAGGACTCATCCTTCTCAATAATCACGAACTATCCCAGGTTCCTACTTGGTGGTTCTGGAGGCGGGCAACTACCTTTCATGGGGTTATGAGGTGCACCCTGATGTGCCGCCAATGCTCAGGCTGGCAGGTCTGTTCTCCATGTTTTTGAGTGGGTGGCTATTCCCTTCTTAGGATATCAACCTAGGTGTCAGGGCTTGCACCTTGATGATGGCAGCTGAGCTGGCAAAGTTCCACCTATTGAATTTGTTTGTGCCCACTTTGGCTCATATTTACGAACTACTGAGCCACATGCATGAGCGCGGGTCACCCTACCATCTGAGTGGGGAATTTCAGTTCTTATATGGCTGGGTAGTGGATCATTACAGATGTTATGAGTATCGTCATAACACAGTTATCCCACTTCCTACCTTTCGGCATACCCTGCTCGATATAGCTGGAGTTCACTTGAAGTCCCTCAGCTATGATGAAGTCTTCAAGCTTTTGAGTGACTTCTCCTAGTTTTATTTCACTCCCTACCTCACACCTTATGGCATCATGATTGACAACCATTGCGGGATCTTAAAGGAGCGTTCACACATGATTTCACTGCGGGATGGGTTTTTGTCCGCGTGGATTGACGGGGTTTCTTTGTGCGATTTATACACCCCATGTCGTTTTTCTCGCCAGTTTGGATGTATGAAAATACAAGTTTCCCTTCCCCATCCTCAGGTATGAGTACTGCACTTGGACACTCTCCATTAATGGCAGTTTATGTTGATGCGGGAGGGATCTGACACAAGCATTCCCTTTCCTGGCATAGGATCAGCTGCCATCATATCCTTGGAGAATGCAAGAATGTGGATCAAGCATTATCCTGATGGGATCGAAGGGAAGGTTGTCCAGCAGGTCCCCAAATCAAGAGTTTTGTGGCTACTGTTCCTACCGCAGCTTCATCGTCAGCTTTGAGGGAGGACAGACTAATGGCTCGTAGGTCAAAGCGAATCAGGGGAATTTCCTTTTCCAACCCCTCTGCGGTTGAAGTCCAAATGGACCCATCCTTCTTGGATGTGGATAAGGATGACCCCGTGGCTTCGGGTCCCAATGAGACAACTCGTGAAGCTTTTCCGGTTGATACTGGACTTAGCAACTTGATTCCCAAGCCTAAACCAGGGTTAGAAACTTCAGATCTTCCAGCTTTGGAACCATCTTCTTGAGTGCACATGTATTCCCTGGTCTCAATGCCAGACTTCATTCATGTGCCATCTAGTGTGGATACTAAATATCGTCGTTTCATGGAAGACCACCGAGCAGTGCGAAGGTGGTCCTGGCCCCAGATTCACAAGATATTTTCTGAAACTCCTCTGGATGAGATGGAGACTAAAACTGAAGCCCTCTGACAACTCTTCCTGGGGTTGGGGTCAGGTGGCTTTGACTATCGACAGTTTCATTTTCTCGCTTTCCAGGTTGTCATTGCTTCTGGGGAGGTTGCCGCTAGCGAACACATACTTTCTCACCTTGCTGACTCTCATTACAGAACCCGAACCTTTGATGAAGCTATGATGAAGCTCCATTAGTTGATAGCACTAGAGGTGAGCTCTCAAGATTAGGCGACTTCCCTATCCACAAAGCTTCATGAATGCGAAGCTCGAGTAATGATGAAGAAGGATCGTTTTTCAACTCTGACTGGTAACCTTGAATCCACCAAGAAAGGGATCAATGATTTCCAAATGACAGTGAAAATACCGGTTAGGTGGCCTATGTTGCGGCCAGAGAGAAGGCCGTGCTGGAGCATACTTACAACAATCTTCACCGCACGGTTGCGGATCTGATGGAGAGGGCGAGCCAGGCTCATTTGTGAATATTAGATCCATTACTGTACACTCTGTTGTACCTCTTTTGTTTCTATGAGGGAGATGCCCCAACATGTGGACGTCCTCCGTTTTTTTTCAAACGGAATACAATCTATTTTGATCTTTCCTTGCTGTAAAATTTGATTTTAACTAGAAAAATTGATGCTTAAATAAAAACTCAATGGATCAGAATTGATCATAATTTAGGAAAATGATAAAATTGAAACATGCTATAATTTTTACGTGGACCGTGGGATCCAGCAAGCATAGTTTGACTATTGTTGGGGGTTTTTTAAGAAAACACCGCAAAATTTTTGTCTTTTCTGTTTTTTTAATACCCTAATTTTTCCTGGGCACATTTAGTGTGGACCCAGCAGGTATTTCTCGGCTTTTTCTTAGGCCTCCCTTTTTGAGTTTTCGGCCTAATGGGATTTGTGCCTCTTTTTGTGAGCAGTTTAATGTCCTGTCGACAAGACTATCATTAATTATGTTTTAGGTCGAACAACATTGACCATATATGGTGGGGCGAGGGCCCCAATGAGGTTTGGTTGATTAAAGGATATCTCAAAACCTTCCAAACGCACGTGGGGGGAAACATGTTTATATTTGAACAACATGCAGGGCATGTCTCAAGGCATGGGAGTCGTATCGGCGTGTAGAGGTGGGAAGAGAATTACCTGAGGAAGACTTGCCTTTGTTAGACGGGCCAGGGGCGACCAATATGCAGAGCCACTTAGGGAATTGTATGAATAGTTGTGCAAAGGTGTCCTTATGAAAATGAATATCCATTTCTAATGGCTAGAGGTCTTTATGGTTGTTCGGATTATGGAAACCACCATAGGTGGCTCGGAAAAAATATGAAAACCACCAAGGGTGGCTCGGACAGGGTGTGTGACATCTGAATGGTTTTGAGAACATCTGTATTAATCAGGAGTGTGGAGGCACAGACCCTGTCCTACGCATTTATCTAGCATAAAAGATAGTAGGATCAAGACGTAGTTTAATGTCATGCAGCTGGGACATTCTTTATAATGGACCGACTTCTCTTGGTTCTCGGTAATCTCGTCGAAGACGTTCCGCCATATTCAGGTAGGGTTGTGAAATAGGTTGGTAAACTGTAGCTCAGAGGGTTTCCGAATCCCGGGATGGACATGAGGGCTTAGAGGCCAAGAGGCATATGAGGAGAAGCATTGCCTAAGAAAACCTTGCCTTTGTAAGAAGGGTCAGGGGAATTCAATATGCAGAGACTCTGGGGGACTGGTATGCATAGTCATGATCAGGTTTCCTGGATTCAATGATTGTATTCTCCCGATAGCTGAGAAACTTCAGGGAAGTTGAGATTCGGGACCACCAAGGGTGGCTTACGAGAGTCCGGATTTTTTTGAGTATGGAGTATGGTTTATGAAAAGTGGGTTCCTAGATACAGGAGAAACATCTAGGCTAAACTTCCCGAGAATGGGTGAAGTCCTCCTTCTCACACTGGTGTGAGATGGCGGTTGGTGCTCGTCTGGCCCGTGCATTGAGGGACAGAAGAAATCCTTCGTTCCCTGCTGAACCCATGAAAGGTTTGATCGTTCGGTTTAATGTCATGCGGTAAGGATGAAGGCACTTTTATTATTATCTAATTCCTACAGTTTAACGGCATGCGGTGAGGATGGGGTCATTTTAAATTCTGTGCAGTTTAATGTCGTGCAGCGAGGATGGAGTGGCAATTTTAATTTTGCAAAAATTATTGCATTGGGAGACATTTATCTTGATGTTTAATGCATGGTCTTTGCAGTTTTACGCCTAGTGGAAAAGACATGTTCCATGCAGTTTTAATCGTAATGCGGTATGGATGTAGTTATAAAGGCCGCTCTTGATCAGAATGTAACTGGTCTTGAACATCTCGGTATTTCCAAAGACATGAGAAGGGGTTGAGGGTGTAAATCGTGGTTCCGGAGCTTCTTGGATCGGGAGAGATGATATGGGGACTCTTAAGCTGGTAACCGTATGGAGCTAGGAAGATTATTCCCTGAGGAAATCATGCCTTTGGTAGACAGGCCAGGGGCTATCAATATGCAGAGCCGCTGAGGAAATGGTATGCAGAGTCATAAAATTTTTTCCTCGGGTCGATAAATTTCCACTTTCAATGGTTGTGAATGATTATGAGGATCCGCAATTGTCTGAGCCACAAAGTTTGGGGTTTGGTAAGGAAATATCTGGGCATATCGGGGATGTTCGTCCCTGGTAGCTATTAGGACTTGAAGATTTTACCCTGCATTGATTTATCTTGTGCATTGGGGTGTACCATTTATTCATCCAGTTTAACATCGCACGGTATGGACGAAGTACTCTTAGTTTAAAGGTCATAGAGTTTGGACCATTGGGTGACTATTTCTACAATTACCTGGAAGGCAGCTGAGTTAGGAGTCTCTGGTATACTTTGAACAAGTGTGAGGGAATGAGGGTGTAAACTGTAACTCTAGTGTTTCCCGGATTAGGAGGTATGGCATGGGGGCTCTATGGCCAGTAAGCGTACGGAGCTAGGAAGAGTACCACCTGAGTAAATCTTGACTTTGGTTGATGGGCCAAGGGATATCAATATGCAAATCCGCGGAGGGCATGGTATGAATAGTTATACAATAGTGTCCACGGGTCGATAACTTCCATCTTCTGATGGCCATGAATGGTAATGAAGATCTGAGATTTCTCACAGTACAGAGTTCGGAATTATTTGGATAATGGTGTCAAAGCATACAAGAAAAATATTCACCACAATTTACCATCAAGTCAATGTAGCCTAGCCCTAACTAGATGTTTGTAAATGCATATCGTCATGTGAACCACAGGCGGATACATAGGCTAATCAGGTAGGGATACTCGGGTCACTTTTGGATGTGAGAGGGGAATGAACTTGTAAACAACTGCTCCATAAATTTTGGATCGGGAGATATGGTATGGGGCATTGAGGCCAGTAGGCATACAGAGTTAGGAAGAGTATCGCCTGAGAAAATATTTCCTTTGGTAGACGGGCCAGGGGCTACCAATATGCAGAGCCGCTGAGGGCATGGTATGCATAGAAATTCAAAGGTTCCCACGGGTCAATAACTTCCCACTTTCGATGGCCATGAATGGTTATGAAGATCTGCAATTATTCGGGTCGTGGAGACTGATATATGGAGAGGTTGCATCCAAATGCACAAGGAGTATTCCCATCTCATTTTCATGTATATCTTGGGTGGGTCACGACGAATTCCGTGCAGTTCAACGTCATGTGGTGAGGATGATGTCTGTGCAGTTTAACATCGTACTGTGAGGATGAGGGGTATATATACATGTGTTTTATTTTCTCGATGGCTGGGCTAGGAGATAAGATCCTGGCGTCGCTATGTATTCTGTGAGGGCAGGAATCAATCCATACATAGTTCTTTTTTTAGTACACCCCATGCAGGTCTGGTCCTTACATGAGGGAAGGGTGCATATTTACTTTTCTTATCCGTGTAGTTTAACGTCGTGCGGTAAGGACGGGGAACACACCCCGTGCAAGTCTGGTCCTTACATGGGGGGGGGGGGCAGCAGGGTATTTTTAGTTTCATTTGGGTATGGCTGGGCTTGGATGGGGGATCCTGGAATCACTACGTATCTTTTGAGGGTAGTAATAAAGCCGTACATAGTTCTTTTAAAAGATAATACCCCCCATGCAGGTCTGGTCCATACACGAGGGAAAAAAAAATCTTTAATTTTATTTGGGGATGGCTAGGCCAGGATGGAATATCCTGTCATTATTACGTATCATCTGAGGGAAGGAATCAAGCCGTACGATGTTCTATGAAATCCATGCAGTTTAACGTAATGCAGTGAGGATGAGGAATACACCCCATGCAGGTCTGGTCCATAGACGGGGGAAGAGATCATGTTTAACTTTTTTTTTTCGGGGGTGGTTGGGCCAGGATGGGGGATCCTGACGTTGCTACGTATCCTATTAGAGAAGGTCGTACGTGGGGGAAAAAGGCATTTTTTAACTTTATTTGGGGATGGATGGGCCCGGATGGGGGATCCTAGCATCACTACGTATCCTGTGAGAGCTGGAATCAATTCGTACATAGTTCTCTAAAGTCTGTGTAGTTTAACATCGTGCAATGAGGACGAGAAATACACCACGTGCAGGTCTGGTCCGTAAATTGGGGGAAAGGGCATTTTTAACTTTATTTTGGGATTGTTGGTCCAGGATGGGGGATCCTGGCATCACTATGTATCCTTCGAGGGAATAAATCAAGCCATATTTAGTTCTCTTAAAAGATAATACACCCCGTGCAGGTCTGGTCCATACACGGGGGGAAAGGTCATTTTTAAATCTTCATTCTGGGGTGGTTGGGTGAGGATGGGGGATCCTAGTGTCGCTACGTATCCTGCGAGGGAAAGAATCAATCCGTAGTTAGTTCCCTAAAATGGGTACACCCCATGCATTGTTGGTCCGTACACAGAAGAAAAGGGAATTTTTTACTTTATTTGGGGATGGTTGGGCCAGTATGGGGGATCCTAGCATCGCTACGTATCCTATGAGGTCAGGAATCAAGCCGTACATAGTTCTCTTAAAAGATAATAAACCCCGTGTAGGTCTGGTCCATACTCGGGGGGAGAGAGGGCATTTTTAATCCTTCTTATCCATGCAGTTTAATGTCGTGAGGTAAGGACGAGGTACTCCTAGTTTAGGGTCATAGAGTTTGGAACATCAGGGCTTGGCTGTTTAACGTCCTGCAGCACAGACAAAAACTGCTTTTGGTTATGCGAAGTACTTCTTCAGAAATCTCGCATTCGTAGGAGTGGTAGTGAACTGCCCGTCCATTGAGATCAGGGCATATGCTCCATTATAGTAGACCTTGTGTATAACATATGGTCCCTCCGACATGGGCTCCATCTTTAGAGTTTTCTTTCTAGGTATCATTGGGGTCCGTAAGACCAACACTAATTCTCATTCCAAGAAAGACCGAAGAGGGACTTTTTAATGAAGGCTCGTGCGATATGGTTCTGATATACTTCCAGATGGTGCAAATGGTGCAACCGCTTCTCATCCAGCTGTTCCAATTCACCTAGACGTTTTTTATTGCTCATTGTTGGATAATTCATTAAAAAAGGCAACACAGAGAGAGGGAAATTGGAGCTCAATGGGCAGGACCACTTCTTTTCCATATACTAATGAGTATGGAGTAGCCTGAGTAGCATTGCGGATTGTGATTCGATAAGCCCCCAATGCATGAAGAAGTTTATCCAACAATGATTTCTTGTCTTTTCCACTATTTTCAGGATAATGTTGGAAAAGGTCTTGTTGAAAGCCTTTATCTGTTTTTTGGCCGCTGCATGGTAGTGGGATGAGTGGTTAGCCTTGATACCATATTCTTGGTATAGTTTCTACAATTTTGTAGAGCATAAATTGGTTCTGTTATCCATCAGTATGGTATGAGGGATGCCAAATCTGGTGATGATAGTGGCTTTCACAATGCTAACAATGATTCATGCCCCGACTTCCTTAAAGGGTACAACTTCTTCCCATTTGGAAAAGAATTTGGTTGATGTGAGGATATACTTTAGTTGTTTGGCCGTGGAGGGAGGATATGGTCCCACGATGTCAATTCCCCAGATGGGAAATGGACAGGAGTACTTATCCTGATGAAGTAACTCAGGGGGTTGGTGTATGAAGTTGGCTTGAATTTGGCATGAGTGGCATTTTGCGGTGAAGTGCTCGCAATCTCGTGACACAGTGGTCCAACAGTACCCAAGCCTTCAAACCTGATGGGAAAGCTTAGACCCTCACTGATGCGCTCCACATACTCCAGCATGCTCTTCAGTCATGACAGCTACGGTTTCTTCTCCATCAATGGATCTGAGGAGGACTTGGTTGAGGCCTCATTTGTAGAGGACTTCTTTCTGAATCGTTCCACCATATAGGAAAAAGTTTATTTCCCTTCTCCGTATTTTCCCTCGTTCATCCCTATCTGATAGAAGTTCTCAACTTTGAAGGTAGTCTCCAATGGGTGTCATCCGACCAGTGGCAGGACAGTTTGGCTCGGGGACAGGACTGACTTCATTGATTTCCTCCATCTTATTCTGAAAAAATGGTAGGACCATTCGACGATGAGAAATACTGATAACCATTTCATCCCGGTCCGATTCAGCTAGGTTTGTGGCCACATTAGCTAATGCATCGGCCTGAGCATTCTGAGACCGGGGAATATAGGTCAATGTTGATTCTGTGGAGAATTCCACCATTAACCCTCAGGCATGGTCAAACATGGGAATCATCTCCTCCTTTTTAATAGCATATTCACCATTGACATTCTAGATGACTAGTTCTGAGTTGCCTTTTACCTTAAGGTTCTATACTTGTGCATGGAGTGTGAGATCTAGGCCGGCAATGAGGGCTTGATACTCAGCCTCATTGTTCGTACAACCTTATTACAGGAGGAAGGAATATGGAAAGACTATCGTTTCTGGGGACATGAGTATTATCCCCAAACCCACAGTTAAATTTGGGATCCTCCATCCTCTTCCCTCTTGGGCTTCAGGACGGACCGTCGAAGTACATTTCCCATGTTTGGAACTCCTCTTGAACTGAGAAGATGTCTTCATTAGGTAGCTCAACGTCCAGTGCGGTGTTCCCTGTTGTGGGGTGCTCTACCAGAAAATCTTCTAACGTATGGCCTTTGATGGCCTTCAGAGGCACAAACCGAATGTCAAACTGGTGCAGGATGACTGCACATTGGGATAGGCACCTGGTCAGCATCGGGCGGTTGAGGATGTACTTGATCGGGTTACTATGCGAGACCAAGTGGACTTCATGATGCTACAGATAATGTCACAATTTTTGAACTATGAAGACCAAGGCCAAACAACTCTTCCTGATGTTTGAGTATCAAGTTTCCACATCAATCATGGTTCAGATGAGGTAATAGAGACTGTTTTCACTACCGGTGTCATTTTTATGGGTGAGGAAGGATCCACGTGACTGCTCTACAGACATCACGTATAGGATGAGTGGTCTTACTTCAACCGGGGGCATGAGCACTAGCAGGCTCAAGATGTACTTTTTAGGCTATCGAACGCCTCTTGGAAATCGTCTATCCATTGGTGCGTAACTCCCTTTTTCATTAACCTAGTGAAGGGAAAACATTTACCTGCCATGTAGGCTATGAACCACATAATGTAGACCTTGTGTCCTTGGAATCCTCTCAACTCAGTGATATTGCAGGGAGGTGGCAGGCCAAGGATAGCCTTTGTCTTTTCTGGGTTGACTTCGATGCAATAATGGTGTATGAAGAAGCTAAGGAATTTCCTGGAGGTGACCCTGAAGGCGCATTTCAAGGGATTCATCTTCAGGCTATAATGTTTATGTTTGTAGAAGACGGTTTCAAGGACTCACAGGTGATCTAAGCACTATCTTGATTTGACCACCAAGTCATCTACTTAGCATTCGAGGAATCTTCCCATGAATGGTTTAAAGATACATTGCATGGTGCGTTGATATGTGGCGCCATCATTCTTGAGTCCAAAGGGAAGGACCCTATAGCAGAATACTCTTTCAGGGGCCCTGAAGGAAGTGGATTCTTCATCTTCTCGGACCATCCTGATTTGATTATACCCAAAATAACCTTCCATGAAGGAGAGAGCCTCATACCCAGCCCTTGCGTCGATTAATAACCCAGTAATCGGGATCAGGAAATCATCTTTCGGACAATTCCGATTGAGATCTCTAAAATCGATGCAGACGTGGATTTGTCCATTATGTTTCTTGACAGGGACAATGTTGTCCAACCATATGGGGTATTGGAGCTCCCAAATGAAGCCTACTTTAATCATCTTATCGAATTCAACCACTATTTTGGCAGCACGTGAGAGGTGTGTTCTTCTGTCGGCTTGTTTATAGCCTCGGTGGTCTTCTGGAATTCCTAAGTGGTGGGTTTCCACTTCAAGATCGAGTCCCAGCATTTCTGTGTAATTCCAGGAAAAAACATCCCGGTGTTGATTCAAGAAGGAGGTATATACCTCGTGCTCTTCGAAAGAGATGGCTGCGCTAATGAGAGTGGGCCTCCGGTCTTCCTCGGTACCTAGGTTTATTCCCCTGAGCCCGTCCATAGTGGTGGAGATACCTTCCTCAAATAAGGGAGGTGCATCCCTGAGATCTTCCTCCTCTTCTTCTACCAAATCCTTATCCTCTTGATCTGATGGGGGGAGAGTTGTCATCACGAGATATTGGGAGTTCAGAGGTGAGGCATTGTGGGCGTCCTCACTCAAGTATACGCCCCCAAATTGAGGGTCATCGATCATTTCCGCATCGTCATGCTCGACCTTTATAGCTGAAGTCATGAGGACCTCTGAGTGTGTGTCCAGGCTTGAACCCCTACTCTCAAAATGTTTGATGGGCAGTACGTAGTCTCTGCCAAGCTGCCTGAGGGGGTCATCAGGAACCATTTCCAGACCATTTGGAGCTGGGATCCAGTCAATACCATCGAGCGAACGCTTATTTTTCTTTTGCTCATAAAACCCGGAGTCAATGTAGTGTGACTCGGAGAGTTCGAAAGGGGCCTTGTCAGCGTGTAATGTCCCACTTTGTCCATTGAAGCAATACATGATACACTGATGGTAGAATGAAGGAACGACCATGTGCTTATGGAGACACGGCCTTCCAAGCATGGCATTGAATGTTGTGTTCTTCTGGACCACCAGGAATTCTGAGTAGTCCACAAGGTCACCAAAATGGGTTTTTATCATGATTTGTCCCATTGGATTCTGTTCACTCTTGTCGTAACCCAACAGAGTTGTGGTTGGGGGATTAGGTCATCCTCCCTGTAGCCCAACTTGCGGAGTGTTCATAGGGGAAGGAGGTTAACTCCAAAGCCATTATCAGTAAACACATTACAGATCTCAACATAATTAAGTGTGTCAGACACATATAGTTGATTGATATGTCCTTTTATGATGGCATATTCATCCTAATCGGTGAAGAAAATCACCGAATTTCATTCAGTTGGGCTTGTCTTTATCCGGTAAATCTCGCCAGTAGCTAACTCAGCTTGAAACTCTTGGGGGCTGAGCAAGGCTTCAATAAGAACCTCTCTAAGATCTTCTGACAATATCAGGACATCCAGGATTGACAGTTTGTCTGGTACTGATGCCAGCTGCTTGAGGATATCGTATTTTTACTCTGACGGCTGACGCTTCTCTGCTGGAGGGAGTGTTTTATCCGGTGGCTTGGGAGCTGTAGTATGTGATGAGGAAGGACCGGCAGCGGGGTCGGAGGTTGACGGTGTTCCTGCATTCTGGGGATTCGGCCCAGCTGGTCTGTTTGTGTGAACTATGTTTCTAGACACTTGTTTCTCATCTAATGGGTACCAAGGAATGACAGGGGCAGAGTGGCCGCTTGTGGAGGTGGAGGGATATTATTTTTTCTTGTTGAGTCCGTTGAAGGGATCTCCCACAGGTTTCCATAATATTAATGTTTTGGTCCGGGGTAAAACCATAGGGTGGGTTTCGGCCGCGACTGTGTCTCCCCTGGTATCCCCTCCTTCTGCGATTCTTTCTCCCGTGCCATTGTGTCGGGAACTTGGGTTTATAAACATACCCTTCTTCAGGGAACAATTTCATTAGATGGATTATGTTAATGGAACCAAATATTATCTCCCCATCCTGTGACAGGTCAACCTGGTCAGTTGTCCCTGATAGTGTCGTTTGGTGGGTTGGTGCCCATTACGCTGAGTTTGGGCGCATAAAATCCGACAGTGTCGGAGATAACATCGACCTTTTTGCGGACTTCTCATCTTGCACTTGTCTCCTCCCTTTTCAATTATTCTAGGACGACTGGCTCATGGAGGGTTGTGAAGCTGATATTTTCAGTTGTGCGGCATTAAGGGCTATTGGTGGAAACACTGACTGCTGTAATTGAGCTCAGAGTATGCCCTGAGCTCAGTTGACAGTCTTCCGAGTCATCCAGTAATCAAATTTATTCCCCTTCTTGCTGGTTACTTCCTACCACTCCTCCCCTTTGTCGGAGTTGATGGTAGAAATATATGTCACATGTGCTCGGGGTGGTCCCAGTTCGACCTGACTGGAGTCTACCATCCTTTGCAGGATTTCATTGAAGATGAAGCATTTTCGGATATTGTGCCCCAAAATTCGATGGTAGGGACAGTAATCTTTCAAATCATCGCAACCGAATTCTTTAGGCTTCCTTGGCTCCAGGAGGCAGAGAAAATTGAAATTCATGGTGGAGATGAAATAGTCATGGACTTGGTTCGATCGGTACGAGTATACTTTGTATCTTCATTCCTCGAACTGGTTCCACTTTGATCCTCTCTGATCGTCCCGCTTAGGCAGAGGTGTCCACTGATATACAGAGGGCCCTTGACGATTGGGTGGAGGCCTGAGGGGTGGAGCTGGCACAGAGGCTGTCTTGAGCATAACAGAGGACGCTTCAGCTCTAGCTGCTCTCTTTGTAGGAGCCTGTGATGCCATTTGAGACATCAGATTAATCTGCTACAGGGAGTCCTCAATTCTCTGGGCGATGGCCAAGGGATGGAGGAAACAGTTAGTGCACTCCATTGGTATGAGCGATGTTTGCATCTCATCTCAAATATTATCAATGCATATGTCTAGAATCTCATCTTGAGGCATTGGCCTGTTCAAAGAGTATGTCAAACCTTTTCCTCTGGTGATGAAATATGAGACCCTCTTGTTCTCCCTCTTCTTGCAATTCATCAGGTCCTTGACCGTTGTTTTAGGCAGCGTTGAGCTAAAGTGGAACATGAACTTCTATCGAAGGTCTTCATAGCTTTCTATAGACTGAGCTAGTAGACTCGTATACTAGATGAAGGCAGATCCTTGTAAGGTCCATACGAAGCATCTGAGTTTCACTCCTTCTTTTTGTTCCGAAGTTCCAATCATAGGGTCACAATAAGAAGCGTAGTGCATCAAATGTTGTTTTGGATCGCTTTATCCATTGAAAATAGGGAATACAGGGCTCCCAAACATGGGTGGAGGAGGCGTGTTGCTCACCCAATCTGGGTAGGGCTTTCGTTCTTCCTGTATCGGAGCGTGTCTACCTTCCATCACTTCTAATCGAGCATTCAGTGCCTTGATGGTGTGAGTAGGACCCTGGTTTACATCCTGTTGGACCCAGTCTTGGGAAGGTGTAGCCCAATGCATTGCTTGAGGACCCAGCTCGGTCGGCACCATGGGTGCAAGTTCCGTTTGAGACACCTTCAGAGGGTTTAGACGTACTCGCTCTGGTTGCTTCCCGAGTTAAGGGAAGTCTTCATATTCACCCGAATCCATGTTCAGGTAGTTAGACGGGTCGGGAACCTCAATGGACGGGGGCCCTGACCGTGATTCGTATGTCAGTGAAAACCTTGGTCCATGAGGTGAACTTGTTGGGAGAACAAAGTGTGGCTCTTCTTGTGATTCACTTTCAATAAGACGGTTCTTTTGGATTATCTCAGCATTATGCTGCCTCAATTCTTTCATTTCATCTTCATGTCGAGCGAATATCTCATCGAGCATAAGTGTCGTGTTTTTATTAAGAGAAGGAGTCGGGTTAAGAGTAACTGGTCCTTTGTTCTTATCCTTGTTGGAAGCTCGCAGGGTAAGTAGAGGAGGGTTAGCTGGAAGGTTGGCCATATTTAGGGTAGACCTCTAGTTCTGGGTGTGCACACCTGATGGTTCATTGTCAGTCATAGCCTGACTAGAAACATTGTCTCCTGATCCATCTGGATTTTAATCATCTTTGGTGTTTCCCGTGGTGTTAGCCTCTATGGAATTGATAGATGCATATAGAGGGGTGGAGGAGATGTCGTCTTCTAATTAGGAAGAGGATCTCCCGCACCTTTTACTGCTCCTCCCCTTCCTATCCCAGGATTGAATTCGAACTCCTTGACGAAGGGTGACGCGGAGAGTTCTTTGACGCAACCTTACAGTATGACTACCTCTTGAAGTAGATGTTGACTCCAAAGAAGAGATAGGGTAGGAACCTCCTCTTCTGACTGTCCTCCCTAAACGAGAAAATATTGATTCTCGTGTGGGAGGTTGTTGTTGAGGTGGTAAAAATTCCCCCAGTCATGAGGGATGGGGTTGGCTCCATTCCTTTTACATTGAGTATCTTCCCATTTTTATTGGTCTTACGAGGGAATTTTTCATTAAAAATGCCCCCAGCCCTACAGGCTGGGGTTGACCCTGGATTGCGGCAGTGGGTGCTGCTATCGCTACTTGCCTGATCTTGCGTTCCCTCATCCAGGGGTGAACTGGATCTGATGTCGAGTTCAATTCTGAATCAATACCCTCTAGGGAGGCAAGAAATGATTGTGTATTGGCCTCTCTTATGTGAGAGGCCTGTTGTATTCTTTCGGTGGCCTGATTCAGGATTTCGTGAATGGATCGTTCCCGTCGGGCCTGATGATTCTGGGAATTACTCGAGTCCTGTTTCTGCTGGGCGTGTTTCCTTTCTCAAATAGGGAGACCACTCGATCTTTGTCTTTCCATGTTGACGTAGTAAGATACTACACCTAAAGGGTTCTTTTGGGTGGGGAGCGGATTGAAATGCAGAGCACCATGTTCTCCCCATCCTCTGGTATGGAATCCCGTCAATGTGTCGCCAATGAGTTGGCGCAACTGGTGCAGTACATGGAGGCAGGCTGCCTCAATGTTTCCTTTACGCCTCTCAGGTCGTTGTTGCCGCACCGGAGGAAGAGCTTCCAGGTCAATGTGACGCAGGAGGTCTCTTATTGACTTGACGTGATCTACATACCCATCGTAGGGCAGGAAGATTTATTTCTTCCGGTGGAGGGTTATCCATATATTGGAGCGGATTTCGTGCTCATGTTCTTCTGACAACTTTTTGGTTATGTGAAATTGAGAGGTGGACGTGGGCCAAAACATAACTAGGATATCATCTCTAGCCAATCATTTCCTCAGGTGCAACATTTTGGAATAATCCTCCTCTAGTGAATCCTCTACCTGGTCGGACCAACTGAGACACTCACCGATAGTGTGGTTAGAGGCAGTGGGGCCAGTAGGTGTTGAATTATCATGCGGGTGATTCCAAGGTGGTTTAGAAGATGAACGTGGCCCCAGAACGTCTCTAGATTGAAGATGGGTGTCGTCGGCGACCAGCTGGGAATCTGACAGGCTTGGTCTCATTCTTCTGAGTGCCCCAAAATATGAGGGGATTTCTGTGCTTGATTCGATAAGGGTAGGACCTTCTCATCGATATAATGTTTCATTTCATGGAGGACCTTTGCAATGGTGGTCCCAATGGAGAGGACTACCATCACAGCTGCCGAAGGGAGGGAACCTGCAGGGTAAAACCTTGGGAGGGCCTTCGGAATGTACCTCAAAGAGGGGAGGGCCTTCTCGTTGATCGGTGTCTCAGTGGGGAGGGCCTCCGGTATCTATGTTGTAATGGAGAGGGATACCATTACTACTTGACGCCTCACTTCATATAGGACTTTTTCAGTGCATACCCCATGGAGGACCTCCAAGGCGTGTCGCATCGAGGGGAGGACCTTCTGGCTGAGTGGCATTGTTACGGGGAGGGCCTTCGCAACAACTGTCATCATGGTGAGGATGACCATCATGGTTTGACGTTCGATGTCTATCATGGGGAGGACCATCAAGATACACTGTGATAAGGGGAAGAACTTCTTGTTGCTTGGGGTCAATGCAGGAATGACCTTCACAATGGAGGTTGTGGTAGCGAGGACTACCATCACAACTGCTACAATGGAGAGGACTACCATTGCAGCTACCACAGAGAGAATTTCTGCGGGGTACACCCCAGGGAGGGCCTTCAGAATGTACCACAATGAGGGGATTACCTTCTCATTTCTTGATATCTCTATGGGGAGGACCTCCGTTATCAGAGTGGCAAGGACTACCACCGTGATCTGATTCCTGGTTGCACAGAGTGTCGTTGAAACGTAACCCCGGGGGAGGACCTTCAAGACAGGCCATGACAAGGGGAGGGCCTTCTTGTCTTGATGAGACGTCACTATGGGGAGGGCCTCCGCATTTTCGACTACGATAGAGAGGACTACTATCATAATCTGTGGTCCCACTGCACAGAGATTGTTTGTAGTGTATACCCCAGGGAGGACCTTCATGGTGGACCACAGAAAGTGGAGGTCCTTCCTGGTGCACGATCTTCTGGTCACGCATAGGGCTTCTGTGACACACATAAAAAGATAATCTCTCATGATTGATAGTTATATACACATGGGGGATGCCCCCGCGGGTGCTTCGGGGAGGACCTTCAGAGCTATTGGTAGTAACATTGCGGGTAGGACCATCGCAACTGCTACTACCACTCCCATAATATGGTAATGGTCGGGTAGGGTTTCGAGCCTTCGATATGTTCTTGGAGGAATTGGGAACCCCAGCTTCCAGCAAAGTGGATTCATGAACCACCTTTTTTTCCGGTAGCCTTCGGCCCATTCGGGGCGCTTTCTTGCAGGCAGCGGGGACCATCTGCTGTTGATAACGACCTTAACCATTGGTTCCCTTTCTAATTGGGTCTCGTGATGCTTCCGGGATATGCCGACTATCGTATTTACTTTTAGCAGGGATATATGTCTTCAATGGAGCATCCACCGTGATGGATGAGTGTCCCCCAGTTGGAGAGAGTGAAGCTGCTCGATATGGTTGCCCTTGCACCGCAGGATATGGCCGATAACCCTCCTAGGTGGAATCAGGGATGCAGATCTTCTTTGAGGAAGATATCTTGACTCTTAGATGAGTCGCCTCAATTGGGAAGATGGGCTCACGGGCCCGAGTCCTTGCTGTTGCCACTGATGCAATTACAATCTGGAAAGTCCATAAGATATGATCTGGGATCGATACCTGCTCCTCCATCATTTCGAGGATATGAATAGATATATATTTGGCCGGAATGGGTATGAAGGCCCATTCCGGTATCAGAGTAGGAATATCCTTCTCTGGTCCTCCAGTGGTCAGTGGGTACTGACAATTCTCCTGTGCCGGAGCAGGTGAACGAATATGTCCCTATGCCGGGATATGCCAATTTATCTCTCCATTTTCCACCACATCGGGTTGGTGGAATTTACTTGCATCCGCAGGGAACTGGCCCTTCATATGTTGGTTTCCAACCGTATCAAGTCGGTGGCCTTTGCTGGCAGGGAGACGTGCCCGCCTATTAATTTCCGCCACATCTGGATGGCAGGGTTTGTTGATCGCCACCATATCGGGATGTTAGGCGTCACTAGCATCTGCTAGGAGATGGTCCTCCAGGCGTTGGGTCGCCACCATGTCTGGATGGTGGGCTTCATTACCCTGGGCAGGGAGAAGTGACTGTCGGGTAGGTTTCGTACTGTGTGAGTGACGGGCTTGATGGAGATCGGTGGGAATAAGCACCTGCTCGTATAATGCTGCCATGTCTGGATGGCGGACTTTTGAGGAGCGGACTGGTGTATGTGCCTGCTCACGATACGTCTCAGTGACTGGGCATCAGAGCTCCTCCTCAGGGACAAGGGTAATGACTAGTCCCCGGTTGTTCATTTTCCTCCCACGTCGAGCGGTCCGAGGGTCTGGAGCTCGGGGATCATGGGCCTGGATCCTCAGGGCGACATCCTCCTTAGCGTGAGGATATTGAGTTGTAGCGTGACTGCTATTATGTATTCCGGTGGGGGCCTTAGAGCGGAACCCCCATACAGAGGGGATGAAGTCCTCAATTTCGACCTCATATTCCTCCCTATGATAATGGAGGTATGCATTGTCTCGTTCCGGGGGTAGACTTCTGAAACGGTTTGAGATTGAAACCGGAGCCGCCTGGATCTGCTCTCGCGGCTGCTACTGGGAAGGTGACTAGCGGGTCTTGACAGATTTGAAGGTGTGCATGGCCGCCTCCACCATCGGGAGAGTACCATTCAGATGGTACTCTCGGATCAACGCATCTGAAACCAAGCTTTGAAGACGCTGGGTAGGTGACGGGGTCCTCTGTTGGTGAGGATGTCCGGTCACTACGTAGCTTGAAGCGCGCACCTGCGAGTTCCTCAGTGATTCCATTGGATCGAAGGGAGTTCTGAGTGGTACCTATCAAATATTTTAACAGATACAAACATCAAACCCATCAAAGTATCATCTCATGATCCCATGTGTAATTAATGACCTTTCTTGGACCTCCTTGTGAGTATTAAAGTGGCACATAGTGAGATTAGGTTAATGTTTTCATGCTTGGTTACATATTCATGTAGGGTACACCATTTTTTTCGGATCGGTTCGAAACACCCAACGGTTCCGTATCCGGCGATACATGGACCTTCTTTTCAATGGTTGGAATTCGCTGGGTGATTTGGCTAGCGATGCTTAAGAACTCACATTGGTCGAGAGGATGGGAAGTCAGGCTCATCACACCATTTTTGGGGGGAATTATTGCATGTTCTAGGACTCTCTTATAGATTTAAGACGTTTTCATATGTTCGAAAATCTTTGGATTATACCCAAGCACAGTATCCATGGATTACTCCTGGTTGGAAATGGTCAGCTGAGCACAGGGATTTGAAATCATTTAGTCCTGAGGTTTACCATCCCTCGTTGGATTAATGACTCCGAGGAAATTGGACTCACTGAGAAGACACTGGTTTGAAGCCTCATAACTGGCCGCTCTGGAGATTACTGTTGTCTAGGGGGGATAGATATCGACTTGAGAGTTTGGATCGAAAATGTGATACGAGCTTCCTACATATCCTTGTGAGAGGAATCAGAATCCTCATAGTTTGGTTTGGGATGGGGCTTACACTCTAAGGGGGCCCAAGATGTGGATAAACCGACGTGAAAGGGGTCTGATTGACCGATTGTTGGGATTGAACCTCGGAGAGGCTTCCTACATACCCAACCTAAGAGACATGGATCAAAGTCCACGTAGTTCAGGAGTACAGTTTAGAATCATGCGGGACGAAGGACAAAACGATGTGAAGGGGGTCGGAACAGCCGAGTGGTGGGCATGAACCTCGTGGAGGCTTCCTACATACCATGCCTTGACATGGATCAAAGTCAGAATAGTTAACACTAGGTTGGGGTCAGGATCGGTGCTTACTCTAAGCACACTTGAGTCATGCTCAGTGTGAGAAACAAGAGGTAGCAGAGACCTCACAATCACGTCGCGACAGGTGCGTCTGTGGGAAGCGAAGTGGGGATTACGCATAGGGCATCCCAATGAAATGGGGATTGGGACATACTATGAGATGGAGGCCTGATGGAGAAAAATCTGAGAGGGAGACGGAAAGGGTACCCATGTGTCCATCTCCCCTCTTGGTTCTTGGCACCGGGGAAGTACAGAGGTGCATGGCTTCCACCTCCTTCAAGAAAGGCTCGGGGATTACACCAAGGATGATGCCTTGTTCACTCTAAGAAGAGGGGAGAAGTGCTCACCACCAGAGTTGAAGGGAAATGGAAGCGGGGTCCCTCAATCTGGCGAGTGGAGAGGCAGAAAGGGGAATCCGGGCTCGGACCCTGCATTACCATGGGAATGTGAACCTAGGAACACTTTGGCAATCCGCTCAAGGGCCGGTGCAACCCCTTTTCCCTCATTTACCATGGGTATGAGAACTCAAGGCGGCGCGCTTATGCACCTGAAGGTTTCATCATACGCATCTGGTGGCTTCGGTGGAGGCCTTGGCTCGGGGCCGATAATTGGCCGATGAGGGGGTTGAGAAGGATCGGGCCGGATTGGAATGATTTTATCTAACTTGGAGAATTGTAACACATAAAATTTAGTGGGATTCATGGGTGTATGAGGAGTGGATCCTCTTGCATAGGGGGGTGCTACACGGCTGGAGAGGTTGTCCGCATACCAGAGTGGTACGTGGACTGATAGGCATCCCGCGTAGCTGGGCGGTACCCAGCTTTTGGTTCGGCCCGCGTACCAGGTTGGTACGTGGGGGAGTCCACGTGGGAAGCAGCGGCAAATGGTGACACTGGTCGGGGGTTCGTCAGTCAGGGCTTCACCCATGATGAAGGGTGTTACACGGTGTGTCGGATCGAAAAGGGGTATAAACTCCCTGGTCTGCGGGGAGTGCATCTGTGGAGGGGTCATGGTTTGCGATCTTCTTTTTTGTTATTTTAAGTTTGTGGTTCACCAAATTGTTATGATTTTTTGGTTCTTTATTAATTCGTTTCCAGCCTCATACCTATTCAGGTTTGCGAATTGGAACTTCGCTGTTTGCAAAATCCTAACCTCCTTCCACTGAAATCCTTCCACCTGAATCTGTTCGATCCCCCTCTTATCTCCCCTTCGATGTCCTTTTATAGAGGGGAGTAAAAGTGGTCTATTGTGGTCATGTGACACCTTTTGCGAAGGTCTATCCCCGAAATCTCAGTTAACAGATGACTCAGTTAACAATCGACAACTCGCAAGGGCATTGAATGCACCTCACTCACGAACCAAGTCAGTTCGAGGGGTGCTTAGTAGCCGCGTAGGGTTCTGCCTCTATTCCACGAATGACAACGCATAAGGCATGGGCCAGCTGGTGCAGTTCGCAGTTGGGGTGGTTTGTGTCTGTGGACCGTCCTGGCACCCATCCTGCTTCGTGCCCGCGGAGGATCCCCGCCTCTATTCTGTGAACGACAGCGGTCCGCGGACGTGGGCGCTTTGTGGAATCGGCTGCATACCGTTCATATTGCATCGATCCGCAGACCGGTCTGTCTTGTGCCAGCTGCTTCACATTTTTTCCCAATTCCTCGAAGGAAACTGGGTCAAATCCTCTCTAGAATTAAGGGCATTATCATTCTCCATTGCAAATTATTTAGGACCCTATAATATGTTTTGTGTTATTATTCATAGCTTGAGAATGTTGGATGAGAATTATCATGAAATGTCTCACTCACAGATCCTATCCCATTTGGTTTCTCATTATGAAAATCATTGCAATTAATATTTCATGTTTTGTTTACATGGTTCCTCCTTAATAAAGACTTTGACTAAATCCAAAATTGTTATTTTTTAGTATAAATTAATAATAACCAAATTCAGAAATCATATCATAAATAAAATCAATCATATGATGTACTAAATTATGAAACCTTTATTTTATCATTTTCTGTTTGACATACTATATATTAAGTTCTATCAACTTATTATTTATAAACTAATCCCCAAAATTAACTAAGCCCAACATTTATACAAAATACGAAGAGACAAACATAACATATATACATTTTATATCTTTTTACATGAAAATTATTTATAATTCATAATAAATGACACACCAAAACCTATATGTTATGTTTATTTTGAGATTAGATGCATAAATAAATTATTTTAATAAAATTATTCAACATCTTTCATAAATATTGTTCAAACATGACTCCACTTTTTCATAATACCCATAATAAACCTCTTTATTTATTTTTTAATGAAAACATAAGAAAAGGGTGAGACTAGATACTTAGGATAAAAGATAATAATTTAAGATTATAAGTGAGCATATGATGAAAACGTGAGTATGAGAACATATTAAAGGTGCGTGAACATAACAAAATAAAATAACAGCTAATAAAACATGGATCATAAATCATGTATCATGATATATGACCATTGAAATAATATAAGACATGTGTCATAAGAGTGTGGAAACAATAGTCAATAATCATGATCCATGGAAATATAACATAGGAATATCCCATAATATAGTGATGTGACATAAGAATGTGCAATATACATACACATTTCGAATAATTTATTTTATCATAGACCACTATCAAGGCCATTATCACATAGTGTACAGAGTCCCATAGTGGGTTGGGTTCACCCCCATTGCCATTAAAATTTTGTGGATTGGGTTCACCCACAATCCACATTATACAATATCGTGAGATATAATGCTTTAACCAATTCATTGGAGGGCTATAAAATTCCAATTACACTAGTTACATAAGAAAAACTATATAGTTGTGTACCATATTAATGCTTTCACAATTCCATAATTGATTAATTAACCTATGAGAATGAAATAGCTTTCATTAAAATTTTGATAATAAATGACGATTATACATCCATAGAGAGAGGTTTGAAGATGTCATTAGAGAATATACTCAGTGAAACATTAGTAACATTTAAATATATTTACCTATATGATTTTTTATAAGATCAATCGAAAATTAATTTGAAATATTAGAAGAAATACCCATTATGGTTTTAATAACTATTATTTTAATATATATATATATATATAATATATTGGGAAAATACTTTAGAAATCCATGAAGGATTGTAAATTATGCTTCATAAATAAAACAAATTGGATGAAAATGACATAATATAAATTTCAAACAATATTATATCACATTTTGATATAGTCAAAGTAAAGAGAAAATGATTGTATATAAAATTTTAAAAGAAGATTAATTTTGTAATGAATGTAATCAATAATAGAGAATGACCTTAAGAAATCTTAAAACTATACGTAATGAAATCAAATAAATAATAAAAATAACATGGGCATGGAGGAGGATGATTTTGGACAACAAAGAAGAGATTAGGTTAAATCTACTTTCAAGAATCCTTTTAACTAAATTGTAACCCAAATGGAGGGGAAATGGTACAAAAACATATAAACCCAAAAAATAACCATAGGAGAATAAAGTAGATTAAATTTTATTAATAAATAACATAAAATTTACCCAATTAAGAATATATATATAGTCTCAATTTTAAAATGATATTGGATGAGGAACTTATACAATAGACCTTTTCCTAGACAAATGAATTCTAACTCATTGTATAATAAATATAGGATTATTAAATATATATATAAGAAAATTGATAATATTTATTTTAATTAATAATATTCATTTATAATTCCATATTTCCACATAATAATTGGTTATTGTTAACCCTTGTAATCAAGTGATAATGGTTTCATTTTCCATGCATGCTTCAGTTTTGATGTTCCCGTCCTTACACAAAGATCATTACATAATCTACTATAGATTATTCCTGATAATGTAATATTTTTTATATAGTTCAAGAGTCTCAATATAATGAAAAAATATTTCACTATATATTTTCCTTTAATAAATATTGTGTTCGGTAGCTTTCTCTATACTCAACACTGAACTAAAATAAAACCAAGATATATTTTATTAATATTAAACATGACCATTAAACCCTATATATTTTATTATCAGGTATTAATGGAAGTAATATATTTATGAAATATATATAGGTTATTTTATAAAAAATGTATTAATTCATTTTATCCTTAAAAAATCCATTTTTTATACGTTTCACATTTTATTAAAGAAAACATAATATATTACTGTTAAATGAGTATTAAATTAAAATATAACATTGATTTATCAATTTTACTTTTATTATAATTTAATTGAAATTAGGAAAAATAATAACTAGAATTTGAAAATGTTAATTCCCTTTAAAAACATTTTTCATTTTTTCTGATTTTATTCAAAAAACTAAATTTTTTATATTTATAAACTAAATATTTAAAGTTGAAAATAATTTTTATATTGAGAATGAAAATATTATATTATAATAATTTTTTTCATTTTACTAAAAATATTCAACTTTAGGAGAATAGTTTAGAACACCGTTTTTACAAATTGCGTGACTTTTATAGAACCATTTGTATATAATAATAACTTATAAGTTTTCAAAACCTTTTATTTGACCAATTATTTATTTTATAAGAGAAATTATAAATTTAAAAATATTTATTTTATTTTACAAAATTATATTTTATATTTTATAAAATATGTGATATTTTTATCAAAAAATTGTTTTTATGCGTATACATTTATTATTTTAAAAATTATTTTTTATAAGTTTTTGAAAGTGAATATAATAAAATTGACTTAATATTTTTAATAATAATTTTTCAATTATTTAATATATTCTATTTATTTTGATAAATAACGGGGAAGTTACTTAGGTAAAAACTAGTTACCATCTTAAATATTAAGATAGTAAAAGTAATAAATTTAGATGTAATGCACATTATATGTGACAATCGAGAATTCTATTAATGGAATTTTACTTCTTATAATTATTTCATATAGTATAAATTACATAAAATCACTTATAGAACCAGATAAAAAATTTATAAATGAAGAATGACTTTAATAAGAGATACTTCTAGAAGTTAAGGAACCTATACTAATAGAATAATAACATTACCTTTTGAATAGTAATATAAACCTTATGAATAGAAAAAATACCAATATAATAGTAACCTCACCAATGAAATTATAAATAAAATTTAGGAATTTTATAAATGGTAATGTTATATAATTATATCATAGTATATGTAAAGAAATATTTTAGAAATTATTAATTAAGTGTTGATATTTTAATAAAACATAAATTTTTATATTAAATTTTATAATTTATATAATGATTTAAAATAAAATTTATTTTAATAAAATGTATTCATAAATTAATATTTTTTGTATTATGATTATAATATAATTTTATGAGACCTTAATTAATTTTACAATGTATCATAAAATTAGTTATAATTTTAAAATTTAAATTCCTTAGTAAATGATGATTTTAACTGAAAACAAACTTTCTCATATTTAGAAAATTATTTTTAATAAAATGGAGTTGATTTTTTTATTCTACACATAAAAAATGGATAGGTTTATTTTTTGGGGTTTTCCTGAAATATTTGAATTTTTTGTGACTAGGGAAATACGATAATTTAAGGTATTTAACAAATACATGAATTATTGTTTTATAGATGATGTATGGATGATGTAATACCATAATATCTATCTATAATTAATATTTTCACAATATTTGGGGATAATTATAAAACTATTCATAGTATTGAATCAAAATAATAAACTGATGAATAAAATAATAAGTAAACACCTCTCTCTCATCCACTATAAATACCTCCCCTCACCACCTCTTTTCCTCACACCTCTAAAGCCTTGATGATTGTCCAAATTCTTCCCAAACAACATCCCAAGTCTCAATCTCGTTTCATGATCCTTTGGTCTCAATAAAATATCAAACTCAAGTGTCTCAAGGAGATTCTCAAGGAGAATAATTTAGCAAGTAAAAACCTCTTTCCTTTGCTTTTTAATTTCATTCAAATTTCTTTTATTTTTTTATTATCTCATCATCGACCCTTATCCATAAGTCATGGTAACTCCCTTATATCACATATAATTTAATTTAAATATGTTCATGTAATAATCGATCATCATTTCTTTCTCCTCCCATTTTTTTTTCTAAAAACGAAAACATCATTCGTGATGTGTTAATTTATCGCATTCAAGGGTGATGATTTTTCAATTTCCTTTAATGCCTCTAAGTATAGTCGTAAAAAAAATTTATGGTTAAATTAGATTAAAATATATATATTATATCCTATTTAATGTTTGGAAATAATTATATATACATGGTATTAGTTAATAAAACAAAATTACTTTGTGATGATCAGAAAATGCCAAAATAATCTAAATGGTTATCAATAATGTTTTATCTCATGAATCATACTAACACATGAGAAAAATGATTTATAATACCATTTAATATTACTTGAGTTCATTAATAACATATAATTTCAATTCTAGACAACTATTCTAATTTTAAATTATTTTCCAAACATGTATATAAGTAAACCGATCCTTAAAACTAATGAAACGAACAGTCCTGAACGATGATAGAATATCTTATAACTCATAAAAAAGACCATAAATTAACTAAATAAGATTATAATAAATAAAATAAATGTATAAATGTAAATTAATTAATTAATTAATTTAATTATATTATACATGATATTATGTTCAAGTGTAGAACACTTTCGGATATATGGTAAGCGAATCTTTCTGAACCTCCATTTTTCCTTTAGGTTACTCTTTATCTCTATTTGCCCAAACTTAACTCATATTTATTTCTATATAATCCTTTTAAATTATATTTATAAGTTCCAAAATCATGTATCTAGTTCATTACATCCTTATTTGATAGTAAAATACAAGATTTAAAAATGTCTCCTTCTCAATTCTTCCCAATAAGCAAGCCTGATGAAAGGGAACCTCCCAATTACTTACCCATTTTAAAATTTAATCCACTGTATATTTTAATCCACCATTATTTTTCTAAAATCAATAATTTTAACATGAAAAACTATCTTGGTTATTGTCTGTATTTATACCAAAAATTATTCCTTTTTCTATTTTAAATAATCATGAATGTTTTCCCATAAAACACACTAAATGTTTTATTTATAAATTTCCTAAACACACTTTTTACATGTTATTACTTCAGTTTGACATAACATATCAAGATATATGCCTATGTTAACTGATTAATTTCCATTTATATTTAAATTCCTTCTTCTAAGGACATCATTATGATATTCCATTTTGATAAGCCTATTGACATGATTATGATACCCAATTCTTTCCAAGTGTAACCCTTATATTTTTGTTTCATTAATTATGTATTATTCTTTATATGGCACACATATTCATGAAAATTTTATTTTTTTTGTTCCCAAATATCACTCCAATGCATTGGGAAATGTTTAGTATCATGAGACATCATGTACAATGGTCTTGGTGGTTACCCTTGACTAATGCTCATCCATGTGCAATGATCCTTGACTCGTGATTATTATTATTTTTTGTATGTTTTTTCTACATTCCTATGATTCCATCATTATATGATTCCATGTTATACATGATATGATTACTTATTTTTATTCATGTACCCTGATTTTTATGTCATCATGTTATGCCTTCTAACCCATGTTCTATGCTTTATTCTTACATTTATTCCCTTATTGGGATTTTTAACTCATCCCTTTATAGATGTATTCCCCAAGTTACCCTATACATATGTTATGGATCAATGGGAATTAGGCACCCCTTATTGAATTTAAAGAAATGGTTTTCATTTTGTTTTCATGTTTTCCATTCTATGTACCTAATCCTTCAAATCCATTAGACTTTCTGATCCTTGGATTGTATTTAAGGGTTAAATATTCTGAAAATCATATAACAACATATGTAAAAGGCTAGGTAAATTATAGTTTGTATCAGAGGTGGTTCTAGTTATTTTTTGATATTTGGACTAGAGTAATTTATTAAGAACCCTAGGAATAATTCTATCACCGTGGAAAACCTAGATTGAAAATTGGGACATTACAAGTTATCATATACTTTTCATTTAAAATTTTATCATTTTATGTTCAATGTTTTATTTTTATATGCTTATTAGAAAAGTATTGAAGCCCCCTCAAGTTTTCATTCTTTTTATTAGTTAATAATTGGAGGTAGAAGAACCCGTGAAAACATTCAACCTAGTTGGCAATTTGAAAATTTACTTAACAATATACCAAACATGATATGAATGGGTGCTCAAAAATTCATGAAAATAATTTCTCTAATATCTGAAGTTATGAATAATAACTTGAATCATTTGAGAAACTCTCCTCCTAAGAAAGATAATGTTGTCTTTGAATCCTTCATGTGAAAAATCCTCCCATGATTAGTGATTCTTTTGATCCCCTCATCATGGAATAATGGATTAACTCTATTGAAAAGACATTCTCTGTCCTCTAGTGCTTAGAGGAAGAGAATTTTGTTCATGTATTCTATAATTTTTATGAGGAAGCTAATTAGTGGTGGGAACTAATAGGGAATATAATGTCCAAGGATGAAATTGGTTCTATTGAATGAGAATATATCAAGATAATATTTTTCAATAAATTTTTTCCTTGAACCCTATATCTCAATATGGAAAGAGAGTTCCTCAGACTAAAGAAAAAGGAAGACGATTCAATCAGGGTGTATGAAGAAAAACTCACAAGAATTACACAATACTCCTGTGACATTTTCATGAACACCGAAATCAAGGTGGATCGCTTCTTTATCATACTAACGTTGATTCTACAAAAAACATTAGACATTCATGACATTGATATTTATGAGGAGATTTTCCATTGTTCCCTTAAGGTGGAAATGGATATTGGAGACTCTCAGTGGTCACATGGTCCCAAGGATAAAAAGTTGAAAATGGAGTTTAATAAGGGAGGATCAGCAGATAAATCCCATGATGGAAATAAAACCCAGTATCCCATGTGTCAAAATTGTGGGAAGAAGTATCATGGGAACTATCTAAAGGAAGCCATAAAATGCTTCAAATTTTGATGAATGGGGAATATAGATAAAAATTGTTGAATGTATATGAATAATTCCACGAATTTGGAAGAATAATGTAAGGTTCAAATAAACACTCACCTTATAGGGTTGTTCTTCAAATACAAGGATCATTGGAATAATTCGAACCACTACCCTAAGGCAAGGGTTGTTTGGGGTAATAAACAACAAAAACCTTCAAGGATGTAAGGAAAGAAATATGCTATCACTACTCCTGAGGTGCAACTCAAAAATGTTTTTGTGAAAGGTATTCGGGTTATTAATTCAATAATAGAGAACATACTATTTTATTTTGGTTATATGAGTTATTTAATATCTTGTGTGTTTAGTATAAATATTTAAACAACACCTCAAAATTTGGAGGGTGAGTTTTTGGTGAGAACAAAATAATTATTAATTATTGCATCCAAAGTATATAACTCCTCATAGGTTAATTTTTGTGGATTAAAACTCATAGAAAATGTTTTCTTACTTTATTTGGTGGAGTTTGATGCTATATTGGTCATATATTTTTTTTATCAATATACAAATCCAAAATCGACTATCAAAAATGGGATATCAGTTTTCCCATCTCATACAATCATCCAATTTTTTCCACATGTAATGAAGAAGATACATATCTTTCAGAATCATCATCTTAATTATAGATATTTTTTCCTTATGATAAATCATATCTCTCTCAAATTATTGAGACTAAGGAGATAATTATGCTCAATGTCATGAGAATTATGAAGGGATACACTGATGTATTCCATGAAGAGTTTTATGGACTTCCTCCATATTGAAAATTCGGGCTCTCAATTGAAATTATTCCTGGATCTCTACATATATCAAAGAAACCTTATCGAATATCCACTGTTGATTTGGATGAACTAAATAAGCGATTATAGGATAATACAGAAAAGGTTTTCAAATCCCTGAGTGCTTCAATGTGGGGTGCACCAGTTCTCTTTAAAAAAAGATGGATCAATGCACCTTTAAATTGATTATCTTGAGCTCAAAAAACAATTTTAAATAATAATTACTTCTTTCCATGGATTGATGAATTGTTTGATCAACTATGTGGGAGGATGTAATACTCTAAAGTGGACCTTTGATCAGTATATCACCAATTAAAGGCAATGAAGGAAGATATTACCAATACTACCTTTCGAACAATGAATGGAAACTATGTTTTTATAGTGGATCCCTTTAGACTCAATTATTGTCTAGAAAGTTTCATTTATTAAATTTATAGAGAATTTAGTGACTACATTTACCAATTTGTGGTATTCTTTATTAACAATATTATGATATACTCTATGAACGAGGAGGAACATGAGAAGCCTTTGAATACAATGATGAATATATTGAAAAGGGAGAAGCATTATTATATGTATTTTAAATGTGAGTTATTGATGGAGGAAGCAACATTCTTAGGAATGTTATCGATAGAATGTGAATATCCATGGACCCTTCCATGACATAGGCAATTGAGGAGTGTCCTAGACCAACATCTGTAATGGTTATCCATAGTTTCCTTATTATAGATGGGTTTTACTGATGATTTTAAAAGAACATAATATGATTTTAAAAGAACATAATATGATTTTAAAACCCTATAACCAATCTGAATCAGAAGGGAGTGGATTTTTTATGGACCATTGAATATAAAGACTACTTCATAGAGTTGAAAAAGAGGTTTATCACTGCATTGGTACTCACAGTACCGACAAATGGAGAACATATTTTTATGTACATGGGTTCATTAAATAAGGTCTTAGGATGTTTACTGATGCATAATGATTATGTGAGATCCTACACCTCATGAAAGTGGAAAATGCATGAGAAAAACTATCCCACGCATGATATGATGTTGGAAGTGGGGATCATTTCATTAAAAGTATGGCAGCAATACCTCTATGGGGAGTAGTGTGAAATATGTCATGATCATAAAAGGATTAATTATATATTCACATAGAAGAAGCATAATATGTGCCAAAAATTATAGTTAGATCTCATTAAGGATTATGATTGCTCAATCCACTACCATCTTGGTAAAAAAAATAAGGTGGAAAATTCTCTATGTAGAAATGATCCTGAAACTTTTATCAATGATGAGAATTGAGAAGAATCCATTCATCTTATACCTACAAAGGATGGACAAGGGAATTATTAAGGAAGAAATATCATCAATCCCTTCTGAAATTACTGTTAAACTATCCCTCATGGAGAAATAATGGATGCTCAAATAATTGATGTAGAAATTCAAAAAATAATGTGGATGCTATCAGAAATTGGAAATCCTTTTAGTTCAAAATAGAAGAGGAAGGAGTACTGGGATTCGGTAAATGACTATGTGTATCGTCCAATCCATAAATAAAGATATTTATAATGACACTCATAAGTCAAATTTTTTTGTTCACCTAAGGAGCACAAATATGTATCGAGGTCTCTAAGAGAACAGTTGGTGGGATAATATAAATATGAAGATCACTGAATATACCTCGAAGTTCCTGATATGTTAGTAGGTAAATATTGAAAGGAAAAATTCATAAGGTATGTTTCATCCATTAACCATAAAAATATAGAAGTGGGTAAACATCCCC
This sequence comes from Viscum album, assembly GCA_963277665.1. Classification (NCBI taxonomy): domain Eukaryota; kingdom Viridiplantae; phylum Streptophyta; class Magnoliopsida; order Santalales; family Viscaceae; genus Viscum; species Viscum album. The sequence goes on along the minus strand of OY728143.1, from coordinate 1,976,317,673 downwards.
ATGGACTTCGTCACCATACATCCAATGACATCCTAAGGAAATAATGCTATATGGGTTTTTGTGGATTATATTACAATGACATCTCCCTTCATATCAATTTGAGAGTACTTCTCACTAAAGAAACCTGAATGGTTATATCTAAGAAGTGGTAAGGCTACATGAAGTACCACTATCAATTGTATTCGATCATGATCTGACATTCACCTACATGTTCTGGAAAAGTCTTCAGCAATCTCTAATCACTGAGATGAAGTTCAGCACAACTTATCATCATCATACTAAAGGATAATCTTAATATACTATTCAAACAATGTATCATATATTGAGATAATGTTCTATTGAATTAAAAGTAGGATGAGAACAACATCTGCCTCTGGATGAATTGTATTGAAATAATAGTTTTCACTTGATCATCCAAATGGGTCCATATGAATCTCTTTATGAGAAAATATGTAGAACACCGACATGTCATGATGAAGTCAGTGAACGTAAGCTGGTAGTACCTGAAATGGATTCATAAATGTTATAAAAGGTGAAAATCATTCACTAGCATATCTGGGCAGCACAAAGTTCAAATAAGAGTTATGTAGAAAATCATTGATGAGACATGTAGTTTAAGGTTAGATACGTGGTATTCCTCTTCATATCTCTATGGAATAGGATCATGAGATTTGGGAAGAAAGGAAAGCCGAGTCCTAAATACATTGTCACCTTTAAGATTCTTGATCATGTTGTAGTTATGGAATATCAACTAGAACATCCACAAACCATGTCTCAAGTACACAATGTATTCCATGTATCCCTATTGAGAAAGAATATACCATATAAACTACATGAACTAAATCCATAGGTGGTATTATATGAAAATGATCTCTCATATGAGGAGAATCCAGTGCAGATCTTTGAAGTATAGATAAAGTTCTACGCAACAAGACTACTCACCAGGTCAATATACTATGGAGGAACCACCAGTATGAATAGGAAATATGGGAACTATGGGAAGTGATGAAGGAGAGATACCCTCACTTTTTTCACTATATTATGTAAATTGAAATGATTAGGGTTTAATTCTATAGGGGGAATAATGTAACAATAAAGGATTCTATCAATGGAAATTCCATTTCTATAATTATTTCATATAATATAAATAAAATAAAATAACATAGAAAATATAATTCAAACTTTATAAATTAATAATGAATGGAATAATATGTATTTATAGACATCAAGTAACCCATTCCCATTGGTTTTCAGTGTGCATATGCAGCATGAGTCGGTGGTGGGACCAAGCCAAGATCTCGTCCTGGCTTTCTGGTGGGTGGATTGTTGTGGACGACAGGTTTCAAGGCCTCACGACATGGACATCAACTTCATTCAGGGTTTTGTGACGTTTTTGCTACCAAAGGAATGTTAAGTGATTTTTAATCATATATGGGGAAGAAGTGATAGCGTGGACAATGTCAAAAACGTTTTTGTTCATAGAGTTCATTTAGTCGAAGAATTTCAATTTCCCCATATATTTTTTAATGATCATGTAGAAACATCCAAGAAGATTGTGACTAATGGGAAGAATTTAAAGGTTAGGGGTTTTTTTTTCTCCCTGCTTATGTTTCAATTTTCCTAAAATTTTGGTGCATTTTTGAATCCAAGGAATCAATGGGGGTCAAGACCCAGTGGTAGTTGAGGATCTTGGCTCTGCGATGCACTATTTCGCTGCTCTAGAGGCTTCTATGATTCACATCTATGGTTTATCCAGTTTCCTCTATGATTGTGTTTATAGTTCTTCCAGTTTCCTCTGTGATATGTTTTTTGGTTGAACCAGTTTCCTCTGTGATACTCTTTAGAATTATCCATTTCTATTTTCCTCTATATGATTCTTATTTCAGTTTGTATTTCATTTTGTTCTTTATGATGCTGCAATACAGATGAATCTGTTAATGGTGTCCTAAAAGAATATTGGATTTGTGATCATAATGGACTGTACTCGATGGCCGCATTATCTGATGTTTTTTAAAGTGGTTTGAGGTTGATATATAAATATTTCAAATCATTTGGTTTCTTGTTTCAATAGTGGTTGAGGTTCTTTGATCTATGATGTGCCTTATAGTTTCTCTAGAAGCCTTTGTGATACATGTCACTAGTTTCTCCAGTTGTATATGTGATGTAATTTTTAGTTTCTCTAGTCACCACTTCAATTCACATTTCATTTATTTCTAGTTTCCTATGTGATTCACTTCGAGTAGATCCAGTGCCATTTTCTTCTTCTCTCGGTGATTAGCATTTGGGCCTCATGATGTGTTGATGTAACCATACCTACTCTATAATGGACAATCTCTAGATGATGATTTAGAGAAGGCACATCCACCAGAGCAGAGATATAATTTCTTGAAGATAAAGAGGGTATTATAACTGACATAGAGACTTGGCTTGTTTATCTCTATATAGGACATCTAGCTGAAGAGTCATGCGAAGGTGGAGAGCTGACACAACGACTTTGATGATTATGAGGGGTGGTTCCAAGTAGTTATGTTTGAGATAAATTCATCTAAGACTTTAGATTCAAGTATTGTGTCACTCTTGGGATCCGCCTCAACCCTTAAAAATCGGATTATAAAAAATCAAAAAATATATAAGGCCTTCGGTCCATTTAGTCAAATGTTTTAGAAATTTTAAATTATGTGTTGATATTTTTATAAAAACAAATGATTATATTCAATTATATAATTCATATAATGTTTGAAAAGATATTTTCTCATTAAATGTATTCATAAATTAATATTTTTTTGTCTTATGATTATAATATATTTTTGTGAGACCTTAATTAATATTTCAAAGTGTTCTAAAATCAGGTATAATTTTAAAATTGGGATTTTATAAGTAAATGATGATTTTAATTAAAAATTAAATATCTCATACATAGAAAATAATTTTTAATTAAATGTAATTCATTTTTGAAATTTACACATCAAAAATTGGTTCTGATTAATTTTGGGTATTTTTCTAAAATAGTATATTTTTTGTGAATAATGAAATAAGGTAATTTATGGCATTTAACAAATACTTGAATTATGTAGTTGTAAATGATATATGGGTGATTTAATCCCATAATATCAAACACTAATCCATTAGTTTAATATGTAGAAGGTGATAATTTTCAAACCATTCATAGTCTTGAGACAAAATAATAAACTAATGAATAAAAAAATGAGAAACCACCCCTCTCCTCTACTATAAATACCACCACTCACCGCTTATTTTTCCTAACATATCTAAAGCCTTTAATATTTTCAAAATTCTACCCAAAAATCTTCCCAAGTATCTATCCCAAGTCCAGTATACTTTTTTCACAATAAAAGACCAAACTCATGTTCCTGAAGGAAGTTCTCAAGGAGAATAACTCAAGAGGTAAAAACCTATTTCCTTTTCTTTTAATTTATTTCCAATTTATTTTCATTTCTTATTATCTCATATCCTCCCCTTATCCATGTGTCATGGTATCTTCATTATCTCAAATATACAGTAATTTTATTTTGTTAATTTAACAATTCATCATCATTTATTTCCCCACCAATTTTCATTATAAAAATGAAAACATTGTTTCTAATGTGTTAATTTAACGCATTCAAGGATAATGAGTTTTCAATTTATTTTAAAGCCTTCAATGTTAGTCGTAAAACCATTTTTATCGTTAAGAAATATTATAATATATGTTTTACATCCTATTAAATATTCTATAACCATTAAATATATAATATATTAATGAATAAAACAAAACCAGTACGTGATGATCAAAAAACCCCAAAATAATCGAAACAGTTATAATGTTTTATCTAATGAATCATCCTCACGTATGGAAAAAATTATATATAAGAAAATATAATATTATATAAGTTATTTAATAACAGATAATTTCAATTCTGGAAAACTATTCCCATTTTACATTATTTTTCGTGCATGTATACAAGTAAACCTATCAAGAAAACCACTAAAACGAACGCACATGAATATTAAAATTATATCTTATAACTCTTCAAAAAGTCCATAAAACATAATAAAATTAAAATAATTAAAATATTTGTATTAATGTTTATGAATTAATTAGCTAATGGTTTTAATTTTATTATAATGGATATTATGTTCAAGTGTAGAACACTTTCGAATATAAGGTAAGAGATTCTTTCTGAACCTCTATCCTTTCTGTCAGGTTTCTCTTTCTCTCTCTCAACCCTAATGTAAATCTAATTTATTTTTATATAATACTTATTCATTATATATGTGTGTTAAAACCTAAGTCTATAGATCTTTACATCAATATTTTATAGGGAAATATGTGTTTTAAAAAGACTCATTTCTTAATTCTTTTTGATAAGCAAGCCTTATTAATTGAAACATCCCAATTACTTACCCATTTTTAATTCACTCAATAATCTATTTTAAGACAGAATTATTTTTATATAATAATAAATTTTAACATGAAAAACATTCTTGGTTCATTTCTAGTTTTATAACATCAATTATGTCTTTTCTATTTAAAAAAATCTGGAAAACTTTCCCCTAAACAGCACTAAAATGTTTTGTTTCTAAAGACTCATGAACACTATTTTTACATATTTTCAGTTCATTTTAACATAAATTATAATTATTTATTCCTCTATTTCATTATTATTGTCCATGTATTATTTAAATCCATTCTTTCATGGACATCAGTATGATATTCCATTTTGATATGCCTTTTGACATGAATATGATACCTAATTCTTTCCATAGGTAAACCTTATTTTTATGTTGGATTCCTTTTTTATTATTATTTATGTGGAACAAATATTAATTATCCTTTTATAGTTGGTGTTACCATATATAGATCCAATGTATAGGGAAATATTTTGTCTGATGAGACGTCATTTGCAACAATCTTGGTGGTTAGCCTTAACTCATGCTCCTCCACATGCAATGAGCCTTGAATCATTCTTATATCGTGTTTTTTATTGTTGAAACAATACTATGATACGATGATTACATGATCCAATGTTATATATGATATTATTATATATGTTTATTCAAGTTCCATGTTTTGTTCATCATGTTATGCATTCAAACCCACATGTTATGCTTTATTCTTTTGTTTATTCCCTCACTAAGATTTTTAGCTCATCCCTTTTTTCATGTATTACCAAAGTCTCTTGTACATATTTCAGAGATCTATGGAAGTTAGGATATCATTCTAGATTTTAAATATATTTTTTCATTTTTGTTTCATGTTTTAAGTTTTATGTACATAATCTATTAAATACAGTTGATTGCACAGTCCACAATTTGTATTAATGGTTAATTATTCTTAAATGCATGTAATAACATATGTAAAAGGCTTCATCCATTATATCTAACATGATAAAACAAAATTTTAATTTAATTACATAGATATTTCCTACCTTATAGGGTCCTCATATCTATTATTTTTCATTTTTTAATCTTGAGGACAAGTGAAAAATATGCTCTCTTTATAATAAGAGGTGATATTTTCAAAAAATGACATTATAACCACTTATAAACGGGGATTCTCACCATAGATTTAATTCCACCCAAAAAAATAATTTTACTCTTTAAAATATTACCTTGTTCATTCCTATATATTTTTCTTTAACTTAATTATTCTTTTATTCATGAAAACATAGCCTAATCCCTTTATATCCAAAAATCATCCAGGAAACATTCAATGTTCTTAACATGAGTACTTGTTTTCATAACTTTATTTCTTTTATATATTACCTTTTAAAATATAAAGTGATAATTGATATATTGATACATTAGTAATGTTTGTATAATTAATTTTATTATGACAATTAAATTATCATTAAATACCTTGATTATTTTCAATTAAAGAAAAACCTAAACCCCAGTAATGCGTATGAGCAAACTACCGCATCAAAAAAGAAACTTCTCTTCTTTTCCATCAATAACTAACATGGATATAATGGAAAGGGGATTTAGTATTTAATTATTATATTTTTTATATTTTTTATATTCTATAATAATTACCTTTATTTCTCCTTTCTCCCATTCTTTTCAAAATGATTTCGCCATCCATGTGTATGTGGAGGCTGCTGCCACCATGGAATGATGTATTCTATTTTCCAGTAATACATTTTTGGAGTGGTTATAAGAGTTGTTTTTATATATTAATATTTTTTTTATGAAATTAATAATTATATAGTAAGAAAAATTTTACAACCTATTAATAGCATGATCAATAAACAATCGTTGTAAATTCAACCGACAATAACTAGCATTTAAAGAGGAAAATAATTTATTCATACTATTTAATGGTTTATTATCCACTAAATTTGACATTAATTTTTTTAAATTAATTTATGTCACACTAATAAACTCAAAATAAAATTATTATTCTTTTTTTATGATGATAGTACAACTAAACCACTTCATAATCATCCATTAAATTATGGAATGTTCGTGTTTGGGTTGGTTGGACCACCCACTTGAACGATGTAATAATATAATATCATCGATTACTATTAGAGCATGAATACATGTAATATATGACATAAATAATTAAATAATAATTTTTTTGGTTATTATATAGTAACAATGATATTAAGCTCATTAATTGAGATACCACCCTTCATTTGTTAAAAACCCTAATACACGCTCATCAAATATTCTATTCGTGAGGATCGTAACTGAAGCACCCATATAATGAAATTATAAAATTATAAATATTTATAAATTATTAAATACAACACCATTAATTATATCCAAATTATTAACTTATAGAGAATAATGAATACTTATAATTATATTATGAAACTAGTTCAAAACAATCAAGATTACTTATACCCTATATTGAAAATAGATAAAAAATAACTAATATGAATGTATAGAAAAAATATAAATGAGGATTATAAATGGTTACAGATATGAATAAGGTTTTGAAATAAGTTATTAATATATTTATGTTATTTAAACATGTTCTTAGATCATGTTTGACTAAATAGGAATTCGAGGTAAGAGTTTTCATCTCAATAACCCTTCCATGAAACATGATTTGATATTATTCATGAATCTTCTTTTATATGGTGTAACTACTACCCAATTTAATTATAATATCTTAAATTATTGTTTGAACATGGAAAATTAACTTCCATTTATTCTCTTCCTCACTTTGGACTTTGATTTATATATTCAATAAAATATATGGGATTTTTCATAACTCAATTTTCATTATTTAGTTATAATGTTTCTCATTGAGTTATGTTCTTTATTTCATATGAAATACCCCATATCCCTATAGGAATATTACATTTTTATTAAAATAGTCCTTATTGGTGAGTTTTATTCCTTATTAAAAATTAAAATTTGTGAATAATAATTATCATCCTATTTAATTATTTTCTCTCTCCATATCCATTTTTTTACTTCTCACTAATGTTATCCCTCTTATTTTGAAACAGAACTATGCATTATATCTTGATACATTATGTTTATCTTTTCCTATTTTCTAAAGTATGTTTTTTAGCCTCTTTATAATATGGGTTTCCAATAAATTTATTTTAAAAATAATAATAAGGCTTTCCTTTGATAATCGTATGTTTTATCTTTTATTCCACATTTTATTTGATAAGAATTCATTTTTTTTCAACGATCCATTATTAAATGTTATTTTAAAAGGAATATTTTAAAAATTATTCACTTTACCATTTTTAAAATAAATTTTGAAAGTAACCCATAACATCATCATTGAAAAAAATGTAAAAAATGTTTTCCAGAGTTTCTTTTATGATTTTCTTTAATTTTCCCATGTATCTCAAGGGATTTATCACATTATAAATTATTTCATATGATTATTAATATAAGTTCCATTATACTATTTTCCATTTGAGAAATTAAACATGTGGAATCACACATAGACACCAACACACACACACACACACATATATATTTATAAAAAAAATAAAAAAAAAATATTTTTCCCCTGAATAATTAAATAGTATTCCTTATTGGTACTTAATTGTTTCTTGGATGTTATTTATTTATTTTAATATTAATTTAGTTAATTTTATTAATATCATTCTATAAAATTAATAAAAATACATAAATCATAAAATCTTTTTCAAAATTATTTTCTCATGGTTTTATTCCATCTATAATTTTTCAAATTATGATTCATTTAATTATCTTATAATGTATTTCACTTTTATTTTATAATATCCTACTATAATGAACTAATAAAATATTTATTTTGGTTTGGTGTTGCGTGTATCAAATATTTTCAAACATAAAAGTTATAATTTAAGGGGAACACGTACTAAATTCATGGGGTGGTACAACTTGGCTTCAGGTTCCACAAATTCTTGCTAGCACAATTAGTCATTGATTCTAACTTATTTAAATTTACCCAAAACATTCATTAGAACTCCTAGATAATTTAATGAACCTTAATGGGGGCCTAAAAATCACATTTAACAATGGTCATATTCTAACTCATGTTATCGAGTCATTTTGAAGACTTAATATTTTAGTTTTGGGATTTTATTTTAATCGTGCATAATTATTATTTATTTTTTTCTTCAAATTATTATTAAATTTATATATAAAATTTATAATTATTTTCATATTTATTATAAAATAGTTTATGAATATATTTTTTTCATGCTTTCCCATATTGAAAATAACGCCTTGAGCCTTAGTTGTGATAGACTTGCAGCATTCACCATTTATCTATGTATCTCGTTGGTTAGATTTATATTAGCTCACATCATAAAGAATATCCTCAAGTTGGGAACTCCATGATTTAAAAATGTTTACTTATACACAGGTGATAGATATCAAGGGTTTAATATTTCATAATATAATCCAAGGGTATACAGTCCCATACACAACAAATGAGGTATGTATGATTTATAGATCATCATGTCTAAATTAATAATTATTATCACATAAAACCATGTTATAAATAATTAAATTTAATATATAAATCCAGATCATACACATTCCAATCAAAGCCCAAGATCATTCATAAAATGTAGTGATAACCACATTTAGAATTTAATTGAAAGCATTTCAAATCGATCATTTTAAGATAAATTTACTTGAATTAATAAAACAATAAACTAATTGAAAAATTATTTTTTAATCTAAAATTTAATCAAATTATGGGTCCTTGATATATCTTTTAGAATCTTATGAATTTCCATTAAATAAATTAAGTAAATTTAATTTTGAACACAAATTGATTAATAACATGGAATGTACAAAGATGCCACATAGTGTGTACTACTTGCATCAAAATAAATTCCCTTTCTAGTAAATAATATATTATACAAAATCCATAATTTTTACCTCATTCTACACAACATGTAACTCCACATGGAATGTCATAAAATACCCAACATATTTCTTCATGTATTCATGTCATGTTTTTTCATGGCTTGTATCACCAAATGACACACATTAATACATACGACATGAACTACTAGAATGCATGTTTAGATGATAATTACATAACATGTAATAGAAATTATTATGTTATGAGTAATTATTCCATGTGTTTCTCCATATGTCTTGTTAAATATAAGTCAATGCCTACTTGATGTAGAGAATCACTTGTCACAAATTTTAAAAAACATGATACACCACATATATTCCATGAATTTCTTTAATTACTCTATGGGTTAATCAATATGACATGTTCAAAATCACTTAGTTCCTGCCTATTATGCAGTAATATTTAATGCATTGCATGTATGTAACACCCTTTGGGTAATAGTTAGATTAATATTTATCTAGGTTCATCTATTTTTAGGTTTTATTGTATTTTAGTAGTTGGTGGTTTTAAATTTGGAGTTTTAGGGGAAAACATCTAGGCACATGGTTTAGGTGAATAGTTAGTAGTAACTGTGCATTAACCATGAAACATGTTTCTTTAGGTTTCATTGGTGATTTTCCTGGTTTTTCTAACCCTAGAAGTCACCAAGAAAATAGTGTGAGAGTATAGGTTTTCTCTAGAGGCTATAACATTGCATAAGAATGATTTTTTTAAAGTGTGACTATTCTTAGGGAACTATGAGTGTCAGTTTTCAAGGAATGGTGTCTACCTCATGGTTAGCACATAGTTTTTATAACCTTGTGGCCTAACCATGTGAACTGATCCATATTTCCTAAAATAGAAAATTACCCTCACACCCTTTGTAAATTTTAAATCTAATATCCTCCCAATATCTTATTCTCTCAAACCATCCCCTCCATGATGGACCTTCACCCTTGATTCCTTAGTGATCCTATATTGAATTGGCTGGATCTATTTGAGGTATGCTCAAATTTAATCTTGATTTATACTCTTTTAGGTAGACCGTCTCTTGATATCTCCTCCCATTGTCACATTGGAACTCTATTAGGTTTTGATGGTCATATATTAAGTGTTTAATGGGTAATTGATGGTTTTTATCATAGATCTAGGATTTTGAAGACCCAATATATTAATTTCCCATCCCTAATGATGAAGGAAACACGTTTTTCATTGTTCTTGAAGTAGGTGTCTCTATCCTATGGTATATCCCTTATCATGCTTGTGTTCATATGATTCTCTCCTTATTGTTTTGATTTATGAAATTTAATTTTGATATTGTACTTGATCTTTGGTTTAAATGGAATGTTTTTTCAAAATGGTTTTTTAGAAACTATATTTTACATAGATGATGTGTTTGATAAATGCCTCAACGATGGTTTTAAATTGGAAATTGTTTTTTAAGAAAGGATGTACTTTTATATCACTATTGAAAATGTTTTATGAAATTCTGAATTAGTTTTCTTGAAATGTAATGATGACATATAACACATTCTGGGACCTTGGGGTATAAGGAAAAACTATGTATAGACAAACCTTAGTGGGGTAATATGTCACTATAGTCGGAGCCCATGATGTCATGGTTGAATGTGGGTAGCCTTACCAGGGGACAGAGGTTCCTAGAATTTACAATTCAATTATGTTGTCTAGTGTTCCTTTGTTTTTCTGAGTATTGTATCCCTTTTTGGTATATATTTCGCTTTAGTTATTTGAGGATACATTAAATTATTTTTTACTTTATATGATTATTTTCCCACTTAATATTTATATTGTTTCTTGAAACCTATTTTATTCATCTTCTTAGGCCTCATGGGTATGTGTTATGTTATATTACATTATTTATTTCAATATATAAATATTTTGAATAGAAAAAAAAGAGTGATTTTATTTAGGAAAACTATTTTTGGATATGTTTTATAAATATTTTTTATAAAATATCTAAAGTGATTTATTTTGATAGATATTTTATAAACATTGTTTTTCAATATATAGTTAAAGGGAAGAGCCTCATAAAGAGTAAAACTCCCTGGAACAGTATTACCTTCTTGAAAAGTTATGATGTTGGTGACATGTGTTCATGGAGAGATGGACACATGGGTTAAATTGAGTTACATTTTTTTGTATTTTAGTTTTTTTATCTAGTATGTGTTATATATTTATCGGATATTAACATTACAGTTTGGTTATTTTGACATATGATGTATTTTTGATATATATTGTGATAATATTTTTTTTTAACTTATCATATGTCTTTTTATGGTGAAATCATTCCCATGTTTCTTTAAATGAAACCATAGTGCTTGTCTCTATCTTTTAGTGATTGGGAACACACTACAAACATAATGGAAGGCTAATTTAGGTGACATTAGGGGTTAATCTATGTTGGTATGTTATAAATTGGTTTCAATGGGTCATTTTTCGTTAAAATTATGTGATCATGATTATTTATAACCCTATTGTGTTTGAGGATTAAAAATAGATTGAAAATTGGACTATTGGAACTCAATAGGGAGTGTGGCAGTGTTCCTAGACAACTCACTTTTAATACAAACCTTGAGTTACCATGGGAAATTTGTGGTTATCAAGTGTCATTGTTTATTATTTTAGTATTTTGGATATAGTTCTCTAAATTAGGTTTTTGATAATGGAATAGAATTATTTTGTATGTTTTTTCTACAAAATTTGTTTTATAGAACACACCTACTTAAATAAGACCATATATGAATTCAAGTTATTGAGAGATCCCAACAGATGAATAATTTAGATGACTCGGTTTTAGTGGAAATAACAGCCCCACTGATTTCGTCCTTGCACCAAGTATCTAGTGTTGAAGCATAATTAAATTCATACCATTATTTGAGATTCAATTATAAGTTTCCACTAATATTTGATGGTGATAAGGGATTGTATAAATAAAATGAATGGACTAAAAGGATTGGGAGAATTTTACAGTTTCTAAAAACACTAGAAGACTTCGAGGTTGGGTTTTCCACATATAAGCTAAGGGACTTAGAATAAAGTGGTGGGAATATATTTTGAAAGCTGATTTTCATAAATATATCATATAGACTAACTTTGATAAATCAATTAATCAATAGTTATATTATGATACACTTAGAGTGGAGAAGTACTAGAAGAAAAATGGTCTTCAAATTTGGTTGTTTTAAATTTTAACATAATTTTTTATCCGACATTTAAGCCATCGGCATTAAAGGTTGGACGTTAAATGTTGGGATTTTGGAAAATTGATGTTGAATGTCTAATTCCCCAACCTTTTTAATGAATTTTCTTTATCAAAAAATAATGTATAGAATTCATGTTTTTTCAATCAACTTGACAAAACAATCGACCTCAAATGTAAATTTTTTACCTTTCATATTTTTTACTAAAAAATACATACAAATATAAGAAATATTAATTATTGTCTATATATGGTTTATTAAACATTTATTATATTGGTCATGGAGATAAAATAGACTTTGTGGTCAAAAGTTATAGTTGTCAACATTTTAACTTAAGTAAGTTTCAATAAATACTATTATCTTAAATGAAAACATGAGAAACAATAAATGAAACTTATGAAAAAATGATAAAAACAAATAATAAACTCTAATATTCATTCTAATTTCAATTCTTTAAGTAGTTTTCTTTTAATCTATGTGTTATTTGTTGTTATTTCTCTTTTTTAGGGAAGAGATAATGTTGATATGAGAATGATGATCAAAAAGGAATTTTCTACATTGGTTGGTAGATCAGATGTAGAATTTTTACCTTTGTATTATGATTAGATGAAATATTAATCATCATAATAAAAATCATCATGATGATTATAGATTAAGGGAAAAAATAATAAATTAATTAAATAAAGAGAATAAATACCTTTTTAAATCATCAATTGAAGAATCATTGATAATTTTCATGGATCAAAGAGGTTGAAAATAATAAAAGAAAAAGAATAAGGATTTATATATTGTAAAAAATATTTAAAGCAGTGATGTATTAAAATTTATGCACAATTTCAAAAATTCAAATGTGATTTGTGAAAAGAATTAAATGTCAAACATGCATAGTGTAAAAAATATTTTTCGCATCGGTTTTCATAAAAACCGCCACAAAAAGTTAATAAAAAACCCTTGGCATCAGAGTTTTCTTAAAATTGACATAAAAATGATAACAACGTAATATATCATCTATTAATCTTTGATTTTACTAGTTATTAAGCTCAAACAGACTTATGGATCAAAATTTATAGTCGTCGAATATTTTACTTCTCTAAGACTTCTCTTAAATAACTCAAACTTTTGATGGCCATAAAATTTCATCTTTTAGTTCATTTTATTTCCAATATTAGAAAATTAAAATATAATATGACAAAATAAAAGATGTTAATTGGATTTTATGTATATTTTAGGGAAAAAACAACATGAAAGAGGATTAAAAATATTTAATTCATCTTTAATGCTTTTATTTCACTTTTCATTGATCTCAAATAGACTTATGGATCAATTTTTATAGTTGTCAAAAGTTAGACTAGTCTATAACCTCTCTTAGATACATCAAAATTTTTATGGCCATAGCATTTGATCAATAAGTTATTTTTTTCTCCAAATCTATTCAATTATATGATTTAAAGATGAACTATAACTTGGTAATTGTTTTTTATGTCTGTTTTAGAAAAAATAAATGATGAACAATTTTATTTTTTTTATTTTTGGAATTGGGTTTTACAAATGCAAACACCATATTTTAAAAAACCCCTTTTTATGTCATTTTTCCCTAAAAATTTTCAAAAACTTTTACCAAGTTCTATTTCAACTTCTAAGATTCTATTTGACTGTTCAATTGGTTGAAATGGACTTATAGATTAAAAGTTATAGCCGTCGAAAGTTGTACTTCTCTAATACTTATATTGAGAAAGTCCAACATACAATGGCCATAAATTTTGTTCCATAAGTCCATTTTATTTACAAAACTAGTCAATTATTATCTCATAAGATGATATAAAACTTGGTTATGGGTCTTTAAATTTTTTTAGGAAAAAACGGATGAAAAAAAGTTATATTTTTCACTTTCTTGTGTCGGTAATTATGAAAAAGAAACCAACAATTAAAAAATAGATTTTATACTTAGTTTCTTTTCCTAAAAATGATATCAAAAAGGATTACCAAGTTCTATTTAATCTTATAAGATTCAATTTTATAGAACATTGGGAATATATGGACTTACAAACCAAAATTCATAACCATCATAAGTTGGACATCTCTTAGACTTCCATAAATAAGTCTAGCTTTTGATGTCCATGACTTTGGATTCATAAATCTATTTTAGTTCCATGAATAGTAAAATCGAATCTCTAATGATGAAATCCTACTTTTTAATAATATTTTTCTATTTTTTATGAAGAAAAGTTTTCCAAAAAAGGATTACCAATTTTTAGTTAGTCTCCTAAGCTTCCATTTGAGTGGTTATTGAGCTCAAACAGACTTGCAGATCAAAATTTATAGTCGTATAATGTTAGAATCATTTAGAGTTATCTTAAAAAATCCAGCATCCAATAGAAATGAAATTTTACCCTTAAGTTTATTTTTTCTCTAATATTATTCAATTCTAACCTTAGAAAACATATTACATCTTGATAATTGTTTTTTATGTCAGTTTTTGGAGAACCAGCACCAAAAGGTATTTTGTTTTATCTTTAGGTGTTGGTTTTTAAGAAAATCGATTCCAAAAGATATATTTCTTAATTTTTGGAATCTATTTTTTATAAGCCTGATTCCAAAAATCAGTGGTCAAATTTTTTTTGCATCAGTTTTATAAAACAATGATGTTAGAATTTTGGATGATGACATATTCACGTTGTTTTTATATAAAATTGAAGTTAAAATGTTCCACTACCAACCCTTACCATCAGTTTCTATGAAAACAATATCAATGCAATGATATTGATGTTTCTATTTCTACTAGTGATGAAATGGGAGTTTTTTCTCTATACAAGAGAGATAGTTGTATCATGGATTATTATACCCATCTTTCTAATTGTGTGAACCAATCTCAAGATATTGTTTTAAATGAATACATCATGAAATGTATGTTTAAAATGGGTTTGTGGTATGATATTCTATTTATGCTTATTCTTATGTTCCTGCAAACCTTTCAGAGGTTATAGATATAGAAGCTATGGATGAGATGGATATAGTTGGGCAGACAAGACTCTTCAGAGCATTAATTACAATATGATGTAGCCAGAGTTCAACATCTGGATAGAAGAAGAAGTGGTATGATTAGCACTGAGGTGGTGGAAAGAGTGTGTAATAGATTTTAGGGCAGGGATAGATGGACTGTTACTAGTGTGTGAAAAGGTGAAACCTTCAACCTAGTTATAATGTAGCAAACAAGGTGTGTCATAAATGTGGTAAATCTAGTCATCATTAATGTTTTTTTAGATATGTGGAATCCCAGCCCTAGTTCATAGATAAGTGACCAGTCTAGTTTGCAACATGGCCTTACGAACACCTCCCCATATGCCAATGTCTATATACTTGTTGCGAGGGTCTATGATGGTATAATGGGGATACTATATATTCTTTATCTGGGTGGATCACTATGGTGAATAATAGAATAGATAAAATTTTAAAATATTAATAAATAGTGTAACAAAATAATCCATATAAAAAAAATAATACATAGTTATTATCTAGTTCCATATATAAAAATGATAATGATGATGCTATAAAAAAGTGGCGAGTAATGGGAAATGTGGCATCTGGTATAAAGTACAACATATTCTATAAAAAATCATATGAAAAGATTAATAAAAATATTTCTAATAGAATCATTAGACCTTACTCATTCTTCCGAACACATACTCTATCCTAGTATAGAATATCAAGATTCCATGGTTAGGTGCTTCCCTTCATCCCAACCTGCATCCTTGAAGTCTATTTAGGTACCAATCGGTAGCCAAAATTGGGTGTGAGTAAAACTCAATAGGCCACCACTAATGGTGTCTAATACTATCAAGTCTATGAACATATAATGAATTAGTGTGCTGGTAATAGTAATAAAGCAGTAAATGAAAATAAATAATACCCAAGGCAGCTCAGGTTCCCCCTGGGATACACATATGATACTACATTCTTCGGACTAATTTAGAATTTATCTGAAAAATTATTATTTTATAAAAAATAAGGAGTTTCGTATCAATTAATTCAAAATAAACTATAAATAAAATCATGTCCATTAATTTCAGGTAAAACAAAGAACATCCTATCCATTAATTCCAAATAAACAATAAATAATGTCATGAATGTTAATTCCAAATAAAGAATATGAAACATCATGTCCGCTAATTCCAAATAAACAATAAGGAAAATAATTTTTGGTAAATATTAAAAAATAATATGAAACATCATGTTCATCAATTCAAAATAAATATTATGGATCATCATATCCCTTATATAAGGCAACTACGATGTAATCACATACACATTATATTATAATCAAGGATAAACAATGTCACCCTTTCCATCTATCAATTTACATTCCTAGATTAAATTAATATAAATGATAAGAAATAAATGGGTTATAAAGTGTATAATATATTCCATTTTATCCTCTCAATTTATCATTTATGTCATATGACTCAAGATTAATAGGAAGGTCCATGTGTAATGTAATTTCCACTTTATCATTTTACAATGGTTAGGTGACTTGGTCTTACTATTCAATTTTTTATTTAATTCATTTATAATTGATATTGTGGTCTATGGGTATATCCATTCCACAAACATCTCCTTAATTCCATTTAATAAACCTTATAAACAGAAATAGAATAACACACCTCAAATGTGGTTTAATTTCAAGAAAAAGTTTAATAGGGTTCAAGGATCAATAAGAAACACACCCCAGTGGGTGGTTTGAGAAGAGGTATAAAACCTCAAAAGAATCAATTTAGTGAAAAAATACTATCCTAATAAAGGAATAATAATTAAATTAATTAAATCTACATCTTAAAGATAATGCATAGAAGGTCTAGTGTGCAGAACAACAATGCTCAATATTAATTTCTAGACTTCTTAGTTAAAAGTTTTAGACAACCTACCGTATAATAGCAGTTAACTCATTGTATGATAAAACATCAAATTTGAGCTAGAATGTAAAAAACCATATGACCTAGAAAAATTCAATGATAATAAGGTATAATATATCTCATTAAAATAATATCAACTATCGTTAATAAAACAGAGTAAGGAATCCAGGGGTTTGAGAGACTAGCAGAGAGGCTTCCAAAATAAAAAATGGAGCTTGAATCAGACATCAGATGAAGGAGTATCGTCAAGTCCTAGAGGAGGTATGTATGAGATATGTCATCCTAGGGGGATGATATATGAGAGAAGGAAGGATAAATAATGGTGATGTTTATAAATATTTTTGGGAAGAGTACAATTTTACCCTTTTAAAGGGCATCACGAATTTTTACCCACAATTTTCTAAATCATGTGACAACTGTGAAACTCTTTCTATCTATGATCCACACCTCATAGGGTTAAGAAAACCATATGAAAACCATGTATTTGGAATTTTCCCACTCCCTACACCCGACACTGCATTGAAACATGATGAGAAAAACCATTCACAGACCATGAAACATACAAGTGGATTTTATTGGATTATTTTCACGGACTTAGGGCCTCACATTCATGTTTCTAATAACCATGCATCCCTATTTTATGGCTTCATGGTTGATCCAGATGTTTACTATTAACCATCCACCAACTATGCACCTCTATATGTCTCAAAAAAATATAACTATAGGCCCCAATCTGAGCCCAAATGAAGCTAAAACCTCTATGACCTTATTATTCATCCTCATATATGTAAAGAAATTGGTTTACATATTATTTTAATGAATTCAAACCTCATTAAAAAAATTTAGATCTTATAATAGTGTATCATAGGGTAGTCTTACTAGATCCGCATCCACTAAGGGATCTAAATTATGATCTGATGTGAAAAAAGGGGTGGGATATCAACCACTTTCGAAGGGTCATGCTTATGTTACAAAGAATGGTTCAAATGATACTGGGTGTCTCTGTGCAATGAATTGTGCACTTGAAGATTGATTGGTAGTACTGGCTACTATGATTGGTACAATTTTTATTGAATATTATATGGTTATGGTATTATTTGATACTCATGAAAATAATTTCTTTTTCTCATCCAAGATTATTTATGTGATGGTTTTTTATTCAGAGCTTATTCCTTTTCATGATCACTCTTTCCACTCCATTGGGAAAGAATTAAAAGCATAGATTTAGATGTCCTGAGTGTTGGGTGATGTTTTCTAACCATAAAACTGTATTGGATTTCCTAGTTCTTAAACATGACAATATATATCCCATTATTAGAATGTACTGGATGATTATATATAAATCCTAGATTAATTTCATTCATTATCAGGTCCAGTTCCTTTCTTTCAATGGAGTCACTCATGTCTTTTAGGGTGAGTGGGATCCAAAATCTGGGATAATAGTAACTATTTCCCCTTGTGATGAGATGATCATAAGATAGTTTTTTGAGATGTTCCTTAATGTCATTTATTCATGTCTTAGTGGCCCTCTTCCAATTCTTGTGAGTGAGTATACTAAATATTTTCCAAATTATTTCTATAAGATTCAACCTCATATAGATGTTGAGTTTTTTATAGAGATTCTTCTAAGGATTATTCCCATATTCTTACGCATACATTGTATGGAGCCCACAAAGTTTAATGAATTGGATGTTAAACATAAGGATATAGTGGATAGTAGACTTATTCTCCCAAGAGCTTCGCCTAGGAAATTATCGTTCCCCATTTTAAAAAATGAGGATGGGAGTCTCTACCTTTATATTCAATACTAGAAACTCAAATAGGTGATAGATAAAAACAAATATCCCTTACCAATTATTGATTAAAATTTCTACCTACATAAAGAAGCCCAGTGGTTTTGAGAAAATGATCTGAAATCAGGTTTCCATCTATTAAGGATCTGATAGGAAGATATTTCTATAATGGAATTCAGGAGAAGGATTTGGAATTATGAGTATTGGTTCATGAAATTTTTCTTTATTATTTTTCTTATGATATTTATGGATTTAACAAATCAAATATTTTTTCGTTTCTTGTATTTTTTTTGGGTAGTTTTATGGATGATATCTTTGTTTACTCCAAATCGGGGTAGGATCATACTGATCATTTGAATATCATTCTTGGATTCTGGAAAGTGCATCATCAGTATAGCAAGAAATTGAAATGTCAGTTCTAGATTCAAGAGGTTTGATTTCATGGCCATGTGATTTTTGAAGAGGGTGTCTTATTGGATCCTTAGAAGATACAGGTTGTTTTACCATGGGTGAATCCCCAAAGTGTGTTCGAGATCTAGAGTTTATTGGGATTAACTAGTTACTACATGGGGTTTTTTTGGACTTCTTCAAGCTTGAATAACCTATGACATAGTAAATCCTTAACGGTGTTAATTTTGTTTAGAGAGATCATTTCCGAAGATATTTTGAGGATTTAACATAATTATTAACTATAGCTCAATTTCATGATTATTTCTAAGACAAGTTTGGAATTTTATGTCTACTTCAATGGCTTGGGTACGAGTATTGTTTGTGTTCTGATATAGGGAAGATAGGTGGTATATTATGTATCTATTCAATTATGAAATCATGGAAATAACTAATGAATTAAAGATATTTTATTATAAAACTTCTAAAAATTAACCCTATACTGATGGTTTTATAAAATCACTATATGATGGGAAATATTTAGTATAGGTTATACCAACAATTTCCTAAACTATGGGTATAGAACTTATTGGGACAACTCTATATCAATGGTTTCAAATAAACTGTTGGTATAGAACCCATGAATTTCCTTTTTATTCAAATTTTTATATTAAATAATGGGTTTACATGCTATACCAATGGTTTTCAAAACCATTTGTATAGCCTTGCTCGACCAAAAAAGACAGCAAAACCTCCCATGTTGGACCAGAACCAACAACCACCCTATACACCTGTACCCACACCCCAAAAAAATTTTCGTCGATATGAAAAAATCATGAAATGAATTTATGCATTAAACTAGTCAATATATACATTTAAAAAAAGTATATATTATATATTCCACTTATCATCAGTTTAAAAAATAAAAAAACAAAACATGACACATATATGCAATCATGTTTAATCAATAAAATATTTTGTTTCATAAATTTAAATAATAAATATAGAGGATTAATCTATCTCTGTCCCTCTCTCATGTCTACCATTATAATCATTGTCATCACCAACATACTCATCACCAACAAAATCACTATTTCTAACATCATCATTATGACCATCTTCATCACCACCACCACCATCACCCTCAACATAACCATCACCATCAGCATCACTAGAAAGGTCATCATCCTGACCACAACTATAACCATCATCATTGTCGCCTAATGTATCATATAACCAACATATCTTCAACATGCATGTATCAAAAATAACTATAGTATCTTGTAGATGTGATGGACATAATGGTCTCATAATGTTTATAAATTACTGGTGGGACTTTTGACTTTGTTCACAATTGTTCATGGATAATGATTAGCCTCTACTACTTTTACACATTCCTTTTCTAACTATGATATTGTCATTTCCAACACAGTGCTACTAGAACTATAAGAGGAACCTAATGTGGGACAATATCTAGTGAGTACAATACTCTTCCCTATTTGATATTGTACTCTCCCATGGTACTCATTTCCTAATATCTATTGCAAATGATCATTTAGCCCACATTGTTTAGCTTCTTTCTCATCATGGGCCACCAAAGCACACAATTGAGAATATAAAAAAATAGTGACCAAATAGATATTTGTATTTAAAAATGGTAATGTAAAACTCATATTCTATTATTGTATCTGTTCATTTATAAAAGTTCCATATTTCTTCTCTATGCTTTAGAAAAATATTTTCTCCTAAGGCCTGTGACCATTAATGTTCAACACTGCTTTTTAAGATAAAATTGAATATGGAAAAACATTATTCAATAATACTATATCATTTTAATAAAATTATCTCAAAACAAAAAAAATTTAATTGAAAATAACCAAAACCAATTGAATAAAATTTTAGATACATATATTTCATGATCCCCAATTGTGAAAAACTATAATAAATAAAAGAATGGAAAATTTGGATTGTTTTAGTGAATATACATTAAGATAAATTTTTCGTTATTATATTGATCCAACTTCATTTTGTATTACTTCTACTATGTTTGGATGAATTAAATTTGAGTAGGAATTGTTAAGGCCAATTTGGAACTTATAGATCAAAATCAACTTATTTTGTTTTATTTATAAATATAATTTATTAATAATTATTTTTTAGGTCAAAATGGTTTATTTTATTTTGAGAAAGTTATGTTCATGTTTAATTTTGATTTTTTTATTTAGATCAATTTCATTCATTTTGGTTTCATTCAATTCATGTTTCAGTTGTGGTTCCATTAAATACATCATACGATTTTGATTTCCTTCATACATGTTACAATTTAGTTCATTTTAGCATTGATTGTAATTAGTTTAGTTCCATTAAATTTTATTTATATCTAGTTGGTTCATGTATTTAGGGTAAGATTGTTACCTTTTAGTTTAATTTTTCTTTATTATGTTTGATTTGGATTGGACAGACATGATAACAATGTTTATTTATATTTATTTTCATTATATTATCTTCACTTTAGTTACAGTTTATTGTTTAAAGGTATTTATGTTCATATTAAATAAATCTATATACATGTTAATATATTAATATTATTTAAAATTGTGTACATGTTACTAAAGATTAGAGTTTACATGTCAGTATAGTTTATATTTATAACCCCATACATGTTAATTTTATATGAATCTATTTTCACGTTAATATGGTAAGATGAATTAATACTATTTAAATAATATAAAATGAATCATTTAATGATTATATCAAACTATTTACACACGATTCATTTATAAACACATGTGTTGATAAAAAATATATGATTCATATAATGTTCTGGAATCTTTTTCCCCCAAACTATAGAGATACATTAGATCATCCTTATTTTTTTAATTATTCCTAATAAAGAATATTCTATAATACAAAATAAAATATTAATAACAATCATTATAATTTTCAATAAATAAAATCAAATTTGATTAATGCCTTAAACTCATCATTCTTACAGTGAGAAAAAGTTTCCCATACTGTGTTGTTAGACAAACATTGAGGATAACTATAGTGTTTAAAATTATTCCAACTCTAGAAACCTATACATTATAATACTCATGTTTATATTGTCTCTATAGGTCACTAAATACCGTTAGTTGTGTGGTCCTCAAAACCCCACCATAATGAAAATTATAATGAATTTGTTATCAAAAAATTAATTCATATAATGAAAATGCTAATATATTATTAAATGTAATGAATTTTATTTATCATATTTTAAGCGCAATATTTTTCCTTTATTTCATTTTCAAGCTATCTCCAGGAGACTAACATGATGGAAATGATGTCAAAGAATATGGAAATTGCCTCTATAAAACTATTGAATTATCCCCCTATAATACAAATCATTTTACTATCCTCATTATACTCAACTGTCACCATTGTGTAGGGGTTTAAGACTTCACACTGGCATGTACTCCCATGCCACCTTATAGTTTTAGATCAAGGCATGAATGAATAAAAAAATATTAAATTAATACATCTTAAAATGAAAATAAATTATTTTCAAAATTTCAACAAGGGTTTTATACATATACCTGAGCCAAGATTATTAGTGGTTACTATTCGATCCCTTGGTAGTAAATGGTCATCGAACTGTGTAGTAACATTAGGGTCCAGTGTCTTCCCATTATGATCAGTATTATTGGTAGTTTCATAATGCAGTGGAGAAGAAGTTGAAGGATCAAGAACCTAAAATCCATGATAGAATTTAGTAGTAGGAAATAGAACTAGTATAAATTTATATGGAAGAGGATAATTTGGATGGGGAGTGGTATCTATCTTAAGACAAGGAAATGATATGTGAGGGGATTAGACTTAAACATTAGCAATAATATAGGTAGGCTAAATATCCCTAGTTCCTCTAATGAATCTTTGGGATAATAATCTATGATACATGGTATATCAGTTGAAGGGTCTAGTTGTAATCATGTATAAATACTTCTATGAGCAGCTATATTAACACCCCCTCGAATTGTTAGGTTAATCACCATTTCAACTAGGCTGGTTGGAGAATAGTTGACTTTTAGGTGAAGGTTCCTTATTATGATTTTAAAAAATATTAATGAATTCACAATATAATTTATTAATATATATATATTTATATATATTTGAAACAGTATATTCACAATAGGTAGAAAAGGTTGAATGCTTGTCTCTCTCATGCATCAATTATTATCAGACATTCTCTTACTTTGTACCTCTTTAATTTTTTTTCATTTCTTAATTTATAAAAGAAATAGGAATTTAATTATTATTTTGTAACTAATGTGGAAGATAAACACAAATGAAGAGGTTATGTGAGTTAATGAATGGATATGAATTTTCAATCCAAATAAAGGATAGATAGTGACATAACATTATGATTTTATAATTTTTTATTTTTAACCTTATAGACATTCCAAAATCATGAATATAAATATTTTATATTAATTCCAATATAAACACTTTCATGTCTATGATTATATATCATTTCCATTTTAAATAAATTATATTTTATGAACTATAAACTATTTATAATATCTTTTATATTTTGTAAATACTTTAAATAATCTAATATCACATTTTTCATCACCATTTAAACCTTGTTCATATCAATAAATTAAATATTTTTTGACATTCATTAAATAATATCCAAATAAGGCCCCTAAAATCTGAAAAAATAAAAATGAATGACTTTTAATTTCAATATAAACATTTAATAGTTTGGAATTATTTCATAATTTATCAGTCTTTATAAATTTTCACAAATTATTTTTAAATAAACAATTTTATTCCAAGATCACATGTCATGCCATATAATTTTATAAAAGGTATTTTAAATATTAAAATTTAATATTTGGGTAAAAAAAATTCACAAACATTTATTTAATTATAAAAAATAATTATTTATTTAAAATTCTAAACTGTTTATGAATCCAAATTTCCCAAAATACCTTTTAAAATGATTTATAAATATTTTATAACCCTTCTAAATCGATTTCAATTTTAATTGATTTTCCAAAAAAAATTAAATTATTATGATTACCCTTACACATTGGGGTATTATTTTGTTTGGGTAAGGCCTTCTACCCTTGTGTAGGATATTTAAAACCCCTTCTGTAGTGGTGAGTCAATACTTTAAATTGCAATAGAGGATGTTTCCTTTATGTAAATTCTTCAGGTAATGGTAAGTCTTGATTTACCATTACGAGGCTTTATGGAACCACTGTGTAAGGGTAATACCTTTATGAAAACCATTTTAAAAAAGGTAATAAACTAATTACCTTTATGTATCCATTTAGAAACACAACATCCACTACATAAACCTTATTTCTATATAAGGTTATGTTTTGATGACCCTTTCGTAGTCCACTTTGTGTAAGGGTAATTCCTTGGTTACCCTTACACATTACCCCACGTAAAGCACTCTAACTAATGGTAATTTCTTGGATACCCTTACACATCTCATCTATGTAAGGGTAATAACATCATTAAATTTATATAGCCTCACTTCATAAGGCTAAACCCATTTTATGTATTTTCAAAAAATTAGAAAAATGATACTATGTATTTGCAACTCTTCTTGATTTTAAGGTGATATTTCACAAATCTAAATAATGGTATAAATACCGTGAATTGAAATGTATGAATAAATACCAAATCTATTACAATTATGAAGTAACTCATCATATGTATTTACCCTTGTATGTTTTTTATTAATATGAAAAGATTTAATTTAATGATATATTACATGGTTTAAAAAATGATAACTATTTATTATTTTTCTAAAATCAAAAATTTCATAAAATAATATAATTTTATATTCATAAAAATAATAATTTTTATGCAATAAATAATGGAATATATATATATATATATCATATATAGATATATTGATTTGAATAATAACCTTTAAAACATGGGTATGATGTGGTTGTTTTCTTCTATATTCAATTCGATCCAATTCAGTTTTTGTTTGGTAATTTTTTCCATTTTGGTCATTTGATTAAGTCATTTGAAAATTTTTGGGTTATGTCATTTAGTTCATATTTTGGGTTTAGACATTTATTCAATTTTTTTAATTTTCAATTGGCCATTTTTGGGTTATCTCGTTCATTTCATAGTTTTTTTATTCAAAATATTTTAATGTAATGCAGTTCAATTCATATTGTTTTTGTTTTAATTTAATTGTTTTAGTTTCATTTTTTTATTTTTTTCTAATATAGTACAGTTATATATTAGAAAATAAAACTCAAAGAAATATCCAACCACTTTAAAATAAAAGTTCACCACAAATTCAAGCTGGATTAAAAATATTAAAACCATAATTAAAGAAATTTTAATAGTACCAACCTAAAAACCCAAAGTTAAGATAAACAAAAAGAAACAAGAAAACATATGAATGATTATATATATTACCGATCACAAGATCATGTTCACAGTAAAATATCATAATTGGACTATTTTATTCACTATAAGTAATAAATTGACTGAGGCCAATGGGTATACTGATCGTGTCAAATTTATTCACGCCATCAAAAAATAATATCTTTGCATTACTTCTACAATTACACTAAATTCAAGTCTCGTATGGTCGTTCAAAAAAATAAATTCTCTCTTGATGCTAAAATATATGGATATTCTATAATGAGAATGTGAGTCATGTCTATCACAACCCCCACCCACTAAAGATACCATAAAGTGGGGAGAGAGATAATCACCCCCGCATCAAACCTCTAGTAGGCCTCGAGTTGGTGACTAGAATTGAGGGTATAAAAATATCATAAAATGGGAGGCATTTCCTTGTATAATAATATATTATCACGAGATAAGAAGAATAATCCTCAAAAAAATCCATGGAATAATATGAAAGAAACAAAAACCATTCCACAATTCTTGCATAAATAAAAATGATACAAATAAAAGTATCCAAAATTGAAAACCCAAAAGAAAATATAATGTAGAGACATAACAATTATCTCATGGTTTGATCTAGCAATTTCCAAACAAATCCATATATCCCTCCTAGAAACCTGAAAATTAGTTCATATACATAGTGTGAGAATAAAATTCTACTCAGTAGGAAAAAAATTCAGTCACGAACATGTGCAAGAGGCGTAATAATACAACCATGACCAACAATTAGAACCAAAACATCTAAACTGGACAACTATCTATTCCAAAACTCACCTATTCATGATCATAAAATATCTAAAGACATGTAATATAATATAACTTACATCACCTCAATAAAGGGTACCCTACACTGCTTTCCCTTTAGTTTACCACTCTTATACCCCAATTGCATCTGTACTGACACTTATATATCTTCCATATAAAACACCACCACATAGGCACAGTCACAAAAAAATCTAACCCAAATACACCTAGGCTCTCTACTACCCAAGCATGAACACATCATGTCTCACCCAAAAACACATAGGCCAAAAAAATCCAAAATCGTAACCAGAGCAGTAGGGTATCATGAACATGAAAGACATTAACCTCGTTAACTCCTCCTACCATGCATGAACCCCACCATAAGCCACCTCATCCCATCTCCTCCCAACTGTAAACACTTGGGCTACATCACATCTTTCCGAAAGACGCATGGGCTCGCTACCCCACAAACACAGTCACATCACATCTCACTCGAAGTCACCTAGTCAATCACAACCACGAAATTGTTCACTATCAGACCTCTGTCCAAAACTGCCTGTGCAATACCTACCTTACCAAAAACATAGATTAGGAATGAGTGGGTACTAATCCATCCATCCTCTTTATCCATTGTCAAGAAAAACACCCCCATGTGAATATACAGGTGTTGACACATTGTGCAAGATGTGGGTGGGTTTCATATAGAAATCACAAAGAAATATAAAAGTCTAAATTTATAACCAAACACAAGACCAAACTATGGGTTCACAACCAATTTATACCCAATACACTATATTATCACATTTACTGCCACCCCTAAATGAATATCACCAATGAATCCACAAACTTCATCTCATACCATAAACTAATTTTCATTACCCAACCCATTCATTTTGTTAATAAAAAACAACAACTTTTAAAAACACATCCCATCATTTATTTTTTCATTAAACATTTCCATACAATTAACTAAACCAATACCCATATATTTCAATCATTATTAAACAATTATTTATTCCATCACATCCCAATAATCTAGCACTACACAACCATTTCCCACAAGTAGTTCATCATTCCCATCAAAATATTACCTCACCGTCCCAAAATCATTTCCAAA
The DNA here is from genome assembly GCA_963277665.1 of Viscum album. Taxonomy (NCBI): domain Eukaryota; kingdom Viridiplantae; phylum Streptophyta; class Magnoliopsida; order Santalales; family Viscaceae; genus Viscum; species Viscum album. The sequence goes on along the minus strand of OY728143.1, from coordinate 1,976,289,750 downwards.
CAACCAACACCTCGCTGAACCAAAATTATGACCAAACAACCACCACCTATCGTCCCTTAAATCAAATCCAAATAGCCATATCCTAACTACCCTAAAATCATGGCTAAACTACCACCACCTTGGAACCCCATAGGCAAAAACATATCTCACCCATCTCCCCAAATCATATCCAAAGCACACATTTCCACCCCACAAGCAAGGAAACACACCATAAAACATCCAATACCATTTTATAGATTTATCAAAGCATATTTCTTCACATTTCACATTATTCTAGGGTGTTATCGCACAATTCGTAATATCAGAGCAACCATTTCATTATCCAAATATAAGTGGTTAGACAATTTCTATTTTTGGGTGATATCCTGATAATAAAAATAGTCATAGAAGTCACAAAACATATAATCCATTGAAAAAAAATCCCCCAATGACCACCATTTTTAGCTAGGTATCAAACCTATAAAACCCACCATATCACAATAATATCAAAGATATAAAAAAATGTGAATCATTCTCCCTTTCACCATTAAATTTAAATTATAAAATTATTTACCTTTAATTAATAAAACACAACCATAACCATAGATGAATAAAGTAAAACCCTCATGTATGATACACAATAAATAGAATTGAGGGATTCCCTACTATAAAGATAGTTATTAACTCGATGTGCATCACATGATGAAGAAGAAACAATTAAAAACCATATTCACACATGGGAAACAATAGAATAACATAAAATTAAACATAGACCATAAAAAACATCCCAAATAACACACCAAAACCAAAACAATATCATGACTGTGAATCTACAAAATAAGAACAGGAGAAAACTACTAGTAAGGGAGAGGAACTTACCCCGATTGCCAATAGGGATCAACTGGAATCAATGGACTAAAGTGGTAGGAACAGTGTTAGATGATCGCTAAAAATTTCTTAGGTATTAATGAAACATGATAGGGAGTGTGGTTTATCCAAATAAAGAGAATCGTCTATGAAAAGAACATAAAAATTGGAGACTCTCCAGCTTGACGTTGGGAAACCATTACACAGCATGTAGTACTCGGGTTTCAAAAAAATCCATATTTCAATAAATATTTAGCAATTCAGTAAATAATTATTACACTTTATAAATTTCACATTCACAATGTGAATTCAATTCATTGGACACCCATTATCCACATTAAATATCTGAACCACCTGGATATACAATCCATGAATCACCTTTAAATGTCAAATACACAATAGATGATTTGAAGTTCATGTAGTATCCCTAATGCAGCTCCATCCTCCACTGAAAACTCTCAATACCTCCCCAAAACCCATCCAACACCCAAAAAAAACAATTTAAATTGTTGTTAATGTGCATCCCATTACACCGGAAAAATTTCAAGTGATTCTCACCTTCAAGAATCTATACCCAATCCCAGAAGGAAAAGGTCCTGAACAACCACCCCACATGATGCCTCTCATGGATCTCATCATACATCAAATTCTACCACCAACCAAACGAACCAATCCAAAGTGTCCAAAAAAACATCTCGCACAACGTCATCACCACAAATCCACATCCCCACAACTATCCAACCTCAACCAATCCCAAAAGACAATTGTCGCAACCATCGCAACCAATAAACCATCCTTACCCAAAATTATCAATCCGGGAATTCTAAACTACATGTCAAGATATTATCTTATCTAATTAGCACTGACTTACCCACATAGATTTAATCACATCATAGTATAATTTCTATCCACTAAGAATTTGGCCCTCCCCATTTCTTAAATTTTTAAATTCATTACACATATTACATCAATGAAAAACACATCTCATAAATAATCATGGTCCAAACACCACATCAAATATAAAATATAGAAAATAAATACTAAAAATAACTTTGGGATTTAGTAATCCATATGCATCTCTCACTCTCAAGTACTCTCCTTTAAGCCATCATTCCTTAACAACACATGACCCAAAAAAATGGTCAATCCACACATTACCTTCTCTTTGTGATCCTATATATCTAGTCAACACTCCACAAATGTTTGATCTTCCATGATATCAAACTCTCCCCATTCAATGACATGGGATTCCTCGTCAAGATACCAATGAATTTGAGAGATGTGGAATAAATTGTGGATCCTCTCAAGAAGTGGTGGAAATGCTAACTGATACGCCACCTCACTAACTCACCCCAACACTTCGAAGGACCTAAAAAACCATGGATAAATCTTACTTCCCCTTCCAAACCTCTTCATCCCAAATAGATAGGAAACCTTCAAGAACAAGTGGTCAACAAAATCAAACTCCAAGTCTTTTTTCCTACGATCGACATAAGACTTCTAATAGTCTTATCCATCTTTAATCCTCTCACAAACAATAAAACCTTATCTAATGTGTTATACACCACATTGGGTCTAATTACTGCTACATCCACATACTCTTTCCAATACAATGGACAATGGAACAGTCTCCCATATACTGTCTATAATGCAGTCATGCAAATAAAGGAATGATTGTTGTTGTTATATGAAAATATGACCATACATAGGTTTCATACCCAAGATCCATCAAAGTCCAAAATTTATGCCCACAATATATCATCTAACATCTATATGTTTTTCACCATCATCCCATCTGTATGATTGTGGAATGCCGGGCTAAGACATAACTGTTTGAAAAAAATCAGGTTGTAATCCCCTCTATACTCATGAGGTAAAATGTGCATCCCAATATGCGACAATGGATCATGGAAATTCATTCAACCTCACCACCTCATCCAAATACCTCTTTTCCAAATTCACTGCTTCACTCGACTCCTTGATTTCTATGAAGTGGTACACTTTAATCAATCGCTCCATGATCGCCCATATAACATCAAAACCTCCCTAAGGTTGAGGTAACCCTATGAATAAATTAATTGAAATGTAATCCCATTTTCACTTGGGAAAATCAAAATGATGAAATAAAATACCAAACATATGATTCTTGGCCTTTACCTATTGGAAAACCAATCACCTCACCATGCACTTGGCCACTACCCAATTCATCCCAGGACAAAAAAATTGCATCCTTGAACCATGGTACATCTTGGAAACTCCTAAGTGTGCCACCAAAGCTGAGATATGAAAATCATGAAGGACACCATCTCACATAACTATTAGAAAAAAAACCTCCCATGAAACAACATCCAGTTCTGACCATCCTTTAACCATCCCTCTAAAGAATCACCATGGACAACCTGATCGCACATCACCTCTCTCTCTCTCTCTCTCTGAGTCTCCCCACTAAGCCTCATCCACCTACCACATCATAAAATACTACACTTTTATAAAAAAACCTCTACCATCATACACCATTAAATCTATGTGTAAGGATTCCAACTCATCCATTACTCTACAATAATCCCTAGAATCCCAAACAACATCCATCCACAATTTTATATTCAAAGCATGAGCTACAATATTCCCTTTTTTTGAGGTATAGGATATCATGATATCATAATCCTAATGAAAATACATCCACCTATGCCACTAAAAATTTTGATTGGGTTGAGAAAATATATACATCAAACTCTTGGGATCTGTAAAGACCACAAAGTTCACCCCAATGAGGGAATTCCACCATAATTTCAGTGTAAACACAAAAGTTTCTATCTCCAAATCTTGTGTGTAAAAGTTTCTCTTATGGCATTGAAACTACCTAGAACCATAAGAAATCACATACCTAAGATAAATCAAAAAACTTCTCCATACCATATGGTAAGTGTCACAAAATACCTAAAATATTAGATCCTCCTTTGGAAAATGAAGAATTGGATCACTGACCAACTTCCCCTTTAGGTAACCAAACACTTCCTGGAACTAATCAGTCTACAAACACCATCGTCATTCCTGGTCAAAGCTATCAATGTGTCTATAAATTGATATAATTCAGGAAAAAAACTCCAATGAAATCCTACAAGGCCAATAAAACTATAATCCTATTCCATGTTCATGGGTGATAACCAAGAAACAACAACTATGAAGTTTGATGTGTCAGCTTTCACACCCTACAGAGACACCACATTCCTATTGAAATTCACCTATCGTATCCTAAACATACACATGGACAAATTATAATAAATATGGTTTTGTTTAAGGGCTAGTGAAACATATCTAAGATGATCGATACGCTCATCCTATGACTTAGATTATATCATGATATCATCGATGAATACACGAATGAACTAGTTTAGGAACTCACAAAACATGGAGTTAATAATCCCTATGAACAAAACTGTTGCATTCATAATACTAAACAACATGAATGTACAATCTATGTGCTCATACATACATCTAATGGAAATATTTTAGTTATCTCCTTCCTTCACCCATAGGTAGTGATATCCCCACCATAGATGGATCATAGAAAAAATATTAACCCTTACAGGTAGTTAAAAACATAATATATTATTTGAAGTAGGTGACGATTCTTTATTGTCACCTGATTCAACCTCTGGTAGTCTATGAACATCCTTAAACTACCATCCACATTTTTGGATAACAGCATCAAAGCACCCCATGATGACACACTGGGGTGGATAAAAACCTTGTGAATTAGATCATCAAAGTAAAACCTCAAATCACATAACTCAAAAGGTTCCATCTAAGAGAGATCCTTAGAATGAAAATAAGCACGAGAATGTATGTATATCACAAACACAACATCACTTCAAGGGGTAACATCATGGAATCCATGGTAAAAACTTCTAAAAACATCATAAAGACACTGAGGACCTCTATTGTCCCATCATCCAGTAATTCCTTCAATAACTCAGTAAAAAAAAAAGAAATATTCATCTCCATACAATGAATTATCGCCTAACAACCCCACTCACCAATGAAAACCACACATTTAACATCCACATCCAATAAAATGACTCTCCTTTAGATGTAGTCGATAATAGTACGTATGGAATACAACCAATATACTCCTATTATAACATCTTATTATTTTATCTGCAAGAATAAAAAATCCCCATGAGACTAATGTGGCCTCATTGTTAGTCTACAACTTTGGAACACATCATACAAGCTTGTATGGCCTCCAAATAGAATAGTCAACACCAAGGAAATATAATTCCTCCCAACATATATTCCAAAGCAATAGAAAAGAGAATTTTATATGAAAGAGTTAGAGTATCCTAAATCAAACATGGAACAAATATGGTTACTAAAAAAATTATTCCTACATTGGATGATCTCTAGTACCTTTGGCACTACAGCCTCTACTATATGCAACTGACCACTCCAAGATCCTCTAACCCTCCACTAATAACCACCTCCACAAAAAAACTCAGGACAAGGTCCCCAAAAATAAGGGATGTTTCGAGCAAGCCTTTACCCACTCCATATCCCCCAAATGGAGCATAAGCCTATCGCCCTGCTGCTGAAATGGTATTATTATAAATTTCTACTAAGGCTGGCCATGAACATTTCCACCTCCACCAAAATAAGTTTGGAAAACAACTAGAAACTGCTTCTATTGATGTCCACAAACCCCCAAAAAATCATACTAGAATAATATCTATATGAAAATCATGGAATCCACTTGGACCAAATGGTTGAAAGGGAAACTGCTATGTTTGATTCCCTGTTGGTCAAAACCTAAAAGGCCCCAGCACCTAATACTTTCTTATGAAAACTTTTCTCCTTGAGTAACCCTACTGGTTACATTATCATAGAAAAACTCACCCAATTTCATCTTAATGATCACCACTACCTTCTTCAAAACCTCTATATATGTTAGAAACATAAAAGATGTAACTACATAATGGATAGAATGATTTTGTGCCACCTAGAGAAATATTGTATGAGATTCCCCTTAGGAAAAAAGATCTAGAAAAAACACAGAAGGTATCTTAACTTGATTTACAACTCCCACACTGACATACTCCCCTGATGAATAAAAATAATCTCTCACCTAGATATAGCGTCCACCATTGTCGTTAATATCCCTATATCTGACTAATTAACAAGGGGACCTAGTATCCCACTAGGGGCTAGATCAAACTATAAGCAATCTTGATTGCCTCCAAGAATATCTATATCTCCTTATTTGAAAGAATTCCCTCATACATCCCCAATGTCTTCCATTGAAAAATCACACAATTCTATCTACCTAAACACATCCTCGTCTACCAAATCAACCCTAATGTGATCAACTGGATCAGCCTGCTAAAACACAACTTTTCACGCCACACAGGGATGATGAAAAGGATCCATATATAAAATGAAAACAATAATTTACTAATGCTGATTGTATGAAATTTTATTTAGCAACATTTTAATTTATTTTTTTTATTATAGCCTTCCCAAAATTATCTAAATCAAATATGATCAGAAGTCATCCTGATGGATGAACCTATCCTAATTCTCTACCCTGTAAATAGGTCCACCTCACTTGATCATTAAATGATCTTAGAGACTATGCACTGGATCAAGGAGGCCCTAAAATCCCATGTCTCAGTCAGTCTCCTAAACCTATGTCACACACCAAAGTCAACTAGAACTATTTCCATACCAAATCATGTTATTCTCGCAATCCCTAACTTTAAACTCCATCATATCTCTAAACAATGACATCATATACCACTATATCATGACCCCCTAATACCAAAGATACCTTTATGAGGGGGAAGAGATATTTACCCTTGATTCTTACCTCCAATAGGTCCTCGGTTAGCGAGTAGCACAAGGGGTTTAAAAATCTCTGAAAATTCAAGGAACTAATCTCTATAATAATATAGGACCATGAGAGAAGATGAATAATCAAAAAATAACTCCATGAAATAATATAAAAGAAACCAAAATCATCCCAAAATGCATGTACAAATAATATTGATATAGATAAAAGTATATAAAAATACCCAAAATCAAAGATAAAGTAGTGAGGAAACAATTGCCTCAAGGATTGAGATAGTAATGTCCAACATGATCTACATAGTCCTCCTTGAATCCTAAAAATCAATTCATATACATAGAATGAGCATAAAAGTATACTCAGTTGGAAAATTAAATACTCTCATTCACTTTGGAAAGAAGCATACTAATGATCCCATGAGAAAATAATAGAACCATCCACACCTAAAAAAGTAAACTATCCATCCCAAACCTCACTAAGTCATTCTCACCAAATTATGAAAGTCAAGTAATAGAATATAACATGAATCACATAGATACATGTTACCCCACACTTATTTACTACTATTATGCCACTCTCACACCCCAACATCCTACATCCAAGCGCCTCCATCTATTCTGTATGTCATACCACCCCATAATCATGGTCACAACAAATCTCACCCAAAGACACATGGGCTCGCCTTTCCGAAAGCATGACCACATCACATATTTCCCAAAAACACATGGGTCACAACACATCCACCCACACAACCAAAGTTGTAGGGTATTCTGAACATGAATGAAATCAACCCAATTCCCTCCTTGTATCTTGATTGACCCCCAAAATAATCCACCTCATCCAATATCATCCCACTAGCATACACCTATTCTAAATCATATCTCACCTAATGAAACTTGGGCTCACTACCCCACAACCACGACCACATTAAATCTCATTCAAAGAATCCTGGGCTATCATAACCACTATCTAATGCATAATCAAACCTCCATCTATCACAAACTTTTCAATACCTACAAATCCTAGAAGAGAGATTGAAAATTAATGGACACCCATCCATCCATCCAACTCATTGCATGTTGGAAAAAAACCATTTGTAAATATATGGGTGTTGAAAAATAGCATTCGACATGGGTAAGGTGAATATATAAATCACTATAAATATGTAAGTATATAAAAATATCCACACAAGGTCTCATCTTATGAGTTAAAAACCAAACGCTAACCAGATCACAACATCATCACTTTTTTGCACCTCTAAATGCATGTCACCATACAAGCCACAAGCCACATCTCAAACAATCAACCAATTCCCATTATTCATCCCATAAATGTCGTTATTAAGCATCATCCATATTAAGCCACACAACCCATCATTTATTTTTTTCATTAACCATTTCTATACTATTAACCGAACCAAACCCAAACCATTTCAATCATTATTATACACTTAATTATTCCATCACTACCTATGAATCTATCAAAACATAACAATACATCACAAAAATTTCATTATTACCATCAAATAATCACCTCTCCGCCCCAAATTAATGGACAAAAAACCATCACCACACCACCCCGATGGCACAAACAAACAACCAAAACCTCACCACCCCAACAACACAAACAAATAAGCACCTCACCACCCCAAAGAAATGACCACAAAACCACCAACTCACTGCCCCAAAAGTACAAGCACATCTCAATCATCACCCCACATTGCATCAAAATCACACATCACCAACCTATAAGAATGACTACACATCACAACACATAGAAGTACATTTTACAGATTTATCAATGTTGATTTTATCACATTTCCCTTTATTTTATGGTGTCATCACACAATCCATAATCTTGGGAAAACCATGTCATTAGATAAAATATAAGTGGTTTGACGCTTTTTATTTGTTGGGGATATGAAGACAATTGAAAAAGTTACAAAATCCGCAACACATATCATCTTATGCAAAAACAAATCCTGAAATTATGAAAACATTTATTGGAGAATAAAAGACATATAATCTGATATATCATAATAATATTAAAGCTATAAAAACATGAAAATAATTCCCCTTTCCCACTAAAATAACTATTAGCCAATTACTTATCTTTAATTATGTTGTCATAACCATAACCCATAGATAAAAAAGATTAAACCCCTCCCTCAAGATACACAATAAATAGAAATTATGAATCTCTTACCTCAATGAGATTTACTGACTCATTGTATACTATTGGGTAAGGAAGAAATGACTACAAACCACAAACTCACACGGTAAAACATAGATCGACCTACACCACATCCAAGGATCATCAAAATACATACCAATTCACACCCCAAACAAAACAAGATCACTATAGTGAACCCCTGAAAGAAGAATAGTGGAAAAACATCACTATGGGAGAAGAACCTGCCATGATATCCAATGGGGATCAATCATAATCATTTGATAAAAGTAGAAGGAAGAGGGATCGAAGAACCCCCAAAATATTTTAGGTCTTACCACAAAATGGGAGGGATGTAGGTTTGGATAAATGAAGAGAATCATCTTAGAAAATAACTTAATTAATGAAACACACTAGTTTTATGTTGTATGAAAATTACTCGACATGTAATCCTCAAGTTTTTGAAAATTTTAAACTTTTCCTGAGTATTTAGTCACCTTGAAATTTTATTATTATATGTCATAAATTCGTTTTTCACAATGTGTATTAATTTCAAGGGCTACCCATTATCCATGTAAAAGCTATAAACCTATTTTCTACATAATCCATGAGTCACCTTAACACATCATGTAACAAATACGTGATGTAAACTTCCTGAAACAACCGTATTGTAGCTCCAGCCACAACCAACTCTCCAGAAACCTCACCTGAACACTTCCAAAATCCAAAAACAGAAAAGTAACCATCATGGAAGGCAGAGACAATTGGAGATTCCATAACTTGAAAACTATAGTCATGAATAAATGTTTTAGGTCCTTTCATTGAATCAAACCACTTGAATTTCTTCATAATAACTTGACCGCAAGAGTAACAATCCAATATTCGTATTTCCTAAAAAATCATAACAAGATACATTTTCAAATTGAGGAAAACTATCTAATGCACATTCATGATAATCTATTATTATATTTACCATAAAGCCATCATGTTTTATTCTTATTTTCACATCTCAATTGGTGATAATAAATTTGTACCCATTAATAAAATTTTATTTTTACTCACAAACTACATAATTAGGAACAAAATACAATTAATATATTTCTCTAGATACATAGTCAGAATGTAAAATCAATAATTGAAACCCAAATTACTAATAAAAATAAATAAATATTAAGTTTTTTATTTCTTTATATTAATAATTCTACCTTCGATTTCAAAGAAGCATGATAATACTTCTATAAAAAGTTTCTCTTATTCTCCATGGTAATGAATGAGGACTTCTATTTATAATTTTTTGGTTTATTATATTAAAAGATTATATAATTTTAACACATATATAAAAATACATGGGATAATATAATATATATATATATGTTTAATTTACATGATGTAGTTGTTGAACAAATAAAACCTAACCAATCTCTGTGATTTTCCATATCCTACTCTTGAAGAATTCATGTAGTCAATGTATATGATCCATGAATTCCCCTTATTTAGAGAAGTGATGAATAATCGAGTTCTAGTATCACATACTTCTATTATTCATTTTTCATTGGTTTTTTATGTTTCATGGTCACATTAGACAAGTACATTAAATAGAAATATATACATTCTTGATCCATGTAACCATTCACAATGGAACCTTCATGATGATTCATTCTCTAAATGAAATAATTAAATGTGTATATATTTCTTTTAGTTTGATATATCCAATGAAAAGAAATAGGTAATATGAGAATAATTTTAGTTGGAATATGGGATGTTAGAGACAACTAGAACATGAAATATTATGGTGGAAAATATTTCTCTAACTCATGTAAATTAATAGAACCTCTTTAAGAATTTTTAGTAAGAAAGGAATGGAATTTATTTTACACAAATATATCTACAAAAATAGAATAATTGAATCACTTACACCCATACATTATTAGAAACTTGATGAATGATTTTTATTAGAATCAACTCTTTAAGAAGGATGTCATAATCAAGAGTATTTAGATATTTTAGCTCCAACTATCTTCTATTATCAAATTTCGATATGTTTCTTGAATATCCATCTGGAACCCTGATGGTTTTTAGTAATTTTATAAATTTATATTTTCCTGATGTTTTCATCGCATTAGATGCACATGGAACATTTCATTTATTCTCACCGATACACACAACATTCAATTTTGGTCTGGTTCCCTAATCCTCCAATTCATAAAAATATCATAAATCATATTTTGTATTCCCATTGACATTTAGAAGAATTAAAAGGGACATTTCACATATATTTTTTAAAGTGAATTTCATCTAAACAATGGCATAATATCTAGGGTGGATAATAAGGAAAATAAAATAAAATAATTTTCTTATTCTAATTATAATTGGATTTATTACAAGAATTATTTCTCTTTAGAGATTTCATTTAACCATTCCCAATTGAAAAAATAACATCTTTCAATAATTAATCGCATAATTTCAAGATATTCACTGAGGTAGATTTTAGATCTCAATTGTACTGTCAAGCCTTTCATGATTCTTCCAATATGGATGATCTATTGGGAAGATTCGTTAATGCTGCTTAAAATTGAAACAATGACAAAATTTAATCCTTATAGATCATGTATTCTTCATAATAATATGACAATAATTGTTTCCCATCATGATATATCTAGACATCCTTACATAATTAGAAAAATAATTTATTATCCACATTGGTGCAACACACATATGAAATTTTTCTTTCGAACAAGCAACATATCTATGAACACCCACATTTCAAAGATATTGAAACTCATTTATTGAATGATGAATATATAAATATATATCATTTCGAGGATAAAAAGGTCTAGATATGGGTATAATCAAGAAGGTGAATGATTTTTCCATAATCATCCGTAGACTAATGTTAAAAATTTGTTGTAAAATTGGATGTGTGCTATGTGAAGTAATCATTCGACCAAATAGATTAAAACCATCGCATGATAAACCCAACATCACATTGGGAACCTTGTATGAAAAATAAGGATATTAAGAATCAAATATCCACTATGATAATCCATCTTCCAGAAGAATGAACTCATCATTATCTTTATTTCATTCAGTATCATTCCATTACACATTTTTTTATATTTCATAAGAAATGAAAATATTTTAGAGTTTATAAATAAATGTAAATTGAAACATTACATTTTCAGTCACATTAGATGATTTCCACCAAAATTGAGGTTCTAATTAGATGTTCCAAATTTAATAAAATCATTTAGGCCAGTGTTTTCCTCCTAAAATAATTTGTAATCTTTTAGGAAGACATTATTTTTTTAGAAAATCCATGTTGGTCAATTTTCATCAATTCCATATTATAGTTTGATAAAGTATTTTTTTCATATATAATTAAGTACATAAAAGGATAAGAATTTAATTAATGCAAGGATTAGAAATTCCATATAATGTGTTCCCATAAAACATTAATGTTAAAATTTATTGATTTTTCATTTTACCAAATTTTTGATATACTAGAGTTTTGGTAACATCCATCAATTGTATCACCATATCAACATCATAGTTTTCATTACATGTATAATGTGTACTCATATAATTTTCTTCTTGTATAATCATACCTTCATTGTTAGGATTATGAATATATGAAAACTGATCATATAATAAATTCTCATAACATGACCTCTCATTCAGGTCTTGAACATTTTGAGACATTCATTTCTTCCCAATGTGATACTATACATAATATTTGGTTTGAGTTTTTTTTAAATTGTGTCCAATTTATTCAAGACTTAAACAAGGTCTTTAAACACAATTATAACATGGTTAGTTTATAAGACCATAATACAAAGTATTTTTAAATTAAAATTCTAAAAAATTATCTATTTTTTTTAATCAATTATGATCCAATAAATATCATGCATTCAACGTCTATCCATTTTGTTAAAAAAATATTATACATAATATTGTAAAATAATTGAAATAATATTTAAGTAAAAAGCCAAATATATTTTAGGAAATGATACCTTTTCAATTTATTTCAATCACTTTCTAAAACATTAAAATAATATTGAAATCAAATCCATTATAAATCACTCTCCATTTTTCTGCATAAATACAAAATTTAACATAAAATAATACATCACCAAAAAAATCAACATAGTTTATCTTGAAAAGTGTAATTTAAACATGGAAAAGGCAATTTAGAAATAATTAAAACTATATAATTATCACACATATCCTTAAATTCATAACTCAATCCCATGAGAAAAAATAGTACCATATATATAAAAAAAATATTGAAATTCATTATGTAAATGAGTGATAACTATAAATAAAACAACACAATAAATATATTTACATAATAACTAAAAAACTAGTACATGTGAGAATTATTTTATAAAATAAAATAATTTATATCCAAAATGAAAATGGGATTTATAATTGTCTAAAGATTACAAGTTACAATATAGATAAGAAATTATATGAGGTCAATCAATAATATAATTATATTAATAGTAAAAAAGCTAAGTGTTTAGTAAATAATAGGTTATAATAAACTCTTAAAAAATACCTTCTTAAGGAAAAAAAATAACAAAAAATATCTTTAAACATATAAAACTAAAGGAAATGGTTATTTATATAAATATATATTCCACATATTTAACATAATTTAATAAATATTATCATATTATAAAAAAGTGTATCCATATTCAACCTTTTATGAAAACAATATCAATCAATATACTCAAACAAAATATTACATTTTACATCAATACATAGTTAAGGCCTAAACTGAATAATTTCAATTATAAAAATAAAACATTGAAACAACTAATTTCATTACCCCCAAAAACAATCACAAAATAAACAAGTTTATTTAATAATTAAATACAGATTTTCCACATATATCACAGAATATAATAGGTTTATATTAGATATATGTAGAATTAATGAGTAAATAAATTTAAAAAAAACATCACTTGTAATCACATTTATTATTATATACATTAACAAATAGAATTAAAACTAACCCCTTTTAAATGAATCCAGAAGAATATTTACATAAAATAATCTCGTTTCCAATTTTCTATAAGAATAAAATGAAAATTTTGATGGGTAGAAGAGATGATGGATTTTGAACTCACTAATTTTATGTTTAGAAAGAAAATAATAAAAACATCAATTGATGATATATCATCATGTATGGGGGTGAAAATGGAAAGCTACCGATAGGGTTAAACTGATATGGGAGTCATATTGGAGGAATAGAGGACGTGTTGATGGGATTTATGTTTAAGCCTATACAAACGGTTTTTAAAAACCATTGGTATCATATTATCTATACCAATTTTCTAAAAAATTTGTCGGTATACCCTTCCCATTAACATGATATGAAAACATTTATACTAAACCATTATTATAGGGGGACATGTACCAATGGTTTTCCAAAACCATTGGTATAAGCCATTTAGTATAGATCCCATTTTTGTAGTAGTGGAAATGATGCACACTCTTAAGACTTGGCTTTGTTATATCATCAAGGATTGATATATGGTGTATTTATACCATAAGAGTCTGAAGTATATATTCACTCAAATTTATAAAAAAATTTAATGGAGATTATAGGTAGAGTACCTTCAAACCATTGTTTTGGATATTTTATACACCCTCAAAAAACAAAATGTGTTCATAATTTTTTTGAGAAGAAAATTACTGAATCAAGTGGTCAAGGAATCAGTACAATGGTGGTTCTTGATAGGCTTATTTATTGAGGTTTTCTTAGAATAAATGATAACTAAAATATATGTATTACAATATTTTTCACAGAAAATATCCTCTATTAATGATTGTATTTGACTAGAAAAGAATGAGGATGAAGGGTGTTAATTATTTAGTAGGATTATTTTTTGTGGTAATACCTTATGTGAGTGGTCTCAGTCCCATGATGGAGTTTTTTGATTTTGTGGTAGGATGTTGGTTTTGATAGACTCGGGACATTAATTGATGGATAACAGACACCGATCTAATTGGTCTCTCCACTCTAGATCTACCAATATGTATTATAAATTGAGATTTCATTATTGGTGTCCTCAAATGATATGATAAATTATATATTTGTGTCTCAATTCATTATAAGTTAGATAATTAAAGTGGAAAATTAGAGGCTTAAAGGTTTTATTAAACCTCTTCCCATTCTAGTATGGAAATGGGATGACATAGAAATTTGCATCATGATTAGGCTACATCAAAATCCTAGTGTTAAGGATGTGATAAGGTTGATTATTTACTGACTCATGAAATAATCACATTTCATTCCAATCATGGAGGAAATGAATGTAGGGGTTCTGATAAATCATTATGTGTGGGAAATTTTCAGACTCCATATTGTTCCACTTACTATAAGTTTGGATAGGAACCCTTACTTCACACCCCAGTTTTGTAAGGGATTATTGGAATTGATGAGTTTTTAATTGTAGTTGAGAATAATATATCATTCCTTGATGGATGTGTATATTGAGTGATCCATTTGGATTCTTGAAGAAATGAATCAAGTAAATATTCTTGAATTTAGTAGATTGTGCAATAAAAAAAACATACTGTTATTTTCTTATAATGTTGGTTATAAAGCATCAATCTAGATAGATCCTTTTGAGGGGTTTTATGGGAGGCTTTGTAGATATATTTTTTGTTCGACATAGTCTGAAAATGATCCTTGGTTCGACCAAGAATCATTCATGAGATGATTGAAATTATGAAATTGATTTGAAGAAGGTTAGAAACAATGCAGATTCACCAAAAATTATATTCCAATCAGTGTCATCATCCATTGGAATTTTACATAGGTGATATGGTTTTCCTAATAGTTTGACAATGGTTGGGACATACATGTTTAGGGATGAACGGTAGGTTAACACCTCATTATATAAGCCCGTTTTAGATTGCGGAATGAATTGGTAAGGTTTCCTATCGATTAGACCAACCTAAGAATTTTAATTACATAGATGATGTGATTCACATTTCTCAACTAAAGAAGTAAAATCCTAATTATTCCCACGTGATCGAGTTTGAGTATGTTCAAATTGAACCTGACATATCATTGAATAAAATCCATGTTCATATAATGGAAAAATAGTATAATTTTAAGCATAGAAATGTTACCCCATTGGTTCAAGTGAGATGTTAGTGTGGTAGGGACATCCTTGATACATGATAGCCTTATTCCTTGATTATGCAGTAAGGGCCTTATATATTTTTATGTTTATGAATTTTATCATTTCTAGAGATAGAATGTTTCATGGTGGGGAAAATTTTGATGCCTTCTAGCACCCATATATCTTTAATTTTGTGCTCTGTTTATCATTTTTTATGTTTTAGAATATTTTAAGAGTCGAGGTTGGAAATATATATTTTTTAGGGAAAATAGGAAAGAAACATGATTTAGGTGAAATATTAGTATTAACCATTTGGTAACCATTTGATATGAATCTGTGAGTTCTAAATGTAATTTCCCTGGTTTTTATAACCATGAAAATATTCCAATGAAATTGGGTGCCTTGATTTTCAAGGGACAATGGATAATGATATGTTTTTCAAACTATGTTACCTAACCTTATGACCCAATCAAAACATCTTAAAATTGAAATGTACCTAAATATCCTTGTTTTTTTAACTCTAATCGTCTCATAATACCTCATTATTCTAAACCATAACCTGGTTGATTATAAAAACCCATACAATATATACATTGGTATTGCATCCAAATTAAAGAATGCTCTTTTCAAAATTTAAAAAATCCATGACATGATCGTATAGGTATATGGTATTTTTAAATATAGAAACACAAACTTCTTATTCATAAGACATCTACATTGTATCCCACTTATTATATCATAACTAGACCCCTTTTTTGACATATCATACTTAATATCCTTCTTCATGGCCTGTAGAAAAGAAATATAAGAAAGGGTGATCTAATATGCTCAGTAAGGGTAAAAAGGGAGATATCAATAATATCATAATTATTACACTTAAGAACAAGGGATTTGAAAATATTACCCTATATATGAATGATCGTGATATAATTCCATCAGATAAATCATAAAATTTCACAATAATCAATTAATGTAATCCGAAAAGTCATAACATAAGACATAAAATTATGTTTCACACCTATAAACATAAAAAATAATTTCATATTAGTCAGGGCTCACTTCCAAGACCACTATTTCAGACAATGTCTATTATTAAACCAATCTCACTCCTCATTCCAGCCATATAATAATGAACCATGATCAGTTCACATTCCAGTCCTATCTATCTCATGAGATATAAATGTTTACCCTATGTATTAGAGTGATATATAGGTCCCCGATATTATAAATTAATATTTCTTATGTTTTCCACAAAAACGTAAATCATTCATCATAACCCAATGAATAAAATGGGTCCCATTATACATTATTCTACCACAAAATAATCTATGTAAAATAAATTGATTTCATATATATAATCCCATAATAAACACAATCAACCCATAGGAACAATAGGCATAGTATAATTGAAACATAACCCTATTAAATAATTCAATCTTTGATGGAAAATAATTTTGATAGACCACGTGAAAATAATTCATGATGAAAATATCATTTCTTCTTCAAAAATTTTTCTTTTCTAACAATTCTACACAATTTTAATATAAAAAAATTTATTTGAAAATAAAAATTAAGTATTTTAATGGAATTTTCAGGGAAATAAGGTGTTATGGAAACATAAAAAATCTATTCATGTCATATAAGTTGAA
Organism: Viscum album; assembly: GCA_963277665.1. Classification (NCBI taxonomy): domain Eukaryota; kingdom Viridiplantae; phylum Streptophyta; class Magnoliopsida; order Santalales; family Viscaceae; genus Viscum; species Viscum album. Next base: position 1,976,272,105 of record OY728143.1, on the reverse strand, counting down.
AGAAAATATTTTTCTCATACTTTTTTTGGAAATTCAAAAAGTACCTTGTATCAAAAATGACAAAATATTACATTCATAACATTTAATAAAAATTAAAAAATGGGTAAAATTGAATTCAAATTTTTTTAGAATGATATAAAGAATATTTATGAATACATATTTAGGAAACCTAAACATGGATGATAAATAAACACCAGTAAGTAGTTATGTATAAACAATCTCAGAAAATAATGATATTGCAGAATTATCCCTTAACATAGGTGTGATATTCTTTGTATGTACCCGAAACTCCTGTATAATTATTTAAATAATTTCATTAATTTATTATAAAATCTTGGTCATTTTTATGGTATCATATATGATCATATGATAATTTGTTTTTTAGTAACATTATTACTCATTCATCGGGTATCAACTTCTTTATTTGCATTCACATGTTTTTTCGTATAAGTTCTTCTTAAACATATTATAGGATAATTATACCATTAAAAAGTATATTAGTATAATATAAATCATATTTATTTATTAAATTCATTTATATAATATTTCTTGAATTATTATCATGTAGAATGAATCACATTACATCACAGAGACGGTAAGTCATACGAATGCATGAGGGACAATATCATTCCCATAATTGTTGAATGATATTGAGGTGGTTGGTGTATAATATTTAAAAATAAATATAATGTTGTAATAATCATATATAGTTATTATTTCTATCATTGTATCCATACAATTAATGTGGTGGTGGAAAACATATTAAACCATGATGTGGAGACGGTAGTTCATGCGTATGCACAAGTGGTGAATTCATTTTTCGTAGGACGGATGGAAGGTGGAATACTATTGTTTCATAATCATAATGAAATATTATAATATAATATATACTGGAGTATTTACTTTATTATGAAACAAATCATGAATATTATGTATAAGAAGAATGAATTTTGAATGAATGGGTAGAAGAGATTACCTCTTCTTTGACGTGCTTCCTCTAAATCTCCTTTTAAAGCACTATAGTGGTTATGTGGAGGAGATTGAAACATTTAGAATTTACTATGGAATATAATAATGGAACATATCATGGTATATTCAAGGTTTAAGTCACAATTATTTGTGAAGAAATGTGGGAGGAGGGTCCCTTTTATAATTGAGGTGAGGGAACCTTTTGGAAACTCCAAAAATCTCAATTTATAATAAAATAACTTTCCAACTCAAATACCTCCAAAATGTTCCATTTTATATTTGGAGATGATATAGGGTTGTAATATAATCAAACAATAATATTTAGACATGTGTTTATGTCCATTTAATTCTATTAATATTCATTTAATAGTAAGATTTTCTATTTAATTTCAACTAATGTAACAAATATTTCAATACTAAAAGGGTAAACTATTTACTTATTTGATGTCAATTAGACCATAAATTAAAATATTTTAAAATTTTATACCATATAATAATTATTAAATATTTTTTAAAATGTTTTAGGATTTTTAAATAATTTAATAAAACATTATTTTGATAAACAATCTATAGAGTCAATTTTAACACTATTCAACTCATTGATTTTTTAAAAATATTAATATAACAAGTTAACATCAAACAAAAATATTTTATTATATTTTAAAGAGTTCATGGTCTTATATAATATTAATTGGACATATTAGTTAGTCTAAATTATATTTATTTTTAACATTTTTAAAAATACATTTTTATATTTTCCTTAACAAAATAATTACTACAACAGATTTGTGTAATTATCTTATATGGTTATTTGTTGAATAAAAATTGAAAAAAACTATGAAGGAGAAATCCATTATATATCATAATTATATTTATAATTTAATATATATTCTATATAATCCATCATTAAACATGTTATACTTATTAAAACATGAATGTGACAAGTTTATTATCACTTTAAATAAAATAGTATAAGTGTCACAATATCATCTATAAGGATAAAAATGGTTAATAACTCTAAAATTGGATGATTATGGTAGATATATACTGATAAAAAACATTTTATATTGTTTTTTGGCCTTTTAATTTTTATTAATATTTTAATAATTAATATTTTATTTATTTCTCATCAATTAAATAATTTATTCATCATCAAATTATATATTTTCTAGGTAATTATTTATTTCCTAAAAATTTCAAATAATTTATCCTGGAAAAGAAAAAAATAATTCAAATTATTATTTACAATGGAATTTATGTTCTCTATAAACTTATATTAAAAATGATATATTTATTAAAATAGGAGTGAGATATATTTAACTTTTCTTTAAATAAAAAAGGTAAATGTTCTCATCTCATCCAAGTGGCCTCCAAAGGTTACCATTTTCATCCCAGTGATGATATATATTGAAATTCACACATCCATTGATATTAATACAAGTTTTAGGGTAATTTTATAATATTTTTTACCATTAATAACCTTGATTTACACTTTTACCGTACTAAAAAAATTCTGAGGTTATAATTCAAAATCACAAAAAATAAATAAAAAAATATATTTATATAATTTTGACCTAATGATTCCAAATATGGAATCTATTTTTTAAAACAAAAAACACGGAATTTTTATTAATTAATTGAAAATTAATCTCATTGTCATGAAGAGAGAACGATTTTTAAAAGTTAAAACATTACAAAATATTGAAATACCTTTACATCTGAAATAAATGTAAAATTATTTACAATGACCAAAATTATAATTATTGATAAAAATATATAATCTATTTATACCTTAAACCCATTTAATAATATAATTTATCCATATAAATTATTTCGATGAAAAAACTTGTTTTCAATTATACTTTAGTATTTATTTACTATTCATTAAGACTTGAAAATTTTCAGTAAAATATCAAAAATTCATCCAAATTAAATTTTTATATCCTACTTCAGAAGAATAATTTTATATGGCATATTAAAATTATTAATGTGTGAAATGTTTACATTAAAAATGGTTCTCCATTATAAGGCGAAAAAATTACCCTTTTGAAAAATATAGGGTTTTGTACATAAAATATGGTTTATTCATACACAATGAAACAAATATGTATTTTATGAATATAAAAAATATTTTATTAAGTATATAAATTATATATTTCATTATTTTTATTTACTAATATAAATTTCCTCAATTTAAAAATACAAATATAAAATTCATTTATATTTTTCATTAATATTTCGTAGCCAATGTATTAACCATACATTTTAATAAGTTAGTTATATTTATTATTGTTAAACTAATAGATAGGTTATAATGGTCATTTTATGCTAATCTCATCTCACAGTTTGTTTGAGCTCATGATTTTATACAATGCAATCTATTTAAGAATTATATTTATTTAAAAAAAAAATATTTCATAAAAACATATGGGTGTTACATTCCACCCCCATTAAAATTAACGTCAACCCCAAAAATTTTCAATTAGATTAAAAATATGAGGATATCTCTTCCTCATCACATCATTAAGTTACCATATAGTTTCCTCAAATTGGTGGTTCCATCGTCAGACATTAACCAAGTGAGTGGTCCTGTTTCGCGGAACAATTTCACTATGATCCAGGGTTTCTATTATTTGTTCTTCATAAAGAAGATCTTACTCCATCGGTACGAATTTTCAGTTTAGAATATGTAATGGATCAAGTATGTACTTTATCAGGAGAGATACGTGGAACAAATCATGAACTAAAGAGAGATTCAGTGGAAGCGTCAATCAGTAAGCTACCATCCCAACACAAGTCATAATTTCAAAAGGATAGATATACCTAGGGATTTGCTTTCCCTTTTTTACAAATCTCATTACTCTCTTCTTAGAACATATTTGTAGAAACAACTTCTCACAGATTTCAAACTCTAGGTATTTTCATTAGTTTTCACCATAACCATTTTTTCAAATCTGAGCTACTCTTAGGTGTTCTATAATAAATCTAAGATATAATACCATTTTATCAATAAGGTGAGGTCCTTGTAGATTTCTTTCCCCAACTCCATTCCAGCACATTGGAGTTTTGAACTTATTTCCCTATAAGGCTTCAGATGGATCCATCTAAATATGGAAGTGAATGATATTGTTGTATGAATATTTCACCAAAGGTAGGTGTGGATCCCAACCACCTTTTAAATCAATAGATACTTCTCTTAACATGTCTTCTATAGTTTTAATTTTTCTATCATACTTACTGTCTGTCTGAGCATGATATGTAGTACGGAAACATAACTTTGTATCTAGAGCATGCTAAAGACATCACCATAACATAGAGGTAAATCTTAGATTCCAATCATAAATAATGGAATGTGTTATGCCAAGAAATCATACCACTTTATTTTTATATATCCTAGAAAGTTGATCAAGAGAGAAATACTATCAAATAGAAATGAAGTGTGGTGACTTCATAAGGCAATGAACTATAACCCATATAGAAATATGGCCTTTAGTGGTTTTGGGATTTCTGATGAAAAATTCCATAGTGATGTTTCCAATTTCTATTATGGTGTGGGTAATGGTGGTGAAACTCCCTTATATTTATGTCTCTCATCCTTAACTTACTGACAAATCAAGCATCGAGGTACATTTTTGGAAAAATCTCTTTTCATGTCATCCCACCAGAAATACTCTTTCAGGTACTTGTACATCATTGTTCTTCCAGGATAAATAGAAAATGAATAACTATGAACCTCATCCAATAAATCCTTTAATTATTGTATGGGAGGAATGTAAACCTAGTTCTTGAGCGATATTATTCTATAACAGTAATGTTTGAATTTTGGAACTCTTCTCTCCTACGTTTATAGCTCTACATCTTCCTTTTCTTCATCCTTAATCTTCACCTGTATAGATGGATGAAAATTCATTTGACTATGATATGATTTATTCCCTTCCATTACAATTTCAAGATTTATCCTTTCGAAATCCATAAATATTGGAGATTTTTTTATCCTCATCAGGGATAGGCTAGTATGTTCCTTTTGAATCAAATCATCTCCCACCTTGTTCACATTTCTAGGGTGGTAATGTTTGGGGAATTCATAATCTATAATCAACTATAACCATATACTTTGGTTCATATTTAACTCCTTCTGTGTGGAAATATACTTTAAAAATTTATGATTAGTATAAATATCACACATTTCACCATAAATATAATACCTACATGTCTTAAATGAAATGATTATGACCACTAACATCGAATCATGAGTTGGGTTCTTTTGCTCATGGATTTTCAATTTTCATGAGGCATAATCTATCACCATATAATTTTTTATGAGAACCCATTACAAGCCCATCAAGGATGCATCACTGTATATTACAAACTCTCTTACACTATAAGGCAGTGTGACCACGGGTGCATTGGATGACCTTGTTTTTAGCTCTCTAAAATTCTCTTCGCATTCCTCTTTCTATGTGAACTTAACTTCTTTCTATGTCAACCTGGTGATTTGATTAGATAATCATGAAAAATCTTTTACAAAACATCAATAATATCAATCAAAAACAAGAAAACTTCATATCTCAGTTACCATTGTTGGTATCAGCTAAATTATATTAACCCATGTTTTTACTGGATCCACAAATATCACATATCTTGAGATTAAGTGACCAAAAAATGAAATGTTTTGAATCCAAATTTACACACGGTAAATTTTCCATAAACCTTATCGTTTATTTAGGTCTTAAATTCAATTCTCAAGTGATATTTATATTCTTCCTTTATTTATGAATAAATAATAATATCATCTATAAAGACTATGAAAAACTGATCAAGATAGTCTCTAAAGACTTCATTCATTAGATCCATGAAAATAGATGCGCAATTAGTAAGACCAAAAGGCATCACTATTAATCCATAGTGTCCATACCTAGTATAGAATTTCATCTTTGGTATATCCTCCATCTTGACCCTTAATTGATTATATCCTAAATAAAGATAAATCCTGTAAAATTATAGAGCATGACGTAGTTAGTCAAATAAGACATCAATTTGGGGAAGTGGATATTTGTTATTAATAGTGATCATGTTATGTTATTGATAATCAATGCAGTATATTATTGTTCCATATGTATTCTGAACAAACAGAATAAGTGATCCCTAAGGTGACTCACTAGGGAATATGAATCCCTTGTCATTATTCTCTTCGAGTTTCTTCTCTAATTAATGCAACTCAATTGGGGCCATTCTTTAAGTTTCCTTTGAAATAGTAATAGCACCTAGTACGAGTTATAAAGAAAACACAACCTTGGGATTTGGTGGAAGACCTATAAATTATTCCATAAAGACATCAACAAATTCATGTACAATTATTGTATTTTTAATTAGGGGTTTCTCACTAACAATTTGAGATAGATAACCTTCATTTATAAGAATCAAGTCCCATAAAAGAGAATAATTTTTTATTAGAAGGCCATATTCATATTGGCATTGATAGATGATCATAGATTGATTTGGAATATGAAATTTGACTTCCCTTCCTTGGAAATTGATATGAGATCCATATAAGGAAATCTAATCCAAGCAAAGAATCACATCAAATTCCACTATAGGAAGGATAAAAATATTTGTAGGAATAAATTTCCCACAAAGTTCAACTCGAGAATAATTATAAACTTTTGATGTGAATATTGTACCATTAGGAGTTGTCACAGCTAAGTCAACATCTAATTGTTTAGGTAATGCAAAGATAACCACAGAAAATTATTCCTAAATAAAATAGTCAGTGGATCTAGAATAAAATAAAACATTTTTTTACTTTAGAGTGGATGGTAAGTGTACATTTCACTACTTCATTATTGTACTCCACATCACCAATAGTGATCACATGTGACTTGACTTTTTTTGGCCTTAAGAGTTTACTAACACCGATCATCATCAATAACCCTTTGATTAGGGAATTGATTGGAATAATTCCCCATTTCCTTCTATGTGGAACATTGAAGTATAGGAGGTGTATTCTATATAGTCTTTTCTTTATTAGGATCAGTAGACATCATTTTCCCATCACATTGACATTCAACTTCCTGATGAACTTCTTTTACACACTTAAAAAATCTTCTAGTCCATTTAAGACAATTTCATCAATGTTTCTTTCCACACATTGAGCATAAGGGAAAACTCATCTTCTATTTGTGTGGTATTTAGATTTTCCATTAAATTAAACTTTTCTATTATTATCAAACCCATAGAACTGATGGGTTAATCCAATCTACATCTCATCCTTGAGAGAAAAATGAAAGATTTCTTCATAGCTATTAAAGTCCCTTATGAATAATACCCATAAGAAACATAGTTTTAAGACACTAATGAATCGATCAATTTTACGCTCATCTTGGATAAGAATTCCAAAAATGTACCTTTCAATTCTTGTAAAATTTTCTTCGTAGGTACCAATATAGTCATAATCCTTATTCTTAAGTTAAAGGAACTCCTTCTCCATCTTTGTTTGAAGAATACAAGAAAATTACTGATTGAAAAATAAGTTCTTGAACTCATCCCATCTGATAGATTCAATTTCATCTTTTTCCTTGTATTCTTGATAATATTCCATCATAAATTAGCTTCACCTTCCTAATGATAGACATCCAAGGTGACTTTATCTTGTTATGAATAGTGGATGACTAAAAATATCTTTTTAGTGGTACTAATACATTGTTCAGCCATTATTGGATCAGAAAACCAACTGAGGGAAGGTGTTAGATTCCTCATAAAGGACTCAATAGAATGTTTTCCCTTTTTTAATTTGGATGTACTACAAGATTCATAACATGAGAATGTTTTTTGATCCCATAAACAAGGTCTTCTATTCTAGATGCCAAAAATTTCTATTTCCCTAGAGGGATATCATTTCATTTCCCATCACATTCAACATTAACCTGATTCCTTTATGTCCAACCATTGACTAAAATCAAGATACATAATATGAGAAACACTAATCATAATGGGAAAACTACATAGTAAAGAATTAATCTTCAATATAAGACACTTAAGGATTTATCATAGGTTATTCATGATCATTTATAAAACAGTATTATTGAAACCTATACTTCAGCATAACCTTAGGGTTCATCCAAGTGTTTTCTCATCCTAGATTCCAAAGGATAACTATAACCTCCCTCTGATACCGACTATAATGACCCATACATTACATACATTACAATTACATCAAAATTTAATAATATTCATTAAAATATATAACCAATCCATGACAGGACCATATAGCTATAGTTTCTTTAGGAACTCATAAACATAAACAACTGGTTCATAATACATATAAATAGTCTCCTTGTTCATTCATAAGTAGAACCTTTTTTGTCATATCTTACTGAATACCCATCTTCGGTACTTGGTGAAAGTAAACATTAGAAAGGGTGAAATCAGATTCTCAGTAATAGTAAATCAAGGATTTATCAATAATATCATAATCATAACACATAATAAAATAAAATTTCAAATTCTTATCCTGCATATGAATGATCGTGAAATCATCCCATGGGATAATTCATAAGTGATCATAAGAATCAATGTAAATAATTCCAAAAGTAATAATATAAGACACAAAATTTTGTGGCATACATGTAAGTATATAAAATCATTTCATATTAGTCAAGGATCATTTCCAAATACCATCATAGTGGAAAAAGTCTACTACAGAACCGATCTCACTCCTCATTCTAGCACCATATTTCTGAGCCAATATCATTTCATATTCCATCTGATCTATCTCATTAGATAAAAAAATTTACCCAATGAACTGGTTGGAGATATAGGTCTCAACCATCTCTTAATGAAGTTATTCTTACATGTTCAAAAAAATCATTCATCATATCCCATGGAATAAAATGGGTTTCTTATAATCCATTTAAGACAAATAGATTTCTTAAATTGCATTCCATCATAAAAACAATCAAAACATAGCTACAATAGGGATAGTATACTAAAAACATAACCCTATTAAATTATTTCATTTTAGATATAAAATAATTTTGATAGAAAACTTGAAATTAATCCTTGAGGAAAATATCTTTTCTTCTTCAGAAACATTTTATATTCTCAAAATTCGATGAAGTTTTAAAATAAAATAATTTATTCAAAAATAAACATGAAATATGAGAAATTAACATTCATTTAAATAAGATTTTATGAAAATATACAAGTTTTTTCATGTCTTATAAGTTAAAAAAACATTCTCCTCTTACTATTGTCCAGAAATTCCAAAAGTTCCTCATATCAAAAATTACAAAAGATTTTTTTCATAGCATTTAATAAAAATTCACTAATGGGTAAAACTGACTTTAAAAAATTTTATATACAAATAATATTTTGGAATACATATTTAAGAATCATTTACATGGATGATTGATGTACCACATTAAATACTTACGTATAAACAATCTCGGATAATAGTAAGATTGAAAAATTATCCCTTCCCTTAGGTCTGATATCCTTTGTATTTACCCAACCAACCAATATAATTATTTTAAAAAATAATTTACTTATTATAGATTCATATTAATTTTTATGATATCATATATGATCATATTATCTCCAGTTTTTTAGTAACATTATTACTCATGCATCGGGTATTAACTTATCTATTTTCTTACGCATGTTTTGTCAGATACGTTCTTGTTCCTCTTATTTGGTTATATTTATATCATTTAAAATATTATATTAGTATAATAAATATCATTTTTTTTATTCAAATCATTTATATAATTGTTCTTTAAAGAATATCATGTATAATTAATCGTATTACATTGTAGAGATGATAGGTCGTACGTATGCTCGAGCAACGACATCATTATCATAACTGTTTAATTGAATTGAAGTGGATGGTGTATAGTATTTCAGAATCAATATAATGTTATAATAATAATATATAGTTATTATTTCTATCATTATACACATCCAATTAATATGGTGGTGAAAAACATATTACACCATGTCCTGGAGGCGGTAAGTCGTATGTATACACACATGATGATTTTTTTTCATAGAATGGATATCAGTTCAAATAGAGTTGTTTCATAATAATAATAATATCACATTATATAATTTATACTGGAGTTATTAATTTATAATTAAAAAACTCATGAAGATGATTTAGAAGAAGAAAGAAGTTTTATTGAATCGGTAGAGGAGATTACCTCTTCTCCGACATGCTTGCTCAAAATCTCCTCTTTAAGAACTATAGTTTGTCATTGGTGAAGATTAGAACCTCTGAAATGTTACTACATAAGATTATAATTTAAATGGTAATGGTATATCTTATTTTTATTCCTCAATGAGTTCTGAAGAAATGAGGTAGGAGGAACCATTTTATAATTGGGGAGAGGGGCACTTTTGCAAACTCAAACACTATTAATTTCTAATAAAATAAAACCCCATCCAAAATACCCAAATAATGTCCCAATTTCAAAGATGAAATGATACAGGGTATTAATCTAATTGAAAAAAATTAGACTTATTTTTTAGTACATTTAAACCATAGAATATTCATTTAACACTTAGTTATTATATATAATTTTAACTAAGGTAACAAATATTTCAGTATTAAAAGGGTGAAATATTTACATATTTTATATGAATTTGAACGTTGATAAATTCATTATAATATTTTAGACCATATAATAATTATTATATATGTTTAAAAATATGTTTTATTATTTTTAAATAATTTTATAAAAAATTAATTTTGTAAGCAATCAATAGTTTCAATTTTGACACTATTCAACTCATAGATTTTTAAAATTATTAATATAACAATTTTACCTAAAAACTATTTTATTATACTATTAATATGTAAATTACATCTATAAAATTAATTGGACATATTATTTTCTCTAAATTATATTTATATTAATATTTTTAATAATATTCATTTGATATTTCCCTTAATAAAATAATTACTATAAGAGTATTATGTAATTATTAAATATGTGTATTTATTGAATAAAAATTGAAATAATATACTATTGAAAATATAAATCCTAGATAATTAAGAAAAATATTTATAATAGAATATATCTTCTGTATAATCCATCATTAAAAATGTAATACTTTTTAAAACATGAATGTGACAAGTTTATCATCACATTAAATAAAATAATATTAGTTTCATAATAACTTCTAAAAGGATTAAAATAGTAAATAACATGACCCTTGGATTATTATGGTCGAGATATACTCATCCAACAAGATTTGTTCAAGGTTTTGGGTCTTGTAATGGTTATTATAATTTTGATAATAATTATTTTATTTATTTCTCATCAATTAAATAATTTATGTATCATCAAAGTATAAGTCTTTATAGTAATTATTAATTTCCTAAAAATTTAAAATATATTGTCACCTTATATAAAAACAATTTAACTTTATAATGATTATTTATAATAAAATTTATTTTCTGTATAACTTTATATTAAAAATGATATATTTATTAAAATTTTTGTTCGACGTATTTAACTTTTCTTTAAATAAAATAAACTAAATGTTCTAATATAATACAAGTGGATTTCAAAGGATACCATTTAGAACCAAAGATAAATTAGGTTGAAACAAACTCATCTGATGATATTAGTAATACTATTAGGGTAATTTTATAACATTATTTTGACCCTTAATTACCGATTTACCCTTTTATAGTATTAATAAATAGTACCGACGTTACTATTCAGAATCCCAAAAAAATAAAAAGAATCAATTTACATAATTTGATCCTAATGATTCAAAATATGAAATCTATTTTTCAAAATCAAAGCACATATTTTTAAATATTTAATTTTAATTTAATCCCATTGTTAGAACGTGAGAAGGAGTTTTAAAAGTTAAAACATTGTAATAGATGGAAATGTTTTTACATATTAATTGAATGGAAAATTAATGATAATGACCTAAATAATATTAAATGATAAAAATATATTTTATTTATAATTTAAAACTACTAAATAATATAATTAGTTTATATAAATTATTTCAATGAAAAAAGTTGTTTTCAATTAAAATTTAGTGTCTTTTCACTATTCATCAAAACAAGAAAGTTATCTTAAAAATAAAAAAAAATCATCCAATTTAAATTTTTATATCATAATTAAAAAGAATATTTTTATGTTTTCATATGAAAATTACAAATGTTTCAAATTTTACATTAAAAAAGTTTCACCATTAAACGGCGGTGAAATTACCCTTTTGAGAAATATAGATTTTTGTACGTAAAATAGGGTTTATTCATACCCAATGAAAAAAAATATATTGTGCAAATATCAAAAATATTTTATTAAGTATATAAAATATATATTTCATTAATTTCATTTAAGAATATTAATTCACTAAAATTAAAAATACATATATTTAATTGATTTATAATATTCATACATAATTGGTAGCCAATGAATTCACCATAAATTTTCATAAGATAGTTATATATATTCCTACTAACCAAACAACCAGGTTATAATGGTCATTTTATATTGATTGCATCATTTCATTCTTTTAAACTCATGATTGAGTGTAATGTATGCTATTGATGAATTAAAATTATTTAAGGAAAATATTTCATTAAAACATTTGGGTGATACAATGATGCTATAGAGGACTCTCCCCCTTGATTCCATGGTGATACTTAATTAATTTGGGTGGATATCTTTGAGGTGTGTTTATATTTCCTCTTATTTTCTCCCTTTTTCTCAATATCTTCTCTTTATCCCTCCTCACCTTGTCTCGTTGGAACCCTATTGTTATATGATTTCTAGAACTAGATGTTTTGATGTGGAATTGGTGGTGTTTCTTGTATATATATGCTTTTAAGGACTCATTATATTCATTTCCAATCATCAGTATTAGAGGAAACAAGATTTTAATTATTCTTGAGGTTTGTGTCTAAAACCTATGATATATCCCTTACTATTCTTATATTCTTTTGATACATTCCTTTTGTTTTGTTTTATAAAATTGAATTTTGATATTGGTCATGATATTTGGTTTCAATAGAAAGCTTTTAAAATTAGGGTTTCTTTGGATACTAGGATTTATTCAAAGGATATGTTTAATAAAATTCCTTACAGATGGTTTTGAATTAGAAATTGTATTTCTATCATGGAAATAGTGTGACATATCTATAGATTTTTTAATAAAATATGTGTTTTTTTTAATTGAAACATAATAATTATTTATAGCCCATTGGAATACTATAGAGTTTTCAGAAAAACAAAACATAGATGAACTATAATAGGATAAGGTGAAATTAGGGTATATATTCATTATTCCACTATTGCTAGTGTGTATCCTTAATGGGGGATTGAATATCCAAGACTTTTGGATTCACTTACTCCAGCTATTATTCTTTTGTTTTTTTATGTGTACACCTATATGTTCTGGATTTCGTTTTGGTTCTTTATAGTTAAATTGTATTCACCTTTAATTGATACAATACGTTTTCCACATGAAATGGATATTTTTGGTTGAAGCATATTTTATTCATCTTCATATGGTTCTTGGACATATGTTATTTCATATTTCTATTTTTATTTGAATATGGTATGTTTTTACAAGAAAAACAATTGATGATTTCATATGTGGAAAAGATTTATTTTTAAAATGTTTTGGAAATATATATTACACATGAACTTATAGATGAATGTGAGAAGACATTGTATTAATTATTTTTTAGTATCCTACTCTTCCATAGTTCTCACACCCCACTTTTTCCTTTGAGAGTTAGTAGACTTGGTTTTACAGGATATAGGTAAATGGAAGATCGTCATGTAGAGGGTGACTCTCCTAGATCATGTTTCCCTCTGATGGAATGGGATGGTGGTGATATATGGTCATGTTGAGATAGACCGTTGGATTTCATTGAGTTCTATATTCTCGTTATTTCATAGTTTTCATCTAGACAATGTTATCTAGCTATTGTATATTACCATAATGGTTTGGTTTGTTGTCATTTGATTTATTTTTTAAATCTATTGTGATATTATAATTGTTTCAATATTATCATATATCTATTGAGGGTTAAATTATTCTCATGTTCCTTCGTATGATACCCTATTTCTTGTTTCCATCCCATGGAAATTGGGAATACACTTCGGGCTTTCTGGTGGGATAATTTCAGTGAGATAATGGTTTGAACCAAGCTAGATTGTCATAGTGTATATCTTATTACACATCATGTAGTTCATGTCTTGTCATGATCTATGTTATTATTCAATACATAGGGTGAAATGAAATAACGTATTGACCCACATGATTGACCAAAAATAACATGGCATGGAAATAATAAGGGGTTACCTGGAATGTCAAAGGTCCTAACCTTAAACAAGTTTTCTCTGCATGAATCATCTACAAATGTTTTATCATGACCTCATCCTTGACCCTACCCATCCTTAAAACCCTTTGAAAAAAACATCGAATAGACACAAAAATATCAGTAAGGGACATAAAAAAGTGTAAGAAACCCATTAGTACATTTTAAAAACCATGACGTCATAATAGGGGTTTCCTTTAAAAAAATAAACTTTGAGAAAAATAATTGATTTCTTACACATGATATCAAATTTAATATAGAAATTTTTTCAAAAAAATTATAATAACACATAATTGAAAATCATTGTCATGAGGGTTTCGTAGAAAACATGAAAACCCATAAGAATTTTACATAAAAACATTTTTTTATATAAAATATCATATTAATTCCTTAAAAAGATCATTAACAAAACTTTTTATATCAAATTAAATCATCAAAAAATAAGTTTAGTCATAGGAAATTCATGTAGGTATCTTGGAACATCATTTTCTGTATCACTCTTACAAATAGAATGAACAATATAGTAAATTTCCATCATAATTATCTGGAGAACATAATCATTTTCAAATGATTTAGAGGTATATAATAGACCCATTGATCCATGGTTTATAATTTAACCATTATTAATCTTAAATAACTCCCAAGAACAATAAAAAAATCATAAATCATGAATGGTTTTATTTTTCTTCATTACAGTCATAAAAATATTCTTCACACCCATAAGCAAACATTTCTTGATATTTAAATATCAATTTTATTTAAAAACAATTTTGAAAATAACTTGAACATATAGAAGGAGGGTTTTTATTTTAAGAAAACATGAAATATTTTAAATTTATACAAAAAAAAATAATGATTATGGTGGTGGGAAAACTGTTGACCCCATATACATTAAAAGAAAATATATATTTTGTATTTTGTAAATAAAGTCAAAACAATCTATATAAAATATGTCAAAGATTCATTATGAAATCATCTGAATGAAATTAAAAAGGGATATAAAATTTTCTTTTATAATTCAATTATATCCATTTAAATGCATCCTTAAAATATTTTTAAGAATTTGGACATGGAAGATTTAAAATTATAAAATAAATCTTTAAAATATTTTAAAGAGGGTTATTAAAGTAAAGTATCTATAACCTCGACTCTGACTCATCATGACCATGAATTTTTTTCTGGAATAATAAAATTAGGTTTATTATTTACTTTATTAATAAAAAAATTTCTTTTTAACATATTATAATCAATAAATTATGTTCACTTGAGTTGTTTTGATAATATTCAGCTCAAATGTACAAAATGACTTCGATATGTTAACTATGGTCAAAGAGGTCATTATTCGAATATATATCAAATAATAACCAAGAAATAATTATCATTTTTATATATTAGTTATATTTTTTAACCCATCAATTAAATATATTTATGAAAAAAGAACCATTTCACAATCATGGAGACTGTTGGTCATACATATGCATGAGTAACATTTTCATTTTTAAATGATCAATATGAAAAATAAGTGAAGTATTATTTATTTTTTATATAATTATTATTATTTCATACATACAATATTATTTCATCAAATATACTTATATATACCATCCATGTGATGCGGTGATGAAAAAAAAATCATATCGCTTCGTGGAGGTGGTATTCCACACAAAGGCACAAACGACAGTTTCTTTTTTCAATAAATATAAAGGTAAAAATATATATGATATATTATATTTATTTAATTATAAATATTTAATGAATATAATATATTTACATTAAGTCCATAATTATAAAAATTCAAGAGATGTGGT
This sequence comes from Viscum album, assembly GCA_963277665.1. NCBI lineage: Eukaryota > Viridiplantae > Streptophyta > Magnoliopsida > Santalales > Viscaceae > Viscum > Viscum album. Next base: position 1,976,255,974 of record OY728143.1, on the reverse strand, counting down.
GATGGAAAATGAATTACATCAGTTCGTGAGGCGGTAGTCCACCATACACATGATCGATGGATTCATTTCCCACTTGATGAAATAATATATGGATGTATGTGATGAAATTAACATGATAAAATATAATTGTATGGAATATAATAATTTTATTATTTTATAATGTTTGAAGATAATTTTATAGAGGTAGAATATGAAAAAAAAACTAAAACATTTGGTTAAAGACTATACCTCTACTTTGGACAACTTTTTTTACTTTACACCTTAAGTCCTTTAAAATTAGTATTATTCTAGAAAACATAACTCTTTAATGTATATATACATGTTAGTAAGGTATTTGGGTAGGGATTTGAGGAACTAAATGTATTTTTATGTGTGAATAAAATATGAGAGGAGGTTCCAATTAAAAAATTAGGGGAGGAACACTCTTGTAATTACATAAAATATTAAATTATTATAAATAGATTATCATAGAAAAAATGATCTAAAATAATATAATAAGAATATAGGATGACTATGGGTTAAATTACTATCATAAAATAAAATTTGGACAAGTTTAAATTATGTTTTTACCCTTATCTATTTGGTTTGATCCATGTGAACTCTTTTTGATAATTACCACGATAACAAGGTGGTTACTCTTTAAGGGAAATTTAGTTACTATAAAGAGAAATTTTTATATAAATGTAACATGTTTTATATTTTAAACAATATCACAATATATTTTCGGATTATAGTATTTTTATGAATTTTAAATAATTTAATAAATTATTATTTGTTATAAAATAAAATTAATGTCATTTTTAGAACTATTCATTTTATTTTAATTTGAAAACAACATGAAAAAATGAAATTAAAATATAATGTATTAAAACCTATATAACATTTTATTTTTATGCAAAATATCATGTAACATAATAATTCATTAAAATTATATTTCATTCAGCATTTTTGAAATCATTAATTTCAATTTTCTATTTATTAAATAAATGATGTGTCGGTGTTCTATGAATATTTAAGGTAATTATTTTATCATAGTGATTTTTTAAAAAAATAACATGATAGAAATAAAGTTATATTTAAAATAGAATATTTGGAACAAAAAATAGCATCTATTAATCCTTGTTAAAAAATTTTATAGAAAACAAAACAAAGAGAGTAATATTTTTAAATTTTCTTTTAAAAAAATTAACATAATGGACAAAATCATTGGAATATAGAACCAATTTAGCATATTTTTAAAACATAGATTGAAAATTTTAAACTATACTCATATGATATGATAAAATCAAGTGATTGAGTCATTTTTTAGTCTCTATACTATTATTTTTTATCCTAATTACACGATTTTCCATTACCGCATTGACGAAAATGTAATAATTTTACTAATCGTAATTATAAAAATACAGGGATTATTTTTTCCAAATTTTAACTTCATCATTCCAAATATCAAATCTATTTTTTAATATTATATTTTTAGAAATGGAATAAATTAATTTTAGATTAAAAATCAAAACACAATCTAAAACTATTTTTTAGAAAAATGACTTTTACATATAAAAATGAATTTATACCAAATTCAATTATAAGTTTGATTCAAATAAAACTAATTATATTAGAAATTAAATAATTGAACTAACTTTTATTTTAAATGATTTTAAAATAAAATGGATCTTTTTAAATTCATGAAATAAAAAATACAGTTTTGAAAACAAAATTGAATTTTTTCTATTCACTTGAAATTCAATCTTTCTAGAAAAAATAAAAAATTCACTCTAAGTTAATTTTTTCATGTTGACGTAAAAAATTACATTCTCTATATTAAATAAAATTTCTAAAATATCAAAAAAATTAATTATAGTATACTCTTACAAGAAAGAATAAAAATTATTGTTTAAGTAAACATATTTTTTGATGAATAAAATGACTTTAATAAAATTGTGTATTTATTTTATAAGGATCAATTAATAAATTTTTATTGATTATGATATCTAAATATATTTTAAATTCTATTATACCTGGTAATACTTACCAATTCAACCATTAGGTTATAACACTTATATTAAAATAATAATATTTTTATTTCATTTCAGCTCGGTGTTGTGTGTCATATATTCTATCAATCATAATCCCCATATTTTAAATTTTTAGCGTGTTAAAACATGTATATTTGAACTACATATTGTGTTTTCCCTATAAACCCATGTTTTATACTAAAATTCAATACATTTTATGTAATGACGTCATATATTGAAAAATAGAATGCACTATTATTTTTCTGTGTTTTCCTTTAGAAGTGAAAAAACACTTACTTGGTGTGTAATTTACTATTAGATGAAAAGTAACTATGAAATATAACTAGTGACCTTAGAACCACCAGATGAGATTTTTTAGAATTCTTTTTCTCTTTCTATCATTTTCTTGGCTATACAAACTCAAATTAATACACCATCTTGAATATTGAAATAAGAAAAAAATAAGAATACTATAAAACCAGTGAACTGAATTGATAAAATAAATAATAAATAAGTATAAATTAGAATGTAAGAACTTTGAGAACACTTATATTTTTTAGGGTAGAGTGGAAGCATATAATTCCCCATCATAGATCACTAGTTCTACGATGGAGGGTCATATGACCTTAAGCGTGGCTCCCTGTATTCCAGAGGCTGCCAACTAGTGGTGAGGTAAAAAAAATAATGGGGATACTATGCCCTCTATAATACAGCCTAAGAGTCACACTTTAATCTATTGAAAATATGGTATGCCCTTTCCATATATCAGACATCATAAAACTATATGAACACAAAATAGTGAACTAAGAGAGCCCTCATAGTCTAGTATAGAAAGCATTAAAACTATATATATGAAGAATATTATCAAAATACAATAGTATTAAATATAAACATGACATCGTATAAAATCTACAAAATTGGTAAAATATCAAGTACATGCTACGAAACATCTGGAAGTAAACAGATTGAACTCTATCCCAACTCACATGATCTCCCAGTCCAATAATCAGCCTCCAGGACCTACTAGTCCTAGACCATGTGTCAAGAACCAAATAATGTCTATGCCCTTAGAGAAACAATTAAGGTCTACCCATATATGTTAAAGCCAATTTTGTGCACAGGGGTAGGGGTTGAGTCCAACAAACAGTAGGAATCCACAATGCCTTGATATACTAAGTGTTTATATGATCAAGTGGATGTTTATGAAATACATATATAAAGACTATAGTCCTTACCATGGGACACACTTACCTTGAAACATATCACACAATGGACAAACAATCACACATGTTGGGACATTATGTTCTAAATCGGATTCCACAATCCCTTGCCATATTTTCTTTGTCCAATTCAATAAAAGTGAGTCACCATGTACCCCAACCCCTGCACACACCCAAAGACACCTGGTAGGTTTTTATTCTACATCTGATATCATGCTAAGAATTTAACCATGCCATATTTCTATAAGATGGATACATAACCATATAAATCCCACATCACATGACAACCTGAACCCCACCTCACTAATGGTAGTCCCATCATCAAAATCCACTATCACATCATAACCAAGACGCCATCACATTCATGTACATCCATCCACTGATACTAATTCATGTCACATTCTTGGACACAATCTCACTCATGGAGATCTGATCATCTGATCCTCGAGACCAACGTTCTAACTCATAGATGGACCATAATAGTCAATCTAACCATTTCACTCATTGATTATCCATCCTCATTTGATATCCATCAATCAACCCATACCATCTCACTCAAGATGTTGTTGACTAGGCCTTATCAGTCCAAGTAAGGACCCTTCCATAACAACTAACCTCTCACCCAGGGTATGACCCAACATTAACTTTTCAGGTCCAACCATCCCTCTTACGGACAACCCACACCAACACCATATCACTCATGGTATGGTAAAAGATCTATGTAATTCCAAACCATATCACTCATGGTTAGACAATATTTTATACACATCAAGTAGGGTCTGTATCCACTCAAACAATAGATTTTTCCTCTAAACCTATACGCAAACCCTCCAAACCAGTTCGGTCATGCACATACCACACGTAGATTCCCTAAAAGTGATCATCGTAACAATAAGGTCATCTGAAACGGTATTTTGTACCCATATCTTCCCTATAAGTTTTTACCACAACTTCATACCTCAATATTGTATTTGATACCAGAACCATAAATTGGTGACACACATATTACAGGCGTCATAATTAAATAAATAACACATCATCACACACCACATAAACTCACACATAATCATGCATCAAAAACTATCCGGAATCCATAATTAGGGCACACAACAGGCACACAAAAAATTTAATACAAATAGGGCATCATCTATATGAGGTCAAATGGACCAAAAACATATCAAGAAAAGCCTATCAATATTTCCCTTAAAATCAATTCCAACTCCCCATTTTAAACAATTTAAAAACCCATTTTCAAAACCAACATTATTTCTTCTAAAATAATCTTTCAGATATACCACCTTTTAAAATAAATTATTAAAAAGGAAATCAAATTTACCATTTAAATATGATTCACTCCTTGAAAGTATCCATAAGGTGGGAAACCATAACTCATTCAACAAATGTAATACTATCAAACCATTTAAAGAGCTCTTTTTTCAATTATGAATATTATTCTGATGTGATCCTATCTGAATTTCTGGCAGAAACCACACAGAAAAATCTTGTGACATTCTGGAAGATAATATAATTCTCACACACAAATATAAAATCACCAAGGATCAAGAGACATGGTAATGTAAGGACCACATCCTGCAACCAGCATCTCATTAATCTAGATTAATCTTTTACTGACCTCCTCCAAGACCAAAAGTAAAATATATAAGAAATACATTCCATAAAATGAGCACAACAATAATTTTCTAATAAAAACACAACTCAACATAGTTGATATAGAACTCATTGGATGACCCTATAGGGCTGACAATACCAACAACAAGGTGGGGTCAACTCCCAAAACACTCCCAGACCTTATCCACACAAAATAACCATATTAAATTTATGAATCAATTTCTAATTTAACCCAAAGTATCAAAAAATATATAAATGAATACATAATATAACTTATATCAAGTACAATACTAACGATATTAATAACACATCCATACAAGACCTTATTAATGAGCTGTACACAAAATTCCAATAAAGAATGATGATTTTATCATTCTTTAGGGAAACTATCCCTCTTAAACTATAATCTAGAAAACTACGAATAAATAAAACTAAGAAGATGAATAATATAGAATAAGGGAAATATTTTACCTCAAACTAGTGTGACAAAACATCATTGAACTAACTGGATTGAAGGGGCACTAAGGGAGGGAAGGGAGGAGAGGGGCTCAGCCTCCTCCACCAATCGAGTGTGAAAAATGATGAAAAAATAAAATTGTTTCTCATTTTTGCTCCCTAAAAATATCACCGTACCATAAAACAATTACTTTTCATAGGATCGTGACACAAAATTGATGGTCATGATGTAATCATCCCTCAAAGAAGAGGGGTCATCCCTCTACCTCGACACTATCATAGTGTGACCTGAGTGGGTCATATCATGATGAACCACCAAGTAGAACCACCTTCTAGGAAATAATCTATCATTATTCCATGCTCTTAGGGTAGAGGGACCTCCCTCTTCCAAGTTAGGTTATAACATGACCAATGATGGTCATTATATGATGTACACTTATAACACCATTTCAACACTCTAATCATCCAGAACCAACTTCAACATCTACATGATCACCAAAAACACAGACTAGGACTCAATACACATCCATGAACATCAACTATAGATTCTATAATTCTATAAATTCCAATTTGAGTCATAGTTCTTAATATGTCCCAAGACCTAGAGTGAAATATTCAAACTTCTTGTGAATTTAAAATTTTGTAACTATATGGGTCATTAAAAACTACGCACCATGGGGTTTCTAATACACTAGAAGTCATAAAAATACATAAAACACATTCTTTACCTACTTAGGTCTCTAATTCACAAATAACTAGTCATGTCATATTTTAAATCATCAATCATTATTCCACTGAACAACTCCCAACATCCAGCCCAAATAAATTGGATTCCTTCCAATACCCAAGCTCAATATTTGAACCTCATCAAACATGTTATAAATGATTCCCCTAATATAATTTCTACCATATCAAATCCAAATAATCTCAATATATTGAGTTAATTACTCCTAAGATTGAATCTCATCCTAAACACACTCATCTTCGACCACCGATGCAACAGCAAACCAACTCACATGATCATGATGCCTTAACTCTTTGAGGAATCATGACATCATCTAGATTCCCTCACTAAATTCTAAACCTAAATAATACTATATATATATGTTCATTTCCCCAATTCACCACATCCTCCATAACACTATACCCACAAGCATTAATGCACCATCAATCAGAATCATTCTAATATCATACGAAATTATGTCTTAATCTTGATGCCAATATTAGTGATCTATATAACATGTTGATACAAAGATGTTTCTATATTAATATAAAGCTTATTAATGATTGGGGAAATATTTCTTGAGTGTTTTCTTTTTAGGTTTAATATAACTCACTTTATTCAATTGGTGAGTTATTCTTAATGTTTAGAAAACAATTTCTTGATGAATGGATAAGAAAATTTGTTATAATTATTATGAATTTTACTTAAAGAGATTCCTTAAGGAGTTTTTATAAGAATTTTTTTGATAGAAGTCTACTGAATGAAGAATATTTGAGACAGAAAGAATGAGTCTAGTATAGGAATAGTGACCAGACATAAGGTGAATCGAAATTTCAATCTAATAGTATTCATAGTTCTATCAGAAACATATCTCTAGGCAAACTAAATTAGGAAATTATATGATAATATTAAATTTAAAAAAACATTATGGTTTCTAAATTTTCTCAGAGTATATGATTAATTACAAAAGGGGTAGATTAAATAAAGGTTCTGTAATGTTCAATACATGAATTAATGAATTTTTACGAGTCAAATTTCAAGGTTCATGAAGATATAGAGATATGATAGTACAAAGGGTTATAAAAAAAATATTTATGAATTCTGCCAACCAGAGAGTGCTAAAATATGTATCTAACAAAGGTCCCTATGAAATTTCATTAGATGGAGGCCATCAGTTGAACATTATCAAATTCATCAAATATAGTTTTCCAATTGGATGAAGGATATAACTTGTTCATAAATAGGGTTGTGTGTAGGTTCATCGGATAAGGAAACTAAAATTTATATGACCGAGTTCACTGGTTGAATCTTCTGCAAAGTCACTAGACAGTTTTTTTTATGGTAGTGAAAGATAAAAGGGTGTTTCATGGAGTTATATGATGTTATCGAATAAAAGAAGTAAAAATAACCTCCAAGGGTCCATTAGATGGAGACAAACATACAAAAATCTAGGAACCCATCCAATAGTGGAATAATCGTTAAAAATACTTCTATGATAGAATAAATATGATCACTATAAGGGAACAATATATGAATAACTATTATATACAGATGTTTTTATAATGTTATAACAGACAAATATTGTGAAACATTACAATGATTTTTCTATAAATTAAATATGAAAATAATGACATAGATGCTCAATTACCTAATAATCATAATGTAATAATCATGATTATTGTCGATATATCATGAATGTTTGCAAAATGTTGACACTGATATTTATGAAATGTTCCATAAATTAGTAATGACTCTTATATTTGTCAAAGTTTGAGGGTTTTCAAACGTTCAAAGTTTGAGAGGGATGTTCAAATTTTGAGTAATAGATTTGAATTTTAGGTATGTAATTATCCCATAATCATTGGTGAAGAAATGTCTATATAAATTGTAGTTAGTACGTTGAGAATAGGTTTTTGAATTTGTTTCAGTTGGGAAAAGTAATGAAGAATTGAAGTGCCATGGTACTTCACCAAGATTTTTTATAAAGAGGAATAAGAATAATAGTGTGAAGAGGCATCGATTGGATGAATACTATATAAAATTTATTATCAAGTGGTATCATAATGATATGTTAATGAAGCATCAGATAAAGAGTTCATTCATAATGGTATCAAAGGTAAAAAAATATTTTGACCAGATTGAGTATACTAGATGGATTGCTTCTGGAATCACTAATTTTGAAGCAAGTGAAAAGGAAAAATAACTAGAAATAAGGAAAAATTGAAAAATGTTTAAAAATCACAGTGACAATATACTGAATCTTATTAATTAAGGTTCCTATTATTATTACAAAACATATTTATATCATTTTATATATTTTTTCAGCAGATGTAATATTTAATGGCTATAGGTTTATTCAATTGAGGGATATTCCCTAGTTTTTTTAACAACCAAAATCGGGTTTTCTAGTAATTTGTATTTTTTTTATTACATCCAAAACAATCCAAATACTAACGAATCATATTGAGTAGTGAACTATGTAAATATCTATGTTACTATGGGTTTGATAGTTTTGTTGTTTTTTTGAATAGTCAATGGTCCCTAATTGAAGGTAAATGTTTCTTCATAAGTATAGAAAACTAAAATGAGGATATCACCAATTCAATAAATATGTTTCATAGTGATCACATAGATCATGAATGGTCCTTTTAAGGGGTATAAAAGGGAAGGTTTTCCTTACATACTCTTTACTGGAGTTTGAGGATAAATTACTTTTCAATGGATGTTCAAGAATATGTTAGTAGTAAGAGTTTTCTTATCATAGATTAGAATAACTTTCATATATAGAAAGGTATAATGTTACCTTATCTTATATACTTTGGATATGAATTTCTTAAAGATACTATAGAGGGTTTGCCTCCTTATTCTAAGGGTGGTACCTTAAACACTAATGATAAGTAGAGTTTAGAGAATGAAAAGTGAGCCATAAATGGTATACTTTATATACTCTATGAAAGAGACTTTCTAGGGGTTAATGGAATTCGAACAACTAAAGGAATCTGGTACAAGATGAAAAACATTTATGATGAAAGTAAAAATTTGAATAAAGTAAAGTTACAAATATATATATTGAAATTTGAAGATCTTAAAATAAGTGATTCTGGTTTTTTGGGGAATTCATTACAAGGATCAACGAAATTTTTGTTCATGGGTACGTACGGATTACCATCTCCACGAACGCGTTGTGATTCATTCCCCATTGTAACCACTCAAGAATAATTTTCATTTTATGATTTAAACTAATGTTTCAAAACTTAATATCATTCTGAATAAGAATCCAATACATCCTATCCATAAAAAACATGAATTATGTAACAAAAAATATAAACGAAAATGAATCAGTTGACACCTGAAACAATTATACAACTGAAATATTATTAACCAAGCAATATTAAAAGATCATATATGATATATTATTTATGTATGTGGTTCTTTTATAATTTAATGAAAATGATATAACTATTATACAAGAGTTTAACCTACCCTCGACAAATGAAAAGTATTAGGTAAGGGTTAATTTTACAATCCCTTAATTATCTAAGGTTTTTTATACGTAAGCATATAAAGGGAATTCTTTATCATCATCATCAGTGTTTATTAAAAATTAATTGAAAAAAGTTGTTAATATTTCCTTGTATATGGGTAAAAGTAATTTATACCCTTGTTTGACTTTTTATAAAATGTATTGAAAGGAATATTCGTGTCGTACTTTATGACATTTTCCACAAATTAAGGTAAAAAACTTTTTTTAACTTATACGACTGGTGCAGATATTTTCCACTATTATAACATCTTTAGAGATTTACTTACAAGATTATTAGAATATTATCAAAATAAATAATTTCTTTTATAATTATCTAAAATTTAAATGATTTCAAAATAGAAAGAGATATTTATCTCAAATATTTTTTATTTCATCTATGTCACCATCCTTTGATGGATTTTACACTTGTTTTAAGTTGATTTATTATGATACAATCTTCCATATTGTATTGAAGGTTTTGTGATATTTTTGACTGTGGATGTGTTATTTTTTTTATACCATTCATGGTTTATGGTTAAAGTATTAAAATTTCATATTCTAGTTTTAATATGAATGTTTATGTTTTATTTCAACCTTTTCATATGAGGAATTAATTGGACTTAGTATGTGATGGGTGGATCCCGTTATAGCTCCTCGATGCATAGGTAGGTCTCGTGAGACAAACTAGTGTCATGGAACAAGGCCTAGACAAAATTTTATTTGTATTCTTGGAATGAGGCCTTGACTATGTGGTTATGATGTCAGACATTATGCATTCCATCATTATGAAATTAACTATTGATATTAGAAGTTATTATTAGACTAGTAGAATACCCTTATGAATAAATAAATGGCATTATTTGATTTATCTTTTCCATATTATGCAGATGTTTGAGTTTAAAAGTCTTGTGTTTTAGTCTTATATATTTCCTAATTATTTTTTCTTATTTATTATAGTTTCCTCTATATTTTTAACCTTATTGATCATATGATCTCACCTGTTTCTTATGTTTTTATTTTCCTCGGATGTGAAGAAGTATATTATGATTGACCTATAGGGATAGGATAAGGTATATGAGTGTGTTCAAAGGAGACACCATGATTTTTTTATTTCATGATGTATTATAAAACTTATGTATGTTTCTAGTACTTCCAAGGATACTAAACTAATCGGTCTTTCGAGACATGATCTCTCGTTATCATGCCAATGTTAATTATTAATGATCTGACTTTGGGTAACTAGGGTTAGGGAATTACAATGCTAGTGAGGATTAGCCCTAGCTAACTCACTATCATATTAGAGGTAAGAATTGAGTAAATCAAGTTCTGAATTTAGAAGTTGGTACTTCACTCAATAGATTAAGGAACCATAAGTTAAAGCGGTTGTCCATCCAAAATCCCACCTTGAATCTTCTAAATAGTGTCTTAGCCAAAGATTATAGACTATGAAGGGTGGTTTCTAGATCCTTTCCATTAGTATTATATAGCAACAAATTATTTTGATTCTAGCACAGAGGGTTCCTATAATCCAATAAAATTGTGGGTGACATTAAATGATTTAATTAATTAATCAAAATGTCTTAACTGCTAATCTTGATATAAATTAATAATATGATAAAATATATTTTTGTAGATAAAATGGAAGGTTATAACACATGTTTCAAACTATGTCATTATAATGGACAGATTAAATGTCCTCACTGACACGAGTATCCATGAATATTGTAGCCGTGTACGCATAGTACTATGATAGGGGAAACTCAAGGTTCCAGTTACCCCAACACTGTTAAACTACCACAAGAAGCAAGGGTGAAACTGCTTTCAATAGACTAATGTAAAAATCATATTATGGTTATTTCCTTATTATTTTATTAACATTCAGTGTTATTTATGGTTGTTACACCAGGACGTGGATGACATAACATTAAGTCTCATCTTTGAGATGTTCGCAAGGAGAAAGAGAAGAAATGATATGAATAAGGCGATGGTTGCACCGACATGTGTAAATTGAAAGATTGATCATGATCTTAAAATGATCCCTTTCTCATATCAATATTACCACATTACTCAGGTCTTGTTTTAAGTTACAAAATGAAAATTTATTGAGTAAATGATTCATTACCGATTCAGGTTAGGTTCTACAAGTGAATAAGAAAATCAAAGACAATTTTATATTTAATTCTTATAGAGAATAAATTGAAAGACAATGTGAAAAGGCCAAAAGGAAAGTAATTCCAATGTAACATTCATGATATCCTTAAATTAATGATGTATTAAAAAAGTTTATTTCCATTTCATATTATAAAATAAAACAATGGACATTTTAAAAGTAATAAACTGATTTAAAGATACAAGTTGTGACTTCTACATCAGGCATATACATCAATGTAATTTTTCCTTTTTACTGCTTGGGTATTTAATACTATTTTCTTTTTACATATATATATATATATTTAAATTTAGTTTCCAAGTAAGTATAAAAATATTACTAGAAGTCAGTTGTATTCTTCAAGTGGCTACAAAAGGTTGATACCTTGGCCACTGTTGAAAAGTACCGAAATTATTTAATTACCATTTGAATAATTTGTGTTGAAATATTATTGAGTATAACCACAAACATTAATCTTATGTTTCCTTGGATATAAGGATACATTCTTCTAGGTTTTGGAATTAATGTTGTTTTTGGTATACTAATTCACTTGTTTAGTGATACATGAATCATAGGCAATGAGTGATGAATATAAATGTAAGACATATACCCAGTTCTGATAAGATAATTCTTTGTCAAGTAATACTAAAAGTGGATATCAAGAATATATCAAGTATGGTATTTAGTCTCAGTATAGCTAAATATTTTTGGTATTAATGATATCTTTTGTTTGGACAAAGGAAGCCATAAAATAATGGTATGTCATAATGATTTTGGAAATATTTACACAAGTGAATGTGAACTATTCAAAGTATAAGATAGAGGTATATATATCCATCATAAGATTACTTTAAGTAATTAAGGAATAAAAAAGTAAAGTATATTCATGGTCAAAAGATATGAGTTACTTCGGGTTGGGATACCGAAAAATATCTTCACCAAGAATTCATCAATCATGATAATGTAGCGTTGGATAATTCCTAAACACACATTACCTTATCGACGTCACGACATTGATGTTAATGAGGAGGATTGATGATGAATACTTACATATCAAAATTTAGCCACAAACATTTAGTGTGGAGCTAATCTTAAATGCATTTGTTTTGAATAAAAATCTTGATGTAAGTAATATCAATGTTTCAACCTGTAGAAACTTCCATTCTATTTCATGAAGTGTTTCGCAAATAAAAGCATAATCCAATTACTCTATTCCAACTATAAATGAAAATTGAACATCATACAAGTCATAATAAGATGTAAATATGTTATGTCATAAGAACATTTTCTTGGATGCAAAGAGTTGGTTTGGCCATAAACAATCTTGCATCAAGACAAACGCATTATGAATTTAGTGTAATAATCCGAACGATTTATTAAGATATTACATAAAATACTAATATAGAAAAGTAGGTAGTCATGTAATAGACTACCCTTCTATATAAGGGTCAAAATATCTTTTAGAGATAGTTGGAGCTATATTGACTTGAGTATAGTATGTGCTCAAAATGCACAAAAATATGGCATAGGAACTAGTTCAACAAGAGCATGTGGAACAAAGCATGTTCCAGAGACACATACAACATAAGAAGGATAAATACATGGTAATGGTTTTTATATTCACCTCAGTCAGTGATCTATTATTCAATATGAATAATATTACATACTAGTAATAAGAGTATGGTAAATAGATGAAATTGATAAGAACAACTAAAATTCAATTAATGGATTACATGTATCAAAGTGCAAATGGGATTATTATTTTCAATAATACAGTGGGTATTTAAGTGAGTAGATACATGGATGGTACAAGCATAGTACCAATAAGGCTTGATTGGTTTGACCAAATTGTTATGCCTAAATCTGTTAGGATTTTACTTATCATATCTAATATCTATGATCAAATTATTTAGAATTACATGTCATGACCACCAATCGTGGATGATGTCTATACAACCCAACATGAAAGGGATGGTCACGCCACTGAATGCTAATAAAGCTTGTAAGTTGCTAAAATCTAATTTATGATTAATGTAGGAAACATGATCATAAAATATAAATTTGAAACAAATTATTTCTATGTGTCTACAGGAGGTTAGTTGGAGCTCCAATTTTTTCCAAGTAAAAAATATTTTTGGAAACATATGGAAAATGGATGGTGATCATGTTTGTTAAGGATAGAATAAAATTTATTCTCCAATGAATAACGTAAAGTAGCAACCTAAGATCTAGGGTACAAGATCAACTAAATTAGATCTATAAGTTTCTCGGTCATAGTCAATTGTACATATAGATTAATTTTGTTGAAAAATACAAGTTGGAACAATTCAAGAGATGAATTTTTTCCTATGTCATAGGGAATAATTTCTTCAAGTTAACATGTCTATAAAATAAAAGGAGACAAATGTTGTGAGTTACAATCCATGCGTCAAAGTGCTGGACTAATCACGTATGCCATGATATTTACATGAACTGATATTTACAAGGTATATTTTACAATAGGAAAATACCAGTTATATCAAGGATCACAACAAAGGGTGTAGTCTGAACTATGTAATTGTACTTTGAAAAGTACAAAAGATATATACCTGGTAAATGGAGAAGAAATGATACTAGTTTACGAGGATAAAAAATTGTATTCTATAGATCAATGTCATCTACTATCACAGTTAGGCTAAAGTCGATGATAGATTCAAGCTCATATAAGCAAGTGGTAGCCATACCTACAAATAGTGAGTATGTTGCAGCTTTTTAGGTAGTTAAGAAGAAGTTATTAAATGCAATGATTTTTTCCAGTTCATGGAATCGCACTTTGTGTGAAAATTATTATCATATTGTAAATTATGAAATTCTTACTAGCCAGGATGTCATGTTATAACAGCGTACAAGTGGGATATACTTTGGATACCATCTCTTGAGAAGTTTTACTCAATGAGATGAGGTCTTAATAGCTGAATAGCCACACAGCAGAACTGTGGTGGACCTAGTAGCTAAAGTAGTTACTTAGCAGAAACATGATGTTCATCATGTGAGTAGCTAACAAGTTTGGTTAGCTTTTTGGATATAGTGAAAGTGGGAGTGTTGAAATAGTGGGTTCCCTTGACCCAACTATTCAATTCTTTTGATTACCATATCGTGTATACAGTTAGGTACACATGATTTCATATTACTATTATACTGTAGACTTTTTTTCTTCCACTATTGAAATGGTAATGTCCAGAGATTAATTTTTGTATTGAAAGGTTATAGTAGTTCCCAGGCTATAATGAGAACCTCTATATACTATGTAATTAATCTTAAATATATGTTCTATGGTCTAGATACATCTTACTGATTAGACATAGTAGATTTTTGACTATCAGGCATTGGTGGCTCATAATCATTGAGACTTCTTCTCATGAAGTTGTCGCTTGGTGATCTCTAGTAGTGAGATCATGAGAACCGACCCACCAATAACAACACCACATGTTTCTAGTTTCATTGGATGTTCATATCTACGATCATGTATAATGGTCTTCTGACTTATGATCATTACCAATGTATTTCATTTGATTTACTACTTTGATGTATGATTAAAACCATGACAATGAAGTCATGGTGAGGTAGATTGTGTTTGGGTGCATCATTAGTGGAAAGGCATTGGTTGAATTGTCAAGAAAGGATTTGTCGCTAACAGGTTATAGAAGTAATATATCTCATGCCATGTTGATAAAAATGAAAATACCTTTATAAGACCATGGCCATGGAAGTCAAGGGTAAATCTATCTAGTTACATCAACAAACAATAAATCAATAAAAGGGGGGTGGAATGTGAGTATGTCCTGCTTTATGAGATTTACACTCAAAGAGATTATAATACAGAGTATGTGTTCGTAGGTTGGTTGTTGTTGATGTAACAATCATTATCTCTTCATGGGCCATGATGGGTTTCTAGATCCCACTATTGGTCTATGTATACTATTCACTACTGTCGAGATAAGGGCCAAGAGGGTCACACACAATAGCATATTTGAGAATCGTCCCTATACAGTTAAATAAGAGATTTAGAAATGGTGAGCCCCACCACTGGGGTCTGGGGGTTTCCAAGGATAAAAGATCACCAATTCAGTAAATCAATTCATATTATTCTGGTTTAGAATAATGAGCATTGAATTTATTTATTAAATGTATTTGTGATTTTTAAGTAAATACATGAAAAATATTAATTGAAGAATATTAAATTATAAAGGGTTCAATTGATATTATTGGGAATGACAAGTCAATTTTTTTTCTCAATTACTATCGTGTAGTATATTTAATATATCACAAGAAAATAATAATAACATTTGTGACACATATTAGTAGTAATAAAATGTTATTGATAGTGCGTTAAGTATTCAGCATCGTCGAGGCCATACCGGGTATTTTAATTAAACACTATAAATAGAAGAGGAGTGGATTTTGCCAAATATTATTCATGTAGATTCTATCTTCTCTCCTCTCTCCCATGATATAGAGAGAGATGCTCTGGATCCATAGAGCTTGGATCGATTTCTCTCTGAGGAATCACTAGCAAAGCGATGTGGTGATAATTTAAGTGTCTAAGGCTTCATCGGAATTATGCGCTAGAACCTGAAAAATGAAAAAAAACATTCCCACAGATTTCTTGAAAAGTGTTTGGACAATATTGAGAAGTTTGATGTCAACTTCTTTGAGCAGTGATCACCAACAATGAGCAGACAACATGTGCAACTTCAGATTTAAACCAGGTATTTCACTGTTTATTTTTGTGCTCAAAACTCTTCACACGTGGTCCTTGGCTATAATTGGTTCACTGACTTCAACAAGTTTATGTCGATCATCGGTGAAAAAATTTTAAGATCCCACTTTCTTGGGCCTTCCACTGCATTCCTGGTTCCTTCACACGCTATGAACCCCTTTAAATAAGGGTTGGATCCCTTGTCTTCTTCATCTTTGGAAAGTTTCATTAGGTTTTGTTCCCTATATCCATTCCCTAAGAGTTAGTATGGATTCACGCCCAATATATAGTATGATAATACATTCATTATATGTTCTTGGATAGAGTTTTTTGAATACTTTTGTGAGTCCTAGAGGGGATCCTTTATCATCATCTTTCCCTAAGTGAAGTTCTTGGAATCGTTATGACCAACACTACATCGCTGTTGACCCTCTACATAGAGGGTTATTTCATATTGATTTGTTGGTATACCTCATGTCCGTGGGTGTGCTCATCATATATGAATTTTTCTATTTAGACTTACAGTGTATACTTCATATAGAAAGAACTGATGATCAGTACATATTGGAAAGACGTTATTCATGATATTTTACTCATGAAGTGTATTCTCCCGGATGAGTGCTTGGTGGAACCTTCAAGAAGGAATCCTAGGCTGGAATTATGGTTATAAATTAATTTGGGAATATGTGTCTTTCTTGACTATATCTAGATATTCTTTTTATATGTGTTGTAGACATATACCTATATAGAGATGACTGTTATTCTTGTTTTTATATGATTAGTGATTTTTGGGTGTCCTAATGGGTATTATTATACTCACCCCTATATGGGATTTTCCAACAAAGTTCATGTCTTATGCAGATGATCAACCTTTTGATGGAGTCGAAGAGGGACCAAGACTAGGTGGTGATTAGTGATCTAGACATACTGAGGTGTGTTCCTACAGTTATCTTGATAGCAGTCCCCATTTATATTTTTAGGTTGGACTTGTTTTCATACTTTCTATGGTGTGCTTTTATATGGCCTTGTTTACTTTCTAGTTCTTGTTGTCATTCTCCAGTTATGGGATTTTGATGCATGCATGTCTAGTTTATATATTGTTTTACATTTTATAATTATGTGGGTTTCGAGATGTGTTCATGTTTATAGGTACATAGGCTAAGGCCTCCCATATTAGTGGCATGCCTACTCAGTGTTAGAAGCCATCCCCTGGCCTCTTGGAGGTGAGCTTGGGGAATCATAGTGTGTGCCACATTGGGATGGTTCGTGACATTCCAGGAAAGAGAGATATCATTTTTGAATCTTCTTGAATGTTGTTAAGGTTCCAGATGGGTATTCATCAAATATCAATAATAACGTGTCAATGACAGATTTATAGATAAAGGTCCTAAAATCACTTGACAGTAATGTTTTAATGAAATATATAATGGTTATAGCATTACATATTTTTTAATTAATAATGTATTTCATACATTAGCCACTTTATGTTTCTCTTTAAAAGTTATAGTCAATAAATTTATAGACATGATGAAATTTATAACTATAGAAAAGGGAATTGATATTAGATTATGTGAATTGGAGATGATCTTCCCACATTCCTTTTTGAATATAATGGTTCACATGATGGTTCACTTGGTTATAGTGATTTGGAAAAGTGATTATATACATTATAGATTTATGTAACCCATTTAATGGTATATGAATATTTTCAAAGGGTATGTAAAAAATTGAATTCATCCAGAAGGTTATACTACATAGAGATATATTATTAAGTAATACTTTAAATTATGTACTTACTACTTTTATGATGTGGAAATCATTGTTCTATCAAAATCACATTACACTAGGAAGAGTGTGGGTAAAGGAATTATTTGAATATATGTTTTCATAATTACGATTATAGAGCTTTAGAAGGCTCGTGTTTACAATTTTCATAATATTTTAGAGCTTCCCCATATATTGAAACCCACAAATTAATTATTAGTAAATAGAATCATCAAGGGATGAAATATGGATATCAAATACATATAATTGATAGTTTATAGGATGTATTAGAGGCCATATTTTTAATGTCTCAATTGTAAATATAAATTCAATTTCATAATGGATTTGATGGCTAGACGGAGGAATAAGTGTTCACGTATTATCTTATAATCGTATATAATTAATTCTTATACTTTCTACCCAATGGAACATTGTGAACACAGTACCAAGAAAAATAATAGAGGTGCACTAATGGCTAAAAAAATGATTGTATCTAGTTCCAAGGATATAAATACAAAATATGTATATATTTCATACTTTTGTATCATGAAAAATATATTTGATTTGTCTTATTCAACATTCCATCTATCGATTTTTCAATGAGAGTTTCTTGATAATGAGAGTAAAGTTAAAAATGATGAATTGGGATTCATAAATGTGTATTTTATTGAGAAATGGTATAAAATTGAACTTTTTAAAATGGAATCATTGGAATTATAATTATTTTAAGATCCAGATCTTTCAAATATAAAGTTGTCATTTTTTATTGACCAAAAACATAAAAGGGTAAGATGTTAATTCAACGAATGATGACCATTTAATTAGGATTTGTCAATCATTTCATAATGACCCCAATGTAGAATATGACTTTTATGTTATGGGAGACTACAATGAGGGGATTTGGATAATCGATACATGGGTCAATTACTGTCAACTTTTAATGAAAGAAATATAGTTCCATAATCGAACTTTTTTGTAATATACATTCTATTACCTCTTATTATTATTATTTTTCACATCTGAATGTACATAATCTAAATTAAATGATAAAATATTTCTATAGATAATAGATTAAACAAATGATGATGATCCCCATACTAATGAATAATAGTTTTCTCAACATGCTGATGCTCCCAATAAACGAGATCAACATGTTTTTGCACATGTTGATACTACTATTCCCGAGGAACAAAATATTGACGATATTGAAGTTGAATAAATAGTATATGTTGAACCACCTATGTCTCTGAAAAAATAGAAGCATCATAGCATGGATTTATTAAAACAATTATTAAGGTGAGAAGTAGAAACATCAAATTTGAGGTTGGATGGGATAAAAGTGACTAGCCTATTGACCCCAATGAGTCCATGATTATTAGTTAAATTAGTATCACAATATTAATGAACATGATGGTTAATATAGATACATGAAGAAATGTTGTTACCACACTTAAAAAACTAATATAGGAAGTGGATAGGGAAACTTTATGATATATTTTATTTATTTTACTAAAGAAATATTGAAATTATGATTTACTCCTAATTATCATTTACAGTGTGCATTTATACTAGAATATTTCCAAATAAAATTTTTATTATTTCACACTAGATTGGATCATAAAGGCTTTCAGAAAATTCATATGAAGCATCATCTCAGGGATGCTGAAGTGAAAGTAAACACACACCGACTAAATATTTATGCATGCATGATAAACCAAGAAACATTGAATGAATTTATTTATCATCTTGGGGATAAATATTTTCATCTAAATTATGATTGGTGATATATTAGTTGAAAATATGTGTATTAATATCTTTTATTAAGATTTTTTTATTTATGAAACAACCACTGAGAGCTAAAAACAAGAGGTTCGAAGAAAGTCCAACAAACCCCTATGATAAAACAAGGATGGGTTATTCTTCACTTGAAAAAATGGTATGTATTTTAAATCTATAGTAGCAATTTTATGTTTCATGACATAAAAACATAATTGTGTTCATTTTTTATTTAAATATTGATGAATCAAAATCCAAATCCACTTTAACCCACATCATATGCTATGGAAGTAGGATCATGTAAATATATAGAGGATACAAATAAATAAAAATACAAAAATATTATTGGAAACCTGTATAGGTATGACATATTAAAAGTGTGTTCTACTTTAAATCATTATTAGATAATAATGATTACATATTTTCCTATATTTTGTTATATGGTTTAGATATAGGAATCATTATAGGTTATTCCTGATGAACAACTACTATCAGTGGATTTGAGGCGGCCAGAACAATATGGATGTATCATAGGTGTAGGTTATGGGGTGTTACCCTGAAAGTATTTTGAGGCAAAAATGCATGAGATGATAATGATAAAAAAATAGATGATATACAGAACTGAATAACTAATCTGAAAGAAAAATGTAATTGGTATACATAATTTTTTGGGAATGACATAGGAATACATCAAACATAAGAAAAAACACACCAACTACCACTAAATTACCCCCCCCCCCACCATAGACTTTGAGGAGATTAATTCCCATTAAAAGAATTCATTACTAGAGGTAATCAATTTTTTCATAATTGTTGCTATAAAATGTAAACTAGGGAGACATTGATACCTTTCTTTTACTGATATTCTACATGTTGAAAACAATTTTGATCTATATCTATCAGCACCCACCCATCACCTTGTTATTAAGGGTAATATTTACAATATACAAGGAGATATTCTATATAATAAATGACATATAAAAGATCATTTTAGAGTGTGGATTTAGGTAGCTCATGAGTCAAGATCCAAGAAACTTTTTCCCATTAACGATATAGATATTAACACACTCAATATTTGTATTGAAACATTCATAGCATGGCCATTTGATATTACAAAACTACATATCGACAAGGATTTATTCCTTTACAATTTATTTTTTATGAAAAAATATTGAAAATTATTGAAAAAAAGACCTAAATTGATGTATTTTATTATATATGGATAAAGGGAAGGAGGTGAAATGGAAGATTAGACAAAAAAATATTCTACCAATCAATCAAAAATTCCTTTAGAAAGTTACTTGACACCATCAGTTTAACTTTCACATTTTATAATATTTCATGTTCATATGGATACAAAATTAACAATTGGTGATACTTCCATCAATGATTTTGATGAAAAAATGTATTGAAAGGCCATTAAATACTTCCTTAGTATTAGTACTGTAAATGAAATTCTTGATCTAGAATGCCTATGATCTTCAGTTGTAAATATATACATGAGGTGTGGTTTTCATAATTTGTTTATCCAATAGTTGATCTATTATGTTAATTATAGTTAAATACTATTTATATTTTTTCAGATGTATATATCAGTATTATTTGAAGGGAAACAAATATGAAAAAATATATACTCATTCATAATCACATTAATTATACTCAAAAAACCTATTTGAAAGAAGATGAATATTTAGTAATAGTGGAAAAATGTCCTCAATAATTGAAAACAAACATACAAATGAAAAATATTTATTAATACCCATGATATTGGGTAAAAACTCTTAAATTTAATCATTCTAACTATAATTTATATAATATAATAAATTTATATATAATGTATGATAAACTAAACGTTTATTTACCTATCAATCTCAATGTATAACAAATAAAAATATATAATTTCTGTGACTTTGTGTGTAGACCTCTAAAAATGATTTCAAATTATTTCATATATATATAAATATATATATATATATATTTAAAATATATAATCATAAAATTTATCATAAATGTTTCTAAAATATATATATATGATGAAACATAAAGTATATAACTAACAAGTTAGCAAGAATACCCTTGAAAATATTTTATAGTGGTATACACATAATAGTGAGATGTGGTTTGATATTTTAAACTCAATCTCATAACAAAAAATGGAATAAAATACAACATATTCCTATATATTTATATCCATAACTTACAGCATTACAGTATTCTCTATAATGATATTCCCAACTTGTTTAGGTCTAATTTGAATTGTTGGTATCATCAATATTAGAAAGTAATGGGAACTTCATACAATATAAAAATGTCTAAAATTAATATGAGAAAATTTTATTGATTATGATGCATAAAATAAAGACCCACATAATGAAAATGATATCATTCTCATTAATATTTCTAACCAAATCAACTATATGATTCTCTATCCATTTCATGCACAATCGACCTCTACTTAGAGCTCAATGATAATTTAGAAACCTCAATCATAACATGTCCTATGTCAATTTTTCCTAACACCTAATAGTGGATTTTGTTGCTACTTGGGTCTGTATACCAGGACCTGATTGATGCACCACATCCTCTAAAATGATACTTATCTCTTCTTATAGTATGTGAAAAGTATAAGACTCTGGTCCCCATCACTCAATGACTGTATTAAAAAACCCAATTATTTTTATGAACATACACACACATAGAAAAATATAAAACAAAAAAGTACAATAAAACATATAATAATATCATGTGGTGGATTATGAAAATGATGATGTGTACATAGTATCTTATGAACATGATCAACATGTTCATCCAAGACATGCAATGACATCTATGGTGCCTTTTTTGTCAATAGTAAATGATTACCCTATCTTCATATGCCTTACATGACCCCTTCTGTATAACTTATTCCCCTCCCTCACTTCCACCCTCTCTCAAATCATTGTACCCATCAAAAGTGCACCTTACTCTCCCCTAAATCGCAACCAAATCTTGCATCATCGCGTATCCATGATCTCATTCTATAGGAAAAACTTTCATGGAGGGTTTATATTTTTAATTAAATGGGGTTATGGTTAAATTAATTGGGGAAATGAGTTGGTTATGAGACACATAAAGTGACGCTTTTGGGGTTACCCAAAAAGTGTCACCTCATGTGGTGCTTTTTATGGTACTTCAAAAATGCCACACCATGTGGCGTTTTTTGCAGCTCCCCAAATTCCACGCCCCCTAATTTACTATTCTCATACAATTATATTTATATTTATAAATATATATTTATAATTATATTCATAAATGAATATTTAAAGTTTATTATATTTTTAAACATATTTTAAATTTATTTATAAATATATATATTTATAAATATAAAAATATATATTTATAAATATAGATTTCTGAATAGAGAGTTAAAATTATATGTTTAAAAAATTATTTGGAGTTCAAATTCATGTTAAATTATATAATTATATATATATTTTAAATGTATATTTAAATATATATTAATAATTGTATAATTATAAATATATTTATATTTATATAATTATAAATATATTTATATTTTTTTTAATTATAAACATTTATTTGTAGAGAAAGTTTTATAATTATATTATTACAAATATACATATAATTATATAATACTAAATATAATAATTATATATATAAACATTAAAATACACTTATAACTATAAATGTATATTAAGATATAAATTTTTTTTAAATATATTTATAAATAGATATTTCTAAAAACATAAATACAAAAATATTTATAATAATATAATTATTAAAATATATTTAGAAATAAATTTCAAATATATTTTTATATAGTTTTATAATCATATTAATTTTCAAGAAAATGATTAATATAATCAATAATTAATAATATAATTAATATTTACTAGGAACTGTGATAGCCATGAATTAAAACCCATGGCCTCAAAAAAGTTATTAAAAAGATAGTAGACATATAAAGAGACAATGTAAATTTAAAATGAACATGTGACACTCATGGAACCACCATAAATGATAGGAAAACCTGTACAATCTTTTTTTGTGTCTTCCACCCCTTCCACGTGAGATACCCCAACGTTTTGGGTGTCTACCTCTCATATATTTCTCTGGGGATTCCCAATTTTCACCTAGATCATTCTTATATTTTTGTTCATCTTTATCATGATGAGAATCAATATGGTGACTTCCATCCATGTCATTTCATTCCACCAAGGCTTGAGGATCTTAATTAACGTCAATCCTTATTTGTTCAGTGTTATCATCCCGAGGTAAGGTATCAATAAGTAAAAGCTTATCCCCAGACATATCATTAATTATAGTTTCCCCAAATAAAGGAATCCCTAAGTGAGACTTGAGATCCTCATTTGGGGCCTACACATTCACCAATTCAAAATAAACATTACCATCAGTATACACAATAGTCTATAAGAATACTTCCTTCACACTCCTTTTATTTATGACACCTTCATTCTCAAGGCTCGCAAGATAACATTCATCAAAATATAGAATATTAATATATTCCTTTAGGTTAAAAAATTGGGTACATTGAAACCCTCATTCACTTGATCAAGGTTTGGATTGTGTCTAGAGGTATCCCCCTCAATAGATCTTGAATATTTTTCCCAATGATTATAAGGGGACCCTAAAATCCCTAAAAATTATTACTAATATTATGTGTAAGATCCCCACTGCTAATTCCCATGAACCTGGAACATCAATAAGAGACGGTATGTTCATATAGGTGGATATATCCGCAACTAAATTCAGATTACTAGTGGGAATCCATAGAGATGGTAAATTATCACAAGTGTTTTCATCTAGAGAATACCCTCCCAAACTAGAAAAATTTAGGGTACATGCTGTAGAAATATAAGGGAGTCATTCTCCCTCACCATTTCTTGCCTCCAAAATAATCTACATAGTCTTCTCGTCCCTAGAGGTATCCTCCCAAAGGATCTTTAATCCTTCTTATCATGAAAAGAAGAGGGCCCCTCAAAACCTTCAAATAGAACACCTTAAATAGGGGTACACCCCCTACTGCCACCCTTCCTGGCCAATAAAGATGAAGAAACAACACTACTTGTAGCCTGCATGCTCTGCTTTCCAGTGTAAGTCATTGGGGTCTTCAGTATCCTCTAATCATCTTCCTTATGTGAACTTTGAACCTCTACCTATAACTTTACATGGGAAAGTTCTAAAAAATTTCTCTTATTATTACCTTTAATTAGGAATCATCAACCAAATCACTATCAGGTATATCAATATGTGTTCCCTATTCAATTATACATGCCTACTGATCAATAGCCTAAGAAACATAGCCATAAATAGAAATGGGTTATGTCAAATTGGTAATTCACTCTTCAGTCTACTGTCCTGTACGAATGGAGTCAGAATGGATACCAATAGACTACAAATCAGATCCATTATATCTCAAAGATGTCCCAACATGTGATATAAGTTTATCCTTGTTGGACAGTCAAGCTTCCCATATCTAAAGGTGCATTGATCCATCATGATCAATTTGTGTCTTCCCTTAGACAATGCACCATTCATTCATCCCCTTCAACACACACTTCTTATCCTCCTCAGATCCATCATTCACAAGAGGTAGCTAGAACATACCGTGGTCATCTATGTGACTATACTTCTTGAAGGTATAACACATCAGTCCACTATTGTAACACCCCGAGCTTCCACGATATGTTTCTCTTTCAATATGGCAATAGCTTGCATTGTACGCAAGTTCGAGATTCTAACACACCGTGACCAATCAAAATAGCCATTATGAATAGTAATACCCACATTTTGATATTATATATATTTTATATTTTAAAATGGACTTCATTATTGGATTCGGAATATCAAAATTATTCTAAGTTGATTTTTTGGTATTTTTCTGAGAACTTCCATTTTTTTTTGAATAGTAAAAAATACTTAAAAACAACTTTTTTAATCAAAATAATTTATAGTGATAAATTATACTATTTATTGGTTTTAATGTATAATTAGAATATATTTTTACTATTTTATCCAATCGTGGTCATTAGAATTAATTTCACTTTGAAATTGGACATAAATAATTGTCAATCTTTTGATATATATTGTTTCTTAAAAACACGCTATTTGTTGTGACAGCAGGAATTAATTATAAAATTAATTAATGAAACTTATATGTTTGGAATTTTGTAAAATATTAATCAATTTTTAATTCAGAATATCAATTATAGCTTAGGGTGAAATTTTGGCATTGTTCTGAAAAACTTCAATTTTTGATGAATATTGAAACCACTAAGTGGTAGTTAAAAAACTGATTTTTCGTTTAGATGAAACATTACCACTTCTGTGATTTGATTTTCAAAAATCCGACATACATGGTTTTCATTAGGAAGTAAAATGTGGTTCAATGGGATTAATATAATTTTTTTGGTGAATAGTAACTTTTAAGTTTAATTAATCACGATTAAAGGTAATTAGTGAAATTTAAGGTAAAAATGATATTATAAAAATATGAAAATACCCTTACACTTGTCCTACCCTTATTTTATGAGTCATGGCCGACCAAGACAATCCATGGGTCAACTTGGGGACCCCATGGAGCCACTTGGGTATGAAAATGAAATTAATAACTTTTTATTTAAAGTAAAAATAAAATTGTCACAAACATGTGTTGTTTTACTAAAACAATTATTACATGGGGTTATATAAGTTAAAGTTTCGACTATAAATATTCATTGGAAAGATAAAAGGATTTCCTACATCATGATATTTTTTTTATAATTTTTAGACATTAAATAAATGAAATGTTTTATAACACCATGATGATGCAGTGATTACCTCATTAATTAACGATTTAAATAAAATGAAAAGATAATGTAAAATATAAAACATTAACTTGTAAAAAACATATTGGATTAGTATATTTATATCCCTTATAACCTTATCCATTAAATTTATAATTGTGGGACTTTTAAAATCCGAAACTCATTATATAATAAAGTAACATTTCTTGACTTTCCAAAAGTGCCCCTCCTCTCCTCTTATAAAAGGCCCCCACCTCTACCACCTTATTCACACAATCAAAGCCATTTGGCTCGGAAAACCTCTGCCCAAATACTCTCTAAACATTCCTCTCTTACTCCTATAAGCCTCACTTTGGGCATAAGTCTTCCCAAGGAATCCTTTGGCTCAAATCAAAAAGAGTTACCTGATTTTAAGGTAATGTCTTCTCTTATGTTATTTTGTTTTATTTTGCTTCTCCAACCCCTTAAAATCTTTTTATTAATTTATTTTGTAACAAAAAATTATCCTAAATATACTAGTATGTTTTTATTAGAATTATTTGATTTACACTTACACACACCTTCATCTGATAGTTAAATAACATACTGTTTCTGTGGTTGGCGAATTCCTGCCTCACGAAACGATGATTGTTCAATATTCTTTTAACACATCTCATGGTGGACATTATGATGAAACTATTTATATATATGATATATATTATGTTTATGTTTTACATATGCTTCTGTATTTCTCATTTATGGAATACCTTTATGATTTCTATAATGGGTAAACGCGATAATTTCATTTTAGGAAGTGTGGACTACCGCCCCATCAAAGTGGTTTGAATCGTTAATGCCATATGTGGGACATATAAAGGATGGAGTAAATGATATTATATATGATATTATTCAGGAATTATAATAAACCTTTATATCAATATGATTTCATTACATTAAATATGAAATAGAAATGAAAGTAGCGTTCATGCGTACGTACGGCTTACCGTCTCCGTGAACGGTGCATTTCATTTATTACCTCTAAATGTTACGTAATATTATGAATGAATTTATATACTGGATATATATGATATATATTATATCTACATCATGAATATAATTCTGGATATAATGGATATTTTACCACATGAACAACTTGTAATTATAAGATGTTTATTTTTGACTTAAGTACCAAAGATCGACAAAACAAACGTTATTAACATAAATAATTACATAATGTTCATAACATATAATAAGTGATATAAAAGAAATAATAAACTTGAAAAAGGTTCTTAAGTAATTATAAATTAACTATAGTTTATTATTCATGAGGTTAAAGAACGGTCGAGTCATGTCAGACACGAGGTAAGGGAACTTCTTAACCCAATTTCCATTCATTGGGTTAATATCCTACATTCAAATTATGTCATGAAATTACTATGTCCTATCTTGTATTTTTACTTTCTTTATGTTTAATTATAGTTAATACACATAATAGATCTATTTTATTAAGAAAAGTTTCTTTGTGAGGGACTTCGTCTCAATCTCCTTTCATTGAGACATATTTTATTTTATACACAACTTTCTTTTATACGGTGTACAAACCCCTTTGACATTTACGTTTATTCAAAAGGAATATTTTTTATACAAATCATTTTTTTAAATGACAAAAGGGAATGTTTTTTTTTGTCGTACATATGCGGTGACAATGACTTCTCCACCGCTGTGACCATTATTTGAGTTTCGGCTTCCTCTACAAGCTATAACTTTTTTTAAAATGATAAATAAATACCAATATTTAGTTTTCTTTTTTTTTTGGTATTGAAAATGGTTTTGAAAGTGTTTTTATTATATCAATGTGTTGTATTGATATCTTGTGATTGAAATCTTGAATTTTTATGTTTCTTTGGTTCATGTTTTATATGATACGATTATGTTATGGTTTATGATATGTTTAAACCTGTTCATATGAGGAATGTATTAGACTTAATAAGTGACAGGTGGAGCCCGCTATATCTCCTCGATGCATCAGCAGGTCTCATGAGACAAACTACTGTCTTGGCACGAGGCCTTGACAAAATAATATTTTTAGTCTAAGCATGAGTCCTTGGCTACGTGGTTATGCTAGTCTGGAATTATGCATTCCATCATTATGAAAGTGGTTATTGATATTGCATCTGATTATTCGACCAGTAAAATATCCATGTGAATAAGTAAATGGAATTATTTCATTTTACTTTTTCCATATTATGTTGAATTTAATGTTTAAAAGGCTTTTGTTTTAGTTATACATTATCCTAAATGTTTATGTTTATTTATGAAAGGTTCTGCTATATTGTTATCCTTACTGAGCATCTGAACACACCACTTTCAATGTTTTAATTTTTCCAGGATGTGAAGAAGTATTTTATGAATGACTTGCGGGGATAGTTGGAAGGGGATATGAGTGTGGAATATGGATACCATGTTATTGTAGTATTTCACTTTATGATGTAATGTAATGTTTATGAATGAATCTAGTGTTTCCAAGGCTACTAAACTAATCGGTCATTTGAGACGTCATCTTTTTTGATCATGCCAACGTTACGCAATAATGCATCGACTCTAGGTAACTGGGGTCGGGGCATTACAGTTGGTATCAAAGGTAGTTTAGTAATAACCTTGGAAGCTAGATTTAGATAAACTCTGAATATAGCACATAGCCCTAAGATAAACTTTGAGGATTAGTATAGAAGAACTTCCTAGAATTTTGGTATTATAGAGATTTTGTGAGTTTTCCGAGCAATACATCCCTGTCTAGATACGATCAGGTAGAGGATACTCTAGCACAGATGTACCTAGGGGTAAAACCCGAAAACACCACTTTGAGATAGACTCGAACGAGAACTGGTGCATGAAAACGGGCCTTGCTGCACTCTTGGTTATGACACTCCCGGGGGATATGATTAGGATAATTCTCATTTTCTTTACAAACCACTATGAAGGTTTATGAGTATATACTTCCAAAAAGAAAACATTTTTATTATTATGGATTACATCCATAAACCGTTCAATTTACGTTAAGTATTTTACATGTTTGGAATTATTCATTACAATTCATAAACTAACCTAGTTTATGCCATTGTATAGAAATAGCGCCCAATAGAAGGAATGTGAACTCCATAAACATGTATGATCCAAAGAGTAAGAAGGATCATATAATTCACAGTATTAAGCCTACATTTAGAAGGGAAATAGTCTCCCATGTGTTCTCAACATATGAAGAAATAGTATCATGTGTTAATAAGATAAGTAAAGAATTCTCTGAGTCTTATGGTTTTGAAGGGAAGAAAGATAAGAAAATGATGGAATAGAGAATGATGGATAAGGGGATGAGGGAAAAGAAGAATTTTCCAATATGTTATAAGTGTGGGAAGAAAAACCTTGGAACTTTCCTGAAGGAAATGGGAGTTTGTTTTAAGTTTGGAGAAAAAGGACACCAAGTGCGTGACTACAAGGGTAAGAAAAAGGTTTCAAATGTACAATTCTTCATCTGCAAGGAGTGGGGACACTACGCAAACCAATGTCCAGATCATGAGAGTATGCCCCAAATGATGTTATTGGATAATAATCATGTTATGATACTACCACATATGAGGAGGAATGATTAGAGTTTTTATGTTGTTATTAAAGAATTTAGTCATTTGAGTGTTGTATCAATGAAGTACTGGTTATAATAATTATGGAGTATATAGGGATTGTACTGTAGTACTATTTCATCAAGGACTTGAGATTGTGTGGAAGTAAGAAAGGTGACTCCACAGTAGGTTAAATTTTTGGAAAATATATGCTTGAGAGAAAGATAAAACATAATATGGTTCTGATACCGAGATAGTGATTTTGGAATAATACATGACTGATTTGGATAAATCATATTGGATATTCTTAACTTCATTGAAACTTATTAATGATTTGTATACATTTTTGGATAGAAGGAGTGTATTTAGTATTCTATAAGGAATAAGGGATCATGAATGTAATCAATAAGGATTTATGGTAATTCAGGATGATGCAGTGTTTTAAAATAATAAATGATGAAGGTGCTCAAATGTTGTTATGCGGAAAAAAAGGATCTTCATTATGTTTACCTTCATTATAAAATTTGGACTGTGAGTTGGACAAAAGTATTTTGGATAACTATAATGGTAGAAATGGATTAAGTTGAACCTTGTATAGTATTGTTTTAGTTTAAAACATTTCTAAATATTATTTTTGGAATATTATAATACTATTAAATTCGGAAAAGGACAACCTGTAGGTCGGGGGATAACCCGTCGCGTCGGACAAAGCTGTAAGAATCGAACCCACAAACATAGTGCGACAACCCTTTATTACCTACCACTAGCCTACAGGAAGTCCCTGGTAAATATAAAATAGTCTTCCTAATCTAAATGGTATGTGTTAATATTTATAACCTTATACAATTAGGATAAATAGAATATTTTATAGTTCTATTACCTTTGGAGTGAATGATGGGTTTGTGGTTAAAATTTATGAAAGAATTAATGTTTACATGAGAAGTAAGTATATTTCATTACATTCTTAGTAAATCTCTTAAATAAATTCCTACATTTTATAAAAGGTAACTTAAAACAAAACTATTGTTGGTTAACTTTTTCAACTGGGGATTCAATGACCGTTTAATCAATCACAAGTTTGTGATTTTCTTGTTGTTAACTTTCTCCTAATACTATTTTCTACAACTCTCCATCAGACCTTGATGGTTTGTTTTTCTTCCATATCCATATTTTCATAGAATCTTAGTATGGGCTCTCTCGGGTGACCTTTTTACTTCTCTTTCATTCTTTTAATGTTATATTTTTGTTAACCTTATTTCTGATATGGGTTTTCCACAAAGGTATTTTCTATTTTCAACATTCTATTTTCAAAGAAAAATTTCAAATTGCGAGGACACAATTTATTGAAAGGGGAGAATGTAACACCCTGAGCTTCCACGATACGCTTCGCTTTCAATAATGCAATAGCTTGCATTGTACGCAAGTTTGAGATTCTAACACACCGTGAAAAATCAAAACAGCCATTACAGATAGTAATACCCACCTTTTGAAATTATATATATTTTATATTTCAAAATTTCATTCATTTTTTGGATTCGTAATATAGAAATTATCCTAAGTTGAATTTTTGGTATTTTCTGAGAACTTCCACTTTTTTATGAATAGTGAAAAATACTTAAAAACAACTTTTTTAATAAAAATAATTTATAGTGATAAATTATACTATTGAGTGGTTTTAAAGTATAATTAGAATATATTTTTACCATTTTATCCAATGGTGGTCACTAGAATTAATTTCACATTGAAATTGGACATAAACAATTGTCAATCTTTTGATATATATTGTTTCTTAAAAACACGCTATTTGTTGTGACCGCGGTAATTAATTATAAAATTAATTAATGAAACTTTTATGTTTGGAATTTTTTAAAATAGACATCAATTTTTAATTTGGAATATCAATTATATCTTAGGGTGAAATTTTTGCATTGTTCTGAAAAACTTCAATTTTTGATGAATAGTGAAACCACTAAGTTGTAGTTAAAAAACTGATTTTTCATTTAAATGAAACATTACCACTTCTGTGATTTGATTTTCAAAAATTTGACATAAATGGTTTTCATTAGGAAGTAAAATTTGGTTCAATTTGATTACAATAATTTTTTGGTGAATAGTAAATTTTGAAGTTTAATTAATCGCGATTGAAGATAATTAGTGAAATTTATGGTAAAAATGATATTATAAAAATATGAAAATACCCTTACACTTGTCCTACCCTTATTGTATGAGTCATGGCCGACCAAGGAAATCCATGGGTCAACTTGGGGACCCCATGGAGCCACTTGGGTATGAAAATGACATTAATAACTTTTTATTTAAAGTAAAAATAAAATTATCACAAACATGTGTTGTTTTACTAAAACAATTATTACATGGGGTTATATAAGTTACTTTTTTTACTATAAATATTCATTGGAAATATAAAAATATTAATTACATCATTATATTTTTTTATAATTTTTAGACATTAAATAAATTAAATTTTTTATGACACCATGATGATGCAGTGATTACCTCATTAATTAACGATTTAAATAAAATGAAAAGATAATGTAAAATATAAGACTTACACTTGTCGAAAACCTATTGTATGAATATATTTAGATCCCTTATCACCTTATCCTTGAAATATATAATTTTGGGACCTTTAAAATCCGAATATCATTATATAATAAAGTAACATTTCTTGACTTTCCAAAAGTGCCCCTCCTCTCCTCTTATAAAAGGCCCCCACCTCTACCACCTTATTCACACTATAAAACCCATTTGGCTCGGCCAACCTCTTCCCAAATACTCTCTAAACTTCCCTCTATTAATCTTAGAAGCCTCACTTTGGGCAGAAGTCTTCCCAAGGAAGCCTTTGGATCAAATCAAAAAGAGTTACTCGATTTTAAGGCAATATCTTCTCTTATGTTATTTTGTTTTATTTTGCTTCTCCAACCCCTTAAACTATTATTATTCATTTATTTTTTTTAAAAACATGTATCGTCAATATAATAGTATTTTTTTATGATAAGTATTTTATTTACACTTACACACACCTTCATCTAATGGTTAAAGAACATATTGTTTCTATTGTTGGCGAATTTCTACCTCATGAAACGATGATTGTTCAATCTTCTTTTAACACCTC
The DNA here is from genome assembly GCA_963277665.1 of Viscum album. Classification (NCBI taxonomy): domain Eukaryota; kingdom Viridiplantae; phylum Streptophyta; class Magnoliopsida; order Santalales; family Viscaceae; genus Viscum; species Viscum album. The sequence goes on along the minus strand of OY728143.1, from coordinate 1,976,222,451 downwards.
TCATGGTGTCCATTATGATGAAACTATTTCTATATATGATATATATTATGTTTATGTTTTAATTATGCATCTTTATTTCTCATTTATGGAATTCCTTTATGATTTCCATAATGGGTAAACGCGATAATTTCATTTTAGGAAGTGCGGACTACCGCCCCCTCAAAGTGATTTGAATCGTTAATGCCATATGTGGGACGTTTAAAGAATGGAGTAAATGATATTATATACTATATTATACTCAAATTATAATACACCTTTATATCATTATGATTTAATTCCATTAAATATGAAATATAAATGAATGTAGCATTCATGCGTACGTACGTCTTACCGTCTCCCTGAACGGTGCATTTCATTTATTACCTCTAAATGTTACGTAATATTAAGAATGAATGTATATAATGGATATAAATGATATATATGATATATACATCATGAATATAATTCTGGATATAATGGATCTTTTACCACATTAACAACTTGTAATTATAATAAGTTTATTTTTGACTCAAGTACCAAAGATCGACAAAACAACCGTTATTAACATAAATAATTACATAATGTTCATAACATAGTAATAAATGATATAAAAGAAATAATAAACTTGAAAAGGGTTATTAATCAATTATAAATTAACTCTAGTTTATTATTCATGATGTTAAAGAATGGTCGAGTCAAGTCGAACACGAGGTAAGGGAACTTCATAACCCAATTTCTATTCTTTGGGTTAATCTCCTACTTTAAAATTATGTCATGATATTATTATGTCCTATTTTTTATTTTTACTTTATTTATGTGTAATTATATTGAATACACATAATAGATCTATTTTATTAAAAAAATGTTCTTTGTAAGGGACTTCGTCTCAATCTCCTTTCATTAAGGCATATTTTGTTTTATACACAACTTTCATTTATATGGTGTACAAACCCCTTTGACTTTTATGTTTATTCAAAAGGAATCTTTTTTATACAAAGTGTTTTACTAAATGAAAAAAGGGAATGTTTTTTTTGTCATACGTATGCGGAGACAATGACTTCTCCACCTCCGTGACTATTATTTGAGTTTCGACTTCCTCTACAAGCTATAACTTTTTTTAAAATGAAAAATAAATACCAAGATTTAATTTTCTTTTATTTTGGTATTGAAAATGGTTTTGAAAGTGCTTTTATTATATCAATGTGTTGTATTGATATCTTGTGATTGAAATGTGTAATTTTTATGTTTCCTTGATGCATGTTTTATGTGATACAATTATGTTATGGTTTATGATATGTTTAAACCTGTTCATATGAAGAATGCATTGGACTTAATAAGTGACGGGTGGAGCCCGCTATAGCTCCTTGATGCATCGGCAGGTCCCATGAGACAAAATAGTGTCTTGGAACGAGGCCTTGACAAAATCTTATTTGTAGTCTTTGCATGAGGCCTTGGCTACGTGGTTATGATAGTCTGGCATTATGCATTCCATCATTATGAAAGTGGTTATTTATATTGTATGTGATTATTCGACCAGTAGAATATTCATGTGAATACGTAAATGGAATTATTTCATTTTACTTTTTCCATATTATGTTTAAGTTCAAGTTTAAAAGGATTTTTTTAGTTATACATTATCTTAAATGTTTATGTTTATTTATGAAGGCTTCCGCTATATTCTAATCCTTACTGAGCATCTGAGCACACCCCTTTCAATGTTTTAATTTTTCTAGGATGTGAATAAGTATTTTATGAATGACCTACAGGGATAGTTGGAAGGGGATATGATTATGGACTATGGAGACCATGTTACTGTAATTTTTCACTTTATGATGTAATGTAACATTTATGAATGTATCTAGTGTTTCCAAGGCTACTAAACTAATCGGTATTTCGAGACTTGATCTTTGGTGATCATGGAAATGTTACGCAATAATGCACCAACTCTGGGTAACTGGGTTCGGGGCATTACACCTATGGCAAGTACCCTTAACATGTCCAATGCAAGAGAACTAGTGAAAAAGGGAGGCACATTCTCATACTCAATAGATAGTTCAAAAATTATTTCATGAGATAAAATTAATATTTAATAATTTAGCTACTATAATTTGAAATTTTAAATAACTAATTGAATGTATATAATTATAACTAAATATAAGTGTATGTAATTATAAATCAATATTTATATAATTATAACTTTATTTTATAGATTTAAAATATGTATTTATAAATTTAATTAGAAAAAATATAAATATTTGTAATTATAAATAACATGTTATTTATATAATTACAAATATATAATTATAAATATATAATTATAAACATATAATTTTATATATAATTAATATATTTATTATAATTCTATAATTTTGTAAATATATAATTTTTGTTTTATATATTTATAACTATATTAATAAATATATATAAATACATTGTTAGAATTATAAATAATTTCATATTTTAAAGCTATATTCCTATATATATATATATTAAATTTAAATTTATTAGTTGTTTAAATGTATTTTATGTTATATAATTTTAAGTATATTTTAAATGTATATATAAATAAATTTAAATAATTATATAATTATAAATGTATTTATATTTATATAGTTATAAATGTATTTATATTTATATAGTTATAAATGTTTATTTATAAAGATATATTTAGGATTATATAACTATAAATATAAATATAGTTATATAATTATTTAAATATAATAATAATTTATATATTTATTGATATAAGTAAATATAATTAGAAATAAATATAAGTATATAAATATATTTTTAATTTATTTTTAAATAAATATTTATAGCTATATAAACATAAATATATTTATAATTATGGAAATATTAAAATATATTTAAAAATTAATTTAAAATAATATATATTTATATAGAGAAATGTATTTTAATTTATACAATTAAATGTAATAATCCCATAGGTTGTTACATAACTTGTTCAAAAAAGTAGAATAATACTAATCAAATTTTAAATACGTTGTAATGATTATTAGAAAATATTTTTAGGTATTCATCATTTTAGGTCTACATGCATTACCCCTTGTAGATAGCACAATGGAATACAACTATCATCCTCATCAGCTTCATCTCCAGAATAGTTATTTTTGAAATTTGATGATTGAGACCCATCCCTCGTCACTTTTATTTTTCTTTACTAATATAAGAAATATTCATCCCATCGATGACTATTGCTTATAGTATTTCAAGAAACATAGGTGAATGTTAACAAAAGATATATAATGAACGTTAAACAACAAACTGAAATGATAACCATTAAGGAGATGAGCTTATGAGGACGAAAGTTGTCTATAACATTCACTATTTGATGAATTTGGAGGATAACACCTACCATAGTTTGATAATTCTTTTCTTAAATTCAATAACCCGTTTTCTTCAAAGTATGCTATAAATATTTTAAACAATCAAATGTTAGGTCTCCATTATTGGAATTATCTATAACTTCGACCATTTAAAATGAATATCTTATGTGTATTTAATCATTTTTGTACAAAAAGAATCTTTTATTAACCCAACGTGATAGATAGGAATAAAAAACAGATGCATGCTAATCGTTTGAAAATGGAGTTCAAAGATGATGTTAAAGAGTTCATAATGTTTGAAATAGAACATGTATATTACCATTCTCAAAACCTTTATTTGTCTTTATGTTGTTGTTAATAAAAAAATAGTTTAGAATAATTGGAAGAACATTTTGATTTGTCACAGAATAGATCAGAGCCTTAAATTTTGGACAAACCAAGGGAAAAAACTAAAAGTTCACACTGATTGGATTGACACTATAGTGTATGGATCAATTTTTATGAATACTAGTGTAAATGATGGTGAAGATCGCATGTAAGAAATGATAATAGAAATTGAATATGTCCTTCATAATTTTCCCAACTAAATACACAACATCATCATCTATATTGATGTTTTATAATTTGTTAGTTGGTAGTGGATAGACTAACACCAGCTTTATAGAACTATTTGGTCTCTTGAATGATATGCTTCCAGAAGAAAATAAACTACCATGTCAAACATATGATGTTAAACTAAATCTACGTTCAATGGGAATTAAATCTGAAAAAATATATGCTTATCCAAATGATTTTATATTGTTTCACAAGGACCATGAATCACTCAAAAAATGTCCTAAGTGTGGAATAGGCTGATACAAGAAAAATGAATCAAGTCCATGAAAATTTGTATGATACTTTCCAATCATTCCATAGTTTAGAAGACTATATGAATGTGTGGAAACCATGAGACAATTGACATGGAATGCAGATATAAGAATAAAATACGGGAACCTACATTGTCTAAAAGATTCTTCTCAGTGGAATAAAATTGATTACAATTATCCTGAATATCGAAATGATCCAGGAACATTCATCTTGCATTATCTACAAATGGAATGAATCCATTCCGTTTATAGAGTGGTATTTATATTATTTGGTCTATCATGTTCTTAAATTATTACTTTTCACCATGGTTATGCATGAATCACAAAATCAATTTTTTGTATCTGCTTATATATGGACCAATGAAACCTAGTAATGATATTGATATCTATTTGGAAACATTCATTGAAGACCTAAATTGGATTTTGGATACATCTGTTATAATGTATGACACTCATAGAAGTGAAGAATAAAAATTGAGGACCATGTAATATGGGAGGATAAATGACTTCACTGCTTAAGGAAATTTATCAGGAAACAGCATTAATGAAATGTTGGGGTATCCAATTATTTAAAAATGAACACACTCAGTTTGGTATAAACATTCTTTGAAGAATTTGTTTTTAGGACATCATAAATGTTTAGCTAGAAGACATAAATACCAATTCTCAAAGACTTTATTAATCAGTTTTATTAAGAATTTTTTATTTTTGAAACAAAAACTGAGTGCTAAAAAGAATATGTGTAAAGAAAATCCCACATACCCCTACCATAATGCAAGGATGGGGTATACTTCACTTGAAAAAAATTGGTATGTATTTTAAATTTATAGTAATACTATTATGTGGCATGAAACGAAAATATAATTTTGTCCTTTTGTTTATATACAAATTGATGAATCAAAATCAAAATCCACTTCATCCCACATCATATTCTATAGAATTATGCTTATGTAAATAAAGATGAGATACTAATAGAGAAAACCACAAAAAATTATGGGAAACATGTGTAAGTATGACATAATAAAAATGTTGTCTACTTTAAGTCATAATTACATAACAATGATTACAAATTTTATTGTATTTTTTTTTGTTTACATATAGGAATGATCATCTGATGTACTAGATGAACAACTACTATTAATGGACTTGTGGCATCCAGAAAAATATAGATGCACTTGAGGTGTGGGTTTTGGGTTGTTACACTAAACATATTTTGAGACAAAAATACATGGGTAGACAATGATAAAAAAATCAGTGATATGAAAATATGAATAACTTCTCTTGAATTATAATCTAATTGGAAGTTAGAGTTGTTAGAGATTGTTATAGGAAGACACAAAAGATAAGAAACAACATGAAAATAACCACTACATGAACCCCCACCCCCCCATCTTTGAGGTAAGTAACACCCATAAAAGGTATTCCTTACTAGAAGTAAAAAAACTTCATAACTATTTTGATGAAATGTAAGTAAGGGGGACATTGATACCTTTCTTGTATTGATATTATAATGGTTGAAAATAGTTGTGATCTATATCTATCAGCACCCACCCATCACCTTATTGTATAGGGTACAACCTACAATATCCAAGAATATATTCTATATAATAAATATCTTTGAAAAAGATCATGTGAGGGTGTGGATTCATCTAGCGTATGATCCGACCACCAAGAAACATGTTCCCCTTAACAACCTGGATAATAATACGCTCAAGCATACTATGGGAACATTTTTATCATGGACATTTTATGTTATAAAAATACATATCGACAAGGAGATATTCAATTCTAATTTATTTTTTATTGATAATGATTAACAATTAATGAAAAAAGACCTAAACTGTTGAATGTTATTATAGAAGGTGAAAGGGCATGTGGTGAAATGGAAGGTTTAATCAAAACAATCTAACTGATCTACCAATCAATTACAATGACCTTCAGAAAGTTACTTTACCCCATTAGTTCAAATTACACATTTACTAATATTACAAGTTCATTTGGATTCAAAATTCAAAATTGGTGATATTTCCATAATTTATTTTTAAGAACAAATATATGGAGAGTCCATTAAATAATTTCATATTCTCTATAATGTAAATGATATCCTCAATCTTTAATGGTTAGGATCTTCAGTTGTAAGTGTATACATGAGGTGTGTATTCATAATTGTTTCCCCAATAGTTGATGTACTATGTTAATTATAGTTAAATACTATTCATTTTTCTCAGGAATATATATAAATATTATTTGAAGAGAAAACCCTGTAAAACATTTGTACTCATTAGTAATAAAATAATTTCTATACAAAGAAATCTCACTAAAATAAAAGTATTTAGTAAAAGGGAAAAAATGGATTCAATGATTGACAAAATATATACAGATGACATATTCTTCTTAATGACCAAGATTTAGGTGGGAAACTCCAAAATTTAATCACACTAAATATAGTTTATATAAAATATATAATTTATATATAATTTAAGATAAATGAAACATTGAAATACTGGACTATATCAATGTATATAAAATAATAATATATAATATCAAAGAGTTTATATGGAGATCTCCAAAAATGTTTTCACATTATTTCATATATATGCATATATATATATTGAAAATATAAAATCAAAAAACATGTTATAAATTTTTCTAAAAAAATATGAATGATAAAACTTAAAGTATATAAGTAACCTGTTAGCCAGAAGACCCATGAAAATATGCTTTGGTTGTACATCCATCATGGTGAGATATGGTTTGATATTTTAAATTCAATCTCATCCCACAAATGGAATAAAATAAAACATATTCCCATATATTTATAGAAAAAACTTATAGATGTACTTTTTTCTCTATAATGATATGCCAAACATGTTTAAGTGTAACTATAATTATCGGTAACATCATGATTAGAAGGCAATAAGAGATGAATATTCCATAAAAATGTAAGAAATTAATATGAGAAATTATTTTTTATGATTATGCATAAAATATAAGCCCATATAAAGAGAATGATATCATTATCACTAATATCTCTAAACAAATCAATTAAATGATTCTCTATCCAGGTCATGGACAATTGACCTCCACTAAGATCCTGCTGATCATTTAGAAAACTCAAACCTAACATGTCATATATCAATTTATCCTAATCCCTAATAGAGGATTTTGTGGCTAATTGAGCCTATATACCTTGACCTGGTTGATATGACTCATCCTATAAAATGATATTTATCTCATCATATGATATGTGAAAAGTACGTGACTCTAGTCTCCATCACTCAATGACTGTATTAATTAGCCAATTGTTTTTATGAACATACACACACATAAAAATTCCAAAAACAATAGCACAAGTACAATAAAATATATAATAATATCTTATGGTGGATGATGATAATGATAATTTGTACATCATATCCTATGAACACGATCAACATGTTCATCAATGTAATGCAGTGACATGTATGATTACTTTTCAGTCAATAGTAAATTATCACCCCATCCTCCTCTTCCTTCCATGTACCATTCCTCATGATTTCTTCACACCCTCACTGCCCTTCCTCTCTTTTATCATTATACCATGCACAACTGCACCATATTCCCCCCTAAAGCACCACTGAATCTCAGTTCATTGCATGGCCATACTCCCATTCATCATGAAAAAATTCCATGAAGGGTTTTTTTTGTTTTTTATTTTAAAGGGGTTAGGGTCATATTTAATTGGGAAATGAGTTGGTTAGAGACACATGAAGTGATGCTTTCTAGTTTACCTGAAAAGCACCACTTTATGTGGCGCTTTCTGTGGGACTTCCAAAAGCCACGCCATGAGGGGTTTTGGGGGATACCCAAATTCCACGCCCCTCCATTTACTATTCACACCACCCCTTTATATTTATATTTATAAATATATATTTATAATTATATTAAAAAATATATATTTAAACTTTATTATATATCGAAACATATATTAAATTTAATTATAAATATATATATTTGTAAATATATAAATATAGATTTATAAATTTAGATTTATATATATTTATTTAAATTTATTTATTTATAAATTTTTTTAGAGTTTAAATGTATATTAAATTATATAATGATAAATATATTTTAAATATATATAGATATATTTTAATAATTATATAATTATAAATATAATTATATTTCATAATTGTAAATATTTATTTATAAAGATATATTTATAATTATATAATTATAATCATATTTTTAATTATATAATAATTAATATATTCTTTATATATATATATTATAATTAAATCAATATAAATCTATAAATATATATGAAATTTACTGATAAATAAATATTTATAACTCTATAAGTATAAATATATATATAATTATATAATTATTAAAATATATATATATATATATATATAATTATATAAATTTTAATTTTAATTTTTATAATTAATATAACTGATAGTCAATAATAAAATTAATATTTTCTAGGAATGGCGCAAGCCATGGATTAAAACCCATGGCCTCAGAAAATTTCTTAAAAAGCATAATAAATGTACAAAGATGTAATGAAAATAGAAATTGAACAATTGGAACTCATGGGACCACCACAAACAACAATTAACTTTTTTGGGTCTACCACACCTTCCATGTGAGTTCTCCTGACCTTTTGGGTGCCTAACTCTCTTATATTTCATTGGAGCTTCCAAGTTTCCACCTCTATCATCCAAATTTGGTAGGTTATCTTTCTCACTATGAGAGTAAACACATTGACATCCATCCATGTCAATCCCTGGAACAAAGGCTTGATGATCTTGATTAACATCAATCATTCTTTATTCGGTGTTATCATCCGTAGGTAAGGTCTCAATATGAAGAAGATTATCCCCAAACAAGTCATTCATTATAGTTTCCTCATGCAAGGGAATCACAGAGTGAGACATGAGATCCTCATTTGGGACCTTCACATTCACAAAATATGAAGAAACATTTCCATAAACTTATAAAATAGTTTCTATGTAGACTTGATTCACCCTCCTTTTATTTCTAACACCTTTATTATCAAGGATCTAATGATAACATTCATCAAAATCATGATAATTAATAGATTCCATCATGTCAAAAAAATTGGGTACATTGACACCCTCATTCTTTTTATCACGATCCTTCTTGTTCCAAGAGTTATTACCCTTAATAGATCTGGAATCTTTTTTCACCATGATGAGAAGGGAACCCTAAAATCCCTCAAAAGAATTACCTATATTACAAATAATCTCTCCACTGCAAAATTCCCTTAAACTTGGATCACATATAAGAGATGTTACATCCATAAATGTGGATACAACTCCAGATGCTTTCAGTTTTCCAATGGGAATCCTCGAAGATAGAAAATCTCTACTAGTGTTTTTATCCTGATCATCCCTGCCCAAACTAGAAACATTGAGGGTACATGTAGTATGAAAGAAAGGGAGTTGTTCTGCCTCACCAGTCCTTGCCTCCCAAATCCTTTGATGAGTCTAGTCATCACTAGAGGCATTCCCTCAAAGGATCTTGAATCCCTCTTAGAATTAAGAGAAGAGGTTCCCTCAAAACCTTCAAAGACTGCACTAGTAATAGTGGTACACCCCCCACAACCACCCATACTAGAACATAAAATAGCTAGAACATATGGAGAAACAACACACGTGGCATCCTATAAGCTCTAGTTCCTAGTCTAAGTCCTTGGAGTTCAATATCCTCTAATCAAAAATCTTATATGATCTTCAAACCTTTTCCTATAACTTCACCGGGGCTGGATTTATAAAATCTCTCTTTCTATGACCTTTTATATAGGAATCATCATGCAAATCACCATCAGATAAATAAATAGGTGATCCGTCCTTTGATATACATGCCTAATAATCAACATATTGAGGAAATTGGCCATTACCAGAAACAACCTATGTCAAATTGGTCATTCCATCTTCACTCCATTGTCCTGGATGAATAGAGTAAGAATGGATACCAATGGACATGAAATTAGAGCCGGTATATATGGAAGATGTTCCTTGTTACAAGGATGGGTTTCCCTTCACTACAGATCCACCAAGTCATCATGATCAATTTTTTTCTCTTAGACCATGCTCCATTCTTTCTTCCCCTTCATCACATGTTGCTTCTCCTCCTCAGATAAAAAATTCACAAGTGTTAGCTTGAACTTATAGTGGTCAACTATGTGACCATGCTTCTTACAATTGGAAAACATCAGGCCCCTCTGACATGTTCCCTTAACAGGTCCAGTGCAACACAAATTAGTGAAAAAGGAGGCACATTCTCATACTCAATAGATAATTCAAACATAAGTTCATCGTATATGATCAAGAATTAATAAAATAATTTAAATAATTTAAATTTTAAAATAACTTAATAAATGTATATAATTATAAATAAATATATTTTTATATAATTGTAAATAAATATATTTTTATATAATTATAAATAAATATATATATATATACTTATAAATAAAAACTTATATGATTACAGATATATAATTATATATATATAATACATATATTTATTATTTAAATACATTTATCATAATTTTATGATTATGTTAATATGTTATTTTTTTTATTTATAAATTTATAATAATATTTAAACATATTTATATATTTATAATTAGATTAATAAATAAATATGTATTTATATAGTTAGAATTCTAAATAATTTCATTTTTAAAAAATATGTTCATATATTGATATATATATATATATATAAGGAAAACACCCAGGTATGAATCAAAGATCCACCCCTACCAAATTTTATTAAAAAATAAAGGCAAGTAACAAAGCATCATAAAGGAGATTTACAAAGTCTGGTAAACACCGTGCCACAAGCATCTGCCTCAATATATATATATATATATATATTTATTTATTTATTTATTTGTTTATATATTTATAAAAATTTAGTTAGATGGTGTGCATTGAGGGTTTTGGGGTGTCCCTTATAAGGTCTTTTGTTTTTTCGAATTGTAATTTTTTGAAGAAATTTGATTTTTTTATTTCAGATGCTTAATATTGTGTAAAATGGTATTTTACAGTGGTATATGACCTCAGGTAATTTTTCTGACCACTATGTTGGTCCCGAAATGGTGCTTTTACCCTAGGATATGAGTTTGGTATAAATTTGAGATGTTCAAATTTTGGCGGAATAATTAATATTTAATATTCAATAAATTATATATTATATTGTTTTTGTAGGTTCGTTCACTGATAAATTCTAAATAGAGTGTCATATTTAAATTTTATCTCTGTCGTTGAGTCCCAAATGGGAATTTTTTCATAGGTGAGAAATATGCTTGAGTTGGGCATCGAGGCCGGGCCGAGCCCCTTTTTCTTTTTCTTTTCTTTTCTTCTATTCCCTTATTTTTCGTTTCTTTTATTTTGTCCTTCCTTATACTTCTCACATAATCTACTAAATGATATTTTGTGTCATGTTATTGAGAGAGGGTAGTACGAGTTCGAAATATTGGGATAGAGGGAGGGAGGGAGGAGCCGCTGCAAAGCTATCGACACACTGGATCGATGTGCGGCAACCATGGGCCATCAAATTGAGCCATGATTCAGTGGTTTCCAACCAAAGATATGCATGTTTATTTTTTTACAACAAATCCCCCTAAGATTAATTTTTTAATGTTTTTAAAGCCTTATTATGCTTGTATAAGGTCCCAAGTGTCCGAATACGTTGTTTTAGGGATAAAAACAAGGGATTCAGGTGATCTGAGGGTTTTTCATTAGGTGCAATTTGGATACATAGAGTTTAGTCAAAGGTGACATGTCATGTGTTCTTCATGTTCTGGGAAGATTATGTTTTATGGATTATACACCCTGTATGGGTTATACATGTAGTGTATTGGTACTTGGTTGTGTATCCGAGTACTAGGGCATAGCTACCTATGTAAGGGTACATGGTCATGCAACATAGATGGCCAGACCCTATGTGGGTAGCACACCATGTAAAAGTACATTGCCTTCCAAAATAGACAACTTGGATAGTTGTAGGACACCAACATGTACCTAATATAGTGTACACTTTGTGTACCCGTTTCACACACCATGTACCAGGGGTGTTTACAAGCCAAGGCCGACGGGACTAAACGACCATGTGGGGTTGTGGGAGTACTAGTCGTGTACCGAGGGTGACATGTCATGTACTTTCCATTTACAATCATTTTGGGGTTTTTTAATTCCTACTTTCCCTGGAGTTGGAATTGGATCGGAGAGTAGTCAATTATGAGTGGATTTCCACGAAGATCACGATGGCAAAATCCATGGAGAGTTTTGAGGACTCCTAATTGGTGTTTTGGGGAATCTATCTAAAATGAGAGGTCCTTCCTACGACTTTTGAATTCAATCATCTCTAGAGAGTGAGACTAGGTACGAATGATAGCTTGGGTGTTCGGACCAACCTAGTTGTGACCTTGATCTTAGATGAGTTATCAGCTATCTCTATTGACCTATTCTTTTGGGGGTGTTCCCCTTGTGTGTTATTACCATCGGGTCAATGAGTCTAGGAGACAAGATGATTCTAGGTATCCCATGAGGAATGAATTTTCTTATATGGTGATCTAGGGAGTCTATTGTAGGATCCCTACGCTTTTGTATTATTTTGAGGATCCCTAGTAGCATGCCTAATCAGTTCTTGACATGAGAGACCTAACAGGTGATCTTTATTTGTGTAAGGACCCAGAAATCTGAAGAATTTTTTTTTCTTAAATTCTTTGGAATATTACAGGTCTGCAGTTTCTGACAGTGCGTGATTCTGAGGCCCTGTGTGCCCGAAATCAATTTCTAATGTTTTGTTCGAGTACGTTCAGTAAACGTATGTGCAGGTTTTTCTATCTTTTGAACCGGTGATCATAATTGGAATCTGAGAACACCGATGAACTCGCAGCACCGGTATTCGCTTAAGGGGACCTTTACCGCAATTGTGTTTTATGCGGGATGGAATTTATATTTTGGGGTTTTTTAATAAATTAAATAAAATTGTTGTGATACAAAATTTTATTTTCAAGTGGTGGTTATCTTCTCCAAAGAGGAGTTGGAGGTGGGGCCCACACCCCACCTAATCTCCCTTGAGATGATATAAAAAAGGGTGTGGCCCACACAAACCCTAACCCTTCAACTCCCCTTGAAACCCCTCTCTTAACTTTTGAACTCCCCCATTAAGTGGATCCTTTCCACTTTCCCCTCATAATGTTGCCAACTCAAGAATAATTAATGCCTTTATTAATTAATTTGAGGTGTGATGAGTTCTTTTGAATTAATTTAAAATGCATGGCAAGATTATAATTTTGGGGGAAGCCAATTATTATATTTTCCTTGGAAAATAATTGTGGGGAGACTTTGGGAGGAAACTCTTGGTGGAACTTCTTTCTCTCGATGAAGAACATCTCCGAAGAAGAACAATGTCATTCAACGAAGAACATCTTAGATTAAGAATGCGAAGAACTTATCCTATGATGCTTCCACTTCGGACGCACCCCGACCTCAACAGAATTGACGTCCGTATTCCACGACGCCGGACATCCTCAACACCATCTTCTGCAGCTCGTCGACGTGAAACGTTCTTGAAATTGAGGTAGGGGTTTTGTATAATGTTAAGTGAATAAATTATCTCATTCTTCTTGAATCATTTGGAATGTCTTCGGCCATCTATTATCACCTAATGTGGAGGGCGCGGACAGAACGAACACGACCCGACGACCCTTTGATGGTTCTCGATTATTTTGGCAGCGGCGACCGGCGGTGGTGGTCGCGCACAGGCCGCTTAGAAGAGAACTATGACCCGCAACCGTGGCCCGCTCATGTTAAAGAACTGTCTAGCTACTATCGGTCGGGTTGGTGAACCACGACACTCGTAGGTTCCGCGCGGAGGAGGTGTGGCCCACATCTGCGGGCCGCTTGCTGGCCGAACCGGCCGTCAGAAGCTGGCTGGGATGGAGGACCGCGACACCCTCTTGGCGCCACTATGCAAGAAGACCGCAACCTGTATAGCAAGCCGCTCGGCGGAAAACCGGTCGGCTACCTGCCGGATGGGCTGAAGGGAGCCGCGGAACCCACTAGTGCCGCGTGCGGAGGAACCGCGGCCCGCACTCCGTGGGCCACTCGTGCCGGAAAAACTGGCCTGCTTTGGCCTACTGGGCAGCAGGGAGAGGTGGCGCCACCGAGTGAACCGAACCGGCCCGCAACCGCGGGCCCGATCCATGGGTGGGCTGCGCCCCACCGGGTCGGACGCGCCGGTCCGGGCCCCTGGGTGGGCAGCGCTCCACTGGGTTGGGCCGACCCCCAGCCGCGTCAGACCCACCGAACCGGGTAGGGTCGACCCGCCAGCCCACTGGGCTTGACGGGCCGGGCTTGTTTCACTTAAACATGAATAAAGTAAAGATCGCATGTCTGATCGATGCATTGTCTACGGCACTAGGATTCTCGCGACAATGCGGTCCTTATACGATACACTATGTGATTTTTGGATGACATTGGAAAATTTCTGGGTTTGGAACGAGCATAATTCCAACCGAGCCCCTGGAATAGAAATGCTAATAACTTTCAGACCGGGTATCTGATTAACGCACCGTATGTCGCATTGGGTTCCTTATTTTGAGACGGAACATTGGGATACATAAAATCAAGAATTCATGATATTTGATGTATTGACCCCATTTTCTTGAGGAGCAGACCCTCCCGGAATCGAGCGTGCTGTGTGCGGGAACCCTAGAGCTGGCTGTGACTGAGACGACTACCGTACTGGAATCCTCCGTGGGTTCGATGATGACTACTACTGTACTGGAATCCTCCGTCGGTTCGATAGCGATGATTATTGTTCTTGTATCCTATGTGGGTCTGACAGTTTTGACTTCTGTTCTTGTATCCTGAGTGGGATGGACAGAGTAGCTGGTTTTGTATCCTATGTGGGTTTGACAGTTTAGCTAGATTAGTATCCTATGTGGGTCCGACAGCTTAGATGAATTAGTGACTACATCTAATCATCTCTATCACTATACGAAAGATGTATACCTGTGTGAGCTGAGTCTTGACATTCAATCATTATCATCTATGTTATTGAATTACTTTCCTGTGTGGACTGGGTTGTGCATGGGCTTGAGATTTGGAGTCGAACTATGATTGATAACTTAGGTATATGTATGGGAATATACCTATTTAGTGTTGGTTGATACTTCGTGATCGGGTCTTTATTTTGTGGTTTATCCTTCGTGGATTCTGGGAGACCTTTGGGAGTTTCGGATTCCCTACTGAGTATAGTATACCCACCCCTGCACAGGTTATGCCGGCACTACATTATGTTGGATGTAGACGACGAACATCACTGATCGAGGTAGATACTTGAAGAGCTGGATGGTACTCAGAGGTGCACCACTTGGCGAGATGTACTCGGAGCTGACGGACGGACCCATGGTGCTGAGGAGGCCATCTGCACCCACCCTTCAAGTGGGATTCTTGGAGGAAAACTCAAGCGTTTTTTTACCTTTATGTAGTTGTACTAGCTTTACAGTAGTTGTACTTTACTATTGGGCTTCTATTTCCAGCCCCATTCCTTTCAGCACATACTTTTGTATACAGTTTTATTTAGTGTTTACATCATATTAATACTCTATTGTGTTTGTTTACTTTTATAAAGGTGATACCTCCTCAGTATTGGGATTTACACCTTTGGTGTTAGTCACCAGCCCCTGGCCTATGGATGGAGGGCTTGGGGTTGTCATGGCACAGGCCCTGAGGATGGGTCATGACAAATCGGTATCAGAGGAGTCGGTTATACCGCCTAACTCAGGACTCTGATCATTCTTTTCTGTGAAGCAATAGTGTTAAGAGTATTGAGTGTGGTTTTCAGTCCAGGGAGTCCAGTATTGGTGCGGCAGCCGACGTATCCATACACCAGGACCCTAACCTCATATTCCCAACTCAGTGCACAAAAACACTAATTGCATGTTTGTTTCAAAAGTTTTCGTTCTGATTACTTTGTGTCAGCTCACCAGGTTTACTATTTTGACCATGGCACACCTATTTCTTTTCAGGATGGCCCCACAAAGGAAGCCAGCTAGGGTTCCGAGTTACATACGATATGGTAACCCACCGAGCGACAAGGCTTCGGTGCGGGGCCCCATCACAGCGGAGGCACCAGTGGAACCACTACCTGCTAGGCCACTGATACCACTAGCCCCAGTAGTATAGAGTGCACACTGACTGAGTGCATTTCACTAGTTCCAGCGATAGAGGCTGCCCAGGTTCTGCAGAGAGAAGGACCCATAAGCAGCTGAGGATTTTCTAGAGGCTATCGTTAGATATTTTAGATTGGTTGGGACACCAACCAAACTTATGGTGATCCTTTCCACGAGTCTTCTGCACACAGCAGTAGGTAGATGGTGGAGCCTGATTCTCTAGGTTTATGATGAGGAAATGTTACTCTGGACGGACTTCAAGAGTCTCTTCTGCTCGGAGTTCGTTCCAGCCACCCTTCGTGTGGTGCGGATTCAATAGTTACTACATCTGCAGCAGGGCAGCATGACAATAGCTTAGTACATATCAAGGTTCACCGAACTCTCACGCTACTCCATGGATATGTTTGGGGACCTGTTATTCAGGGCTCGAACCTTCGAGCATGGACTCGGTCATGAGATCAGGGCTTCGATGCTTCCCCTCAACATCCCGAAGTAGGAGGGGGTGCTGGAGCGAGCCCTTCTAGTGGAGTGTTTTCTCGCTGAGCAGTCTCCAGCAACGAGACCCACCACAGGACGACATGTAGCAGAGTCTTCTGTAGCCGGCAGTAGATAGATGTCATAGAGGTCCAAGCGGACCAGGCCATCAGGGGGCGATCTCAAGATACATGTTCGGTTGTGCGGGGCACACGAAACAGAGCTAGCTATACGAGGAGAAGGTAGTGCTATGCATGCAGCGGGCATGGTCACATGGCTCGAGACATCCCGACCCTCCATTCAGATGAGCAGCAGATGGTAGTGGGACCTCCCAGGCAAAGACAGAGATTTGACCGTGGTGGTCTGCCGGGAGCAGGCAGACGAGGCAGAGGAGCTAGGCGAGCATTGGGAGGGGGATGAAGTTTCGAGGCTCTACCACCACCACCACCAGGAGGTCCACCCCGAACATAGGTATATGGCGTACATAAGTGGGATCAACTCCAGGAATTCGAGGCCTACGACCACGGTGCACCTGAGATGAATCTAGGTACTATCTGTGTCTACTCCACCCTTGTTTTAGTACTTATAGACACAAGTGTGAGTCATTATTTTATTGCTAATTCCTTTGTTCGGAGCTCGGAGATTCCGACGAAACTGTTGGCTTGATCTTTATGGCTAGATATTCTTACGGGATCAGACTTTATGATTAATCACTAGTGCCTGCAGTGTGAGCTTACTCTAGGAGGTGAGAGTTTCGGCTGGGATATTCTTGTAGTGGCGTCGAGGCCTTACGACGTCATCTTGGGTATGGACTAGTTATCTATAGTCCATGCTCAGATCGATTATATTAGGTGCAAAGTGCGGTGTGTCCGCATGGATGGGACCAGGTTCACCTTCACCAGTAATAAGGGAGCCTTTTCAGTGGTGGATGGACTTACGTAGAGGAGAGGTTAGCTGATCACACATCAGTTGGCTATTCTCATCCTCGGAGCGGTTGATGTGCGGAGTCAGAGTTTTCTTGTTGTGGTGGATCAGTATGCAGATGCTTTTCCTGATGACATACCAGGACTACCTCCTCGTAGAGTGGTAGACTTCTACATATACCTATACCCCAGGACAGCACCGATAACTACTCCATCATATCGAATGGCTCACACTGAGCTTCGTGAGCTATGAGTTCAGCTTGAGGACTTGAAGGGGAATGGATTCATCTGACCCAGTGTTTCACCCTGGGCTTCTCCGGTTTTGTTCAGAAAGAAGGCAGATGGAAGCTTACGACTGTTTGATGACTACCGTCGCCTGAATCAGGTGATTGTGAAGAACAAGTACACACTCTTGAGGATTGAAGACCTATTTGATCAGATCAAGGGAGAAGGATGGTTCTCAAAGATAGCCCTCCGGTCAGGCTATCACCAGCTCAGAGTTCGAGATGAGGATGTGCAGAAGACGACCTTCAGGTGTCGGTATGCCCACTACGAGTTCTTGGTTATGCCTTTCAGCGTAACCAATGCACCAGTAGTTTTCATGAGTCTCATGAACAGGATATTCCAGACTTAACGCGATAGATTTTATGTATACTTACTCAACAACATGCTGATTTACTAGACTACTGAGGAGTAGCACGCCTACCACTTTTGAGTTGTACTGGATACACTCAGAGAGATCCAGCTTTATGGTAATCTCTCGAAGTGCCATTTCAGGATTCGAGAGGTTCACTTTTAGAGACACGTTATCTCAGATGCTGGAGGTGTAGTGGATCCAGCGAAGATCTAGGAAATACTTTCTTGGGAGCCACTCAGGAGCTTGACAGAGGTGCATATTATCCTGGGTCTTTCTAGGTACTATTGGAGGTTTGTGCCATACTTCTCAAGAGTTGCAGCACCGCATTCAACTTTGACGAAGAAGGGGAAACCCTTTGTGCGTTCAGAGAGATGTCAGAAGAGCTTTCAAGAGCTGAGGCAGAGGTTGAATAGTGCGCCCATGTTGAGGCTACCGGAGGAGGGCGTTGGGTGCGTAGTTTACTACAACTCATCAGGGACCGGAGTCAGGTGTATCCTGATGCAAGAGTGAGTAGTAATTTTGTATGGTGCATGGAAGTTGAGCCAACACTAGCAGAACTACGCTACCCATGACCTTGAGTTTGTAGTAGTGGTATTCGCCTTGAATATGTGGCAGAACTATCTGATGGGAGAGATTTTTACAGTTTAACCTAACCACCAAAGTCTCAGGTACATATTCACGTAGAAGGACATGAACCTGAGAAAATGGTGATGGCTCGAGTTCCTCCCGGAATATGACTTTGAGATATTCTATACTCCTGGGAAGGGAAATGTTTTAGCAGATTCTCTTAGCAAGAGATCAGGCATTCAACTTATAGGAGAGGCGATAGAGAAGTTGGTCACGTTGTATATATCCTTTGTGGATAGAGATGGAGAATCCTTTCTACAGTCTCTCAATGTCACTCCTCCACTTCTACAGTTGGTCAGAGAGGTACAACGTGGGGACGTTTACTGCGACGCGTGACATGCCCAGATATCCACGGGATAGGCACCTGGTGGATTTTTTTTAGGTGGTAACATGTCATTCTCTTTAGAGGACATACCATTGTACCAGTTTAATTATAGGAGGATGTGTTGAGGGAGTTTCAAACTTCCCATATAGAGGTATATCCAAGAGTGGTGAAGATGTATCTAAACCTCATACATTAGCACTGGTGGCCGGGTATGAAGAAGGTTGTAGCAGAGTTTGTCTCATGATACCTCACTTGTCAGCAAGTGAAGGCGGAGCACCAGGTTCCAGCAGGCTTGGTTCAGCCCTTAGAGGTCCCATTGGGGAAGTGGGATGAGATATCTATGGATTTAGTGACGGGACTTCCACGTATATCTAGAGGACACGACTCTAACTCGGTGATCGTAGACCGACTCACCATGTCGGCCCACTTCCTACCGATCAGAGTGTAGGGATCAGTAGAGATCTTGGGATTCCTCAACATTCAAAAGATCATACAGATTCATGGCGTTTCACTTACTATCGTCTCCGATCGAGATGCTCGTTTCAATTCCCGGCTATGGAAGGGATTTCCGGAGGCTTTTGGGATGCAGCTTCGCTTGAGCACCACTTTCCATCCTCAGAAGGATGGTCAGACTGAGAGGACCATTCAGACTCTCGAGGACATGCTCTGTGCATGTGTCCTCAACTTTGGTCACAGCTAGGAGGATCACTTACCCTTGGTGGAGTTTGCGTACAACAACAGCTACCACTCCACCATCGGGGTGTCCCCTTACGAGGCATGGTACAGTCGACCTTGCATATCACCTCTGTTCTGGCATGACCCTAGGGAGTCAGCACTTGTAGGACTAGAGATGGTGCAGGCTATGACGGAGAAGGTGAAGATCATCCAGGAGTGGATGAAGACTGCATAGAGCAGACAGAAGTCATATGCTGATAGGAGACGGAGACCACTGAAGTTTGAGGATGGAGACCACGTCTTCTTACGGGTCTCACCTCATCAAGGTCGACGGAGACAGAAGTCCTATGCTGATAGGAGACGGAGACCACTAATGGTTGAGGATGGCGACCACGTCTTCTTACAGGTCTCACCTCATCGAGCTCGATGGAGATTTGGCCAGGGAGGCAAGTATCTCCCCGATTCATCGGACCATTCCAGGTCCTCAGTAGAGTAGGTGATGTGGCTTATCGCCTGACCCTTCCACTTCAGTTGCACCGGGTGCATGATGTCTCCCATGTAACTCAGCTAAAGAGATACGTGCATGACCCGTCCCACATCATCGACCACGGGGAGCTGGACATCGATGATGGGGAAACATTCATGGAGGTTCCAGTGGAGATCGAGGATCGACAGGAGCGGGTCCTACGTGGATGGTCGATTCCTCTAGTGCGCATTCACTGGCATCACAGGAACCTCTATGAGAGCACATGGGAGTGGGAGGTTCAGATGCATGCTCAGTACCCCCATTTGTTTCCAAAGTGTGTATTGTAGCTTTACGGGGATGTAAATCCCTAAGTTGGGAGTAATGTAAAGACCAAGAAATTTCAAGGAAATTTTTTTCTTAAATTCTTTGGAATATTACGAGTCCGTTATTTCTAACGGCGCCTGATTCCGAGGCCCAGTCTGCCTGGAATCAATTTCTGATGTTTTTTTCAGGTACGTTCAGTAAAAGTACGTGCGGGTTTTTCTATATTTTGCACCGGTGCATGGAATTAAAATCTAAGGACACCGATGAACTCGTAGCACCAGTATTCGATTAAGGGGACCTTTACCGCAGTTGCATTTTATGTAGGATAGAAGCTATATTTTTGGGTTTTATAATAAATTAAATAAAATTGTTGTGATACACAACTTTATTTTCAAGTGGTGATTATATTCTCCAAAGTGGAGTTGGTGGTGGGGCCCACACCCCACCTAACCTCCCTTGAGATGATACAACTAGGTGTGGGGACCACATGAACCCTAACCCTTCAACTCCCCTTGAAACCCCTCTCTTAACTTTTGAACTCCCACATTAAGTGGAGCCTTTCCACATTCCCCTCATAATGATGCCAACTCAAGAATAATTAATGCCATTATTAATTATTTTGAGGTGTCATGAGTTCTTTTGAATTAATTTTAAATTCATGGCAAGATTATAATTTTGGGGGAAACATATTATTATATTTTCCTTTGAATATATTTGTGGGGAGACTTTAGGAGAAAACTCTTGGTGGAACTTATTTCTCTCGACGAAGAACATCTGCGACGAAGAACACCATTCTTCAACGAAGAACATCTCTGATGAAGAATGTGAAGAACTTCCCCTACAACGCTTCCTCTTCTGACGCACCTTGACGTCAACGGAATCGACTTCTGTATTCCGTGATGCCCGACTTCCGCGACACCGTCTTTCATGGATCGTCGACGTGCAACCTTATTGAAATTGAGGTAGGGGTTTGGTATAATTTTAAGCGAAAAGCTTTTCTCGTTCTTGTTGAATCCTTTGGAATGTCTTCGGCCATCTGTTATAGCCAAACGTGGAGGGTGCGGGCCAAACAAACACGGCCTGACGACCCACTGATTGTTCTCGATTATTTTGGCGGTGGTGACGGGAGGAGGCGGCCACGCACTGGACGCGTGGAGGAGAACCGCGGCCCACAACCGCGGGCCGCTCGGGCTGAAGAACTGGCCGGATACTGCCGGCGGGTTTGGTGAACTGTGGCAACTGCAGGTGTCCCGCGGAGGAGGTGCGGCCCGCATCCGCGGGCCCCTTGCTGGAGGAACCATCCTTCCAAAGCGATTCGGACTGGAGGACCGTGGTGCCCTCTTGGCGCTGCACTGCTGGAAGACCATGACCTGCATAGCGGGCCGCTCGGTGACGAACTGGCCGACAGCCTGCCGGTCAGGCTGAAGGCAGCCGTGGCACCTGCTGGGGCCGCGTGCGGAGGAACCCCAACCCGCAATCCATAGGCCTCTCACACCAAAAAACTGGTCTGCTTCGGCCAGCCGGGCAGCAGGGAGAGGCGGCGTCGCTCGGCACTGTCGGGTGAACCGAACCGGCCCGCAACCATGGGCCGGGTCCACGGGTGGGTCGCGCCCCACCAGGTCGGGCTGACCCCCTAACCGGGTCGGACCTACCTGGACAGGTCCCTAGGTGGGCCGCGCTCCACTGGGCCGAGCCAACCCCCAACTGGTTCATACCCGCAAACTGGGTCGGGCCGACCCGCCAACCCACTGGGCTTGACGGGCCGGTCCCATTTCACTTACACGTGAATAACTAAAACATTGTGCATCTGATTGACGCGCCGTCTACGGCACTGGGATTCACGTGATGAGGCGGTCCCTTTTGCGATACTCTAAGTGAGTTTTGGAAAACTTTGGAAAATGGCCCGGTTTGGAACAAGCGTAATTCCAACCAGGCCCCTAGAACAGAAATGTTAATAACTTTCAGACCGGGCGTTTGATTGATGCATCTTCTGTCACGTTGGGTTCTTTATGATGAGACAGAACTTTGGGATACATCAACTCAGGACTCCATGATAGTCTTATAATTTCGTATGACCATGACATAGGTGGTATTCTTGGAGGACGATAGATAACATTGATCAAAGTAGATACTTGTAGAGTTGTACGGTACTCAGAGGTGCACCATTTGGCGAGGCATACTCAGAGTAGACGGGCGGACCTGGGGTGTTGAGGAGGCCATCTGTACCCACCCTTCATGTGGGATTCTTGTAGGACGACTCAGGAGTTGCTGTTTAACTTTCTATAGTGGTACTAGCTTTACAGTAGTTGTACGTTACTGTTGGTGTTTTATTTCCGGCACCTTTCCTTTCAGCACTTAATTTTTTATACAGTTTTATATAGTTCTTAATTCAGTTGCATACTCTATTGTGTTTTTTACTTTTATAAAGGAAATATCTTCCAGTATTGGGATTTACGCCTTTGGTTCTAGTCACCATCCCCTGGCCTATGGAAGGCGGGCTTGAGTTAGTCATGGCACAGACCCCGAGTATGGGTCATGACAGTTTGACCGACCCTAAGTTGTACATTGAGTTCGTGTAGAGATGGTACTGGGTGTCACCTTAGAACCCATACCGAACTAGTAAGCATGTGGTGTTTTGACTAGTATTCTAGGTTGTCCATTTCGTCCACCCTCACTCGTCTGTTTATATCCTTGACATGGTTATTGCTGATGAACTAATGTTTACTAGAGGTCCTTCCTGGTTGGTGGCTGTTGAGCCAGACGTGAGGAATATTTCTTCCTATTGGGATTCTTGAATGTTCTTCGTGGGATTCATTTTTCTCATTGAAATTCCCAGACGTGCTTTCCTTGGATCTTATAAGAACTGGGATCTTTGTTTTCACGAATGCCTTCCTTTTTCTAGAGTTTTTGAGAAAAATGGAGTTTCTGGAAATTTTTGAAGTATATGTGGTGTACTTTCTGAGTACACGTCGTGTACTCTTTTCCCGCTCGAAGTCTTGTACTGGTCGTGTCCGGGCCACACACACGGTGTGTAGGGGTGATGTGGAGGCCGATTTAAGCAGATTACGGAAAAACCAAGTGCATGCTGTGTACTCTAAAAGTACACACCATGTACTTTCTTATTTTTCATTAAACAGACTGTGGTCGTGCTAGATCGCCATAAACGTCTTCTTCTGGGTCCTGGTCGTCTGAGAGCACCGGGAATCTATGGATATTCGACGAGCCATCGTTCCTCCATCTGTTCTCAGATTCGAGCACTGTCTATTGCGTTGGAATCGCAACGGTGAATTATCCCTTCTGCTTGAGCCTTGTTTTCCAATTCCTCCTCTTTCTCAAGATATCGTGAGTTGATCATTTTGGGAGTTTCTCAGATCTTCGATGTTTTAATGAGAATCGATCATCGTGGTTCATGTATATCAATCTCCTAGGATCAAGGTAGGTGGTTTGTGCCTTACCATTCAAAGTCTTTGAGTTTTATGCGCAAATTCCACCAATACCAGTGAACAGGGTATTGCGTGATTACCTTTTTACCCCGGTTGTTTTCCTGCCATTATTTTATGCTGGTGTTGAGGTAATTTGTTCATGTCAGAGGTTAATTTGTTGTGCTTGTATTTCTAGAAATGCTTATTCTGTTATTAACCTTTGAGTCTTCGTTGCCTTGGCTATTACACATGTTTCCATGCCTTATGTCTATAGGATGGAGTGTTTTTGTATAACATGTTTGTTTCCCTATAGAATGATTATCCAAGTATCTCTATAGGTGTACTTTGGTTATCCAAGTAGCTCTATAGGTGTACTTTGGCCTTATAGCATTATTATGCATTGACTGGAACGGGACTGAGAGAACTTGGTGCTATAGACAATAAGGGATACACCGAGTGAGCTTCCCAAAGTGTCTTAGACATTATAGACTACAGGAGGGTATAACGAGAGAGCTTCCTCAGAGAGTCTTGGACATTAGACTAGAGGTGATGCACCAATTGGGCTCCTAGAGAGTCTTGGTTTTTTATAGACTACATGAGGGTAGACCGAGTTCACTTCCTCAGAGAGTCTTAACTTTTTTGAATTTTCTTTAAGAACCTTCCCATGCTATAGGAGGAACTGACAGAGTGAGATTCCTCAGAGAGTCTATGGTATACTTGAGGCTATAGGAGGAATTTACTGAGTTATCTTCCTTAGAGAGTCTCTATACCTTGGGACTAAGAGGGTTATACCACGTGATCTTGCACAGAGAGTTCCTGAATACCCTAGACTATAAGGGGAATTGACTATGTGAGATTCCCTAGAGAATATTACAATTTCGTATGACCAAGCCAGAGGGGTTAGGCTGAGTGCACTACCCAGAGGGTTGTGGTAAATCTTGGTTAAGACCAGAGGGGATGGTTGCGGGTACTTCCCAGAGGGTTTCCTATTTGTGTTAGCTGATTTGCTTCACTACTACTGTTGTTTGTGGGTTGATTACTGTTGTGTATCATCTTGTTACTACCTGTTGGTTTGCTGTTGTTTTTTAATTCTTACTGTATTTTACCTACCATATAGTCACTGACTGTTAGGCACAGATCTTCGAGTGAATGGCTACTAGGATTTAGTCTCCCACCTAGTTTGGGTCATGCTTTTGGGCCCAAACAGACTATGTTTTTGTAGGTATAGATAAGTTCAAGCACCCTTCATCTTCCGGTACTTGATTGCATGGAGCAGGAGAGCATGGGACCAACCTTTTCCTTGCGATGATGAGAAGCTGTTTTATTTTCTTTTGCACTTGTTTTGGTATTGTTTCTATTTCCAGCTTTGTGACCTGTTTGGATGCTTTCCTAGACATGTATCATGAATCATTTCATATATACATATGTGATTCAGTTGTTGATTTTTCTATTCTTACACTTTTTATTGTTGTTAGATATTTACTACTTCCTCTATTGCATGTTTTGTTTACATCTGATGTGTTCACTACCAATGAGGGCATAGTTTCCCCACTATCACACCAAAGTCCCTTGCTGCTTGTCGGCAGCCTCTGGCGTTTGGGGAAATGTGCTTGAGTCCATCTGACCAACCGGGTACGGGGCACCTCAGGGTGGCTTCCAGAACTGGGACGTTACAAAGTGGTATTAGAGGAGTTCTTTTCTCTTGATTTACTATTTGGAGCATTTATCTAGGGATAGGACAGATTTGGTACTTGGTATTAAGTTGTGCTCGGGAGTATCTAACTCGTGTATAGGGAAAAGCTATACTACCTCGTTTATTGCAGTTTTCTGGTTTTGAGATTTTATGGTTGATATGATTTCTCCTAGAGTGATTTACATGCTTTGTATTGTTATTGTTTTGACTATTGCGGTTCTATTTCAGTCGCATCCCGATGAGATGAGGGTATTCCATCTCATTCATCATATAGGCACTTGTAGAAATCACATGCCATGAATTCTTGTCATGCCATCAAGGGTGCAATGGTGATTTCATGTTGTTGTGATAGACTTTTTTTAGATTATGCATGCTTTAGTGATAGATTCTTCATAGAATCTCTGCTTCTTTGTTAGAGGATTTTTTGTATTGTAATCTTCTTAAATGAATGCCAAATTTTGATTCTTTAGGTGTTATGGGCCCTCTTGAATCGGAAATTGGTGGATCATGATCCTATTTTCTCTTTTCAATGACTGTATGAGAGGCCAAGATTTGATTCGCGGGGAGTATGGGCCCTCACGAATCATAATTTGACACCTCTTTGCCTGGTTTTCTATGGTTTCTGGGCTTACCGAGTGAGCTTCCCCAGAGAGTCTTATAATTTTGTATGACCAAGACATAGGGGTTAGGCTGAGTGCACTACCCATAGGGTTGTGGTACTTCTTCGTTAGGACCATAGGGGATGGATTTAGGTACATCCCAGAGGGTTTTTGGTTTGTTATAGCTGATTTGCTTCACTGTTGCTGTTGTTTGTGGGTTGATTACTATTCTGTATCCTCCTGTTACTACCTGCTGTTTTGTTGTGGTTGTTTACTGCTTATTGTACTTTACCTTCCATATACTCACTGACTATTAGTCACAGATATTTGGGTGAATGCCTATTGGTATTTAGTCTCACTCCATGTTTGGGTCATACTTTTGGGCCCAAATAGACTATTTTGTTACAGGTATATACACGGGAAAGTGCCCTTCAACTTCAAGTACTTGATTCCTTGAAGTTGGAGTGCATGGGACCAAGATTTGTCTTACGATGCTGAGGAGCTGTTTTATTTTATTTTTTAATTGTTTTGGTATTGTTTGTATTTCCAGCTTTGTGACCTGTTTGGCTGCTTTCCGAGACATGTATCATGCATCATTTCATATATACATATGTGCTCCGGTTGTTGATTATTTTAGTCTTCCACTGTTTATTTTTGTTGGATATTTATTGCTTCCACTATTGCAGGTTCTGTTTACTTCCTCTGTGTACTCTTCCAATGAGGTCATAGTTTGCCCACTATCACACCCAAGGCCCTCACTACTAGTCGGCTACCTCTGGCGTTTGGAGAAATGCGCTTGAGGCCATGTGAGCAACCGGGTACGGGGCGCCTCTGGGCGGCTTCCGGAACTGGGATGTTACAAAGTGGTATCAAAGGAGTTATTTTCTCTTGATTTAATGTTTTGAGCCTTTAGCCAGAGATAATATGGATTCTGTACTTGGTAGTAAGATGTGCTCGGGAGTAGCTAACCCGTGTATAGGGAAAATCCATACTACCTCATTTATTGCAGTTTTCTGGTTTTCAAATTTTATAGGTGATATGATTTCACCTAGAGGGATTCACATGCTTTGTGTTGTTATTGTTTGGACTATTGCGGTTTTATTTCTATTGCAACCCGATGAGATGAGGGTATGCCATCTCATGCACTATATAGGCACTTGTAGAAATCACATACCATGCATTCTTGTAATTCCATCTAGCGTGCATTAGCAATTTCATGCTGTTGTGATAGACTGTGTGTAGATTATTCATGGTGTTGTGATAGATGCTTGATAGAATCTCTACTGCTTTTTTAGAGGATTGTTTGTATTGTACTTTGCTTAAATTAATGCTAAATTTTTATTCATGAGGTGTTATGGGCCCTCTTGAGTCAGAAATTGGTGGATCATGATCCTGTTTTCTCTTTTCAATGACTGTAGGAGAGGCCAATATTTGATTCCCAGGAAGTATGGGCCCTCACGGATCGGAATTTGACACCTCTTTGCTTGTTTTCTGTGTTTTCTAGGCTTCTGTGCAGTTTCTAAGCTACTCCCCAGAAAAAACTAGAATACAAGGTAGGTTCTTTTTGACTACACGTTGTGTAGTTTTTAGACAGTGTCACTGAACGCGTGAGCAGGGACACGCTGTTGTATAAATGCCATTAGAAACACACCTTGTACGGTAGGTACACGCCGTGTAGTTTCGAGCCGTGTACCCGATCGTGTCACTAACAACATAGGACGGGGAAACTCGAGTAGAACATGCCGTGTTGGTGAGGAGCATTCCGTGTAGTTTTTTTCAGGTACCCAGCCGTGTCACGAACAACACGGGTCGGTGTTACCTTCTTCCATACACGCCATGTGGGTAAAGAACACGCCGTGTAGTCTTGTCCCAGGTACCAGGCCGTGTCACAAACAACACAGGTTGGTGTTAACTTCTCTTGTACATGTTGTATTTGTTTGGAACACACCGTGTAAGGGTCATCCATGTATACGGTCATGTAACTAAGAACACGGACCTCTGGGACCTTGTCTAGTACACGTCGAGTCCCTAGGGAACATGCCGTGTAGTCTGGGGTTAGTTTGGACCATGTGGGTTAGCCGTGTAGAGAGAATCAGGTAGGGGAATAGAGTTCAAGTACACTCCATGTAGTTTTTTATACACACCGTGTATTTTGGG
The DNA here is from genome assembly GCA_963277665.1 of Viscum album. Lineage (NCBI taxonomy): Eukaryota > Viridiplantae > Streptophyta > Magnoliopsida > Santalales > Viscaceae > Viscum > Viscum album. The sequence goes on along the minus strand of OY728143.1, from coordinate 1,976,193,732 downwards.
GTGTTACACGATCAGTAGTGGAAGGAGTACATTCCCATGTTAATTTCTTTAACGGACATTCCATGTAGTTTATATACACGTTGTGTAGTCATGCCTTGTAAAACATGAATGCTTCTTCCCCCTGTTCCCGTTTTGTACTCCTGTGTTTTCTGTCCTTGTTAATTATGATCTAATGTGTGCTTTTGTTCTTTCAGAGATATGCCTCCAAGATGTCCTCCAGTTGTACGTCAGTTTCTAGATGGTGATCAGACACCGGATATGGCTGATCAGGGACCTCTTGTTGATCCTCCTGCAGATCCTCCTATTGTGCCCGCCTTGGCACCATCAGTTATACCTGTCGCGGGCAATGATGCGTAGTTCGGGGAGGATTTCCTGAGGATGATACAGACTTTTCAGGGAGCGATGCCTCCTGCCCCGTCGATGGCTGAGTTGAATAGGGTTTTTCAGCAGCATCATCCTCCTAATTTCACAGGGGATGGAGGAGCCCAAGCTGTAGAGTCGTGGTTCGAGGCCACCCTGACTATATTCGAGCACCTAGATATACCTCTGGAGAAAAGCGTAAAGTTGGATACTTATATGCTCTAGGACACCGCCAAGAGGTGGTGGGAGGTGATCTCATAGTCAGGGCACTAGCAGGGTATTTCATGGGATGAGTTTCGACGTACTTTTTACGACTACTTCTATCTGGAGACCCTGAGGGCCGATCGAGCCCGGAAATTTATGAGCATGCAACAGGTTAGTATTTCTGTGATGGAATAATTTTCCCGTTTTACTGAGCTGGATAATTTCACACTGATCCTAGCAGTTGATGAGTTTTTCCTTGATAAGAAGATTGAGGATGGTCTCAGGCAGGAGAACCGTTCCCAGGTTAATATCTCCCAGTTGACTTCTATATCCTCCATCGTCAACCAGACGCTGATCACTGAGAGCAATCTGATAGATTCTGGAGCAGTGAGCCAGGGAGGTTTGACATCTAGAGTCGGTGTTTCCTCCTACGGATATTAGGAAGAGCCGTAGAGAGTCTTCTCGAGGTAATCAGGGGTTCACGGGATGTATCTTCTGGCAGTGAGGTTGTATGCTACCAGTGCGGTAGGAGCCGACATACTAGGCCTCAGTGACAGAGAGATCCGATGGAGTGTTGATCTTGTGGAAAGATGGCCATCTTCAGCGCTTCTGTTAGATCTTCTCACCTTCAGCTGGTGGTAGGGGTTCCTCTATGACCCCACGTTCTAGAGATACTTCGCCAGTTTCCCTCCAGTGTGGGAACTGGAGTTCTTCCGGTCGTTCAGGCCGAGGTGGAGGTTGTGGTCGGGGTGGTCATTCACCAGGTCATCAGCAATAGCAGAGTGGATCAGCTCAGAGTGGTCAGCCAGGGGAGCCGGGCCGCGGTGCAGGCTAGTCTTTTGCCGTGGAGTAGACCTATCAAGAGCAGGATCACGTCCCTTCTACTATCTGAGGTACAATCTTAGTAGCCTTAGTTTTATCTTCAGCTTTTTTCGATACTGGTGCTTCCCATAGCTTTATCTCTGTTGTTGTTGTGGAGATCCTTGGGCTCTGTATCTTTTTATCCGGTGACTTCTTGACTCATGACATGCCGTTGGGAATGAGGACATATAGCGTACGTCAGTGCAGAGCGTTCCCTCTTGAGGTTGCAAGGTGTCTTTTTTTATGGTACCTCTATGTCCTAGAGATGACGGGCTATGACATCATTCTCAGTATGGACTAGTTGGTTCCCTTCCAGGCATTCGTCGATTGCTATTGCCGCAGGCTAAGTTTCATATCACTAGAGGGAGGATCATTCCTTCATCGAGGTGAGTGGGATTTCCAGGCAGGTAGAGTTGGACTAGAGCATCATGGGCTGGGGGAAGTTACAACCCATATTGCTAGTCTTTATCTGGATAATCAGGGGACTTCACAGTTAGACTTTCCTATAGTGGTGGATCGTTTCATAGACATCTTTCTAGAGGAATTTTTAGGTTTTCCTCCAGAGCGCGAGGTACACTTTTCTATTGATCTAGTTCCAGGAGAGGTACTGGTGTCCATTCCTCCTTATACGATGGATACACCTAAGTTGCAGGAGCTCAAGAAGCAGTTGGAGGATTTGCAGGAAAAGGGATTCATCCGACCCAGTACTTCTCCTTGGGGTTCGCCAGTCCTATCTGTGAAGAGGGAAGACGGCACCCTTCGGCTCTGTGTGGATTATCAGAATCTGAACCAGTTGACTATCAAGAACTGATATCCCTTGCCGAGGGTTGATGACCTCTTTGATCAGCTTCGAGGAGCCCGGGTGTTCTCGAAGATCGATTTGAGGTCTGGTTATCATCAGTTGCGCATTAGACCATTAGATATACCTCTGACAGCCTTCATGAGCAGGTATGGTATATATGAGTATACAGTCATTCCGTTAGGTCTCATGAATGTGCCAGAAATTTTCATGGTACTGATGAACCTAGTGTTCCAACCTTACTTAGACTCCTTCATCGTGGTCTTCGCGGACGATATCTTGGTGTACTCTTGTACTCGAGACGACCATGCTACCCATCATGAGGTCATTCTGAGTACACTGAGAGAGTATCAGCTTTATGCTAAACTCTCGAAGTGCCACTTTTGGATTGATCAGATTCACTTCTTGGGTCACGTCATCTCAGAGGCTAGAGTATCTGTGGACCCAGAAAAAGTGAGAGCTGTAGTTTCCTAGGAGAATCTGAAGAATGTCTTTGAGGTACGGAGTTTCCTAGGGCTTGCTGGATACTACAGATGCTTCATGAAGGACTTCTTGCGCCTAGAAGCACTGTTGACAGGTCTGACCAAGATGGGGGAAAAGATTTTATGGTTATATTCTTGTGAGTCTGCATTTCAGAAGCTGAAGGGGAGGTTGATGTCAGCACTAATAATAGTCTTTCTAGATCCATGCAAGAGCTACACTGTTTATTGTGATGCTTCGGGTATCGGGCTAGGAGCTGTGCTTATGTGGGGAGATGGAGTAATTGCGTACGGGTCTCAGTAGTTGAGGAAACACGAGAGAATTACCCAATACATGATCTAGAGTTGGCAGCTGTTGTTCATGCCTTACGCTATTGGAGACACTACATTCTGGGAGAGCACTTTGTGGTTTTCACTAACCACCAGAGTCTCAAGTATATCTTCACTCAGTGTGATCTGAATCTAAGAGAGCGTAGGTGGGTCGAGTATCTTCAGTCCTTTGACTTCAAGCCCACCTATACGTCGGGAAAGGGAAATGCATTGGCAGATGCATTGAGCATAAGAACTCAGATTTAGGAAGTTCAGGAGGCTAGTAGTGAGTGGCAGCTTATGGCTCTCTTCTCTGAGATGCACTTGGAGGTGCATGACAGACAGGGACAAACCATTATTTATTCTGTAGCTATTACCTCTACACTTGTTGATCGGGTACAGATGAGGCAACTATCAGATTCGAAGGCCTTAGTCCTACGGGAGAGTGTGTCAGGACGGGACCCTCTTCCTGGATGGACAGTGGGCGAGGATTAGATCTTGTGTTTCCAGGGATGCGTATGGGTGCCACCAGACATACGTGAGGAGCTGAAGTGGGATTTTTATTCCTCAGTTTGGGCAGTTCACCCGGGCGTCACCAAGATGTATAGGGATCTTCATTGCCAGTACTGGTGGCCAGGTATGAGGAGAGATGTTGCTGGTTTTTTCATGATATGTTCTACTTGTCAGCAAGTGAAAGAGGAGCATCAGCGACAAGCAGGGCTTTTACAGAAGTTACCCATTCCAGAGTGTAAGTGGAATGATGTTGCGATGGACTTCGTAACCGGGTTGCCGAGGTCGGCTTGGGGAAATGATGATGTTTGGGTTGTCGTCGATAGACTCACGAAGGTCACAATCTTCTTTCCATTCAAGAAGACCATCAGTGTTGAGGATTTGGGATGGCTGTACATCCAGGAAATCATACATCCACATGTAGTTCCATACAACATTGTTTTAAATAGGGATGCACGCTTTACTTCACGGTTCTGGTAGGAACATCAGAAGGATTTGGGTACACAGGTACTTTTGAGTACATCATACCATCCCCAAACTGATGGCTAGTCAGAGCGCATGATATAGGTGATTGAGTATATGCTCCGAGATTTCATTCTAGACTTTGGTGGTTCCTAGGAGAATCATATTCCTCTGGTGGAGTTCGCATACAATAACAGTTTTCAGGTGACCATTCTGATGGCACCATACAAGGCTCTATACGGTAGGCCATGTCAATCACCCTTATGCTGGCTGGAGGCAGGAGAGGTAGCTATGCTGGGACCACGTCTTGTTCAGAAGACCTCTGAGCAGTTAGAGTTCTTTCAGAAGAGGATGACTAAAACACACTCTGGACAGAAATCTTATGCTGATTAGCGGAGATGACCTTTGGAGTTCGAGGTCGGGGATCAGGTTTTTCTATGTGTCACACCAAGATTGGGACACAAGAGGATTCAGAGATAGGGTAAGCTTTCAACATGGTACTTCGGGCCGTTTGAGGGTTTGGAGAGAGTTGGGCCGGTTTCCTATTGGTTGCAGATACCTCAGAGGTACCGGTCCATGCACGACGTCTTCCACGTCTCTCAGCTCTGAGATACTTTTCATAACCATCTCATGTCTTTCAGCTCGAGGAGGTTGAGCTCTAAGTTGATGCCACATTTGAGGATCATTTTATCCATATTATCGATCGAAGTACGATGTTTCTCCATGGGCGGTTTGTTCCTCTAGTACGGGTGCTATGGCAGCATGGGCGAGTACAGGATGAGACCTGGGAGAGGGAGGCCAATGTATGATTGCAGTATCCTGAGTTGTTCATGGTTTCTTCTTCTACGCCTTTCTAGGGAAATTCAAGGACAATTTTCCTTAAGGGGGGATGTTTGTAAGAACCTGGATATTCGTTTTCAGGTATGCCTTCCTTTTTCTGGAGTTTTTGAGAAAAATGGAGTTTCTGGAAATTTTTGAAGTACACGCCGTGTACTTTCTGGGTACACACCGTGTACTCTTTTCCCGCTCGAAGCCATGTGTTGACCGTGTCTGGGCCACACACATGGTGTGTAGGGGTGATGTGGAGGCCGATTTATGCAGAGTACGGAAAAACCTAGTACACGCCATGTACTCTAAAAGTACACGCAGTGTACTTTTTTTTCATTAAACGGACCGAGGTCGCGCCTGATCACCATAAATGTCTTATTCTAGGTCATGTTCGTTCGAGAGCGCCGAGAATCTTTGGGTCTTCGACAAGCCACCGTTCCTCCATCCATTATCCGATTTGAGCACTGTCGATTGCATTGGAATCGCAAAGGTGAGTTCTCCCTTCTTCTTGAGCCTTGTTTTCCAATTCCTCTTTCTTCTCAATATATCTTGGGTTGAGAGTTTTGGGTTTTTCTCAGATCTTCGACAATATAAGTAGAATAATTCATCGTGGTTCACATATATTGATCTCCTAGGATCGAGGTAGGTGGTTTGTGCCTTACGATTCAAAGTATTTGATTTTTATGCGCAAATTCTACCAATACCCGTGAACAGGGTATTGCGTGATTACCTTTTTAGCCCTGTTGTTTTCTTTCCATGCATGTATGCTGGTGTAGAGGTAATTTTTTCATGTCGGAGGATAATTTTTTGTGCTTGGATGTCTTTCATTGCTTGTTCGGTTATTCAGATTTAGGTTTTCATTGCCTTGGCTATTACACCTGTTTCAATTCCTTGTGTCTATAGGTTGTAGTGTTTTTGTATAACATGCTTGTTACCCTATAGACTGATTAGCCAAGTAGTTCTATAGGTGTACTTTGGTTATCCAAGTAGCTCTATAGGTGTACTTTGGCCTTATAGCATTAATATGCACTGACTAGCACAGGACTAAGAGAACCTGGTGCTGTTGACTATAAGGTATAGACCGGGTGAGCTTCCCAGAGAGTCTTAGACATTATAGACTACAGGAGGGTAGACCGAGAGAGCTTCCTTAGAGAGTCTTGTACATTAGACTACATAGAATGGACCGAGTGAGATCCTAGACAGTCTTGGTTTTTTTATATACTGTAGGAGGGTAGACTGAGTGCTCTTCCTCAAAGAGTCTTACCTTGTTTGAATTCTCTTTAAGAACCTTCCCAGGCTAGAGGAGGAATTTACCGAGTGATCTTCCTCATAGATTTTGTGGTATACCTGAGGCTATAGGAGTAATTGACCAAGATAGCTTCCACAAAGAGTCTATAGACCTTCGGGATAAGAGGGTTAGACTGCGTGATCTTCTTCAGAGAGTTACTGACTACCCTAGACTATAAGGGGAATTGACCAAGTGAGATTCCCTATAGAGTCTAATAAATTCTTATGACCATGCCAGAGGGGTTAGGCTAAGTGCACTGTCCATAGGGTTCTGGTAATTCTTGGATAGCACAAGAGGGGATGGCTGCAGGTACTTCTCAGAGGGTTTCCTATTTAGGTTAGCTGATTTGCTTCACTGCTGCTATTGTTTGTGGGTTGATTGTTGTTGTGTATCATCCTATTACTGCCAGCTGTTTTTTTTTGTTGTTTACTGCTTACTATACTTTACCTTCCATATACTCACTGACTATTTTGCACAGATCTTCAGGTGAATTCCTACTGGGATTTAGTCTCACACCCTATTTGGGTTATGCTTTTGGACCTAAACAGACTATGTTGTTTGAGGTATAGACAAGGGAAAGTGCCCTTCGACTTTCGGTACTTGATTGCTTGGAGAAGGAGAGCATGGGACCAATATTTGGCTTGCGATGCGGAGGAGTTGTTTTTTTTTCTTTTGTACTTGTTTTGGTACTGTTTGTATTTCCAGCTTTGTGACCTATTTGGATACTTTCCTAGACATGTATCATGCATCATTTCATATATACATATGTTCTCTAGTTGTTGATTGTTCTAGTCTTCCATTTTTTATTATTGTTAGATATTTACTACTTTCGCTATTGCATGTTTTGTCTACTTCGGTTGTGTACTCTGCCAATGAGGGCATAGTTTTCCCACTATCACACCCAAGGCCCTCACTGCTTGTCGGAATCCTCTGGTGTTTGGGGAAATGCACTTGAGGCCATGTGACCAACCGGGTATGGGGTGCCTCTGGATGGCTTATGGAACTAGTACGCTATAGATCAGGCTTTTAATCTATGTTATTTATGATTTTTTACTAATGTATTCAGATTTTCTACTTGGGACTTGGATATTGAGCCTCGATGTATATGTACTGTGATATATATTTTTTGGGATGCCCAGAGGTGTTTCTTGGTATCCGGCTATTGAGCCTTGGTTGATGAATTATATACCCTTAGTGGTACTTGGATTCCCTTTGTAGCAATTCCTTGGATGGGATCAGTTGTTTGATGACTTATATACCCTGAGTCATTCATGGGTTCCCATTGTATGAATTAAATGGACAAGCTTAGTGGTTTGATGACTTATATACCCAAAGAGATACTTGGATTACCATTTTAGTAATTCGTTGGATGGATTCATTGGTATGGTGTATTTTATACCCTAAGTGATACTTGGATTCCCATTATAGGAATGCTTTAAATGGGATTAGTGGTCTGATGAATTGTATACCATGAGGGATACATGTATTTTTCATTTTAGGAATTCATTTGATGGGATGACTGATCTGATAACTTATATACCTTGAGTGATACTTGGATTCCCATTGTAGGAATTCATTGGATGGTCTCAGTGGTCTGATGGGTTATATACCCTGAGTGATACTTGGATTCCTATTGTAGGAATTACTTGGATGGGATCAGTGGTATGATTAATTATATACCTTGATTGATACTTTGATTCCCATTTTAGGAATAATGTTGATGGGCTCAGTGGTCTAATGAATTATATACCCAGAGTTATACTTGGATTTCCACTGTAATAATGCCTTGGATGGGATCAGTGGGCTGATGACTTCTGAGCCTTGAGTGATACTTGGATTCCCATTGTAGTAATTCCTTAGATGGGATCATATCCTAGTTGATATATCATCGGAATTATTACACTCTTCCGGATCAGTTACAAGACTCGAGTTGTGTAGAATGGAATCTCACCGGATGTTTAGACGTACTCCATGAAATATTTAATTATAGGATTGAATGTAGTTATACGGTATCCTAGTTAGTGATTATAGGTGAGTACGAGTGAACCCCGGTGTCAGATGAGTATCCCCCAAGGGTGAGGTATCTTTATCAAAGTCTTTTCTGTCATTAGCCGAAGCAGGTATATGTCAATTGGGATTATAGACGCAAGGATCGACTGCTTATTAGGTTTCATGTTATTGATTTTACATACTCATTAATATTCAAATTTATGTATATATTTATAGGTATGGGACTAGACATATATATGTATATAGATATGGACAACCATGGCCTAACATTCCCAGTTTACTAGGATTACAAATATAGGGTTCAAATATAGTTTCATATTGGGTTTTACTTACCTTTATGTTATGTATCGACTAGGCTGAGTACCTTTCTCTTGTTCGCACTTATAGAATCATAGTTATAGGCTATTTTTTGGGTGGACTACTGAGATTCTTTATCACCCCTGTATCAAATCCTCGGTGGACATGTAGTCCCTATGTATTCTTTTATAGTTGGGCATGATTTAAATGGTAGATAGGGACGGAACCTAGAGTTTCATGACTGAGTAGAGCTGCCTGTGTGGTCTTATGATTAAGCTGGTGTAGTTTGATAGCTTTTAGAGCCCAGGTATGTTGTATGGCTCAGAATTAGTAGTATATCATTGTATTTTTTTACTTTAAATTTCTTTTTTACTTTGTATCTCTGTGGTCGGACCAATGGGTGACCGCTGTTTTATTATATGACATAGATTTTCGGGCTTTTACAGCCTTTCAATTATTATTATATATGGTTCTATTTTTGTTTTTTACTTCTTCTTCACTCTATTTACTTTCCTCTTTGTATGATACTTAGATATTCTCCATTCTTGATTTCTCCGATACGAGGGCATAGTCTCCCCACTATTAGACACCAGGCCATCGCTGCAAGTTAGAAGCCACTATCGTATGGTGAGGCGCACCTAAGGCCCTATAAACCACCAGCTCAATGCCCCGAATAGTGGAATATGGGTCAGGATAATACACCCTCCCATTGAAATTCCAGGGATAATTCAGATAATGAATCCATCAAGTCTTAGTGAAATTTCATCATATTGATACCACACAATCTCGGATCAGTTCTTATGGTCTGAGTTTACGTTGTGGATGGAGCTAATCAATTTATCATGTATAATCTCATATCATCATCTATAGTGGTGAATGGAAGAATCGGTGCACATCATTTAGATTTTCCTCATGCATGAAATGGAGTTATGATTCCATCTAGAATGGATGGATTTTCGGGATCTATGACAGATGTTGTGATTCTTTGTGAAGATGATGATGCACATTTTTCATATCTGATTGGTCCTTAAAAAGTCGGAATTCTGACTCGGTTGGATGGCTCATGTCATCTGATGGAGGCAACAGATATTGTGGTCATTCATGGTGATCAGGATGCCCACATTTTGGGTCTGTATGGATCTCCTAGTTTCTTTATTCTGACTTGTCTTGGCGATGTTTATAATTCTCATACATTAACATATTATACAAGTTTTAATGGTGAGAATGTTTATTTTACCCAATTTTTGCCTTCGAACCTTGGTTCTCAATGCAGGATTGTTGGGGATTCTGTTGCAGCAGGGAATTTGTTTGACAGCCTTGTCAGATGGGATGACCTTGTTTGGAATCTGTTGGGGGTGTTTAACGATTTCTATACTAGAATAATCCTCAAGAAATGATCATCAACTTGTGTTCAAGATGAATGTGTTGCCTTATCGTAGAGTTTGACTTTGGGAATGAACTCTATAATTATTATTTTTGTTCTTCCTAGATGTCAGAATCTAGGAAGGAATTGTGATCTTTTTCATAGGATCTCTTTCCTATGGGGGTTTCAGAATTGGATGGGTATTTCATTAGGGAGAGGATTTTTTCATGGCTTGTTCAAATCCTATGAATCTAGAATCCATGTTTGGTCCTTTGCTTCATTATTATTGAAGTCAAACCCTCTTCATCTTCATTAATTGTGGCTGAATTTTATGGTTTCATGGGTTCAAAATTCTTTTTCATAGGTATGGGTTAGGTTTCCTGACCTCAATTGGATTTTATGGCATCAAAAAATATTTCATGATATTGTTACTACCATTGGAATTCCTATTAACCAAGATAAGGATATAGATCATGTCAAGAATGCTCATTTTGTGAGAATACGATTTGATTTTTATTTGAGTTCCACTCTTATTATAAATGTGACCCTCAATACTTCTAATTATGATATACAAATCAATGTTGAGAATGAGAGTTGTCTTCAATTCTATCAAAACTGAAAATATGTTGGTTATCTATATGAAAAATGATGAAGGAAGGTTTTTGATGTATTTGGCTCTAAGGGGGATCCTTAAAAGGAATATGGTGGTAATAGTAAAAGTAATTCCTCTAGGCTTCATGTATATTGGAATCTAAAGATGTAGGCGGTTTATCTGGATAATTAGTATCAAACTCATGGGGTTGTCGCATGCAAGGACAACTCTCTCATGTTGAATTGGGAGATGGTAAGAACTTTGCAAGCTGGTATGCCGAAACAGAATAATTATGGGCATCATATTGTTGTTTTAGGAACTATAGTAGTGAAGAATATGGTTGATAATGTTACTAGTGAGCTTACTACTAGAAATGAGGAATTGGAATGTCGATGTAGTGATTTTCCTTCAGAGCCTACTCAGTGGGTTAACATTCCTAGTTTGAATTTCACCCAATTCATTGGTCAGGATGGGATTGATGAGTCCATTGGTATTGTGCTTGACTATCCTCCATATCTAGTTTATGAGAATGGTTGCATCTTGTAGTCGTTGGTTGATTTATTTATAGGTCATGTTCTACAAGATGATGGGACTGGGAAATCGGATGCTTACAATAGAATGGACTATCTTTCTGAGATTCAGAATATCTTTAGTTCTTTAGGAATATCTGGTAAATGGTTAAATTTTTCAGATGATGCAATTGATAAAGAAAATAATATGGTTATGTCTAACACTACTCATCTTTTATATATGGGTAGTGGTGGTCCTATATCATTTAAGGATTTTGTTTTACATGGTAAGGGAAAGATGGTTAGCAATGAAGGTCTTTCTCCAGTTGCTCCAAAAAGAAGGCCACGGAAGGATTACTCCATCTTTACAAGGAATGTATATACTAGGTCATATTCAAAGGCATTAAAGATCCAACACACTCTAGAGCATGAAAGATCCATGGTGAGGATCCATGGGATCCTCAATCATGGAAATTCATAGTGGGAGTGGGAAATGGTAGATTATGATGATGATTCTATTTATGATTATGGAAATTATTCTTCATTTCTTAATATGTATTTTTCTATCTGGATAAGGGCTTGTCTGTTTTTAGGACCCTATTCTTCTTCTTGTTTTTTTGTTATCATTTTTTAATATTTTATAAATGGTCAAGAGCTTTGGCTTCTGGGTGGACCTTTTTTATTATTTATAAATAAATATACATATATATATATATATTAAATTTAAACTTATTATATTATTAAATTTATATTAAATTATATAATTATAAATATATTTTAAATGTATATATAAATATGTTATAATAATTATTTAATTTTAAAAGTTTTTATATTTAAATAATTATAAGTATTTATTTATAAGGATAGATTTAGGATTATATAAATATATTTATCTTTATAATTATATAATTATTAAAATATATTCATAATTTATATATATATTTATATAAATTAATATAATTATAATAATTATTATAAATAAATATAATTATATAAATTTATTTTTAATTTATTTTTAAATAAATTTTTCCAACTATATAAATATAAATATATCTATAATTTTATAATTATTTAAAAATTATTTAGAAATTAATTTTAAAAATAAATATTTATATATAAAAATGTATTTTAATTCATGGGTGCCTACTCATGGTGTTGTGTAGAGGACTACCCAATATCATATTTGGAGGATTTCCTAGTATCATATATGGATCCATAAGGCGCCAAAGCTCCTAAATATGGAAAAATATTGATATCAAAGATGTCATCATAAGTGGGAGTAGGGGACACCACATTCATTGTTACCACACCTAGATTGTAGTCCATCACATTCAGAAGAGACAGAAATGGCCTATATAGCACATAAACTTCTCACAGTTGTGAAATATCATTAGTCTGTTGTGCGGGATCATATCTCTATGGAGCACCTATATCTACATGAGACTCTCTCAAATTTCTCTATCCTCACCTCTTCCATCATTGATTCCCTTATTTCTATCCTCCAGCTGGTGGTGGTAGTGGAAGTTCACCATCTTTAGCAGGCACAACATATACATCCTCATCCCTAGGAGCCTCAGCTGGAGCTTATGAATCGATATATTACTGTGGATCCCCATCATAGAAATTGTAACGTATGAAATGGAGAGGATCTCTCAGAGCCACCAGATATGGGAGAACTATATCCCACCTAAAAAATTTCTCCTCTTGACGATATGTGATATATAGAAGATAATAAAGGTTATCTGAATTCAAATGATATAACATTTAAAATATTATAAAACATGAGCTAAAAAATATAATAAATTATAGTAATCTTAGAAATTGTAGAAGGAATATCCCCTAACACAAATCTAGATGACCATGTGTTGTCAGTACCAATCTTCATAATCCCATATATCATTTAAAAAATACTATGTTGTGGGATATCTATGTTGAAATATACCGTGTTGGGAATGTTTGTCCCAATACTCAATATAAAGTGCATGAAATTGCTGTTAGTATGTCAAATATATATCTATATTCATAACGGAATGTAACCCATCAAGTTGTCCTAGTTACATGGGGGAATGCTGTATATAGACATACTAGTGCATGTCTCGGTTTTCTTGGTACAACTCAATGACAAGGAAGTTGAGGAGTGGCACCATTGCACAATGATCTGCAATTATAGATGCATAGTATGCTGGATGAAATGCGTAGAAAAAACCTGTATATGGGGTCTATGAATCCTAAAATGTAAACATATAAAATAATTCTTAAATTATCACAATAATGTTACTAATATAACATTAAAATATATTAAAATTTTAATAAAAAATTAATATTGGTGAACTATAAAATTTTAATCTTTAACTTTCCTCAGCCTGTTGTACACCATTAAATATATGTCGAAATATATGCACATTATGCCCCAGATTCTGTTCATAACACTGATCTAGTCTCCACCTAGTTAAAAATAATAATATAAAATAATTTTATAAAATACATTATTAAATTTACTAAATAACTCATATTATTGATTTGAAGATACCAGAATCCCTGAGGATAGTCCTGAAATATGTGATGTGGAAGTGGTGTAACAACTCTAGGATTGATGCGTGTAAAACACTCTCAGGACCACATCTATATCAAATCTATATAGCATACAATTTTGTTTGCAATATCTCCACAACTGGTATAGATACATCTATAAAAATGTTATAATACAACTAAACCCCAACTATATCTACCCATCAAGTCAAGATCCTCAAGTAATGGTAGGTACATCATGTGTACCAAGGTGGTGGAGCAGTCAACACACAACATAACTCCAATTAGTCATATAATATATGCACCTGTATTCCCAATAAGTGTCTCCTCATCTGTATCATTATGAATGATAGTGAAATTCTCATCAAGTTACCCCATGAAAAGAGGGAACCCTAGATGACTCGTGGTTTACTGACAAAGTCATCGCCTAATAGACGGTGTATGATAAAACACCAGTCTCAATAGTGAAACCCATAATTTCATGTTTTTTGATGGGATTACCAAGCATGTAGGTGACTTTCTCTAATGTAATGGTCATCTCTCCTTCAGGGAGATGAAATGTGTGTTTCTCTGGGTGTTATCTCTCAACCAGTGCAACAATCAAGTGTTGTTCAATGGTCTTGAAGATTCACATGGAGACTCTATAAAATATAGCGTGTATCAAGTATGGTAAAATGGATACTAGAGGTACATATTGATGAAAATTATGTGCATTCTGAATATCAATTTGTTTAACAGGTCCCAATGTCAACACATCATAAGATATGTGTAACTGGTGGGCTGATAATCGAGGCTTCCCTATCTGAATTTATGAATAGTAGAGCATTAATTTAGACATCTATTTAACCCATACATGTTTTTATGATTTGGTATAGAAGAAAATTTCAGTTTCTTTTTGGTTTTTTTGTAAATATGAAGTATATTATGTCAACTGACCATATATTTACTTTGAGATGAAGTTATTTTTAAGTGAATATTGCATCCATCTATTCAAAAACTCTTCATCCTTGTTTCCTCAATCCACAAAAAAATTTACACTAAGATAGAATATTCTTTATACCTAACCAATTATTTAAATTTAAAACATTCTATGAATATTATATAGTAATTGCATCTCTACTAAGTTTGTGTAATCTAATATTTTTAATTAATTGTGATAGTTAATTTCCAAACTCCCTTGAAATCTACATTTATATATTTTATGATTTTTTTTCATATGTACACATCTCATCCCATTATCATACACCAAAGACCATTAATGGTTTGGAATTTTCATCATATAATCATAAACTTATGGATTATCTCTATGAATGTCTCAATGAAGCTCTTCATTCATTTTTGTGGCTCATATGCTAAAAACATGAAGTCAATAGATAGAATTTGACAATAACTATGAAATTTATTTTTAAAACAAAAAAGATATTCATACCAATTTTTATGATTGATTTCTTCATGGAATTGTCATCGAACATATTTCACTCATTTCTAGAAATGTGTCCAATATAGTATCGATGATGGGAATAGGATGGTCTCTATGAAAAACAATCAAACTAAACTTCCTCTTTGATTTCTCGATGATAATTTGAAATAAGACAAATCCATTATGTGCCTGTAACATACTCTACAAGGTTGGACATAAACCATCTTCATGATGAGATATTATCCTTATCAATAGTAGAAAATTATAAAGGTATACGGTCTCACTAACATATTTTGTGGATTAAATCAATATATTTATAGTATAACTTCCATAAATAAGTGTTCCATCAATCTATATAAACTTCTTGCAATGTCTAAAAGCATCCATACATGGTAAAAATGTCCAAAATAAATGATAATACACAACCATATACTAATAAATTTAGTTATGTTTGTTAACTTATTCAAAAATATATAAAAAATAGATTACTTGATTAGTGTGGCATAAAATCTTCATATGTTGTGTTAAGACTTGATAAAATTCATCCTATTTATTATAAACATTCACAGTATCCTTCTATTGTGTTTCCCATGCCTTCTAATAAGAGATTTTATACCCAAAAATATATTTTATTTTCTCCACCACTAGAATGATAGGAACATATTGACATTATATTGTAATTTAAACAATAATAGTTGAAAAAAATCTTCAGGTAATGATGAGTGTTCCTAGGAAAATCTTTGGTTCATACATGTGTGTGGTGCAAATCTAGTGATGCACCAACAATGAAAGTGTTATCAATTATAGATTTAAAATGCATATGATAGTGTAGAAAAAAAATTAGATCACATAATAAGATCTCTTTGACTCTTCTACAACATAATTGTAATTTATTTCAATATTATATTTTTTTATCACATTTTTCATTGTTTCTTTTCTCTCAAAATATATTTCAATATATAGAACACGTACATCCGAGGATTGATTTTTTCCACCAATAATTCAACAAAATTTTGTGCTAGGATTAATAACTGACTAATCAAAATGTGTAAAGTCAATCATAACATCGGTTGAAAATGATACAAATAGTGAATGATGGTTCAAAGATTGGATTAACCTCATAAGAGTGGGCATCAACTATTTTTTGACATACTCTTCTTCTTCAACTTCCTTACCTTTTTCTAAAATATAATCATCCAAAAAACTATCACCCAACATATCTAAAGTATGTGGAGGACTATCCAGGGAAATTTCACTTCCTCTATGAGGCATCACAACTATAGTATATGAAATTGTGGCCTGAAGATATGATGCATTGACTACCATTTCTAATGGTACTTCCTGAGGTGTTCTATCATGATGACATTAAATTGTATCATAAAGTTGTGATGGAAAAACATTGAATGTCGTTGAATCCTCCAATACAGTTAGAGTGACGTAAAACATCATAATTTTATTATAAGGTTGATACTTAACTAATGAAGGTATGTGTTCCCATTCTTCCTCATCAGTTACTAGATATGCTATATTCCACAACCTATTGTTAAATTTTATATGCCTGTATATGATGGACGTTATCACCTGATTCCCCACCAGTTTTAACATTCAATGCATTTTTCTTTGAAAACATTCTATTTTTTACAGTCTCCATCATAGAAACGCTTTTTGGTTATATACTATAACTACGTCCTTATCCAGTCACAATTACTTGATTATTGAAATAATTATAGGTAGTTATATTTTTATGCGAAATAAACCATCGTTATTAATTATACATGAATAGAGAAACAAAATATGAATTTTCAATATTTTTATATTTTCATGGAATCTAACACTTGTTATCTGAGGGGGATTTATGCTCACCATCTTATCTCATGTTGTTCCATATTATATATGCTTGATTCTAGAAATTTAGGTTAGAATCGTATTCCCTCCACCAAATCAATATGTTCAAACCATATTGATGTGTAACTCTTTAAACAACTCACGAGTTTTTGTTACCCAAAAAATAGAAGTCAAACATATTCATACATATCAAAATACATCATATGTGTGAGGTACATGAATGAATCATGTAAAAGCATAGAGTTATATGAGATTGTATAACTGCACATAAGTAAGCCCAGAGCGACAGATACCTGACCCCATTCACATTCCTAGCCAAGGAAATCCTCCAGGAAAGGAGGGGGTCCAACCCAATGCCCCTCTTCCCGAGGATGTGTTACCCATGATAGAATTCAATTCATGAAAGCTCATACAATTAATGTGAAAAAAATATATTCAACAACTAAATTCAATTTCATAACATCAAGTACAAACTAAGGTCAAGGTAGATGAAAAAATATATTCATTATGATACCTAAAATGTAATAAAGTCTATATTATAGAAGAAATTTATCACATCTACTCTGGCATAAAATTATTCATAATATAAATAATTTATAATGATGAATAACAATTATTAATTAAATTTTTTGTTAAATATGATTAATTAGTAATTAATCATTAATTACTTAATAACTTAGAATTAGTTAATCGTAAATTATTCATTCCCAAACAATTCATTAATTTGTTAAATTCTTATTAATAAATATTTAGTCAATATTTAATTAATTTTTAATTAAAAATAAATTGTACTTCATTATTAATTAGGTATTTGATAAATTTGAATGAATTAATTTCTAATCACAGTCAATTTATTACTAATTAAAATAAAGGAATACTAAATTAATTACTAATTACAGTAATGTGATTACTAAATATAGTTATTTAATTACAAATTAAAATTGCTTACTCAATTAATTAATTACTCATTACAATTAATAAAGTAATATTTAAAAATAATGAATTGATAATTACATTAAATTAATTAGTAATTATACTTAAATAATTACATATTATAATTAATTAATAAAATATTACTTACTAATTATGATTATGTAATTACAAATTACAGTTACTTAAATAAAATTTAAAAATATTTTCATAATTAATTAATTATTAATTGCAATTAATAAATTACTAATTAAAAAATTTATATGCTAAAAAAATTAAATAAATTGCTAATTACACTTAACTAATTACTAATTATAATGACTCAAAATGGAATAAAGAGGGATTTAAAACCAAATCCATGACTCCAATTTTTCTTATAAAAATAAAAACGTATAAAGGGAGAGAGAAGAAAGTCAAATAGGGAATAAAGACCACATTAAAATAAAAGGGATCACAAGAATAGTTGTTCAATCCCTTATATATCCCAAATTTCAAGGAAATCATTCTCTTACCATTGGATTTTGTCCTGTTCTCCAAGAATTTACCCTTTGTGTAACCTTGCATTCTTCATCTAAAGATGAATCAGATGAACCTCCTTGGTTGGGACATGTCTTTAATTTCAAAGAATGATCCCGAAATTCCAATTCCAAATTGGATCAAAGTCTAACATCAAGTTTGAAAGATAAAAACAAATGAAATTCTATATATTCCTTGAAACCAAAGTCATTCGGCTCCATCGTGGAGAAAATAAAGTCAAGTTGTAAAAATCATTTTGTCAAATTCTCGTTGAGTCCCACAATAGGTCTTTCCCCTTTCTAATATTTTAAAATTATGATATTATAATTTTTTACCCATGAAATAACACATTCCTCATGTGAGGAATTTCCAAATAAGATATATTCAATCTTAATGAGATCATTAAATTGTGGTGGATAGGATCACTCAACACTCCCAGGATCATCATCACCCATGATTTTTTTCAACCATAATTTTAGTTATAGGAGATACATATTGTGTATCAAATAATTGAGGCATAGGTATTTTGGACTTAAAAGGTGTAAACATTCAGATTCCATCATAATCTACACCAATTTTCATACCTTTAGACAAGGTACTTTGTGTAGCGACCTGTGTATGATCAGTAGAGTCCTATGATATTGAACCTATAATAGATTCAAGAGTTTGAACCTGTGTAGAACCCTATGAACAAGCATGAGCATCTCTTGGTATAGAAAAACCATTACCAACCTACTTTTAGGGATCAGACACTTGATTATGAGCACTACCTGCAAAACAGGCTAGGGATTCCCAGCCCAATATTCTCTACTTTTAATTCACCATGTGAAGAGCTCTAACTATGCTTTTTTTCCTTGACAGAAGGGTGAAAATCCTCACAACTTTTCCTTTTTTTCCTCTTATAATAAGAAAATATATTTTATTACAATCTGAACATCAATATCATCTTGTAATTTGGATTCATGATCATAATTAGTATGATGGTCACTATTAATATTAGCTTTAGAAGATCCAATAAGATCTTCCTTAAATGAAACATTCTCATTGGAACTACCTGGTACCAAGGACCCATTTACATCAGCCTTTTCCAATTCTTCCGAGAAATTCCTCATTGATGTGGGGACATCCACTCTGTGCCTGAGAATCTCATTTGAGGTGAGATTTTGAAAAAGGGAAGATCCTACCACCATGGGAGGGGCATGGATCGAGGAGTCCTTCCCATCATATGCAAGCATAAGTTTATATTTCCTCCACTTTCACTTCTCTGTCAGATTCCCCGTCATAGAACATGTAGAGAATACAAATTCCCTATAAAATTTCTCAATAGATTTCCATGTGACCTAACATTTTGAGAAAAAATAATGTAGATGTTCAATAAAATTTTCAGGTCGAAGTCATCTTAATTAATTGAAATAAAAACTTTTTTAGTCATAGTTGTTCAAAGTTATATTTCAATAAGAAAGCTGGCAAAATGCTTAAATATATCATCATCCATTGCCTTATCTGTAACACCCCAAGCTTCTACGGTACGTTTCCCTTCGAATAATGTGATAGCGTGTGTTGTAAGCAACCTCGAGTTCTAACACACACCACAACTAATTAAACTAGCCGTTGTGAATAGTAATACCTACTTTTTGAAATCATATATATTTTATATTTCAAAATGGACTTCATTTTTGGATTCAGAATATCGAAATTAGCCTAGGGTGAAATTTTGGTACTTTTCGGATAACTTTTATATTTTGATGAATAGTGAAAATTACTAAATTTTAATTAAAAACAACTTTTTTAATCAAAATAATTAATATTGATAAATTATGAATTTGAGTGGTTTTAAAGTATATTTAGAACATAATTTTACCATTCAATTTAATTTTTGTCATTGGACATAATTTTACAATTAAACCGAACATAAACAAGTGTCAATCTTTTGATAGTTATTATCTCTTAAAAACACGCTTTTTGTTTTGACAGCGGGAATTAATTTTAAATTAATATCTGCCACTTCTGTGTTTTGAATTTGTAAAAATGGATTACATATTTGGAATCAGGATGTCCAAATTATGTAAATAGGTAACTTTCATTTTTACACATTTTGAATAATTACTGCGGTAAATATTTTATTTACCATGGTTAAGGGTAAATCCGGTAAATAAGGGTTAAAAAAATAATATTATAATAATACTAAATTACCCTAAAACGTGTCCTAACCCTATTTGTTGATACATGGTCGACCATGTGCATCTTTGGGTCGATTTTGGGACCCCAGGGATCCACTTGTAAGTGATAATGACACTTTATTTTAATTAAGTTAAAATGAATACAAAAATGACATAAGCATATATCTTTTAGCAAAACAATTGTTACATAGGGTTATATATGTTGGATTTTAGATTATAAATATTCATTATAAAGATAAAACGATTTCCTACATAATGATATTTTATTTATAATTTTTAGACATTAAATAATTTATTTTATTTATGACACAATGATGATGCAGTAATTACTATAATAGTGAAAAATTACAATAATTGATATTATAAATACCCAAATAAATATAATATGAAACTTTTAATGAATTAAAATAATTTTCTATGATAATATGATATATTAGGATTGATTTAATTGACTTTTTTCGAAGTAATCAATCTGTTATGAGTTTCACAAAAATCAACTATTGAATAGTGTCAAAATTGACATAAAAGAGTTCTTAAAACAAATATTATATTATTAATTGATATTAAATTCCTAAAAATCTAAGGTTCCTCCAAGAGACTTATATTATGATAGGTTAATCATTAATGGACCACTTGGGGGTCGTTTGGATATATATAGTAAGTTTATTAACCATATTATATAAAAATACAAAGAGACATTGTAAAAGTGAAACTAATTAACTTAGAGTTAATACTTAAAGATAAGGTTAATATAAGTACCCAAACCTGTCTAAATTCTATTGGTTGAGTTGTTTTCGACCTATCCCCACCTTAACCTTTGAATAGTAAATTTTGGAGCCATTAGAAACCGAATATGAATTTATTATAAATTAATATTTCTAGCTTTTCCAAAGGTGCCCCTCACCCCTCTTATAAAAAGGCACTCCTCCTTCTCATTTCTTCACACCTCTAAAGCCTTTTGGTTCGGCCAAACTCTGCCCAAATACTCTCCCAACATCCCTCAATACAACCTAGAGGCCTTAGTTGGATCAGAAAGCCAACCTAAGGAGCCCTTTTGATCAAATCAAAAGGAAGAACCCGAAGAAGAGGTAATGATTTCACCACCCTTTTCTAAGTTCATTTCTTCTTCCACTTCTTCTTCCTTTGTTCTTACCATTCTAAAATAATAACTCCAGTATCTCACATATACTGTGATGTTATTATAAATATGGTACAACCATATTCATTATCCTATCCACCCTTTGAATAACAGGTCACCATACGTGCGTACGTACGGCTTACCGTCTCCACGTCGTGGTGTAATTGTTATTCAATATAATATTATTTGGATGGGTATAATAATGATGTGTAACTCATGTAAATAATAAATCTAACATGTTAATGATTCTTTATATATGATATACCATCCATTTATATATTATTTTAATATCAAAAGAATGATATTGTCGCTCGTGCGTACGTACGGACTACCGTCTCCACGAACGCGATGAGATTCATTCTCCATCGTATCCATTCAAGTATAATTTGATGATTTAAAAAATGATGTTTAAGGACTTGATATCATTCTGGATATGAATAATATACAACCTATCCTTTACATACATGTCTTACGTAACAAAACACACAAAAGAAAACAAGTAAGTTAACACCCGAAACAACGATAATACTAAGATATTATTATCAAATCAATATTAAAAGATCATATATGATATCATATTAATGTATATGATTCTTGTATAATTTAATAACAATTATTTCACCATTAAACAGGATGTTAACCTACCACAACCAAGGAAAAGTACAAGGTAAGGGTTTACTTTACAACCTCTTCATTATCCAAGGTTGTTTATACGTAATAATCTACTGGGATCTCTTTATCATCCACATCCATGTTTCTTAAAAATGAATTTCAAAACATTTTTAATATTTACTAGAATATGAGTTAAAGCCATTTATACCCTTTTTGACTTTTATAAGTGGTTTATAAAGGAATATTTTGGTCATTTTCAAAACAAGGTCCTTTTTAACCTTTTCGACTGAATTGAGGTAAGAATGTTTTTTTTAACTTATACGGCGGGTGCGGTTATTTTCTGCCGTTATAAAATCATCGAAGCTTTCCATACAAGCTTATAAAAATATTTTCAATGAAAATGTTTTATTTTATATGGATCTTAAATGATTTCAAAATAAAAGGAGATACTTCTTTAAAAAGAATTTTGATTTCATCTATGTCAACATCCTTTGATGGATTTTAAGATTATTTGAAGTTGATTTATTATGATACAAAACTTCTATATTGTATTGAAGGTTTTGTGATATGTTTGACTGTGGATGTGCTATTTTTATACCATTCATAGTTTATGGTGAAATTATTGACATTTCGTATGCTAGTTTTAATACGAATGTTTATGTTATGTTTAAACCTTTTCATATGGGAATGCATTGGACTTAATAAGTGACGGGTGGAGCCCGCTATAGCTCCTCGATGCATCGGTAGGTCTCATGAGACAAACTAGTGTCTTGGCACAAGGCCTTGACAAAATCTTATTTGTAGTCTTGGCACGAGGCCTTGGCTATGTGGTTATGATAGTCTGGCATTATGCATTCCAACATTATGAAAGTGGTTATTGATATTGCATGTGATTATTCGATTAGTAGAATATCCATGTGAACAAGTAAATGGCATTATTTCATTTTACTTTTTCCATACTATGTTGAAGTTCAATTTTAAAAGGCTTTTGTTTTAGTAATTCATTGCCTTAAATGTTTATGCTTATTTTGAATGTTCCGCTATATTGTTATCCTTACTGGGCATTTGAGCTCACCCCTTTTCTATGTTTTATTTTTCCCAGGTAGTGAAGAAGTAATTTATGAATGACTTGTAGGGAAATTATGAGGGGTTAATAGTGTGGATATGAAGACTTTGTTGCTGAAGTAGTTTTTCACTTTGAAATGTAATGTAAAACTTTATGATTATATCTAGTGTTTCCAAGGCTACTAAACCAATCGGTCTTTCGGGATTTGATCTTTCTTGTGATCATGCCAATGTTATGTAATTAATGCACCGACTCTGGGTAGCTGGGGTCGGGGCGTTACAGTTGGTATCAGAGGAAGTTTAGTACAAACCTTGGAAGCTAGATTTAGATAAACTCTGATTAGAGCACGTAGACCTAAGATGAACTTTGAGGATTAGTATAGAAGAACTTCCTATAATTTTGGTATTGTAGAGATTTTGTGAGTTTTCCGAGAAATACATCCCTGTCTGGATACGAGCAGGTAGAGGCGGCTCTGGCACAGATGTACCTAGGGGTAAAACCCGAAAACACCGCTTTGAGCTAGACTCGAACGGGAACTGGTGCACGACAACGGGCCTTGCTGCACTCTTGGTTACGACACTCCCGGGGGATATGCTTAGGATAACTCTCATTTTCTTTACAAATCATTATGAAGGGTTTATGAGTATATACTTCCTCAAAGAAAACATTTTTATGATTATGGATTATATCCATAAATAGTTCAATTTATGTTAAGTGTTTTATAAGTATGGGATTATGTATTTTGATTCATAAACTGATCTAGTTTATGCCATTGTTTAGAAATGGCGCCTAGTGGAAGAAATGGAAACCGTATCAATGCGCGCACTCCATGTAGGGATTGCCCTCCTGCTCAAGATAATTATAGTGGGGCTGGTGATGCAACTGGTGCCGATCAGCTAATCACCATACTGGGACAACTTACTCAGGTTATGAATAATAACCTTACCCGTATGGAGCACCCTGATCCGCAGCGTGGAGGATCAATGTTAGATCGATTCATGAGGCAACAACCACCAACGTTCAATGGGAGTACAAATCCCTTAGTAGCTGAGCAATGGATAAATTCCCTAGAGAAAATATTTCAGGCTTTGGGGAGCAGTGAAAGGGAGAAAGTTATCATGGCAGTTTACCACCTCACTGGAGATGCTGATCAATGGTGGTCATTGATTCAAAACATGAAGGAAGATGATGAAGTATCAAATATGGAATGGAGGGAGTTCAAAGATCTGTTTTTAGAAAAATACTTCCCTCGCGACCATCGAGCAGATATGGAAAGGCAATTTCTAAGTCTGAGACAGAAGGAGGATGAGAATGTCGCAAAGTATGAGGCTAACTTTACAAGGTTAGCGAGGTATGCTGGAGATTATATACGCAACCCAAGAAGTAAGATTGATCATTTCTTTGATGGGTTAAAACCATTTCTCCGTCGAGCATTAGTCTCACAATCCTTTTCATCGTACGAAGACATTGTCTCATGTGCCATCAAGACCGAAAAAGAATTCTCTAAGTCTTATGACTTTAAAGCAAAGCAAGAGAAGAAGAGACCTGCTGAACAATCTGGGAATGGAAATAAGGGGAAGAAGGGAAAGGTTGAATATCCATCCTGTGGTAAATGCGGGAAGAAACACCCTGGTACTTGCTTGAAGGGAATGGGAGTCTGTTACAAGTGTGGTGAAAAAGGCCACCAAGCTCATAATTGCAAGGGGAAGAAGGAAGCTACCAACGTTCAGTGCTACAATTGTAGGGAGATGGGGCATTATGCAAATTCATGTCCTATGCGTTAGGAGAACTTACCTCAGAAAAGGCCAAGGGATCAAGGCCAGGCATATGCTATCACTACTGCTGAGGTAGAAGCTCCGAAAGATGTGGTGGCAGGTAATTTAATGGTTTCCTCAAGTTTAGCAAATGCATTATTTGATTCTGGGTCATCGCATTGTTTCATATCTTCCCAGTTTGCTAAGAAAATTAGATATTTCCAATTTGATTTAATAAGGGAGTTGTCAGTTAAAACTCCTAAGGGAAGTATCATTGCAACAAAGTTTTGTGAATCAGTCCCCATTAGAGCACATAAATTTTCTTTATCAGCTGATCTCATCATCATACCTATGATTGAGTTTGATATAATCCTCGGTATGGACTGGATTTCGGACTATGATGCGAAGATTTATTGTAAGAAGAAAGAGGTTACGATTCTTGATGATAATGATAAGGAACACCTTATCTTTAGAGCAGAATCATCACCACCTAATTCTTATTTAGATCCACCCCTAGTAGCTCAACTTAATTCAATTATTGGGGAGGAAGAGAATGAAATAACTGTCGGTGAGGAAAGGAATGTTCAAATAGAGGATGTACCTATTGTGAAAGAATTTGTAGATGTATTTCCGGAAGATTTACCTGGACATCCTCCAGAACGAGAAGTTGAGTTTTCCATTGATTTGATTCCTGGATCAAGGCCTATATCGAAGACCCCTTATAGAATGGCCACTGTAGAATTAGTCGAACTAAAGAAACAACTAGAGTAACTGAGTAATAAGGGATTTATTCGCCCTAGTGTTTCTCCATGGGGAGCCCCTGTTCTTTTTGTTAAAAAGAAAGATGGATCTATGAGGTTATGTATCGACTATAGGGAGATCAATGCTATAACGATAAAGAACAAGTATCCCCTACCTCGTATTGATGATTTATTTGACCAACTGCATGGAGCTCAATACTTTTCAAAGATTGACCTTCAATCTGGATACCATCAGTTGTGTGTGAAGAAGGAAGACATTCCGAAAACAGCATTTCGAACCAGGTACGGGCATTACGAGTTTACTGTAATGCCGTTTGGATTGACTAATGCACCCTCTGTATTCATGGATCTAATGAATAGAGTTTTCAAGGAGTATCTCAATGAATTTGTGGTGGTATTTATTGATGATATCTTGGTATACTCCAAAACCTACGAAGATCATGAAAATCACTTGCGCATTATCTTGAAGACTCTGAGGAGGCATGAATTATATGGGAAGTTTAGCATGTGTGAATTCTGGCTTCAGGAGATTTCTTTTCTTGGCCATATTGTCTCTAAAGATGGAATCTCTGTTGATCCTTCTAAGACCAAGGCAATCCAAGAATGGCCAGTACCTACGAGTATAACTGAGGTACGTAGTTTTATTGGTTTGGCAGGTTATTATCGACGTTTCGTCCAGAATTTTGCCCGATTGGCTAACCCATTAACGAAGCTCACACGTAAAGGGGTTAAATTTGTTTGGACAAAAGAGTGTGAAGAATGTTTTGAAGAACTGAAGAGAAGATTAGTCAATGATCCTATATTGACTCTACCATCGGGGAATGATGGGTTCGTTATTTATAGTGATGCATCAAAGAAGGGACTTGGATGTGTCCTTATGCAGAATGATAGAGTTATTGCCTATGCATCACGACAGTTGAAAATTCATGAACAAAACTATCCTACTCATGATCTTGAGTTAGCAGCTGTGATCTTTGCTTTGAAGATATGGAGGCACTACCTCTATGGGGAAAAATGTGAGATTTATACTGATCACAAGAGTTTGAAGTATATGTTCTCACAAAAAGAACTCAACATGAGGCAAAGGAGATGGCTTGAATTACTCAAGTATTATGATTGTACGATACACTACCACCCGGGGAAAGCAAACAAGGTGGAAGATGCTTTGAGCAAAAAAGACCATGGAGTTTTGAACATGATGAGAATTGAAAGGGATCCAATTTTCATGGATCTAGTGAAGATGGACATGGGAATAACCAGGGAAGGTGAAACATCAATACTTTTTCAAATGGTTGCCAAACCATCTTTACTAGAAAGGATTAAGAGTTCTCAGACCGATGATGAAGAATTTCAGAAGAAGATTAAAGCTGTGAATGATGGGAGATTGAGAGACTTTGTGTATGAAGATGGGATTTTGAAATTCGGGAAGAGACTTTGTGTTCCCGATTTACCTGATCTAAAAAGGGAATTGCTGGATGATTCTCATAGTTCCAATTTCTCTATACACCCTGGGAGCACCAAAATGTATAGAGATTTGAAGGAACATTTTTGGTGGGACAACATGAAGAGGGAGATTGCTGATTTTGTGTCAAGATGTATGGTTTGTCAACAAGTGAAAGCTGGAAGGCAACAGCCTGGAGGAGTCATGCAACCTCTTCCCATACCGGAGTGGAAATGGGACAATATTACGATGGACTTTGTCATGGGGCTACCAAAGACTCCTAGAAGGAATGATGCAATATGGGTTATTGTTGATCGTCTTACCAAGTCAGCACATGTTCTTGGTATAAGAGAATATCTACCCCTGGAACGTCTAGCAAGACTATATATTAATGAAGTTGTGAGACTTCATGGAGTACCCTTATCAATTGTTTCTGATCGTGATCCCCATTTTACTTCAAGATTCTGGAAAAGTCTTCAGAAATCCCGGGATACTGAACTTTATTTGAGCACTGCTTACCACCCTCAGACAGACGGACAATCAGAACGGACTATTCAAACCTTAGAAGACATGTTGAGATCTTGCTCACTTGACTTTCAGGGTATGTGGGATCAATATTTATCTCTGGTAGAATTTTCCTATAAAAATAGCTTCCATTCGAGTATTCAGATGTCACCATATGAAGCGTTATATGGAAAGAGATGTCGTACACCAACCTGTTGGGATGATGTTGGTGAAAGAAAACTTGTAGGCCCAGAACTGGTGGAGGAAACGGTGCAAAAGGTGAAGGTAATCCAAAATCACATCAAAGCAGCTCAAAGTAGGCAGAAGAGCTATGCCG
This sequence comes from Viscum album, assembly GCA_963277665.1. Lineage (NCBI taxonomy): Eukaryota > Viridiplantae > Streptophyta > Magnoliopsida > Santalales > Viscaceae > Viscum > Viscum album. The sequence goes on along the minus strand of OY728143.1, from coordinate 1,976,165,828 downwards.
ATAATCGAAGGAAGGATTTTGAATTTCAAGTCGGTGATCATGTTTTCCTGAAGGTATCTCCGTGGAAGGGAGTCATACGTTTTGGTAAGAAAGGTAAATTGAGTCCCAGGTACATTGGACCTTTCGAAATTCTAGAACGAATTGGGGTTGTAGCTTACCGATTGGCAATGCCGCCAAGTCTCTCCAAAGTTCACGATGTGTTCCACGTATCTCTATTGAGGAAATACATGCCTGATCCAACACATGTACTCACCTATGAAGAATTAGAACTGGAACCCGATCTGTCTTATTGCGAAGAGCCCGTCAAGATTCTTGATACGAGAGAACAAGTGCTGAGAAACCGGACGACGCATCTGGTAAAAGTTTTGTGGAGAAACCATAAGATGGACGAGGCAACGTGGGAACCCGAGGAACTTATGATGAAGAACCACCCGAGTCTTTTTATGCAGTAATACCCTAGAAATTTCGAGGACGCAATTATTTGAAGGAGGGGAGAATGTAACACCCCAAGCTTCTACGGTACGTTTCCCTTCGAATAATGCGATAGCGTGTGTTGTACGCAACCTCGAGTTCTAACACACACCACAACTAATTAAACTAGCCGTTGTGAATAGTAATACCTACTTTTTGAAATCATATATATTTTATATTTCAAAATGGACTTCATTTTTGGATTCGGAATATCGAAATTAGCCTAGGGTGAAATTTTGGTACTTTTCGGATAACTTTTATATTTTGATGAATAGTGAAAATTACTAAATTTTAATTAAAAACAACTTTTTTAATCAAAATAATTAATATTGATAAATTATGAATTTGAGTGGTTTTAAAGTATATTTAGAATATATTTTTACCATTCAATTTAATGTTTGTCATTGGACATAATTTTACAATTAAACCGAACATAAACAAGTGTCAATCTTTTGATAGTTATTATCTCTTAAAAACACGCTTTTTGTTTTGACAGCGGGAATTAATTTTAAATTAATTTCTGCCACTTCTCTGTTTTGAATTTGGAAAAATGGATTAAATATTTGGAATCAGGATGTCCAAATTATGTAAATAGGTAACTTTCATTTTTACACATTTTGAATAATTACTGCGGTAAATATTTTATTTACCATGGTTAAGGGTAAATCCGGTAAATAAGGGTTAAACAAATAATATTATAATAATACTAAATTACCCTAAAACATGTCCTAACCCTATTGGTTGATACATGGTCGACCATGGGCATCTTTGGGTATATTTTGGGACCCCATGGATCCACTTGTAAGTGATAATGACACTTTATTTTAATTAAGTTAAAATGAATACAAAAATGACATAAGCATATATCTTTTAGCAAAACAATTGTTACATAGGGTTATATATGTTGGATTTTAGATTATAAATATTCATTATAAAGATAAAAAGATTTCCTACATAATTATATTTTATTTATAATTTTTAGGCATTAAATAATTTATTTTATTTATGACACAATGATGATGCAGTAATTACTATAATAGTGAACAATTAAAATAATTGATATTATAAATACCCAAATAAATATAATATGAAACTTTTAATGAATTAAACTAATTTTCTAGGATAATATGATATATTAGGATTGATTTAATTGACTTATTTCGAAGTAATCAATCTGTTATGAGTTTCACAAAAATCAACTATTGAATAGTGTCAAAATTGACATAAAAGAGTTCTTAAAACAAATATTATATTATTAATTGATATTAAATTCCTAAAAATATAAGGTTCTCCCAAGAGACTTATATTATGATATTTTAATCATTAATGGACCACTTGGGGGTCGCTTGGATGTATATAGTAAGTTTATTAACCATATTATATAAAAATACAAAGAGACATTGTAAAAGTGAAACTAATTAACTTAGAGTTAATACTTAAAGATAAGGTTAATATAAGTACCCAAACCTGTCTACATTCTATTGGTTGAGTTGTTTTCGACCTATCCCCACCTTAACCTTTGAATAGTCAATTTTGGAGCCATTAGAAACCGAATATGAATTTATTATAAATTAATATTTCTAGCTTTTCCAAAGGTGCCCCTCACCCCTCTTATAAAAAGGCACTCCTCCTTCTCATTTCTTCACACCTCTAAAGCCTTTTGGTTCGGCCAAACTCTGCCCAAATACTCTCCCAACATCTCTCAATACAACCTAGAGGCCTTAGTTTGATCAGAAAGCCAACCTAAGGAGCCCTTTTTATCAAATCAAAAGGAAGAACCCGAAGAAGAGGTAATGATTTCACCACCCTTTTCTAAGTTCATTTCTTCTTCCACTTCTTCTTCCTTTGTTCTTACCATTCTAAAATAATAACTCCAGTATCTCACATATACTGTGATGTTATTATAAATATGGTACAACCATATTCATTATCCTATCCACCCTTTGAATAACATGTCACCATACGTGCGTACGTACGGCTTACCGTCTCCACGTCGTGGTGTAATTGTTATTCAATATAATATTATTTGGATGGGTATAATAATGATGTGTAACTCATGTAAATAATAAATCTAACATGTTAATGATTCTTTATATATTATATACCATCCATTTATATATTATTTTAATATCAAAAGAATAATATTGTCGCTCGTGCGTACGTACGGACTACCGTCTCCACGAACGCGATGAGATTCATTCTCCATCGTATCCATTCAAGTATAATTTGATGATTTAAAAAATGATGTTTAAGGACTTGATATCATTCTGGAAATGAATAATATACAACCTATCCTTTACATACAAGTCTTACGTAACAAAACATACAAAAGAAAACAAGTAAGTTAACACCCGAAACAACGATAATACTAAGATATTATTATCAAATCAATATTAAAAGATCATATATGATATCATATTAATGTATATGATTCTTGTATAATTTAATAACAATTATTTCACCATTATACAGGAGGTTAACCTACCACAACCAAGGAAAAGTACAAGGTAAGGGTTTACTTTACAACCTCTTCATTATCCAAGGTTGTTTATACGTAATAATCTACTGGGATCTCTTTATCATCCACATCCATGTTTCTTAAAAATGAATTTCAAAACATTTGTACTATTTACTAGAATATGAGTTAAAGCCATTTATACCCTTTTTGACTTTTATAAGTGGTTTATAAAGGAATCTTTCGGTCATTTTCAAAACAAGGTCCTTTTTAACCTTTTCGACTGAATTGAGGTAAGAATGTTTTTTTTAACTTATACGGCGGGTGCGGTTATTTTCCGCCGTTATAAAATCGTCGAAGCTTTCCATACAAGCTTATAAGAATATTTTCAAAGAAAATGTTTTATTTTATATGGATCTTAAATTATTTCAAAATAAAAGGAGATACTTCTTTAAAAAGAATTTTGATTTCATCTATGTCAACATCCTTTGATGGATTTTAAGATTATTTGAAGTTGATTTATTATGATACAAAACTTCTATATTGTATTGAAGGTTTTGTGATATGTTTGACTGTGGATGTGCTATTTTTATACCATTCATAGTTTATGGTGAAATTATTGACATTTCGTATGCTAGTTTTAATACGAATGTTTATGTTATGTTTAAACCTTTTCATATGGGAATGCATTGGACTTAATAAGGGACGGGTGGAGCCCGCTATAGCTCCTCGATGCATCGGTAGGTCTCATGAGACAAACTAGTGTCTTGGCACAAGGCCTTGACAAAATCTTATTTGTAGTCTTGGCACGAGGCCTTGGCTATGTGGTTATGATAGTCTGGCATTATGCATTCCAACATTATGAAAGTGGTTATTGATATTGCATGTGATTATTCGATTAGTAGAATATCCATGTAAACAAGTAAATGGCATTATTTCATTTTACTTTTTCCATACTATGTTGAAGTTCAATTTTAAAAGGCTTTTGTTTTAGTAATTCATTTCCTTAAATGTTTATGCTTATTTTGAATGTTCCGCTATATTGTTATCCTTACTGGGCATTTGAGCTCACCCCTTTTCTATGTTTTATTTTTCCCAGGTAGTGAAGAAGTAATTTATGAATGACTTACAGGGATATTATGAGGGGTTAATAGTGTGGATATGAAGACTTTGTTGTTGAAGTAGTTTTTCACTTTGAAATGTAATGTAAAACTTTATGATTATATCTAGTGTTTCCAAGGCTACTAAACCAATCAGTCTTTCGGGATTTGATCTTTCTTGTGATCATGCCAATGTTATGTAATTAATGCACCGACTCTGGGTAGCTGGGGTCGGGGCGTTACATTATCAAGATTTATATGGAAACTAATTGATGATGAAATATCAAAGAGAATAATTGGGGGGGAGAATCTAACATAAACCAAACACAAGCACCCATACCTGGGTACTAGTGTTCCATATTTCCAATGGATTGAACCTAGAGTCTAACTCATGAATGAAATTAATCCCGTTTTAAGAAAGATTAACCTAACCCCCAAAATTTTTCTATTCAAATCATTTGAATGAAAAATAACATGAAAAAACCTTACTCATCAGAATAAAACTGAAATCACAGAGTCCTGAGACCACTAAGATCAGATTAACAAGGAATTCCATCATATAGGGGTTCAAACCATATGGAAACAGGAGATGAAAAATGAAGGAAATCACATAGATGTAAAATTACTCCTTAATCGTATCCTTGTTCACCGCAAAGTGATCTGTATTGATTTTGTTAAGGATATGCTCTTAAGATCCCATCTTTAAGAAAGAAGATTTGTTTCTTCAATTAAGATCATCTTTACCCTTCAAATACCAAAATAATTGTTGATGATTCCATGTGGTAGAAGAGGTCCTCCTGGGATGAACCTTCGAAAACTCATCCAAATGAGAAAGATCTTGTTTTTTCAAAGTCGCAGCACCAAAGCCTTCCCACCAGCCAAAAGATCGAATCCAAGGAATGGTGGGATGACCATGGGGTAGCCCTAATCTCCATTTAACCCTGAGAGACCACTCCCCTAACTCACATTCTCACCTCAACTAATTATTATTAAGTAATACTATATTAATTAACAATTCCAGATATGTATTTACTAATTACAGCTAATTAATTAAAAATTACCATTACATAATTAATTTATTATTATTTATAATTAATAAAGTAAAACTATGAATAATTAATTATTAATTACATTAAATTAATTACTAATTACGCATAACTAATTACTAATTACAATTATGTAATACTAAATTAATTACAAATTCAAATTATAAAATTTCTAATTATATTTATTTAATTACAAATTATAATTACTTAATTAATTAATTATGATTCAAATTAATAAATTACTAATTACAAATAATTAATTTTTTAATTCCATTAAAATAATTTCTAAAAGCAATTATAAAAATTAATAATTAAAATTAACTACTTAATTAAGTAATTACTAATTACAATTAATAATTTACAACATTCACATAATTAATTAATAATTAAAATAATTTATTTAATAATTACAATTAACTAATCACCAATAATAATTAAGTAATAAAAAATTAATTCCAAATTTATGTTATTTAATAACAAATTA